>CM070629.1:25973342-26693816 GCA_036346255.1 Ampelocalamus luodianensis
CATTTGCCCCGTTGGGTTTTTTCAAGATGTTCCTCTGTGAAGACTATTCCCTAATCTGCAATCACTATCTTCACCTTGTCGGCGATATACATGCCTTATTTGAACATCATATTTGATATTTGAAGCTATTATGTGTCTTATTGAGCTTCTCTAGTTGGGGGCTCCTATGCATTTAAGATGTATTGCTCGTCATCTGATCACTAGGAAATTGATTGTCATTTTGTGCTCTTCTGTTTTGTTTTATTAATTTCACTATATCTTGGATAATATTTTGCATAAATGTTCATTTATGCAGTCAACATTCTACATGCTGCATTATCCGTGCATCTCTTCTGCATGCTGCATTATCCATGCATCCCTATGTCATTATTGTAACCAGGGATCAGAATACCGCTATCGGGTCAAATCCCGCCGGGCGGCCGGTAACGGTTACCGGCCGGTAACTGATTTCCTGGGAAAAAACTCGGTTAGAATTTGTCCAAAGAAATTTGAATTTTGGATGTAACTGTTGGAATTTTGAATTTGGTATTTGGAATCTCGGTTCCCACCGGTAAGTCACTGGTAACCGGTTGGTTTTTTCGCTGATTGTAACACCTCGGCTCAACATGGAGCTTAGAATGCCACTAAACTAACCTAGTTATCAATTTTAACAATAATTATCATTAAATTACAGCAAGCATAACAAAGATAAAATATGTACACAGGTTATATTAACGCAAGAATAATTATAAAGAAATCACTATAATTACTGCATAGAAAGTATACCAAAATAATAAACAAAGATCAATGCAGAACCAATCAAATCAAATTTATTTAATGAATAATCAACTAAGGCTAAGTAATAATATCAATTCCTAATTATAATTTATCATACTAATAAATTGTCTCATCTCATGATCAATAGTTTTTGTAATTGAATAAATGACGTGAATCCAAGTGTGTGCTAGCACTTCCCATTAGCAACGTCAACGGTCACTTAAAAATAACAGTAAAGTAAGGATGAGTCCACGACTTAGCAAGTACAATTTAATCAACAGTAAACAATATCATCATCAATTGTTCTTTTTTCTTTATTTTTATGCTCAATCATTCAATTCTCTCCTCGTTATTTTCATGTACAATCATCAAATATTTTTCATTCAATGTGTCTCTACACGATATGTCCACATGTATCAATATAGCGTAAGTGAACACTTGCGACAATGTTTACTTTAAAGCTCATCCTTTTCAAGGATCAGTGACCTCCTCTATTTTCGTGGAGTTGTGGAGTTGTGATCAATATGATCACCTTCTCATATGCAAAGATGTTTATGAATATACAACTATTCATAGATTCATCATTATTAACATTATCCAATATATTCATATCCTACCATGTATTTGCCTCCTTGTGAGAAACGGTTTGATTAGAAGATGACAATAAACTCGACACCACTCCTACAATAAACACCTAGTCTCTCAAGAACAAGCTACAAAAATATAAGAACAACAATTAAACGACATTGTTCCTACATGTTTTTAAATATGCAACACTCCTTTAGTGGACAGTCATCTCTTGTTGTCTCCCAAGCCCTATCATGGCAAACAATACCTGTTCTGGAATCTACAAAAAAACTCCCCACAATTTCTTAGTTAGCCACAATTCTTAATTAAATCATTTAACCCCTCGTTTTTAACCCAGAAGACCGTTCTGTCATTTTCTAGATAGCAGGATTAATATTTTCATAACTATTAATCTACACATGCAAGTACTGTAAACCATAGCATTTTTGGAATCTACAGAAAGTTAGCTATCTCTTTCTAGTTATGCCTAAAATTCAATTCTGCCATCTACCAAGTCAATTTAATAGACTATGTCTAGCATTAATCGGTTTCTGGATAGCAACCTTTTTGATGATGTATTTTTTCGCTCGCTACTTCAATTTTAATGATTCATACCTTCCTGGAAAACTAACAAAAGTTTTTTACTTTCCTCTAATTGGACCGACCTCTAATTTTGATTGTAAATAGTCCTAATTACCCCCTGAAAGGTTTTGCACCTAACTTTGACGATGGTGGAATATCAACTACTCTTCCTATTAACCAAACATCTCACAACTCGAATAACAACTAATCTAGGGATACCTATCATCAGATCGTTACCATCAGAGAACACGATGAAGATCACAAATTTTCCATGAGATTCATCTCTTTCTCCTTTCTTCTTTCCCTTTCTCCTTCCTTCTCTTTCCCTTTGATCTTCCTCGTTAGCACCCACCACCACCAAAGGTAAGCTTAGCTCGAGGTATGTTGGATCGTTTTTTATTATTACAAGAATTAGGAAGTTGGCTTACTGCTTGGACCTTCTTGAGTCCATATGTGCAGTTCATAATGTATGAGAAAGTTATTGAGAGAGTCGGAGTATGAGATTTCGTTAGATCCACTGACTATTGAGCAAGATCTCATCATTGAGTCGCGTCCGGTGTGTATTTAGAGAGGTCGGAGCGAGTGTCGAGGCATAAGATGTTGGTATACATCAAGGTGCTGTGGACGCATCAGTCTGAGAAAAGAGGTGACTTGAGTTAGAGTTTCGCATGCGCGAGCAATATCTAGGGTTTTTCACATCGGGTATGTGTTAACCATTGTTTAATTTCAACTTGGGTGTTCGTTCGAGTAAAACGATGTGTAGAATTCGGTGTCGAATTCTATTTAGGGGGTAGAATGTAGTATCTCGTTAAACCTTTAGAGAAATAAATGAATTTCAAAGGAAATTAACTGGAATAAAAAAGAGAATTTCATAATTTCTTAGAGGGGGAATAGAACCTGGGCAAAATACCTCTCGGCCCATGAGGGGCTTTTCCGGCCTAGAAAGGGAGCCAGGGGCCATCAGCAAACCCTAGTCGCCACCTCCTTCCTCCCTACTGCTGGCGCCTCTACTGCTCCTAAGGTTGGCATCCTCCCTCCCCATGGTCGGCGCCCCTACCTATTGCCTATCGTCTCCCCTGGCCGAAGCCCTTCCCCTGCTGGTGGTGCTGGGTGCTAGCGAGAGAGGTTAAATGGAAGGAGAATGAAGGGGAAAGGGAAAGAAGGAAGATGGGAGAAAGAGATGGATCTCGCGGAAAATTTGTGATCTTTATCATGTTCTCTAAGGATAAACCTCTAGGTTTTGCTAGATTAGTTGTTGGTCAATAGGAAAAGTAGTTGTTATTCCGCCTTAGTTCGTTAAGGTTAGGTGTAGAATATTGCAAGGGTAATTAGGGTTATTTAGAATCGGATTTAGAGGTTTCTCCGATTAGAGAAAAGTTAGAAAATTTCGTTAGCTTTCCAGAAAGTCTGGATCATTAAAATTAGAGTGCGAGCGAAAAGATATAACCTCTGGAAGATCCAGAAATCGATTGCTACTGGACACAGTCATGGGAAACTATTAAATTGATCACTGTATTTTTTTACCACTCATTACCGTTATATTGTTTATGTTTTTACTTTATTTAATTGTAAACAATGTGAATAGTCATGATTTTATTCGTATTGTTGGATATGAGAATGTTGGATACTGTTAATAATGATAAATTTATGAATAGTTGTGTATTTATAAACATCATTATATATAAGAAGGTGATCATGTTGATCACAATTCTAAAAGAGTGGATGAGGTTCTCAATCCTTGAGGAAGACAGGTTTGCGTGAATATTATCACGAGTGTTCACTCACACTATACCGATATACGCAAAAGAAGTGCGTGTGGACATGTAGTGTAGAAATGCATTGAATTAAAAATATTTGATGATTGTGTATGAGAATAACGAGAAGAGAATTGAATGATTAACCATAAAAATAAAGAAAATAGAACAATTGATGATGATGATGATATTGTTTACTACTGATTAAATCTTGTTCATTATTTATTATTGTGTTTGTTGAGTCATGGATTTATCCTCACTTTACTATTGTTTTTATGTGACTGTTGACGACATTGCTCATGAGTAAGGTTAGTACACACTTGGATTTACATCATTTATTTAATTACAAGAACTATTGATCATGAGACAGTTTATTAGGAGACAGTTTATTAGTGTGATAAATTATAATTAGGAATAGATATTAATTCTTAGCATTAGTTGATTATTCATTAAGTAGATTTGATTGGTTTGGTTCTGCGTTGATATTTGTTTATTATTTTATTATGCTTAATATGAAGTAATTATTCAAGATTTCTTTGAAGTCATCCTTGTGTAATGTGGCCCGTGTACGGGTTTTATTTTTGTTATTTTTGCTGTAATTTTATGGTAATTATTGCTAAAATTGATAGCTATGTGAGTTTAGTGACATTCTAGCTCCGTGTTAAGCCGAGATGTTACAATTATCTACTACTTCGAGACCCCATTGGCTAATAACAGATAATGATGAACCGATCAACCGGTCCCTTTATTTTTTTAATCATCACCTTCACTGTCTGGTAATAGCATTGAATTTTTGGAAGATGGTAAATTCTCAAAGGACCGAATGATTCAGTACTGTTCTCTCGTTACGTTTTGCATCAGTTCTTGCTGTTTATTGATTTAGTGAAGTTATAGTGTTTCTTGATTGTTCTTGCGGATAGAGAGAAAATATGAATCTGCTGTATTGTCAACTAATTGACATGTGTTTTGTGATCATTATGCCTGTTGCTAAGGCCGGATGGCCTTTTTGCTCTTCTGCGGATGGCGAGCAGTTTTTATTTTTTAATTTTTTTTAAAAAATTATTTTAAAGATAGCCTCTTTCTAACTTTATTTTCTATTCTAACCCTTTTAGTTACGCTATGATCCGTGGCGTGATCAAACTGTGCTGTTACACCATTACTACGACGTGATCAAATCTGCCAGATAGCTCCCTGAGTCAACACGCGATCGTTTTTGGGTTAACTCCTCACACTAAGAGGAGTGGTGTGATAACACTCATTTGTCACACCAAAATCCGTGGCGTGATAATATTTTTTGTCACTTCACGCGTTGTGGCGTGGCTAAAGAGGTTAGAATTGAAAATAAAGTTAAGAAGAGACTATTTTTAAAATAATTTTTAAAAAGATTAAAAAATAAAAAATGCTCACGTATGGCTCATAAATTAATGGTTATTTTCGTGAATGCGCTGGAGGATGACGCCTGTGTAGTTTTCTACGTAGCCTGTCTCAAGCCAGGAAAAAGTAGGGTTTTGTTAGGCTCGACGAGCTAACGTAAAAATCAAGTCATCTTTTTATGGAATAAAACCCAATATTCTACAGCGAGACGGAGAGATTGATGAAGACGTGAGTTACAGGATTAGAGCGGGGTGGGTGAAATAGCGTCAAGCATCAGGTGTTCTGTGTGATAAAATAGTTCTTTAAAAGTTAAAGGGTAAGTTTTATAGGACAGCGATCAGACTTGCGATGTTATATGGAGGAGAATGTTAAACGACTAAAAGACAACATATACAGAAGATGAGTGTAGCAGAGATAAGGATGCTGCGATGGATATGTGGTCATATAAGGCGAGATCGAATCCGCAGTGAGGATATACGTGATAGGGTGGAGGTAGCATCAATTAAAGGGAAGCTTGTTCAACATCGCTTGAGATAGTTTGGATATCTCCAACGGAGGCTTTCTAAGTCATCGGTATGTAGTGGAGATTGACATGGGAGGAAGTAGTTAAAAAGATTTGAGGGATTGGAATGTAGTTAAAGAATTAGCTTTGGATAGGAGTGTATAGAAGTTAGTGATCCACGAATTGGAACCATAAGAAGGTTTAAGAGGTTGTGTGATGGTAAGATGTACAGCTTAGGGTTTTAGTTTTGTAGATTTATTATTATTATTATTATTTATTTACAAGGCTTGTCTTTTTTACTTTGAGGTGTTTCATTCTTAATCACTCTAACTTATTTAGCATAAAGGTAGCTGCAGAATGACGCCCCGAGGCCTGCTGCTCCTCCCGCTGCTGTCGCTCACACCTGATCCGGTGATGTTTCTGGTGTGGCCGCAGGTTGAGATGTTTTTTCGGGAATGCTTGTCTGGGTCAACAAGGAATTTTTGTAGATCCGAGACATTATGCTATTGAGGGGTCAATGGAGCCGTAATGATTTATTCAAATGTGAATATCCTTTTATCATGTTTATTTATGTTGTTCAACTTTGTTAGACCAATCCTGCAATCTCTTGTGGCGAGTTACCTTTATGCTGTCCTTTAATTAAGGCATGTCATTTGAATCATTCTCACTAAAAATTTAAACCATTATAACAAGTAATTCTAGCAAGCAATACAAGTAATAAAACCAAGGTCATGTGTTAACAAACATAATAATATAAATACATAAAAGATTAACTTTCACATCTTGCAACTATATGTTCAAAAACGCTCTTGTAACGCTTGGTTCACACATAAGTAATTTTTGGAACTATGCTCTTGAGAACATTGGATGACAATAAATATTATAATTAAATTAATATTAAACAAACAAAGTTTCAATAATTAAATCAACAGTAACAAAGTCAAATAATCAATTCTATATGAAAGTATGATGTTTCTAGATTTAATGAAAGTCAACTAATTAAAAAAAATGTATGTGCTTGATAGTATGTGATGCATATGTGACACTATATGTCGTGTGATATGCATGTGACACACTATCACATATATGTCGGTTTCAATGATCACCTAAAAGCAAAGACAAAGCAATAAAGAATTTAAGACTCAATAAATGCATAATAGAATAATAAATAAATAATTTATTATTCAATTAAATCATTATCATCATCGTTCTTATACTCCAATTAACTATATAATCTTTCATGTAGTCAATTAACATAATTATCTTTTCATATATGAAATTCACAAGTATGCTTCATGCTTATATCCAACTCCATCAGTTGATACCGATATATATAGGATGGAGTGTTCATCGATGACACACTCTATCCTCCACTCCTGTGGAGTCTCTACCTCTCTGTAAGATTTTATCTAGACCTTTTTAGACTAGTTATGTAATTACTCACCAACCTGGTTAGTGTAATCCTGTCATGATGAATGTAATGATGCATTTTTTTTTCCATTATCTATCACTACGATCCATTATCATCATTATGGTAAACCATCATCATTATTTTCATGGTATTTAAATAAGCATAAACAAATCATAGATAAATACCATGGTAAGTTAATTGTAAAGAATAGTGGCAAACAAACCGATGTCAGCCACTCGACCAAGCACTTATCTTTTAGCCATGAAAGCTGAAACGATGTAAAGTCGGTATTGAATTTGAAGCAACACTCTCTGAACAAAACCAATAATCCATCTAAAAAACATGCAACAAAAATACATAAACATCAAATAATTCAACATCGGTCCTATGCGCAAACCTAATACAATTAACTGCTCTTCACCAGACAAACCCACCTGTTGAACACCAAATGTGGTTGAAGAATCCACTACAACTAAGTAATCCACTACAAGATCGAGTTATTAAAGGATGATACCTCAAACAAGTTCTGCAACCTGCATCGAAACCAAGTGATATCATTATATGAACACATGAAGTCTTAAAAAATCAGAGATGAACCCACGGAGATTTTTATTTAAATATGTTTCACACCACCACATGTACATGTACTAAGAAAAAAAAACTGTTGATATCCGAGTACAAGGTTTAAATATTTACTATTTACATGTCCACTGGTCTTTCATGAATCTGAATTCCACGCTCAAAACTTGTGCTTCGTCATCAAAATAGTCATAAAAAATTGCCGTGCAAAATGCATGCTTCCACCATTTTATTGAGTCGAGCAGGACAACACAAGAGAATGAAAAATGCACATCGATACATGCTAGAATCATTTCCCAAGAAACAAAGGAATCTCATATCCTATTGACTTGGTATTATCTTGAGAAGCTCAATGTCAAATAGGAGAGTTTTATCTATCAACCCTTGATTCCGTAGAACAAAATCCAGAGCTCTTTGTCCCTGTAAGACAAATAAGAGGTGTTTTACATGATTTAATCATCAAAGAGATGGCTTGTAAATTCACGCAAAAAATTTACCGAGAATGTCGTTGGCTTTGGACCCAACTTGTTGAAGTCATTATCTGGGTATCCAAGATCCGGTGGTACTATTACCCTGAATTGTGCGAGCTCATCAATAGTAAATTTACATGTTGTGATAACAAAGATCAACTTATAGCAAAATTATGGCTTCATGAAGTGGAAAAAAATTGAAAGACACCTTACCTCCTAACTCCTCCTGGAGCCATGCCTGATATAGCCTCCTCAAAAGCTGGTATGACCTAATTGTTAAAAATGCTACATGTCAGAAAGCTACTGACAGAAACAGTGGCTACTTAGTTATAACTGGAGCAAAAAACAAACATCTGCACGGTACTTGAAGTTCTGAACAATTGTTCATAGTAGTTGGTTTGCTAAACATGATACCAGTCGCACAGTGCTGGGTATGGGCATGGCAATATAGCATTCTCCCAAAAACGATACGATAGAGTGTGAGCTAACTAGGTGATCACTAGTGCTTAAACTAGTAAATCACCTGCCCAGATCCAAGTTTGAACTTGAAGAAGTCTTTATCACCACCCTGCAATTCGAAATTAAAGAAACAATCCAGTTCGTATTTAAACAAATATCTGTGCCACAATTCTTCCGACCATAGTAAGGAAGGTGAGGACTCATCCTTTAGTAAACTACAGGCTGCAATTTGTACCTCAAAAGAACCACCTTTGGTCTTGTTTCGAGCTTCAAAAATGCGACCATAGTATCCAATAGTGTAGCCATCCCAATCAACCTTAAGTGTATTCACAAATCCAAATGTACATCAGGGTGGGCAGAACTCAACAAAAAACAGTAAAGATTATAGTGAAGGAAACAATAGTACAATACACATGCAAAATTGGCTACAGGTGCACTTCAAATGTGCTGCTTGTAACTCACCACTACTGTATCCCCCCTCTTTGGTGACGGGCCATCACCAGCCCGCAAGTCCTGTAATTTGTCATCAGAATCATGAACTTAACGAGTTTGATTATGTGAGCATTACATAGAAATCACTGAATGGTAGTATAGACACCTTGTACTGGAGACCTGATTCTGTTTCAGTGTAATCTGGATACCGCATTTTCGTCTTTCCATAGTCCTTCCCACGAAGTGCAGGCACTGAAATTGGAATATCAACAAGTAAGATAAGATTGCCATTTTTTTGTTAAGAGTGCTTCTATGCTTTTTGAAAATATAGAATTTCAGGGAATAATTGTGTGTCTCTTAAATCTCCCACACCTTTATTTATAGTACTAAAGATTACAATTTGACTCGCACACGGCTTAGACTCTTAGACTCGCACACAAGTTGGACTTTTATCTAACTCTAATACTAACTCTCCAACACTCCCCCTCAGGATGAGTATGAGATAACAATTATAACCATCTTGTTACATATTGCAATATCATTACTAAAATCTAACACTTTATCAAACCTACCATCAACTCCATATTCAATACCATCCACCGGTTGTAGTGACGTCATCAAATCCATCTCCACCATCCACCGGTTGTCCCGATCTTAACCTCATCCTCCTCTACCCACATGACCCCAGCCACTCCCAGCCTCCACCACCTCTGCCCACACGCCCCTGGTATCAGCCTCCACCACCTCTATTTTTACCACGGACCATTACGCTTGACTCCAGTCCCAATCCTCTTCCGAACCTCTCCAGCAACACTATCTCCGGCATCCATACCAACACCACCACACGACACCAATATCATCATTGCCGCCACCGCTCGATATAGCCTCCACTAGAGCTACCACCAACTCCTACTTCGTCATCATCATCGTCGAGCTCATCACCGCCATCGAACTCACCACCACCATCCAACACTTACCACCACACCACCAACTTCTACTTCGTCATCATCATCGTCGAGCTCATCACTGCCATCAAACTTACCACCACCATCCAACACTTACCACCGCAAACATACCCTTCCGCTTGCATCGCCCCTGCCTCTGCACTCACCGCCATCGCCAGCATTGTCTTCTCCTCCTTCTGCCTCTGTCTCTTCCCCAACACCTCCTCCTGCCTCCCTCTGCCGCCGCATGCGCCGTCGGCCCAAATCTCCTCCCTCCGAAACACCTCCTACATCCCTTTGCCGCCCCTCTCCTCCCTCTACCTCCGTCTCCTCGCCGCCTTCTTCGCTGGCGACCGTGCACTTTCCTCGCTCAAGGACACGCAAAAGATTACAATTCGGCTCGCATATGACTTGGACTTTTAGACTCGAACACGACTTAGGCTTTTAGACTCGAACACGACTTGGACTCTTATCTAACTCTAATACTAACTCTCCAACAGAAAACAACACTACATAGGTCCAAAACAAGTTTCAGTTAGTAGCAGCTAGGCTGTTAGCTCTCTACAGCAGTCCCTCAGTCACTTTAAAGCTTCAAATATTTTTCTGGGGACGAATTGGTCAGTAACACTGCAAGAGTTTGAAACTGGGAAATAACATCAATACTCATTGAGAAGGGTCCCCAAAAGGCCAAGACGCATATGTCAGCCTCACAATAGACGTGATATTATTTCCCAATTTATGCATATTTGCAATGTTAATGAGCAAATTTTCCCATTTGTTATACAGAAAGACCAACTGAATCATTTCTATGAAAATATGCCAAAAAGAAGTCTTCGCTACTTCGGTCAGTTCATTTGGTCTAACACTGGGTTCTCTTCCACAATGTGATTGTCAGTTTATCAAACATAGACTTCTCTGAATGCCACAGAAGATAGGAAGCATGTTAAGCATGCTAGTAGTTGCTGTATTCAGAAGAGCATGGCAGCATTATTAATTTATGCTAAGCTTCTTCAATTAACAAAACATAGCAGTCAGAAGTCAGAACTGCAAACAAGACGAGAAAGACAGAACATTTTAGCTAACATTTTAGTAACTTTGCTCAAATAAGAAAATTCAGCTGTTGCAAAAAAACAAAAAAGGGTCCAGCGCACAACATTTCACACTGACCTTTGTTCAAGTCTATTAATTGTCAGGTCTACATGTACATTCTAATAGTAATAGCCTAATTAATAGGTTTGAGCATATGCATTATAATTTAGAAGAACCTGACTATTTTTTCAAATGGAGCGATATTGATGAAAGACTCACTATCAGCAAATTCAGCTTTTGCCGCTCCCTTCTCAAAAGTGTACTGAAAGGAGCCCATGCTGATACCAACAGCAGGAATCAACAGTAGTCTCCTTCTGTCCATCGTACAACCTGTACATATGTAGTTAACAAAGGACTTAGTAGAACCAATAACAACACCATTTGATTTGGATTCAGAATACCTGAATTCACACTCTAAATTTAGTTTGCAAGAGCCTCTATTCACTTATTTTTATTAGTTTAGTTCCTACGCATAGCATGCCCAATTCAGAACGTTAATTTATGAGAACTGTCTTTTCAATATTCAGATAACTACATTCTACTTGTAAATCCTACTACCTGAATCAATTATCACATCTTTCACAAACTTTCATTGTTCTTGATGGTATGCTCAATTCAGAACACCTGAGGGTGCAAACACCACATATCCATTTTTTACGCAGAACGCAGTTCAATTGGATAAAAGAAGTTATCGTACAGCTAAAGCCTAAAAAGTGGCACACTGGCACAGTAACTTCCAACGAAGCAATGCTTGCACAATCAGAGCTAGAAACGAACGATAGACGAAAATGATTAAAAATTAATTGTTTTTGTTTTCCCAGACTAAGCGGGCTTCTCGTAGGCTGCAGCAACAACAGTTCTCAAACAAATTTCACAGGATAAGATAGCAACATCAAGACTCACCTGACGTGGTCGGCGCCCCGAGTTTCGCGAGAAGCATCATCCTCTGACAGAAAAGCCCAAACCCCGAATGGTATGGAAAATCCCGCAAAAAGATTTCAACAAACTGCTATCAGTAGTTCAGTACTCAGTAGTACTCCACCACGCAGCGAACAAATCAGCAACAAACTGCATGGATTGGATTGGATTGGATTGGATTGGATTGGATTAGAGAGAACGAAATATTTGGATTAGATTGATTGCTCGCATCAAGGAAAAGACCCCGCGAACAAAACGATAGAACAACAATCTAAGCGAGCTAGCAGGGCTTCCTTACCAACGAAACAAGAAATCAGTTCGAGCAATCCACGCCAGTCCAGTAGCGCGGAGGACGACGCCTCCTCCTACCTTCGCTTCTAGGTGGCAGTCGGTCGTGCCTCTCTCGGTGGAAGGAAGGCCTAGAGGCGCGCGTGTTCGGCTCGGCAGAGGGGAGGGTGGCTGGCTGGGTACGATGTGTTGGCGTGAGAAAATTGAAACAAACGGGAAGCCAATCGCCGCGCCGTCGCGATGGGAAGAGGATTAGAGGATAAGAGCTGGAGGGGCGAGGGAGTATTTTTTTAATATATAATTTTGGTTGTTTCCGCACGGGTCTCGGCTGTTTGGCTTATTTTGGTAAGCCAATCGCTGGAGGGGCGAGGGAGTATTTTTTTTAATATATAATTTTGGTTGTTTCCGCACGGGTCTCGGCTGTTTGGCTTATTTTGGTAAGGGAACAGCAAATCCAGTTTTCCATAAAAATAATAATAAAAATAGTATTTCTACTGTTTAAAAACGGTCACGGCAAACCAACTACTACGCCCCATGCGTGGCAACATGAAAATGGGCATTGTGACCGAACGATGGCACTGTAGGCACAGCGTGGCACTGTTTAACCCATGTCAAACTAGACAAGCTATAATAGCGCGGTTGACGTGTGCAAGAGCAAAACTAACCCGAGCGTATCAATAGCAAAAATGCATCTTGTTCGTGCCTTAAAGGATCGGATTTGTCGAGGAAGCGACACATGGCGAATCCAGCCCTAGGGGCGTGAAATACTCCGTCTAGCCCCAGGGGTGTGGAAATACCCTCGTTCGGCCCCCAGGGCATAGAAATAGGTATTTTCGGTCCCAGGTAGGGATGGTAATTGTGTCCGATTACCCGTGTACCCGTGGGCGAATACCCTAATAGGAGGCGGGTATGGGCGTTTTTCTTTGCCCACGGGTATGAAAACAAGCACAATTCTTTGCCCATCGGGTAAACGGGTGCGGGCATGGGTAAGCTCTACCCGTGCCCGCTTCGTCCGATTACCCGCGAACTACAATGACATGCGGGACCGCTGGTCGCTAGACACCCCACTGTTGACACTAAAACCCTAGCTTCCCAGCCTCCCACTTCCCAGCCGCCACTTCCCAGCTCCCAGCTCCAGCCTCCCACCTCCACATCCATTCCAGATCCCAGCCGCCTCCTCCCTGTCGGCCGCTCCCGCCCGGCCGTCTCCTCACTCCCGGTCGTCCTCCTCACTCCCGGTCGCCTCCTCCCGCCCGGCCGCCTCCTCCCTCCCGGGCGCCTCACTCCCGGGCGCCTCCCTCCCGGCCGCCCTCCTCATGCCCGGCCGCCTCCTCCCTCCCGGTCGCGTCCTCCCGCCCGGCCGCCTCCTCCCGCTCGGTGAAGTTTATCCATTCCAGATCCCGGCCGCCTCCTCTCGCCCGGCCGCCTCCTCCCTCCCGGTCACGTCCTCCCGCCCGGTCGCGTCCTCCTGCCCGACCGCCTCCTCCCTCCTGGCCGCGTCCTCGCCCGGCCGCCTCCTCCCGCCACCGTCGGCTCGTCTTCCTCTCGGCCCGGCCTCCTCCTCCCGCTGAGCGCCGCCCCAAGCGCCACCTCGTAGGATCGGTGAACCTCCTCCCTGCGACGCCTCCTCCTGTTCTTTGTTTGTTTATTTGTTGAACTTGATTAGTTGTCTTGTTGAACTTGAGGTGTGAATTGGGATGAACTTTATTAGTTGTTGAATGTGTGAATTGATTCACTATTGATGTGTGCATTGTTTATGTGTGACGGGCATGCCCGCGGGCGATGGGTACCCATGGGCGGCGGTGCATTGTTCGCGGGTAAACGGGCATGCCCGCGGGCGACGGGCATGGGCGAGATTCTTCGCCCGTTGTCCTTCGCGGGCATACCCGCGGGGGGAAATCAGGGTCGCGGGCATGGGTATGGGCGAGCACTACCCGTACCCACCGCGTCCGATTGCCATCCCTAGTCCCAGGGCTGTGGATTATCTCTATTCAAAAAAAGTACTACTTGTAGGAATTTCTAAATATAGCAAATGAGCTCTAAAAAATATGAATTTTTTTAAAGGCTCTTGACACAGTGTACTTCTTGCGTAATTTTTCCATAATTTTATATGTTCTTCGTTTTTTCAAAAATTCTTTTAAGACTATTGTTTGTAGAAATTTTTAAATATAGCAAATGAGCTCCAAAAATTATAATTTTTTTTATGAATGCTCCTGACATAGCGTACTTGCTTGTGTAATGTTTTCAGAATTTTATATATTCTGAATTTTTCTCAAAATTTCCTTTAAGGCCACTGTTTGTATGCAAGTAAAATAATTGATTTGAGGAAAATTTTATAAAATTAGGATAATTATACTGATAATAAATATGAAAAGTATTTTGAATTTTTCCTCAAATTGATTATTTCACTTTCAAACAAATAGTAGCCTTAAAGAAATTTTTGAGAAAATACAGAACATATAAATTCTAGAAACATTACACAAGCAAGTACACTGTGTCAGGAGCCTTGAACAAATTCATAATTTTTGGATCTCATTTGCTATATTTAGAAATTCCTAGAAACAATAACCTTAAAGGAATTTTTGAGAAAAATGCAAAACATATATAATTATGAAAACATTTTAAAAAAGCAAGTACACTGTATCAAAAGCCGTCACAAAACATTTTAAAAATTTTGAAGCTTATTTGCTATATTTAGAAATCCCTACAAACAGTACTTATTTTCGAGCCCCTAGGGGACGAATGACGGTATTTCCGCGGTCCTCTGGGCATGGACAAGGCGCCATTTTTGCCTATGATGTGCGAGGGGGGAGGAGCTAGTTTTTCTATTGCGCATGCCAATGACACTATTTTAACCAAAAACTCAATTACATCATCCACAAGGCCACAAGGCGATGAGTCCGTCCACAAGACACGGACTTCACGGCCAAAGCCTGACGAGCTAAACAATGTGCTACCCCCATTTGCTTGCCGCGGGCAATGAGCTATGGTTGCCTTGGCAAAAAGAAGTTCCCATCTCTCTACATTCAGAAATCCCCATACTGCCTATCGTTCTATGCCTTTAAATACGAGTTTAGTCACACTTGCATACCAAGATAAGAGTAGTCTGGTCATATATCCTGTTAGTTGATGGTTGTTTGGTTAGAGACAAGAAGATTCTCACATTCTTGTGGATGCGGTCGGCGTGATCTAGAACCCTCCTAAATATTGTTAGCCCGAGTTTATCATCCAGTTTTAGGCATCTAAGTCATGTTTGTTTAGGCTTAGACTTTTTAGCTTATAGCTTAAAGCCAGCCTTTTGGTTTATGAGCCCCTAAGCTTTTAAGCCAAGCTTTGGTGTTTGCTAATCTGGCTTTTTATAAGATGTTAACTTATTGAGTTGTGTGTGAATAATAAAAAGTCTGAATTGCCCTTTAGGGTCTAAAGGACTTTTTTAAGCATGTATTTAAATTTATATGATGCAATTATGTATATATCATATTAATGTAATCTATTTATCCTCTTGTAGCCATTAAAGAAGTAGCAATACTATCACGAAAGACACTCATATCTCCATTATCGATTGCTGGTCCATTAACACCGTAAAGAAACTTCCATGCCAAGAAACATTCCAACAAAATTGTAACATCCCGTTTCTCCCGAGTCTTTGTAAGTTTCCAAAGTAAAAATAACCAATTGGTTTTGTTGTTTTGCTCAAGCTTAATTTGAAGTTTTAGAAGTTGGAAGCAGTTTAATTTGAATTAATCAAACTTCAATTAATTCGATTTGGTTTACCTTGAGTTGTTGAAATTCTCTAGTCTTTAGTTTCCCCTTTCTCTATCTGTTCTTCCTCCCGCGCGCCCGCGCCTTCAATCCTTGTGACACTAATAGAATTAGACACTAAGACCAACAAAGGACACGACGATGCAACCGAAAGTTCAACAATGCAATGCACTGAAAAGAAAAATTGCGAGGCCCAGCCAGTTTGGATAGGAGATCTACTACTAAAATTTTTCTTTTGGTTTTTGTGTGCTGCAGGTAAAGCAATCTAATCTATATTAAATTAGAAATTCTCACCGAGCAACCTTGCGCTCTGATATCTTATGATAAGATCTGTTGTCCTGATCTTTCGATGAGGATGATATAACTTGATTGGTGGAAGCTAACTCTCACGATCTAGGCTACAACCGTGCGACGACCGTTGCACCCGCAATCGCTTAACCAACTTCACGTCCGTTATCAACCTGGCCGGTAGCGAGATCGACCTAACCACGAAGGTCTTTTCCTACATACAATCAAGAATCAAGTAAGAAAAATAGATGAAGCAACAATCTTGCTAAATAGGAATTGAGGAATAGAGATGGATGTATTGAATAATTTGGGGATCCGTCGACAAAGCCGGGTTGTACTAGCCACACAAGCTAACGATGGTGTTTCTAGCCTAAGCTGAAATCAATCTAACAAAACCCCCAGGAACTAAGGGTGAAACTCTGGCCTTATATTGGCACCTAAGGGTGCGGCCAACTCATATACAGCCTAATGCTATCTCTATCTCCAACTCACGCGTATCATGCAAAGATTCTTTCCTAAAACAATTAAGGAAAGATCACAACCGACTCAAAGGAAAGACCACAACCGACTCAAAGAATCTTTCGCATGATTTAGTTCGGCTCATCCAGACGTGGACCTGGTTGTAGCCCTGATCGTAGCACTTTGGAAACTCCGGAGGAGGTCCTGGGAAAAAGACCTGAGAGGTCCTTGAGGAGGTCCTAGAAGAGGCCTTGGAGGAGGTCATGGAGTACTATTTCTGGAGAGGTCCTGGAGTACTGTTCTTGGAGAGGTTGTGGACGACGTGGATCTCCTAGGGGTGGTGGACGACGCGGATCCCCTGGGGGTGGTCGTGGACGGCGCGGATCCCCTGGGGGTGGTCGTGGACGGCGCGGATCCCTGGGGATGGTCGTGGAGAGAGGTCCTAGAGGAGTGGTCCTGGAGTAGGTCCTGGGGTGGTCCGTGGAGGGAGGTCCTGGACCCAGAGGAATTGGTCGTAGACCTTGATTCCTAAGCACAAACAAATCATCTCCATTATGCAGCATCATAGAGTCCTTAAAATATGGATGTATTCCGAGAAACGAAATTACCTGATAATTTAGCTAGCGAGCACGTGCTCGAGTAATTAGTCCTTGCACATCAGAAGCAGTAGGGGCGGTTGTATCTATGGAAGGGATGTCTTCATCAATGATTATGGAACTTATGCAAAACTGTGTGCGGTATGCTGTTACTCGTTGATGGTATGTGTTGCAGTTAACCAACAGGGTGGAAAAAGATTTAGACTGAGGTGAGTGGATGGTACTGTGTGATATGATGGATGTGTAAATGGAAAACGTGAATTGTGGTTACTTAGTTAGAAATTCTGGCAGTCTCGCCTTGGTCAATTAAGAACTTAACTTTGTGCGTCATTGAACTGAGCTATAACTGTACAACCACATGCCTGATATGAGACAGGCCTAACTTAGTAAGCTATAAAATCCTGGCATTGACTACCCAGGCATGTAGGATAGACTGTGTGCTAGAGTGGAGGTGTGTACCACTGTGGCAGGGTCACATTTATGAGCGGTCTGCTTTCTTCAAATCCAACGGTGTGCGTCGTACCAAAGCGTTGTGATAGGGTTCGTACAACGGTAAAACACATCGGGAGGGTCAATCGTCAAGATGAAGTATCGGAAATGTTTTGTTATGATTGGTGCTAGCTACACTGGTTATATCTTGTGGATAAAATACACAATCTCTGCAGAGTATTAATCAATCTATTCGAATAGCCGCGTCCGCAGTCATAGACATACTCGGGAATTTCACACGAGGGGTAGATTTTCATAAAAATAATTGGGAAGGGACAGCCGTGTAGGGAAACTTATATAGCTATGTGAAAGAAACTGGTTAGGTTATGAGAACTTTGTGAAAATAATTGTTAAACTATTATTATTTATCTGTTTTGAATTAAGCCTTCAATCTATTATTTGTATTCAACAGTAAATGCTGTTTTATTGCAAAATAACCATAAAAGCTATTTTCTTTGGAATAAGCCATCATCAATAATTACATTTTATAGTACAACCTGTTGAGTAGTCGGAGTACCCATTCTTGCTGCAGTCATTCAGCTGAAGTGGAGGAATCATCGCCAGCTTTCGAGGAAGAGCTTTACGAGGATGGTGATCACTAGGTTTTGATCCTAGTCGGTTGTTTGTGGCAAGTCGATAGGTTTCCGCTGGAGTTGCTTTCGTTCCACTGCTCTGTTTTTTTTATTTAGTGTCAGCCTTGCGTAACTTAATAAATGTAAACTCGATCATAAGATCACAACCATTATTTATTAATTAAATTAGTTATTTATTCTTATATTCGTTTTGTGTGGAATGATATTCATCTATGTTGATACTATGTACACTAACGTGATCATGACCTAGTGCATTATACATATAGAGTCTAGAATTGCATTTTTAGATGCCGATATTATCATACACCACCCGCCCGCACCATCACGCGAACCCTTCCGAAATTTTTACTGTTTTGGCCCTGTAGCATAATTTATTTTCAAAAGTAGCCCCATTCGGAAATAATTAGCGGAAATAGCCCGTCAACAGTAGACGTGCCGCGGCTAACGGCGCGCGGAGGGCCTACCTCAAGACGGGAGCGCGGGACTCGCCGACACGGGCGCGGTTCATCGCCTCCCGCCCCGCCAACCCCATGCGCCACCTCCGCCCCGGCCCCGCCCGCCACCTCACCTCTCTCTCTCTCTGATGGCGCCACGACGCCCCCATGCGCCCGCCCCATGCGCCGCACGCCCCCATGCGCCCTTACCGCCGCCACGGCCCCATGCGCCACCTCTCTCTCCGCCGCACGGCCCCATGCGCCTCTCCGCCGCCGACGGCCCCATGCGCCCCTACCGCACCGCCAGACGGCCCCATGCGCCCCTCGCACGGCCCCCCATGCACATGCGCCCCCCCTGCGGGCCCACATTTGCATATTTGCATGCCGCATGGCCACCATGCGCACCATAAATAGTAAGTTGTTAGGTTAGTTAATTATAATTAGTAGTTAGTTTAGTTAATTAGTATGGATAGATTCCGAAAATTTTAAAATATATTAAATAATTTTAAAAAATTGTGAAATTTTTTGTGTAGCATTCTACTACCATTTACTTACCATTTACTTATTTCTATAAATTTTTTATAATTTTATTCGTTCAATTATGTTTTCGCTAATTAGTATGACTGTATCCTTATTAATATTTATTGATTGATCAAAGATTTAAACCAGGCCCTCAAGCACGTGTGTTGATTGTACAAAGCTTTGAACTGTGCCCTTCCTCGTTTCACACCGATTCACACCGGCTATTGATTGTTTGAGCAGGCCCTACCTCCACCCGCCATGTGTTGATTGTTTGAGCTGCACCCTCCCTCCACCTCGCCATGTGTTGATTCTCCAAGACGGCAGCGGCGTGCCCTCCTGCATTTGCACCGAAAGCAGCGATGTCACTTCCCTACATTTATGGCTTAATTTGCGGGGCGCGGGATAAAGATTCGCTATAAATTGGAGAGAGCTTCATTTCATATGTCAGTCAGTCACTTGTTCATTTCAGTGAGCTCGCGGGAGAGTGCAGAAGGGCAGAGCACACAATATTCTTTTGGTAGGCATGTGTCTACCGGAGCTACTAGACCAATTCTACGATGAGGACCACCGGTGCAAGCTGTGGCTCACCGCTGACGCGGATGGCCCTCCGCCCCTGACACTTCGGGCGGGGAGGGACTGGTGGGCGCTGGACGAGCGTTACACCCCGATCCTCCGGGAGACGGGCTTGTTGCCCTTTGCGAGGATGGTCTCCGTTGACCGCGGGTTCACCCTAGACGGCAGCTTGCTGTCCGCACTTGTTGACAGGTGGAGGCCCGAGACACACACCTTCCACTTTCGGTGGGGTGAGATGACAGTCACCCTACAGGATGTGTCGGTGTTGACTGGTCTCCCGATCCGGGGTGTGCCGCTTGTTCCGACCCTCGAGTGGGGCTGAAGGCCGACTTGAGCGGCGCTTTGGCCAATCTCTCCGGAGGGTGCACGTGGTGTCCCCCGGGCATGGCTGAGGCAGTTTAGGAATTGCCCGCAGGGTGCACCGACGAGGTCGTTAGGACGCACTCATTGCTTACCTTCTCGGCTCTTTGGTTGGGTCATGTTTCCAACCACAAAGGCGATATTATGAACCCCGCCTTCATCCAAATCGCGAATCTTTGGTTGACGCGGGTCGGGCCGATGCCTCAAGATACCGGGATCGATCGCCCTTGCGCCACATACGGGGTTGTGTGGCGCCGCGCGCGGTAGCACCGCTTCCAACTCGGCCATCCGCTACGTGCTCTCGCACCGTGGAGTTGGGAGCACTTCCTATTGGGCGACCGACCATCGAGAGCGCGCGCCCACACTATAGACGGACCCGGCCCACATGACCCCATAGACGCGCCGACCATGGGCTTACGGTGGACTGCTGCCCGTTTGCGCTGGGCCAGCGCAAGACCGGCGAGGTGCTACTCGTTGTACCACAACGAGTTCGAGTTGTTGCACGAGAGCGACATCATCTGGTGTCCATGGCATCCTACTTTCCTGCTCGATATAGCGCCGCACGGGATATCCCTGCAATGCATCCAGGACATACCACTGTGGAAGACGACCTGTCACCTGGTATTCTCGCATATGGTGGAGCCTTACGCGCCGCAGCGCGTAATGCGACGATTTGGTGTACCGCATCGTGCCCCGACCGCAGCCCTGGATCGAGCCATACACACGTGAGTCAAACTTAATTCGACTATTGTTTGCAGTCCTACGCCTTATTTTGTAACATTAATCTCTTCGAAATGCAGCAAACAAGGTGGGGTGGGCGATTAGGGATCGCCATTGCAATGCGGCAGCCGATTTCGGCATGGATGAACGCGCCCATGTGGATGTTCGGGGTGAGCAGCGTCCGACGATCGTGAGTCGCACGCGCGTATATGGAGTGGTATGTGCCACGAGCGCGCGCAAGATCGACCATTTTCCTCCGAGCGCGCGAGAGGAGGTGACACGCCGACGCAGCAGACCACGAGAGCCTCCGCCGCACGCACGATCGTCACAGCGCGCTTCCCGACTTGGACGGCGCGTGCGACACCTACCACCTCGTTCAAGTTTCATTGAGTCGCACCTTTCATTAATGAACATGTTACGTATGTCACTCAGCAGTTAGAGGGCGCTGCGCGCCCGAGAGCGCATCGACGACGCCTCGCGGCCAGATAGAACCTCACCGTATAAAAGTTTTGAAGCACATCTCGCGGAGATGAAGAAAATTGTAAAGAACTTGAGCCGCGGTCGCTCGAGGGACGACGCCATCAACCGGGGGCCGTGCTTACCGCTGGTCACCACGACCTAGGAGTCCGGCAGACGCCATAGCGCTTCGGGTATGGAAGCATGCATCCAATCGCGCTCCCGTCGGTCATCTCGCACCGCACATCCGGAGGTACGGGGTTCTTAGTTTACGCCCGAGTGTTTACTGCACTAACATCGTTCCGCCTTGCGCCTTCGCCTCCCGTGGGGGTGACGGCCAGTTCACGTCGACTGATGATGAGGATACGGGCCTCCCAGCTCGTGCGAGGGAGCAGTACACAACACTAGGGGACGATCAGTGGCAGCCAGGGTTTCTAGCGTACTCGGCGAGTTCCTCCGGTTCGGTGCTCCACCGCACGCCCTGTGCCGAGCTCCTCCGTGTTCGGTGCCCCACCGACGTCGCAGCCGAGCTCCTCCGGTTGGTGCCCCATCGACGCCCCAGCCGAGCTCCTCCGCAGAACCGAGTTGGATGCCTCCACCGTGGATGAATTCCTCTGACTTCTCCCCAGCCGATCACGACGACATGTACGCCTACCGTGCTCTTCTCCGAGTCACCATCGGTCCACCTCCGCCTCAACGATCTCCATACCCTCCTAACCGACACGCGTTCTCCGACCGGTGGACGATTCGACGGGTCATGCTCGGCGCAAAACAAGGCGCGCGACGCGACGCAACCGCAGCAGGGAGAGAGTAGTGGCTCAGACGAGTGAGCCATATAGTATCGCGTGTTATGCGATTTTGTTTTACTATATGTGTACACATATTTTGGTTCCTATGTGTGTACTTGCCACTGTAAAATATAGGAAAATTTCGAAACTTTTTTGTGGAACCTCCCGTGATAGTTTTGTTTGCTTCTTTATTTTTTGTAGTAATTTGAAATGATGATTGATAAGCATATCGATTTTGAAGCATATTAGACATTTGTCACGCCATTTGGTACGGCGTGACATTGCATAACTCGTTTTGAAGTTGGGATCATGTTGTTAATGCGAGTTGCGAATTAAAGTAGACTTTATAATAAAGCTTGGGCTTGCACGCGCAAATGGTTTGGTTACGTGCATAACAAACAACATCATGCACGATGCAACAAACCGACCGACTCCTACGATACATATGCGCCTTTTGGAATTGAAATAAATTCGACATTCGATGGGCGACTAGTACGGAATGGCGGACCTCATCGCGTGGAGCGGGCCATTTTCCCTTCTTTGCGCGCCGTTGTTGGACTCTCGCAGCCTCTTTGGCCTTGGCCGCAAGTTCCCTCTTTTTGTCGCGCCCCGCCTCGCGAGCCTCGCGTTCCTCGCGATTGCATGCCTCGAGATGAGCTGCCTCCCGACGTATACGCCGCTTAGCTCGTCGCCGCGCGCTCCTCCTCCGGATCTCGTGTGATCTTTTGTCATTCCACTCGTAGAAGTCGAGAGTCCACGGTCATGCGGGTGGATCTCCTGTCGATCCACTTGCGTAGTCACATAGTGCATCCGGGACTACGAGTAGATGGGAGAGGTTGTTAGTGCGCACTTTCAAAGAGGAAAGTTACTAAACATGCCGAACAGATCTTACCGCCGCCGATAACTTCTCGTGTCGAAACGACGATCGGATAGTCGAGGAGTAGTTTGTACAACCCGATGAACGCATGCCTACGCTTAGCGGATGCTTGGACTTGAAGAACTTGCACGGGTCCTCGCACCGCCAGAGGGGGCGCCTCCCCTCGGTGGGTGCCGCGCTAACGCCGCTTGGAGGGTTCGGTGGGGTTGCCGCTACGCGGGGCCTCTTTGGCCTTAGCCTCATTGTGGAGAGCTGCGATCCCGGCGCCGCCTCTGCCGACCGCCGCAGAGTCCTTGCTTCATCGCCCATCTCCCCAGCAGCCTCTTGCCGCTGCACGATCTCGCCCCATTGCTTCGCTATCTTGTCCCATTGCTTCTTCCGCTCTTGTCCATCTCGGCGTGGTCAAGGAAGTTGTCTTTGAGTGTTGGGTTTTGTTGTGTATTGTTCTCTCCCGTATCCTCCACCCCTTTTATAAGCAACCTAGTTGGAATGGAATGATTTTTATGCACGCCTTGTCTTGTCATGTCATGTCGATGTGGAAAGTCGACAAGGTAGAGTGTTGTCACGTCCGCTTTGCGAAAGTAGTCATGTCAACATTTGCGAGTCATGTCTTTTCTGCACGGTGTCGAGGAGGTAGAGTGTTATCATGTCGATCCAAAACCGCAGGTGGAGTGTTGTCACATCGTGCTTTGCAGAGTAGTCATGTCCACATTTGGAGAGTCGTGCTTACCTAACCATAACACCCAAATAATTTTAATTAAGATGTCTGTTTCAAATGTATCATAACATTAGGTTCACGCTTGAAATGTAATAAAATGTGTAGAATTTTAAACTTTTCTTACATGTTAAGCAATCAAAAGCTACTACAATTGGATGAGAGTTAGAAAATCCCGAAGGTGTTGTCCCAAAATGTAAATATGTTAGGTCTTCTCATTTTCATATGTTTGTCATGTTAGCTCCAAATTACATGATTCCAATTTTGTTTGCTTCCTTATAACTTGAAGTTAAATAGATAAATAATTGTTGGCCATGATGAACCCTACAAAACCAATTTAAAAATTAGTAAAGAAGTGAACTTAACATCTTTCTCGTGAAATGTAGCAAACTTATAAAATGCATATTTTTTTCCTATAGATCATTTTTGTATGAATCCAGCTGGAGTAGCTTCCATTGTTAGTATACGTGCATATCTTTATACCGCGCTACCGGTGGGCGCGGTGGGAGGGACCTGCCGCGCGCGCGGTAGGGACTCGTGGACCTCGCCTCTGGCGAACGCAGACGGACGACCGCCTCGCCCGCGACGCGGCGGACTCGCCCCTGCGGCGCGGTAGGGACTGCGCCTCGACGGGCGCGGTAGGGAGGGACTCGGGACTGCTCCCTCGCGAACGCGGTAGGGACTGCCCCTCGGGCGGGCGCGGGAGGGACTCGCCCTCGCGAACGCGTAGGGAGGACACGCCTCCGATTTACGCGGTAGGGACTCGCCCCCTCGCGGCGCGGTAGGGAGGACTCGACTCGCCCTCGCGAACGCGTAGGACTCGCCTCCGCCGACCTTGGTGGGACTCCCCACGGGGACGCGTAGGGACTCGCCTCCGACGGGCGCGGCCGGGAGGGACTCGGGACTCGCCCTCGCGAACGCGGTAGGGACTCCCCCCTGGCGCGCGCAGGAGGGGACTCGGACTCGCCCTCGCTAGCGGGCGCGGTGGGAGGACTCGCCTTGCCGGCGCGCGCGGTAGGGACTCGGGGACCGCCCCCTCGGCGACGCGGTAGGGAGGACTGCCCCCTCGGGCGACGCGTAGGGACTGCGCCCTCGGCGACGCGGTGGGACTCGCCCCTCGCGCACGCGGTAGGGACCGCCCCTCGGCGAACGCGTAGGGAGGGACTCCCCTCGCGAACGCGTAGGGACTCGCCCCTCGCGAGCGTGGTAGGGACCCGCCTCTATGGTGCGGCTATTTAAAGGCTCGACCGCACACTCGGCCGATCGCTCCTCTCGTGAAAGTCTCCCTCTTTACGAGGTGCCTCCGCTCTGAACTTACCATCTGCGAAGTCGGCGAATTGTAAGTTAATTTGATCAACAATCGACACTTTAATGGTGTGTTTAGGCTTAAATAGTGTTTTGTTTTCGCCGAAATGGAGACACTTTACGTGTTCCACGGAAACGCTCATGCGGTCCGACGGAGTTGATTTGTCCACCGCGAGCGCGCCGTCAACGTTCCCAACCTCGCACACGCCGATTTGCTCGATCTACGACGGTGCATTCGCAATCGCTCGATACGCACGCCGCTAGGAACAAGATAGTAATAGAGGCGGTCACGCCCACCACGGTCCCACCACACGCCATATATCGTGGGGCCTTACGAAGGTGACTAGCAGTGCCATGTGGGCACGCAGACATGCGATCGTTACCAATCCTCACGCCCAATGTATGGACGACCCATGGTGTATGTACATTTTGTTTATCCTACTCAACTGTAGGGGCGCGTTCAGGGGAGGCGGACGCTCTTCTCCCCTCTTTGGTTTGTTGACGACGAGTGAGCTCTCCGAGCCCCGCATGTCGTTAGGGAGTATGCTCCACATCGTGCGTATTCGTAGTTTCAACCGAATGAGGTGTGGACAAATGGGGACGTGCACGTGTTGATTTTCACGAGATTGTCGATGCCATATCCGAGGGCTCATCCGAGGCACCGCCACCAAGATGAGGCGAACTTTAACTCGCAATCCAAATGAGGAGGAAGCCGACGATGAGGAGGTATCGTCGGTGGCATTGTTTCGCCGACACCGACTACGCCCAAGTCTGTTGGATTGTCAAGCGGCCTCTTCCCTTGTTCTTGCCCAAGAGCACGAGTCTTCGTGGGCCTTCGATGCGGACACCCTGCTTGTGGGGCAACATTTCCCACACAAGGCTGCCGCCAGGCAAGCTATCGTGACTTTCGCGGTGAAGACCTGTCGAACTTACCGAGTTTACAGGTGTGTTTGTGCGTTATTTGTTGTACCTTTAACTATGTACAGTCAGTCGCACTAACTATTATCTGCCTTCCATTATCTTTCTGCAGGTCTAATCCTGACACTTACGTAGTTAAGTGCGTGGTTAGCTCTTGCCCCGCAAAGTCCGTCTTGCGCAGAGATTCCTCGGGCGGAATGACCTTCCGCATCACAGTCCTGACAGATCACACATGTGAGCTTCAAGAGCCATTGCAAATGCATAAGAACGTAACCTCCGCGTACATCGCAAGCATCATAAGCCATGTAGTTGTCGCCGATTTGACCGTTTCGCCGAAGGTCCTCATGGCTAACGTAGCAAATACAATAGGCTATGGCGTTAGCTACATGAAGGTATGGCGGGCGAAGCGTAAGGTCCTCGAAGGGTTGTATGGTACCTACAAGGAGGCGTACGACCTAGTCCCAAGAATGCTCAAACAGATTGCGGATGCTAATCCGGGGACATGCGTCAATAGGGTAGACAGTTCACCCATCGAACAACCCACATTCGCTAATCCTTGATCGAGTCTTCTGGGCATTTGGCCCGGCAGTCCATGGCTTCTCCCACTGCCGTCCCGTCCTAACTATGGACGGTACTTTCCTTTGCGGGAAGTACAAGGGCACCATTCTCACCGCTATTGCGGCTGATGCGAACGACCAGTTGCTCCCAGTTGCCTTTGCAATTGTGGAGAATGAGAACACTGACAGTTGGTTGTGGTTCCTACTAAACATAAAGCAACATGTTGTAAGGGACCGACCGAATGTGTGCTCATAACCGACCGTCATGCCGGTTGTTGTCCGCGCTGCGCGCACAATGCGAAACGGCATAAGCCCGCCGTACCAATGGAACGACATGCGCACATCGTTGGTGCATGCGCATGTGGCCGCAAACTTCCACACGCTTTGAAGCAAAGACCTCATGAAGAAGTTCAAGAAGCTCACCGCGAACCGTAAGCGCAAGTTCGATGTCGTCGGCGGGAGCTTGAGGTCGAAACCAAGCGCAACTGGTTGTTCTCGCCCACCGCACCGCAGCGAGTTCGCCGAGTGGATAAGCGTGCATGCACCGACTATGAGAAATGGTCCTTCTTCACGACACCCATGGTGCTCGATGCGGCATCATGACAACCAACATGTCCGAGGTCTACAACGGTGTGTTGAAAGGGGTTCGTGCCCCGCCCATCACCGCCAAGTATCGAGGAGACATGGAATCGCACGCGATCGGTTACTTCGTCACATCGGGCAATGATGGCCAAAGATTTGGACGAAGGGAAACAAGATTTGGAGGTTACCCTTGCCTACATGGACGGAAGATTACCAAGGCTCGATCCCATGTGGCTATCACAATGGATGGCGTGAGGAGGAAGTTCGAGGTCCGCTCATGGACAAGTGCGTTCGTGGCCACACGAGAGGTGACCTAAGCATGTTTGCACCATAGGCGATGTGGCGCTTGCTCTCGCAACAAGCCTCAACTCCTCCACAAGCCTTGCTCCCACGTATATGCCGCATGTGCCGATTTCATCAATCTTGTAGCATGTATACGCCGGAGTACTACGACATACGACACTGTATGATACTTGGAACGGAGTTCAACTCAGACGGCGTGGAAGGCCACTACAGTGGACATATGGCGGGCGCAGATGAAGTGGTCACCGAATGAAGCATCGCGCATCCGTGCCGTGGAGACGCTACCAAGGCGCATCCGCAACGACATGGACGCGAGCCAACGTGGGATCGCCAAGAGCAATAAGGTGCGAACTATGCAAGACTCATGGGCACTCATTCCGAAACTGCCCGAGTAGACCTTCTTCGTCCGGCGCCACCTAAATATGGGTCTGTGTTTGAAATGTAAGAAAATAAGAAGAAAATGAGTCCGCACCTTGTTCTGTACCAGATGCAACGTGTAGGTCGTACTATGCCGCAAGCAATAAATGATATTGTACTAACATTTATTGGTCCTCTTGATTCTCATGTAGTCCCCAACGAGACTAAGTCCATCGCACGCACGTAAACCGCTATATAAAGGCCTCCTATGGGTTCACCACAAAGACATCTCGCTCACCTCCCATCCTAATTCAACTTCCAAACAATGTCGCCCGAGGACCGACCCAACTCAACTCCCCGAGTGGCATGAGCGCCGGCGTGCCATTGCGGGTTTAGGACAATCTGTCCGTGTGGTTCGATCCGACCAACACTACGGTTGTAGGTACTTCACGTGCCCGTGATCCGACAACGACTTCGTGGTAAGAACGACGACTAAATCTTTGGGTTCTCGTTATCTTTCTCAACTCGATCCATGACATATGCCACTATACACGTAGCCTTGCAAGTGGATCGAATGGTGGATCAGAGTTCCCAATATGGCTAAGAAAGATCCCACAGTGGTGGAAAACAAAGGCCAATACTTTGTGAAGATGACTCAGAGCGCGAGATGGTCCAAAAATCGTGGAGGAGCAAGAGCGGCGCGTCAACAGGACCACATCCGTCTAAACGGTAAGGAGGATGAGCTTGCTCTGAGGAGGGAGCAAGAAGCTCGCGTGAAGCAGCCATCAAGCGCCAAGAGCAGGAGCTCAAAGTCCGGGAGGCACTCACAAGAAAAGAAGGATGCAACAACCATCTTCGTGGCGCGACAGAAGGGAAAACAACCACGCCGCACTCCAGAGAACAATGTAATACACCCAAAGAAGTTAAATTCTCTAAGGCATGTTAGGATTAGTGGTGGGACTAGCTAGAGTTCCACACATGCCATGTATTGTTTCATGTATCGCACATGTAGCTACTGCATTGATTAGTACAAACAATACTCAAACGTGTTCTTATTTTTACGTGGGGAATTTCTACGCTCATTGATTGGTACAACCAATACACTTACACCAAATACCGATAAAAATTTCGAACTAATAAAAATTCTTAAGAAAACAATCTCATGTACCACAATCGCTTGGATTTCAAATACATAATCAAGTACAAGTTACAACATATAATACACTTCTTTTGGTACTACTCCTCACGCCTCGCCATCAAGCTACGGGCATAGGACCTCGTAACGCCCTTCCGCGTGTGTTCGCCCATAGGTCTCGACGAATCGCTTCCTGTGGGAACGTGAGCCTATCGGGTGACCGTGGGTTCTGCCGCAGTCGTGTCGGGCCTCCTCAAGACCCGTGTCATCGCGCACGGGGCGCTACATGCGGACGGGCGTTGACAACAAGTCGGTGAGCCAAGCATTAGGATCCGTAGTATGATCCGTGGAGGCCACCAACTCGCTCACCTTGAGAGACAATTTGGGTAACCGCCGGTACGCTTCACCTTGCGGGGTGAGCCGCATAGGGTACGGTGTGTAGCCCGACCGCACCATGGCGCCAGACGCCCATCGGAAATTGTCCGAGAATGTCGGATCGCGAGGGAGAATTGGGATGACATCCGCGGCCGCGGGTTGCACGCTCGCGGTATGCTCGATGTCCTCTTCTCGCCTCCGCGACGACGACGGCATTCGCGTAAGGTCCTCCGCGAAGACGGCGCCGCCGTAGGGTCCTCCGCGACGACGACGGCTCAACAGACGGTCCCTCCGTGACGACGACGGCATCAACAGAGAGTCCTCGCGTCGGGCTCGCGCGGACGATCCGCCGCCGTGCTTCTTGCCGGGCGCTGGTCGACTTCGCCGGACGGAAGATGGAGGGGGTGAGGGTACGTGACGACGCCCGTCCGATGCTCGTGTCGACATCGCTGGGCCTTCCACACCATGTTGCGAACGACCCGCTTAACATCATCAACAATCGCCTTAATCACCGTAATAAGGTGTTCTCCGTGTTGTTACTACCCGCCGAGTTCCCGCGCCACGCCCACAACACTCGCAAACGGTCCACTGCCACCGAACAAACAAAATTTTGTTAGTTAATCCTAAGTCCGAGGGTGGTTATCAGATTACGTGCTCAACGCATCGAGTCGCCACGGCGTCTTTCGCACGGCGCGGGTCCACCTCAAGCCCAAGCGCCGCGCGGGCTAGGATCTTCGTGACGGGCCGGTGGGGCGCTCACAACCTCGTCCCGCAGTGCCGTGACGTACCACTCCAAGCGGGTGTCGACGCCCTTCATCATATGGCCGTGCCTCCCGCAAACGGAATCGCGGGCCGCTTGCCACGCATCTACCCACGGCCGCCGCGTGCGAAGCTAGTCGCCGCTCTTATGTTTCTTCTTCGCTTGCACGAAAGTCAAACAAAATCAACAAATTATGGTAGGGTAATAACACATGAGTAAACGACCTACAATATTATTAAGCAATACATTACACTTACAAGTGACTACGCCGCAAGCGGTCGCCCAGAGCAGGGGAGTCTCCGTGCGACGGAATCGCTCATCACCCGCTGAGGGTTGTAGGGCTCAACCATATGGGAGAACACCGATGAGAAGTTGTCCTCCAAGACGCCTCATCCTCGGTGGCATAGCAAGCTCGCATCGTCGGCGCCGTGGCTCGCACGAAGACATCCGCCCAAGGAGCCCATATTACGCCGCCTCGCGGTGGCCTCGACTTGCTGTGGAATTCGGGTATACGCGACGCGCTCGCCCTAGCCCACCCTAAGATCGCCATACCCATCGGGATCCCATGGTCGGGCCTTCCACGGATCTCTCGTCCGCCCAACCATAGAAATGTTGTGTGTGCGGGTAAGGGTGGATCGAGACCGGAAGTACGGCCGCCCTACAACAAAGTGCTCCTACGACCATAGCCGTAATAGCGCAGACAACCCGAGAGCACGGGCTCGCTCCCGTGGCGACATCGCGGCGCCGCGACAAAGTCGCGATATTGAGCACACAAGCATGCTTGAACCCCAATCGATCGCGGCACATCTCATCGCCGGCGCCCACGATGGACTCCGCAAGGAGAATATAACTCGCACACCAAGTCCCCTGCGTGCTAGGGAACATGACCCACCCGAATAAAAATAACAAATATGCAATTAGGTGGCATCGAACCACCTCCTCCGGTCGCGTTATCCGGCAATGCATGAAATTTCGCACCAAGCGCAAGGGATGCCCTTATACTTGTCGGGGATAGGATGCCCGGCGATGATGGAGACGCGCTTCCACCCACGGACCTCGGCGGGGAACAATCAGACGGCCTCGCACCGCAGCCGGTTATGAAGTCGACGCCTTGCGAGTCACGGCCATCTCCCCACCGGCGTGGAACGTGTGGGTCTCCGCCGCCAACGATCAACCAAGGCGAAAGAAGGCAAGCATCAATCAGAGGTTCTCGCCCCATGTTCAAGATGCGCGAACGCAATCACCCGTGATTGACGGCCTCTGAACAAACCGTCATCCAACGGCCACGCCTCCCTCGGTCCCGTGTCACCGAGTTGGTGGTCCATCGCCACCGATCCAAGCATGACAAATGATGTCGGGCGCCCCATGCCTCCTCAAGTAGGGGTGGTAGAGTACGTGCCATTGCCGCAAATACAGAGTAAGTAGTTAGCAAAATCTAAACGCTATAAATTTCAATCAAGAATATTAATTACGTAATTACCAAATCGTAATGCTAAGCGATTGCTAATCGACAGCTAATTAGAATGCGCCGCGCTTATGATCGATTCGAACGCTACGAGGGTTTATAAACGGAGAAAATACGACAAATAATGAGATCGATCGACAAGATCGAATGCGCCGCGCTTATGATCGATTCGTAACGGCCGCGGGTTTATAAACGGAGAAAATACGACAAATAATGACATCGCTAAGATCGATCGCGACACGACGTGACGTAAGGTGGTCAAAACAAAACACAAATAACGAAAAACAGAAAAAACAAAAACAATCAAAAACAAAATAACTTTCTGCAATTGCGGCCCGCCAGGCAGCGCCCCCGCCGTGTTTGCAATAAAAGTTAGTGAGCAGACAATTAATCATGGTAGCGTATATTTTGCCCTCATTGCGAGGATCCGTGAATGTGTTCTTATCGAGGCTAAGCAAATTGTAATTTTTAAAAATCCTTTGTTACATTTTAAAATTTCTTGCAACCCTAATCCTAACCTAATTAACTAACCTCAAACTAACCTAATTAATCCCTAACTTTTACTAACTTTTTTTTTTTACTATTGCGGTCCGCTAAAACCCTAACTACCAATTTTTTTTAAACATGCGGGCGTGCGGGGCGTGCGGGCCGCATGGGGCGTCGGGCGTGCGGCGCCGCATGGGGGGCGGCGGCAGAGGCCGCGCGTGCGGGCGCATGGGGCGCGCGGGGCGATAGGCGCGCGCGCCGCGCATGGGGCGTCGGGCGAGGCCGCGCATGGGAGCGCGTGGCGGGCGTGAGGAGAGAGAGAGAGAGAGAGGAGAGAGGTGAGGTGGCGGGGCGGGGCGGAGGTGGCGACGGGGTTGGCCGGGCGGGGGAGCCGATGAACCGCGCCAGACGGGGCAGTCCCCGCCGCTCCCGTGCCGGTAGGCCCTCCCGCGCCTGCTAGACGCGGCACGCCCATCGCTCACTGCTATTTCCGCAAATTATTTCCGAATGGGGCTACTTTTGAAAATAAATTATGCTACAGGGCCAAAACAGTAAAAATTTCAACCCTTCCACGGTTGCACCATCCTCGTTGCTGGCGGGTCCTCCCAATGATATGATCGACACACAGTTGCATGGCGCTTCGATAAGTGGCAGAGAAACATGAGTAGCTCAAATTTCTATGTTAACATGTAAGATACTTTTTTTGTAGCTGAAAAAATTACAAGGAGTAATACTTCCTTTGATATTCTCTTCTACTATTTTTGTTATAGGCCTGACGAAAGAAGCATAGAAGAATTTCTATTGAAGGAGAATTACATAGTCTTCTTTCGATAAATTTACTGAGCAACTTCAGGCTTTAAATCTAAGTACCATGCATTGTTTTTCTTAGAGTAAATTTCACAAAACTACATATTTGTTATATAAACTATCAGAAAATTACATGTTTTAGAAACTATTTTACAAAACTCCAGATTTAAAGACCAGATATATCGCAAAGCTACAGCTTTTAGAAATTCATTGCACGAACAGAGTGGGCCACAGCTACAATGTGGCGCATGCCTTGGAGAGTCTCTAACAGGAGGTGAGGGTGCTATAAAGGCTGCCAGCTGGGCCCATGGTTTCAGATACAGGTATGTGGGGTGGGATTTCTAAAACATGTAGCTTTGTAATACATCTAACCCTTAAATATGTCGTTATGTGAAATAGGTGTTAAAACATGTAGTTTTCCGATAGTTTGTACAACAAACCTATAGTTTTACGAAATTTACTCTTTTTCTTATTTTGGCTGAAGGATTCTTCTCACTGTAGCTTCTGAGATATAAATAAAATAGCAAGAGTTAACCTATTTTACTTTCTACGAGTCTGATTTCGTTGGAAGTTCAGCAGCACCACAATAGATGCCTTGGTAATAATGCAGACAAAAGGCTCTCTGCATTAAGACAAGTGAATCATGTGCAAATCACACTTCGAAATTACTGCATATGCATATCACACTTGAATTTTTTAGTACAATACATCTGTGTAACGAGTAGGGATGAAAGTGGACGCAGGTTGTCCGCAAACCCGCTTAACCCGTCCCACAAAAAAGACTAAATGGGTGTTCGTAAGTTAATTGCTAATTCTAAGTGACTAATGTGGGCAGCCCGCATAATCCACGAAGTTTGCCACAGTCCCGCTAGTGCTTTCAGTGTGCTTGAGAGGCGATCGATGCACGGAGTGTTTGTGAGATGGCGGCCGCACCGCGCCCGCTAGACGCGATGAGTGCGGGCGACGGCGGCGCTGGTGCTCCACGGCTTGGCGTTGCTCGGACTCGCCGCAGCGCAGTGCTCGTGGTGCCTCCGATGAGGCTCTCGGCGACGCAGAGCTCGCCGTGCGCCATCACCATCACGCCCCGCGCGCCACCTCGCTGGCCGCCGCCGGGCCACCGCCGCCGATGTGGCGGCGGCGTGTCCATCGTGGCGACTTCGCGATCTCCTCCACACGATGGCCTTCGACCGCGGCCTGGATGAGGCGGCTCGTCGCCGCTTCCTCGCCGGTTTTCTTCCTTCGATGTACCGCCATGAAGAATAGTGCCCGATTGATTAATCCTTTCTAGCTCCCGGCCTGCACCAACGAACAAGCCATGAAGAACATTGGATCGATGGATAAGAACATATATGATGTAACCTGGAAACCAATTAAAATGGGACCTCCATGTTCAGTTGGAGTTAATCCTTCTATTAAGTTTTTCAATTCTTGCTTGAGTCTTAGAAGTTTCTGTTTTAGTTTCAGAGTTGAGTTAGTTTCCGAGTTGAAGTCAATTTGTAAACTCGAACGGTTTCGTAGTCTTCTGTTTCGATGTAAACTACCGATTCAATTTCAGACGTAGATGGTTACTGTAATAGAGTCCTTCATATTTAGGTTGTAAATTGAGTATAAATATAGATGAAATCGAGAAAAGGGTGCTCGATTTTAGCACAAAAATCCTCTGCTTTGGAGTTTTGATTCAAGAACTATTCTCCGCTCGACAACGTCTGAACTTCAGACAAACACGACTTCAGACAACAGGCGATTTGCTAGCTTCAGTTTACACGTTCTCCCTTTAATTTCTTCTTTATGAGTGCATCAAGGAAGGATCCTCCATGTAGTTGCGGGCTAGTGGCCACCGCTTATACCCGCGTAATGCTAGGCGGGCAGCCGCATTTGCCCGCGTAACACTAGGCGGCATGTGCGGGCAACCTGCGGACAATCGCAACTTATCCCGCTTGCATCCTGAGTAACGAGCCTAGTAGCATTGGTACACGACCAAATATTCAGAGCTCCTCCCCTCAATCATTTCGACAAACCGGAGAAGAGCACAAGAGGTAACTAAATCAATCAGTGTTGGTGGGCCTGGTGTCCTCCTAGGCGCATAGCCAGCCGCCGGCCGAGTAGCCAGCAACCAACTAGTGGCTACTCTCCCGGTTCAGTGGCGGAGTCAGAAAATAAGTACATGGAGCTGGTGTAATACCCCAAAAGTATTAAGAAGAATTATCAGAAGAGAGTTACTTGAATTAAGAAAATGACCAAATAAAAAATAGTTATTTCAGCGGTTAGAGAGAGGGAAAGCAGCTATTTTACGACAACTTGGGCTTGGGCTTTGGCCCATGTGGCCTAAAGGGTGGCCGGCCAAGGGGGAGGCGCCACTCCCAACCCTAGCCGCCCCCTCCCAAACCCCCTCTCCCACTTGGTAGCCGCCACCCCACTCTCCCCCACACCTTTGGGTGCCACCCCTGATCTCCCACACCTCCTCCCTGCTGGTTCTCCCCTGCTGTGGGCCAAGAAGGTGTTCCCCGTTGCCAGTGTCGAGGAGGAAGAAGGAGGATCACCCGGGAGATAGATCGGCCAAGAAGAAGAAGAAGAGGAAAGGAAAAGGGAGAGATCGTGGCCTGAGGTTGATGTTCATCGCGTTCAGCAGTGGTTCTTCAAGGGTAAAACCCGATCCTCTTCCGATTAGTTGATTAATTGATTAGTAGCAATGTCGGTCTTTAGATCTGTTTAGAGCAGATAGGGTTGGCCGACATTTTTGAGAAGTTTAACGACAGAATCTGTCCAGGACACCTCCTAGAGAATTGTAGGCAACGTTGATACCTTTTTGTAGAGTACAAGATCACGTCGTTTGGACAAGCGGTTCAAAAGTTATGAATTTCGTAGCGCTGCTGTTTGGTAAATCTGCTAGAATTCTAACAGTTATTAGTAATCAGACATAAGCGGATAGTTAAAGGATTATTTGAAAGGTCTCACTATAACGAAAGATGTAGATAATTGTCTTAGCTTTCGAGGGAGCTAAAGAATGCGAAATTTGGATAATTGTACTGAAAGTTATGATAGTTTTAATATCACTGTCTAGAAACCCGACGTGAATTAACTGTTCTGTTAATAAGCTTGGTAAGGACAGTAAATGGCCAAATCTGGAAGGCTCACCAACTAAGTTTAGATGGAGGATTTGATAAGCTTTCTAGAAAGTCCAAGAACACCCCAGTTGGATCTCTGTACTAAAAGATATGAATTTTTATTATGATTGTCTGTCGAGGGAACGGACTGCTGTTTAGGATTTTGGAGTTGGGGTTGCGCGAGAGAGTATAGTTTTTTTCGTAAGTGCTTGTAGCTTTGTTTTGGTCCAGTATTGTTATCTTAGAGTGCTTGTTAACTTAATTCAGGTGGGGGGTTGGTTCCGAGGGCAGCGCCCTCTTCGCGTCCTTCGTTCTCGTATGGTTAAGGCAAGTACATTGATTGATAGATTAATTATGAATACTTGATCATGATTGTGTATATTTGATACATGATAGCAATGCATGGTTGTTGGCATGATATGTTTATTAATAATGGTGAATGCTCAAAGTATGATTAAGTTCTATTCATGTATGATGATGAATAGAGTAACTGTGTATGTGCATATTGAGATAATGTTGAGGCTTGGTCATGTGGTAACCAAGCATGTATATCATTGAGGTCCCTGTCATGTATATTATAGGCTTGAGGTCCCCACACTTGTGGAGTGTGGGCTTAAGGTCCCCATTACTTGCGGAGTATTGTGCTCTTGGTCCATGTGCTTGCGAGCACAGGCATGGGTATGCAGTGACGGTTGCATACCTTGCATTACCGGTAAAATACAAAAAGAGTTAAAGAGAAAGGATGCATTGAGCATTGTATAAGCATGTGGTATGGTTTAATGCAAAGTTTCTAAAAGTTGATGCTGATGTTATAATTTTGTATTATAATATCTTTTATTTGTACTTGCTGAGTCTGTGGACTCACTCTTGCTGTCGTTGTTGTTTTAGATACTCAATACAAGAACAACATGCATGGGAGGGAGTAGCCATATGTTGCACACACACTGTCATGAACCTTTTATAGTTGATTAAATTCAAATCATGCCTTAATAAATGAGCAAACTGTTTAAAGGATTTATTATGGTTATGCTTTACACGTTGGATTATTTATAATAATGATGAGTAGTATATTTTGGATACCTATGATTATACTTTAGTCGTTTAGCATATCTTGAATGCCTATTCATTATACTGAATGTTGAATTGTTTAATTTTGATAATTGTACCTGTTAGAACCCCTAGTATAGTTAGCTATACAAAGGAGGTTCTGCCAAAATTTAGTAAAGTGTCTTGGTTTTAACTTGTTATAATGTTAGTTTAATAGCATTCCAGGCTCATGTTGGGCTAGGGTGTTACAGCTGGACAGTTATGATAATTTTCTCTGGTACTGTACACTTAACAAAAATATAGCGTTAGGGTATAATTGTGACAAAATATTTTTCGATTGTGCATGTATTAAGTTCTAAATAGGTATTACTTACAAACATGATTACATGTATCAGGGGAATTTAAGAAGTTAAAACAACTAAAAGTCTAGAACTATTAGAGAAAGGAGACCGAATGTGTAGAGCAAAAGTACAATATGTTTGCAACCAAGGGGATCAAGATTTCATCTTGGTAACTGCACATGTTAGTGATATGTGCCAAATGAGAGGGGGAGTAGAGACTACTCTGCGCATGTGTTTAGAATTACAAAACACTACTCTGCGCATGTGTTTAGAATTACAAAAAACACACACACTCTCTCTATATATATGTTGTCAAAAATGATACCAGGATCCAATCTGATCAAATGTGTAGACACCATGTGTATGCTTACAGTTGGAGGGGGAGCATATACTTGCAACAAGTCCTTGTGCCACAGAAAATCAAGAGTGATAAGAGAAATTTTGGCAGGATGGGGGGAGCCATGGCTCCCCTTGTTCCCCCCTCCCTCCGCGATTGCGGTTCCCTCCACTTTTTTTCTCTATGATCCCTTCTTTGGCCTTACTCTTCTCCCATCTAGAGTTTTTCGCCCTTTTGGCACATTTGGCGCACTGAAAAACAAAACTAGCCCCCTCCGCCGTATTTGTAAAAATAACACCAAAAACTGGCGGAAAAAGACTTCGACTAGGTATTGTTATCTTTCTTTGACCAGTGTAAGAAAAACTAATCGTTTAAAAGTGATCGAATGAACATAAAAGATTTGCTCTTTTATCGACTTCTTAACACAATAAAGATTGAAGAAAACATAAACTTTATTGAGTATGAGAATTTATACATAGAATTTTCATAACTGGTCGATATTCCATGAATTGGAGAGAATTCTACCATCTTTCATTGCCAGTCGTATTGAACTTGGTCATGTGATTTCGACTATTGTGTAAGGACCTTCCCACTTGGGCGAGAGTTTGTTCCAATTAGACTGAGTTTGAGTTTTCTTCAAAACCAAGTCACCTGCAGCAAGACTACGAGGTTGGACCTTACAATTGTAGTATTTTGCGTAGGGTTTGTTGGTAGACTACCAAACGAATTAAGGCTTGATTTCTCTTTTCTTCAAGTAGATTGATATTGTCAGCTCGAAGTTGTTCTTGGTCAAGATCGTTATAGTTTTCAACCCTTGTAGATCGAATCTTTAGTTCTAGTGTAAGCATGGCTTTAGCACCAAAAACTAGAAAGAATGATGTTTCGCCTATAGCCCTACTAGTTGTCGTGCGAATTGTTCATAGTACTGAGGGTAATTCTTTCACCCAAGCCTCCGAGCGCTTTATAAGCTGATTGAAAACCCGAGTTTTTATTCCCTATATGATTTGGCCAGTTGCCCTTTCGACCGCCCCATTATTTTGTGGATGGGCATTTGCCCTTTCAACCGCCCCATTATTTTGTGAATGGGCAACAGAGGCATAGCATAGTTTGGTACCTAATTCCTCGCAAAATTCTTGAAATTTGGCGCTCGAAAATTAAGTACCATTATCAGTGATGATCCTATTTGGAACACTAAATCAAATAATCATATTTTTATCATAAATTTCTTGGTTGCTTCCGTTGTGATCCTAGTAACGGGTTCGGCTTCAATCCATTTTGTGAACGTGTCAATAGCCACCATCCTAGGATATCTAAACCCCAGGTCACAAAAGGCCAAGAAAGAGGTATGGTTTGTAACGATTGAGTTGGTTGGTGTATTTGCCTGCTATGAAACTGGCATTGTACACATTTCCTAACAAGCTATTTTGCGTTAGGGAGAGTTGTCAGCCAGTAAAAACCTTGTCGAAAAGTTTTTCCGACCAACATTCTATAGCTTTTTCGACCAGCGTCATGAGTTTCACAGATTCCTCCATGTATATCGTTAAGGAGTGTTAATCCTTCTTTCTGCAATATGCATCGCATGAGTACCCCTTGAGTACCTTGTTTATACAGGACCCCTTCAACCAAAGTATACATTTTGACCTTTTAAGATAAATGATTTGACTCAAAAGCGTTGTCGGGTATAGTGCCCTTTAGAAGATACATAGATGGGGTTCAACCATGTATCTTCGTATTCTAGAGAGACTATCTTACTTGGAGTAGTTTCTGGATTTTCGACCAGAGACGGCTTCTGGAGCTGTTCCAAGAAGACTCCTTGTGGAATGGGGGATCGGGAAGAAGCCATTCGAGCCAACTAGTCAGCGAGGAAATTATCCTTTCGAGAGATATATTGTACCTCTAGACCGAAAAATACTTTTCAAGCTTTCTAACTTTCCACAAATAATTCCCCATTGTCGAATTAGAGTATTGATACTCTTTCTAACCTGATTCATGACTAATTGAGAATCACATTTCACGAGTAGTCGTCGAATGCCAAGCGTTTTCGCTGCTCGAATGCTAGCCAATAAATCTTCATATTCTGCCACATTATTAGTAGCTGAAAAGTTTAATTGAACATCATATTTTAAGATTTCTCAAGTAGGAGATACCAAGACCACCCTATCCACCGAGCCACTTATTGTAAGTGACCCATCAAAGTACATTATCCACTGGTCGTGGGATTCGTACTGGAGTCCCTAAACAGGTTCATGGTTTGTCCATTCGGCGATAAGCTCTGTCAAGATCTAGGATTTAATCGTCGTCCGGGACACAAAATGGAGGTCGAACTCTCCAAGTTCAACTGGCCACTTTGCCATGCGCCCCGCTGCTTCCCTATTTTGGAGGACTTCTCCTAAGAAAACCTCAGATGGTATGATTAACTTGTGCATGTTGAAATAATACATCAGTTTCCTCGAAGACATGAGGAGGACAAGTTTTTGGACTTGAAGGTAACGCTCCTTGGGCATATGTAAAACTTTACTAACGTAGTAAACTGGTCGTTGAATGTTTTCACGTTCAGCGACTAGTACTGCGCTCACTGCTTGTGGTATAGCAGCTAGATACAACAAGAGTGTTTCATTTGGTTTAGGAGAAACCAAGACAGGGGCACTCGTAAGGTATCTATTGACATCCTCGAATGCTTTGTTTGTCTCTTCAGACCACTCGAAACTATCATGTTTTCTAAGAAGTTTAAAGAAAGAAAGTCATTTTTCTCTCAGTCGTGCAATGAAATGACTTAAAACTGTCATACACCCTGTGAGTTTCTGAACTTCTTTCTTTATAGTCAGAGGACACATTTGTTCAATGTTCTTTATCTTTTCAGAATTTGCTTTGATTTCTCGAGCAGAAACAAGGAATCCAAGCAATTTTCTATAAGAGATTCCGAACACATACTTCGCAAGATTGACTTTTAACTGGTATTTCTTGAGGTTGTCAAATGTTTCTTGCAGGTCAGAAACATGATTAAGACGTTGGATGTTTTTTACATCCAGGTCATCAACATAGGCTTCCAAGTTTCAGCCTAATTTAGGAAGGAATTTCTTTTGCATCAAGCGTTGGAAGGAAGCACCGTCATTTTTTTTAGACTAAATGGTATATTGACATAGCAAAATATTCCAAATGATGTAATAAATACGGTCTTTCTCATCATACAAACACATACTTATATGATAATAACCAGAATATGTATCTAGAAAACTTAAAATTTCATAACTAGAAGTAGAATCAACTAATTGATCGATGCGAGGAAGTGGAAAGTCATCCTTTGGATAAGCTTTCTTCAAGTCAGTGAAATCTACACACATTCTCTACTTACCATTAAATTTCTTAACCATTACAAGGTTTGCCAACCACTCTGGGCACACTTCTCTTATAAAGCTTGCCTTCAATAGCTTGTCTAATTCTGATTGGATGGCTTCTCCCCGATCAGGTGTAACTCGCCGTAATTTTTGTGTTACGGTTTTTTGTCACGCCATATGATACGGGGGGGTCCCGATCTTCTCAGTGAGGAACCGTGGATAGTTGATGCGAAGTAGACGATGTCGCTAGCTGAACACTCGCGCCAATGCACGAACCCTCAACTCTTCTAATACGCCCAAAACACACGGGTAGTTGTTCGTCGCGAGACCACGAACGATTTAACGCCAAGTCCCCAATTCCTAATGGAACGACGGCTTGACCTTGGATTGCGAACAAAACAAATGGATCGCCTAATTCTCTCTCAAAGTCCTCGCATGAACTCTGGTGTCGAAAGAACAAGCAATAGCTATGTTTCAATCTTATGCATAAACTGGTCTACCTCTATGGTGCGCCATGGGGGTTTATATAGCCTCCCACGCAAGCACAAAACTCGGATGAACGAAGAATCGAAAGTGCTACAAGAATCCGAGTCCGACATCGTCACGCTACAAGATCCGAGTCCGACATCGCTCACGTGAACAAGAATCCGATTCAAAAACGCCCCGCTTTAATTTGGAAATTTAAACTAGTCTCCTCTCGGTTTCCCTTGTATTGTGAGCTTTCCTTCTCTTAGCTTGCGCGAATTTGTTCGATGCACTTGATGCTTCTTTTATGCCAATGTAACCCTTGTTGCCATGTCACCATATGTCTTTCTTGACCGCTGCATGTGCTAGGGTTTTATCTTGAGAGCACGTTCCTCTCGTTGGCCACATGAGTTTCTTCTCCTTGTTGACCACATGTGTTTCTCCTCCATGAATTTGTTCCCGCCTCCTCTCCTCCCTCTCGGTTCCAAAGTCTTTAAATTTGTCAAACCCGAGAATGCACCAAGTATTGCTTTAGGTAGTAACCAATTCTCATTGGCAACAAAAGGAAATTCATTAAGAAACAAATGCACTGTTGTTTGAGAAGTTTAGCTCTGCTTCACGAATAACCTCATAAGTAGTAGGGATATCCTCATCATCCTCCCTTTCTTCAAAAGAAGCCGTCCTCGGCTTTTGATATCTGAAGATGTGCTAGACAAAAATACAACGATATGCATGGTATATATATTTGTCATCCAAACTCCTTTCGCTTAGCACATGATGATTTGTCAAAGTGTAATAAACAAAAGAACAACGATATACGTGGTATATGTATGCATCAATTGTTGTGACATTCTCGTTGTTGCGCACAAAATAATTAGGATCATAGCAACCAAAGGATGTATTTGATATATACATTGCGATACTTTCACCACATCATTCTCCTCCCATGAGAAAAATCGTCCTCGACTTTGGTAAGTACATGGACAAGATATAAGAGGGACCTACTAGATCAAGTTGTTCAAATATTGGAGAGAAAATTTTAGTTTCTTCCATGCTTCAACTCGACTACGTTGTTTACATGTATAGGAGAAACAAGTAGGCATCATATTGTGTTCTAAACAATAGGCACTTGTATTAAAATCCATCTCAAAATGATCATGATATTTCTCAATAGATGGTTTGCGCAAAACATGCAAGTTTAAATCAGAAGATTATCACAGTAATGCATATTCGATAAACATAGAACTTGTCATCTACACCATAATCTCCAATCAAATTGAATGTATATGTGTAGGCATAAGTACTAACGAGTGATTTTAAACATGAAACTTTAGCAAGATTCTCAATCACACTAGATAGCTCTCTATGAACATCGAACATGATATAGTATAAAAGATCATCAAAAGATATTTTAGTAAGAACGTCCTTATGGGTAATCAATTCCACATTATGTAAATTGAGCGTACAAATTTCGAACATGGAATATTCAAAGGAACACTAGAGATCGAACTCGTGACGCACCTCTTCTTGATGAGTATGCAATTCAACACCATTATCAATTACCTTTACCATCCTCCTCGCTTGTTGTAGGTGTTGTAGATATCAAATCATCATCATGAAACCATTGGATCGCAAGCACTCTATCCCCCACCGTGGTTATCTCCTCATCTTTCACGTCCAACGGTGCCGGTTGTTCAACTTTCAACTCATTTTCTTTAATATCAACCTCACTTTGACTATCATCTACTTCTCTCTTTTCTGTTGGTGCATCTTTCTCACACTCAATAGAGATGCTCTCAACCTCACATATGGTGGAATCACACACTCACTCTCTTTATCATTCTCACTCAATTTGGCTATGTGGCACTCATTCTCATATGGGTTTGGATACATCCTGTCCCCAAAGATTGTGGGTCACAATTGAGCAATTACCAAGAACCACAAACTCTTCATGAAGCAATGGGGCAAGACTACACTAAACATGTACCGAAGGAATGTCCCATGCTCGATCGCCTTCACATGTGATATACTAGCGGCATTTAAACCTTTTCGTGGACAAGTCAACTTGTCAAGTAGAGAACGCTTGTAGTGGCGAGGTACAAAACGTGCCTGAAATGTCGCTTCATCTACTCCCACGTGATAATCGGCAATTCATGGCGCTCCATACGCTTCACGAATAAATCGCTCCCACCAATGTGTGGCATAATCACCAAGCCACTAGACGCAAGTAAGAGCTTCCTCTCATTGGTATAGTTGTGCATCCGAAATAGAGTATCAATTTCTAGCTCCCAAGTGAGATATTCTTGTACATCCGCATGCGACCGTAAAATATAGGGATAGAAAATTTGGGCTTATCGTGAAAATCTTTACGATGCACGCTTGGTTGATTGAACATGGCGTGCACTCCAAGAAGTTGTTGTTGATGTCCGTGCGTAGTTGCGTAACCTCCTCTCCGAGGTTGTTCAATCCAATCCGAACGGACCCGAGCTCATCGCGCACACCATTATCACGATCATGAAGTTGCTTTGTAGCGCCCCATACAACCGTATACTCCGTCCACGTGAATCGGTGGATTCTCCGATGACCGACATGGATACAACTCACAAATAGCAAACGAAATTATATCCGGTTAGTAAAAAAACTTGCTCTCTACGCCGCAACTCACCGCCCCGAACACAAGACAAGCTTACTGCTCCAAAGTGAATCAAGGACGGCAAATCGATGGCCAGACAAATGAACGACCTTAACCCGTAATGTATGAGCGTAACCAAGAGCAAGGGAGTACACAAACGGGTGTAGGTGGAGCTCGGATAGGTATGTGTATATCCTATGCAATCTGATATTCAAGGTATTGTAAAGCTAAGTAATGATCCAAGCTAGTCCTCTGTGGGGACTCCGGGTATGTCAGATGCTTGCCACTCCTTAGTCATCTACGTTTGCTCGGAGGAAGGTGATGAGGGCATCTTCCTATGCGGAGTCGAGGGCGACTCCAATGCGAACAGTCTTGGAGGGTTCCTCTTTGTTATTTTTACAAATCGAAATAGGTAACCCATTTGTAGGTTATGGAATAGATTAAAGTCGTGTTATATTATAAGAGTAAGAATTCTGCGGGTCCTTTCCGCTCTAAGCAGATAAAAGGGGGTAAGGACCCGCTAAGCTCCTACTTTTTCATGTTTACAATCTAGTCCCTCCGATTGCTATAGAGATGTACCCAATCCAGAATATGAACGTATTTAGCGGAACCTTGTTGACTTGGTCATTCAACTTCGGTGCAACTTTTGGCTTCGAGTGCTTTGTCGGATGTTGCATGTTGTTTGCTTCTTGAGTTGGTATCTGGCCAACCATCCCAAGAGACTTTCGGTCGCATTCATCTTATCACATCATACTGTTTGGGACCTAGCATCTTGACATTGGTAATCGTAGTGAGCAGCCATTAGGAATCGTGCCAGAGATGGTCTACCAAGAATGACATTATATGTTGTATCAAAATCGACCACGTCAAAATAAATTTTGTCTATCATGAAATTATTTGGTTACCCAAATGTAACAGGAAGGAAAACTTGGTCAATAGGCTTAATCGAAGACCCTGGTACGATCCCTTGAAAGGAGTGTCGCACATGCCTTATTTTCGCCTTGGGAACACGCATTTCATTCAGGGCACCTGATTAACTTGGCAGTTATTGATGATGGGCTCGACCACGATCGAAAAATAGCCAAGTCAAGTAGATGGGATCAGACAATCAACCTTCTCGAAAGCGATGGTGACCTCCGACCCCTTTGATAACTTATTGACAAGAGAAGGGTCGATAGAGTTTACCTTGTGCTCGACTGCTTTAAGTTGTCGCTTTGACTCATATGCCGATGATCCCCTGTAGATGTGATCAATTGTGTGTTCGAGGTCCTGGTAGGACATCTCATGTCTGCTTGTTTATTTCGAACTCTACTATTTACTAACGACAATTTCTTCTGACAGGTCCTCAATTCCACCCGTGCAACGACTACGCCTATCTTGTTTACATGGATAGCGTACTATTTCAGTACTTCTATCTCGTTAACCTGCATAACGTACTGTTCCATAGGTCGTACACCCCTTTAGGACGAGGAGATGGTGTTGCACAAGGGAGCACAGACCTCGGACTACGACTTCGATGATGAGTAGGCGTTACGATGAGTGGGCGATGGGCCTTCGCACAACGAGAGCACTGCCAGTTAGGTCTCCGTTAGGGGCTTCACAGCTACATAGTGCGCCTGAAGCGAGCTAGCCGACGTAGTACCCCATTACGACACTCGAGGTGGCGTACCTTGGCTGCTAGAATCTTTGATAGCGCACTAGTGCCCACAGCTGGCCTGTCGGACAAGGCCAAGGGCCACACGTGGGGTACACCCCAAGAGGGCTCACTAGTATATGATTAGTATTGTTATATAAATATTATTTTGTGTACAACTTACATTATGCTAGTCTCGTGTTTACGATATTATTTGTTCTTATTGTGTATATAAGTAATCATGTGAGGGAGTCAGTATCGCAACACCCCACACCACCCTACTTCTAGCCTTTTCGTACGGGAAATGACCACACCCTTGTTCCAAAGTCATTCAATCTGTAATATTTTGTTATGTACTCTCAAATAAATCGGTTCAGCAAAGGAACAATTGCGTTACAAAATGACACTTCAATACTTTTGTTATTGCACCGCTGAAGGGGCTATTTTTGTAATTGTGCTAACGAAATCACATTTCAAATATATTTGGTCAGACCGAAACTCCTAAATTGTTATCTACTTCATATTTTCTTATCTTTTCGAAGATTATCAGTTGCGCGGACACTTAAAGATATTATCAAAATATAAATACAATTTAATTTCAATTTCGATCTCTTCTCGCCATTCCAATTCAATTGGTCATAGGATCCCTGTTACCAATTCAAATGACGACAGCCCTGTCGCCATTTGACTATTTATTTTTTAAAATCTTTATGAACATAATAATAATAAAATAATTTTAATATTATTTGTAAACTATGATTTCATCTCCGACAGGCTCACCAGGTTCCTAATTCTCTCGAAGCTTGTCACTGCTGTCCTTGTACTCCTTGGACGAAAGGCCCTCAGCGTAGCACGATCGAGATCCTCCATCGGGCAGACGACCGTCTTCATGTGGCCTGGCAGTGCCGGGCAGCTGTCGGTGAACTTGGTGTTCTTCGTGGAGAAGAAGTTAACCGTCAGATTCAGGCTGGCAACAACCACCATTCACATCATCGATATAACCCTTGACTGGAACAAGAAGTGCAGAAACAGGACAGGAATGGGGATGGGACTTACTTCTACCATGACGGGAGCTTGAGCATGGTGCATGCGAACTTGACCTTGTTGCCGACGCTGCCGAGTGACTTGAAGCTGGAGGCGGCCTTGCGCACAGCCAGCGACTCTGTAACACCCGAAATTATCTCATTTTCAAATTTTGAATTGAATTCAAAGTTGCAACTCAAAATTATCTCATTTTCAAAGTTCCAAGTTTTCAAATTCTTTTCTTGAGCTCAGCCCAGCCCATCTCCCCCTGGCCAGCCTGGAACGGCCCGCGCCGCCCTGCCCGCGCCGTATGCGCCCAGATCGTGCATGGTGTACTCCCGACCCACGCCTGCCGCGTCTGCCCGACACCGCATCGCCCTGCTCCGCGCTAGCGCTCGCCTACGTGCCGCAGTGCTTCGCTAGTGCATAGCCACCTTGCCCGAGCTAGCGTTGCACCTAGCCCCCTCCCTCTCCCCCTCACTCCACTCCCCGACCCACACCCGCCTTTGCCGCTCCTGCTCAGCTCCATGTCTGCGTGCCCGTGTCTCCCGTGGCCGACCATTGGGGCTTGCCACCCGTCTTAGCCTCCTCCATATGCTTAATTTTGATTACTAGGGTTACATCCACCCAACTAACAACACTGGATTATATCCACCTAGGAAAAATCCAAAATCAGGGTTACATCCACCAAACGAGTTTTCATCCTACTCACAAAGGTTTATAAAATAGAAACTAACTCGAGCAATTCCCTATGCCAGCCCTGCCCTTGACCGTGGGCACGACTGTTCGAACAATTTATATTCTGTAGAGGTTGTACACTTTATCCACAAGAGAAAATCAGCTTGTTGTGTTTCACATGTTTACTTCGACATGTGAATCAAGGAGATCATCACAAGGCCTTTTCAATGCATTCCCTAGCGTAAGTTACACCAGCTAAGGTTTCATCTGATGGTGGTTACGTCTACCACACTCAGAGACCCCCTTTTACGCCACACGACGGCTTACACCAGCTACACGACCCTTATCCACGACAGCTTAAAACCAGCGACACCACTCATGGGTCACTCTAATGGTGCAACTCGCACCGGTGGATACAAATTATTTAGCCAGATCGACACCATTATAGATTTGTGGTTGCACTGTTTTACATTGAGATGTCATCACATGATTAAGTTCTTAAGTTATCTGAGCGGTGTATACCACATACCACTATTTTCTCGTGCTACATCCGCACCAACCATCATACCATCCGTCCAGATATGGTTACAACAAGTTGTTAGGGTTTTGAGAAGCTTAAAAAACTAAGTTATCTCAAATATACCAGTCATTTCCCTCTAATGACTACCCAAAACATGTTTTATGATTAAAAGATGATGATTATGGCAATTAATACCCCGATACTTAAGTAAGACTAACATTACGTTTAAGTACCACTTATAGCTAGTAAGGTTACCAATAAATTAGCTAGGTTGGCAAGGATCATGTGATTCAAATGTCAAGGGATGACATAATAATACTAAAGTATCAAGTTGGCATGTATCTACCTTGAAATTTGACATACATTTGTATAAGGAATTAAGTATACAATTTAATAATTTAAATAAATATAAATTTACACATGTGTAGGTTCAATATGATAAAATGTTGACTCACCTAGCTCACAAGCAGGTGGGTCTTGGAATTCTTGCGTTTGCTCGGACTGGGGCTCTTTCGAGTCCTCGTACTCTAGTCGGACGAACGCATCGGAAAAACAAACAAATAGACGAGTGAAGGAAATAAATAAATACGAATACAAATTAAAATAAACTCCAAATTAAACAAAACCACTACAACAGATAGATCTTAAATTTAGAAAATTTTAGAAACAAATTTTATTAAATTGGAGCTAGAACGAGCGAGAATGAGCTCTCCAAAGTTTAAACTTCGGTTAAATCCAAAGATGACCAGAGGGTTGAGAAATTATCTCTCTGAGGGGTGGGGCCCGTAGCCCATTTCTTTACTTTTTGTTTTATGTATTTTTCTTAAGAAAACTATTCGCTAACAACTGAGGCCATCTGGCAGCGACTTGGTTCACATAAACAGTGCATGGACAGAAGGTCACGTACACTGTGCTGGTCCACAAGGTGGGTACAGTGCACTTAACAAATTGGGGCCATGTGTCATAGACTATTAGCTAAAATCCGATTTTATTCACCCCTTATTAACTATTCTTGGGCCCACACGTCAGTCTAAACACATCATTAATCAACTCAATATTTAACTATTACTTAGCCTAACGACTGAGATTCAGCTTTAATGTAGCTATAGAAGTTGTCTGGTTCCGACCTCTCTGGGCGTGTTCCTCGCTCGTTGCCGACGAGTCGGACTACGGGGGCAGCTGGTAAGGCTCAAAATGGAACCCCCTTCACCGTGGCGGCGCGATGGCGTTTGTCGACGGCGGCTTTCGACCTACGACAACTATGACGATTCGGCAAAGCTTTAAGCTCGAATTCAAGTGCACGAGTATCTATGAGCAGTAGGGGACCTATTGGAGTGAAGAGGGAAGGCAGAGTTGGTCGTAGGGTGGCCGGCGGTGAAATTGGCGAATTTGGCCGAGATTGAGGAAGATGAAGGTGCCGGCGGGTTCCTGTGGACAAAAGGGGAAATCATGGGGAAGGTTCATCAAGCTCCGGAACGTGAGGTGACGCGGTGGCAGGGAGAGGAGCTCACTAAGGTGGCAAAAATGGTGACAGCGGCCGAAACGGGTGCTCGCTCTCTTTCGGTTGTGATTGGCGAAAGAGAGGGAGAGGAGGAGAATGACGAGGATGGGGGCAAAGGCGAGGCGACTGGGCTTTTATAGCCATAGGGGAAGGAGGGAGCCGTTGCGTGCCTTGATGGCCGCTGGAGGTCCTGAGGTGGCGGAGCTAGCTCAGCGCTAAGGGAGGAGATGGCGGAGCGGGCAGGCACGCGGACACACGAGAGACGGGTGGCGAGCTCCAACGCTCGGCCGCGGGAGACACGGGCGCACGGACACGGCGCGGTGCAGGGAGCGGCGGAGGCGGGCGCGGGTCAGGAGCGGATTGAGGGGGAGAGGGAGGGGGCTAGGTGCGGCGCTAGCTCGGGCAAGGCGGCTACGCACTAGCGAAGCACAGTGGCACGCAGGCGAGCACTAGCGTGGAGCAAGACAAGGCGGCGCTGGGCAGACGCGATGGGCGTGGGTTGGGAGCGCGCACGGCGCGGGCAGGGCGGCGCCAGGCCAGGCCAGGGGGAGATGGGCTGGGCTGAGCCCGAGAAAAGATTTTGAAAATGAGATAATTTTGAGTTGCAACTTTGGATTCAATTCAAAATTTGAACTATCCCAAAAATGGGATGTTACATGCCACGCCCACTCGAACTGCATGCCGGCCAAGAAACATGGCTTCGTTAAGCAAGAAACAGAGGGCGAGACCTATTCCTATCCATGATCCATCCAGGCGACGAATCTTTCAAGTCTCAAGCAAGAATGGATGCAAGGAGATGGGCGCAATAACAGATGACTGAATTGGATGGACAAGAACCTACCTGGAGGGCGGAGACGTTGGTGGGGGAAGCCGTAGACGCAGAGCACCATCTCCCAGGGGCGACCGCGCTTGGTCCGCCACGCGCCGGACCGGATCTCGCCGTTGTGCTGCTGGATCCGCCGCCGCGGGTTCACCGTAAACCTGCCAGAACCAGTCCAGTCAATCCTTCCATCAATGGGGTGTGGAATTGAAAGAAACCAATGGGAACTGGCGACGCGAGATGAAGCAAGTACCAGATGTAGGTGTGGCCCTTGCGGCGGGGGCAGAGGTAGCAGCAGCAGAACCCGCCGCTGCCGCCGGCATCCCTGGGTACTTCCTTGCTGTCGCCGGCCACCGCCACCTTAGGAGGCGAGCCTTTCCGTCCGTGGCCTCTTCTTGCCCTTAGCCGCCATCCCCCTCCCCACCTCTCTCCGTTTCTCTGTGATTTGCCAGATTTTTTTTTATGGAGAGGGTTGATTTGACCGTTGGAGTTTGGGGAAAGGAGGAGAGAGAGCCGCTGGGGGAGTAGGAAATGCTTGAATCTTGATGCCACACGTGTCCTTATCTGGTTCTTTTACGGCCCAACACACCCTTGCTAGACCAGGCTAAAACTAAACCAAACGGCCCATCACCGGGCGGGCTAGACCGGGCTTCGAGCAATCTAAGCCTACTCTGCTCCTAGCCTTAGCCTTAGCGTCTACTGGTCATACCTGTAATCATATTCCTTTTTTTTTTTAATAAGAAGATGGCACATAATCCCATTCTACTCAATCTTTTATTAGTTTTTTTTCCCTGAAAATACCACTGTTTTCTTGTGCTTCTTAGGGCCTGCTTGGAACACATAATTTTCACGGAAATCTTATAGTAACTTCACATGAAATAGTTGAGTTCTTACAGAAACCACGAAAAATCTGCCCCTTCTAAACGGGGCATGTGGCGTGCCAACTCAAACCGTGTGCTCACGGTAGTTCTTGTCCGTGCAAACCAATGGAGCTTTTTACCCAAGAGGTGGTTTAAGTTTTGTTTTTCTCCCGTTGCAGGTGCTTAACACTGGGTGGTTGACGTTTTCAACCTTATTTTTGAGCTCTTACATTACATACTTTTCCAATCTTGTTTCTTTAGTTCAGTTATTCCATGGTTATACATACGAGAGTGTTGACATGCTGACAACAGGATAAAGATGGACATACATGGTTTGCTTAATTAACCTTTATGCGTCCCTAGCATACACCTACTTCTTTCTCCGCACCTGTCAGATTCCAAGTGCGCTGATGGCCCCATTTGTTGCCTGGAATTTCATCATACATACCAACCAAAATTAATTTGTTCATACTAAGGAGATAGATGTTAACTTCTCCTATCGTAACGAGGGCTTAATTATGCCGAGAGAGACATATTGAGTACTCATCAAAAGCAATCTAGGTCTTAAAAGTTAAAAAAAAAATCTATCAATCTCGAATTTACTATGTAACTATCTTCCCCCTCCGTCACATCAACCGCATGTGGCTTATTATTTGGATGGCAAAATTGCATCTATAGCACAGGAATGAGGTCGGTACCAAATTTTTTTTTTTAGAGAAGGTCGGTACCAATTAATACCACAGAATTTTGCCAACTCCATGTAGTAGCACAGGTAGTGCACAAATTTTCCATCCATAGCACTTCCGTCAGCTCTTGTTTGCTTTTGTCGTTTGAATTAGTTTTTCCTAAAAACTGGGTATTCTGAGGCGACGAAAAGACTGTGTGCTACATGTTGTTACTCATTGATGCAATGTGATGTACTTAACCAACAGGGTGGGAAAAAGATTTAGACTGAGACGAGAGGAAAGGATTGGTGGTATGATGGACTTGTGATGGAGAAATGTGAATTGTGGTTACTAGTAGAATTTGATAGTCTTGCCTTGGTCAATTAAGGACTTAACTTTGTGTGCCATTGACTGAGCCACAACTGTACAACCACATGTCTGATAGGACGGCCCTAACTTAGTAAGTTGTGGAGTTTTAAGATTGACTACTCAGGTAGCAGGTTAGTAATAGGTGAAGGTGTGGACTACTCTGAAAGTCACATCAATGGATGGTTCGTCGCTTCCAGGTGCAACGGTATGCGTCGGATCAGCAAGTTAGGTTGGGGGTCGACTATATTGCACATCGGGAGAGTCAATTATTGAGATAAAACTTCGGAAGGTTTTGTTATGATTAGTGCTAGCTACACTGGTCATATCGTGTGAGTAAAGCATTCGAATATCCGCGTCCGCGGTCATGGACATGCTCGGAGATTTCACATGAGGGGTTGACTTTCATAAAATAATTAAGAAGGGACAGCTGCGTGGGATACCTTATGCAGCTGTGTGAAAGAAATTGATTAGACCATGGAAGCTTTGTAAAAATACTTGTTAAAATTATTATTGTTATTTATTTTGAGTTACGCTTTCAATCTATTATTTCTATTCAATTACAAATGTTGTTTTATTGCAAAATAGCCACATAAGTCATTTTCTTTGGAATAAGCCATCATTTATAATTACATTATGTGGTACAACCTATTGAGTACTCGAAGTACTCATTCTTACTGCAAACATTTAGCTGAAGTGGAGAAATCATTGCCTACAGTTGAGGAGGACCTGTACGAGAAGGGTGATCGTAGGTCTTGATCCCAGTTGGTTGCCTGTGGCGAGTCGATGGGTATCTGCTGAAGTTGGTTTCGTTCTGCTATCATTTCTTTATTTAGTGTTAGTTCTGCGTGGCTTAATAATTGTAAACTCGACCATAAGATCAAAACTGCTATTTATTATTCAAATTAGTCGTTTACTCTTATATTTGTCTTGTGTGGAATGATATTAATCTATATTGACACTGTGTGTACTAGCTTGATTCTTGGCTAGTGCATTATACATAGAGGGTCCAGATTTGCATGTTTAGATCCCGACAGAGTAACTTGCCAAAATGAATATAATTTTTCCTGCAGGTATCATCCGCTCAAAACACATGCACCAACCTACCCTTGCCATCAATAACATAGTCAAAATAAAATGCAGCATTGTTCTCATTCTTTCTTGCTAGATTATCAAGGAACATTTGAGCATATGATGACTTTATACTCCTTCTCAAAGTACGATGATAATTTTGCAAGTCTCTCCTTATGCATCCTACATTCTGAAATCAACCCTCACTGATATAAAGATATCTAAATGCCCTAGATGTCCTAATGCTAGCTTGATGTCATGCAAACAATGTAGTATTAGCCTTCTCATTTACTTATCTATTAGAATAGAATATATCAAGTGATGCTTACTAGGTGAGACAAAACCATGGTTATACATTTCCACAAATATTTCTAATCTGAACTTATTATCCTTAGTCCGTTTGATATCAAACATAGCTTACACCTGCGCCTACTCAATTTAGACTCATAGGTCCTCTTCATTTTGACCTCCAACTTATCCTTACCTTGTTCTTCTTTCCAGCCACGTCTACCACAATAGTACTGCTTCCATTACAAAACACCACTGGTAGTCATTCACTATCCAATACGAATGGAGAAGCCGACAACATGAGTATATGCTTTGTAAAAGTCGAGGACTGCATCCTCATCTTCAAAAATCATCCCCATGGCATCAAGTCGTCATTAACTACCGGTGTGGACGACGAACCCTGCAACAGTAAGGATGTTTTAGCCTGAGGACACATTAATCATTCAAATTAACAAATTGCATTATACGTACACTCACACAGAACTGAATGCTAGCTGCCTTCTGTGGGGTTTTACACAGATAGCTCGTGACGAGAGAGTGTGCATCGGCCAATTCGGGACTTAGCAAAACTAGTGGCTGCACAGAGCTGCTCACATCTTCCATTGAATCCATGCGGCTGCATATAAAAAAATAAAGATAATAAATAATCGACAAAACCAAACTAAACTGTCAAACCGCAAAATGTGTTTGTGACTACACTATTTACATCAATTGTCCAGTGCATAACTACAAGTAATCTGGACAATAAACTGTGCAAGGAACATCAGTTAAACCAAAGAAACCTAGTAATGCAGTTCAAAAATGTCTATTTTCCTTGTTTCATTTCACATTGCTAAGAGATCAAGAACTAAAGATTGATAAGTATACAATAAATCAGTAAATTGCTAAGAGATCGAGAACTAAAGATTTCTCAATGCGTCAACATTTATTAACAAGCAGGGGGGATTACCTCAATTGGAGCGAGCAAGAGAAGGGGCCGGCACAGGGGAGGAGGCTTGGCGTAGAGCAGAGCACGCGCACAGGGTGGAGGGGCTCAGCACAAGGGCACGCGCCGGAGAGGAGGAGTGCGGCCTAGCGCAGGGGGCGGTGCGGGTGGCGGGGCTCGGCGCAGGGGTGCGCGTCGGAGAGGAGGAGCACGACACAGGGGGCGGCGCCGCGACACGGGAGGGTGCAAACCCCAGCACCATATAATGGCTAGGGCTGGGGGGAGGAATGGTGGCGCAAAGGGGATGGATCGGGCTGGAGGAGGAGAGCTCGGGGGTCTTCGTGTGAGAAAATTGTTCGGGCGGGGTTTCGCAAAAGTGCGTTTAAGTGGGAGGTGGAATTGGCTCGCTCGATCTCGACTGTCGGTTTCGTATTTGAAGGCTCAGATCCTCCATGTCCATATGTGCACAATTGAAGCCATACCCACCAGATATGTTGCCCGTTTGAGTGGCACGAATTCATGCAAGAAATAAGCTGTTTCTTCATGCGTTTCAAATATGTCTTAGGGGTTTTTGCTTCTTCTCCTTCTTACTTTATTTTGTTTCGTCCTTCACATGTTGCCTGGAATTTGATCACACCTACCAAAACGATGTTAACCTGTCTCTCCCATGACAACAAGGATCTAATCAAGACGATCGATCGAGAGAGACACTCACGACTCACGCACAAAAACGTTGCAGATAGCTAGCTTGTTTCTGTGCCAACTATATGCAGCCTATCCTCGTCTTAATTCAATTTGAAGCATGCCACCCGTCGTATCCAACATCGCTTACCTGATCCACGGAACAGCGACGGCCGGGCGACGGCGATGCCTTCGTCTGCCACGGTCTCTTTGAATCCCTTGTTGCTGCCTTCCCTGAACAGCCAGAATAAGGACTCGCTAACAACCATCGATTTTGAGAGTTAATGGCATAACAACAGCCTGACTAGCTGATTGCTGCAGCTGATTAATTCTATTGCAGCTCTCTTTTTCATTTTCAAGACAAGAGAACACGTGGACAGAGTGTGGGCCATGTCTGCCCCCTGCAATCAGATTCAGACTTCGATCTACACGAACAGGAGCGTACAAGTCCCCTCTACTACTCGGACTAACATACCCTGTTCATTCTATCGTATTTCTTAGTTGATTTGCTATGTGTTGCGACGTTGACATGTAGAGCCAAATCAAAACTATCTTGTAAAAACAAAGGAATAAATCTGTGCACCATACCATCTGACCTATTTAAGAACTCAGATATGCTCATTTGACCCAAAAAAAGAAGAATTAAGATAGGTCAGAATACACCATGCCCAGCCCTTCCGCTGATGAACAGTGGATTAGAGAAGAAGCTTGTGCCAGCGATTTTATCCTAGGAAGTAGTAACTTGCAGGCTAAGTAGTAAAGCTAGTTAACCTAATCCACGTCAATTTTGACTAATCGCTAGAGCCGGTCAAATTAAATCCATTCTTTCTTTGTCCTATATTGTCCCTCCCCTTTGTAAGATGTTAACTTTCACACTGTATGCTCGTAGGAGGGTACAAGGCTACAAGTAGGTACTGACAAATTAAGCTAGCAGCTAGCTAACGTGTGCTTAATTGGCAGCATGATTAATTTTGAACGAATGAATGGTATCATTGTCTCGAAGTGCCCCAGGAAATGACATTGCACCAGCTTAAGCCTGCACGCTTCGCTTTTAGCACTGGACCGATTCGTAAAAGCTAGTCATATGTTTGGACCAAGTGAATTCTTGATAGTTTTGGTGAGGCGACACTCACAAAAAGCTCGTCAATTGGAACCACAAAATACGTGCCTTGGTAAGGACAACTTTGGCCACTATTTATCTAGTTAGTTGGATATTCAAATTAATAGTATGAATCGTCGACAACCGAACTTAGCTTCCAAGAAGAAGAAGAAGAATATAGCTCGTGGAGAAGCGCCAAAGACGCTTCACGTACCAACAATCTTGTACTAAATGTGTACAATATCAATGGTAACATCCTATAATAAATCTTGAAAACCGGTTGGATGTTCTTGCAGTACTGTTCATTTCTTCTTACTTCTGTATGACTCGTGGGCCTCCCTTTTTCGTGCTATTGAACCAATGATCTACGCCAACTCCACTATATGCTGATGTACAACGAAATGAATCCTGTGCTCAACGGGGAGGCTACGTATTAAAAGACGATTTCCACCGTCCAATCAAAAAACGAAGATTCATATCAATAATTGCAGTGTTTTGCCATAATAAAAACGAAGTCGTAAATATTTCACTGTTAGTACAGTATTGCTGCAGTGCTATTCATACACTCACAAAAAAAATATTCGTGTAGTGCTCCTCTGCATTACAACAGAGGATTCAGATCCGACTAGGAAATAAATCTTCTGCATGGAAAGTTTCAAGGCAACGCACCCCCGAATTAATTCTATATATCCTTGATCCGCACCCACCACCCCTGATGTACAGTGTTCGGTCAGATCTTCGTACGCGTTTCGTGAAGAAATGCATGGTTTCATTGCTCTGAATTGCATGCTTCTCGGAGGAAATGACCTTGTACCGACCGCAATAACTTGTCGCCTATCGTCGTCTCTGACAAGTTGCAAGCCATGAGTCATGCACATTCGTCCAAAGTCATCCATCCGGCCACGGACAGGTCGCTAGAAGCCATTCGATCCAACCACTCGTTCCACGGTTTTGGTAAGGAACCATGCATGCATCGCATCTTTTGCAAACATGGAGGAGCCAAAGCATAATACTAGTATAAAGCAATCAGAGGTGATGTCTAGCACTGCTGCAAAAGACCTACTTTTGGTAGAAAAGGCCTTCAAGAATAAAGAACAAAGGTGAAGTAACCTTGCACTGGTTCTTAGAATGCATGTATGCTGAAAGGATAAGTAGTTACAGGTTCAATTCAGCGCTGCCTTTTTGATCTTTCGTTGAAGGATTCCCAATCTCTCTCCTCCGTGGAGAAACGAGTGTACTAGATTAAGCCCCATTGGATCTTTACGTACGTACACATTTCGAATTAATCATTTTTCCTTTTGATCTTTGAGTATCCTTTGTCTAGGCAGGTGAGATGACACAATCATGAAGAAAATTGATTAGGCGGATTAATGTAAGACGAGTCCTTTTTGTGCACTCCCACGAGAACAAACTACTCCCTCCGTCCCACAAAAAAATATCCATTTTCATTTTTTCTTTAATTGTTTTTTTTCTTATCCTAGTTTTTTACAAATCGTTTTTTCTCAACTGATCTTTTTCGTAATTTTTCTTTCGTATCCGGTTTTTTTACTGGAAAAAATTCTCAAAATGAGTATTTTTTCCAAATCGTTTTTTCTTAGCTGATTTGAAAAATAATTTTGCTTTCATATTTATTTTTTTACAAAAGATCTCAAAATGAAAGAAAAAATGGATCTTAGAATGGATGCTCTCTGGAATTGCACAAATGGATCTGCTAGTAATAACACATGTATCTCTATATGTGCGGTTTCTGTATCCATAATGGCAGAGATATAAACACTCCTTTTAGCCATAACATAAAAAATGGTTATAGACGCAGGACAGGCTTCACGCCGCGAGGCCGCCAACGCATCTACCCTTTCCATTCCATCTCCTCTTTAGCCTAACAGAGTACTCTCTTTGTTCCTTTTTCAATTAATGTTTTTGAGTTTTTACGGTCTCTAAGATACGATTTTGTTCATTACTTTTTATACATTAAAATATACTAATAAAATTATAATATTATAAAAATATTTTAATAATAAATCTAATGATATAATTTTTCACGTAACTAATTTAGATATTTTTAAACATACTAGGTTTCAAATTTTACAATTTTGATGCCGTGATTTATAGAACGTCAAATAAAAAAAACAGACGAGTAACACCCGGTGCATCATATTATTTAAACAAGTATGATAGTACTACGTCGATGTACTATTTATCATGGTCGCTTACACACGCAATAGGACTCATCCGGCCTGTTGGAGTGCGAATGATTTTACAGCAATAGTGTTCAGTATGTACTAAATAACACAATCACTACAGTATTTATCTACAGTATCGGTGCTGTCAATACAGGACTCCCTGTAGCAGTGCAGAGGACCTGCGCCCCATTATCACCTACCACAACACAGACAGCTCTGTACCCCAGTACTCTTCAGCCGCAAGCCAACCCCAGCATCAATTCAAAGGCCCCATATATACACACACAAACCTCTCTCACTCACAAGCCCCACCAATTCAATTGTGTACGTGTTGTGCCACACACACTTTGCGCATTGCAAACCCCCCTCTCCATCTCTCTGATGAGCTCGAGTAAGCAGGAAGTAGGAGGAAAGCTGCTGAGCTCAAGGATCCTGTCAACGGAGCGCTCCAGCGTGGCCAATGCGTCCTTCAGGGTGTACTACAGCGTCGGCGCCGGCGCCGTGCCGTTCGTCTGGGAGTCCAAGCCGGGCACGCCCAAGAGCACCGTCGTTCCCGCGGCGGCGGCCCACGCGCCCCCGCCGATCTCGCCGCCGCCGTCGTACCAGTCGTCGTCCCAGGCCAAGGCAAACAAGTGCAGGAGGAGGTCGTCTTCCTATTCTTGGCCCTCACGAGGACGATGGATGAGCTGGTTCAACATCAGGAGGCGGCTGTCGCTGTCACCGTCGCCATCGACGGATCGCAACCGTTGGCTCGGGCCGGACCGCCGCGTCGACGACGACCGGCGGCCGCGTCGTGCCATCCTGTGCTTCTGAGCCAGCATGGGTTAGTTGGTGAAATCAACGTTGTCCATGAAAGATTTGATTAATTAGCTGTTGCACTCTTGCGGTGTCAATGGAGTGTTGTTAATTAGTCGTTACAGTATAGAGTGTGTGCGGTTTGTGCTGGATTTTTAAAGGTTTTTAGGTTGGATTTTCCCCTTCTCGTAGATATGTGGCGGTGTTTGGTTGTTTGGAGGATGAATAATTGGACATGCATGGTTGTGCTGTGCCTGTCTGAATGTGTGGGCTTCTCACGCACTAGGATTGTTTATGATCTGGGAACACATGGCTAATTAATAAACACTTGTAATATATTTCTTTTTGGGGGAAAAAAGATCTCTTGGACCTGTTTGATACGCGAACCGATGAAGCTCGACATTTTCTAACAAGATCGGTCTACTCCTTGCAATTTGTGCGCATGGTTGATAGTTGAGATTTGAGAATATTTGTCTTGTCGAGATTCCAAGCGCACATTTGGAACTTTCCTACATATGTGTATATATATGCTTCACTTAGTAGTAAAAGATAAGTCGTTTGCGAAATTTTCAAGAAATTCGCGTTGGGATGTCTTGAAGAAGCGTATGTTGAGTTAGATTAGGTACTTGAAGGTTAGAATTTCGGACCAGCTACTTCACACAAGTACTATGTTGACAACCAGGAGGACATTAACATTACATTACTCTACCAACTAAACAAAAACTAGAGGATCCTCGCCAAAAAAAAAACTAGAGGAACCAAACAACTGAAGCACTTTACACACTGGTATTTCGAAAAGCAGAACAATTTTTGCACCTTTGATAGCTTCTCACACCTATTCTTATCCTTTATCTTGCTCACCTGTGCTAATCTGTGGTGGATTTTAATGTTTTAGATTGGATTCTTCCCTTTTTCAGTGTTCATATTTTGCATGGATGATGGGTAGCATACTGCAGTTGGTGGATATATGAATGAATAATTGGATATGCATGATTGTGAGTGTGTGTGGGATTTTCATTAATTTGGATTGTTTATGATCTGGGAACACATGTATAATATAGAGAATATCAAGTACAGAGTTGTGTTTTTATTTTAATTATCCTAACCTTTTTCATACCCGAATTGATGACTTTTTTCGGTGCTACCGAATTGATGAAGTTAATTAGATTGCTAACACCAAATCATGGTTTACACAAGATGTTTCCCCTTTATTTCGAGTACTGTGGTCGCGTTCTGATAGTGGGTTTCTCTTTAGAAAAAAAGGAACAATCTGACATAGGTGTATAGTTTAACTTTCACTAATAGGCTCTACTCTTCGCATCTTGGTGCGCAGGATGGATGGTTGAGACTGGAGATTTGAGAATATTTGTCCTGTCTAAATTCCAAGCTTACATCTGAAACTTTCGTGAATTTATCGAAGATAAATTGCTTGGGAATTCTTCGAGAAACTTATTGTATTTTTTTCCAAGGAGAAAATTGTATGTTGGGTTGTCATATGAGAAGTTTATTACGTTGAGTTGGATTAGGTACTTGCAGGTTAGAACTTCTGGTCAATCGTAGCTTCAAAGAAGCTTCAGTTTCCTCACTAAGTCCTTTGTTGGAAAAAAAAACAGAGGAATCATGACTACCATCACTGTACTAACTGAAAAAACTAGAGAAAAATAATCTGCACCGTACCGCCTTCAATCTATGGTCGATCTGAGCTCTAATCAAATTTGATGTCATGCAAATCAAATGTAAAAGTGTTTGGTGATGTCGCTCGACAAACAGTTATCTGCTTTGGATCTTGGACCACCATTCGTTGCAGATACTGTCAAGGACAAACGCAGCTCGCTAGTTGTGTGGCCGAGTTGATGTTTACTGTTTTCTGAATAAATGCTCATATGCATACGACACTATAGGTTGATGCTGACGAATGGCAAGAGGGGACATGTGCATTGACAAACAAGAGCAGCAGCAGCGACCCTACAAGGGAATACAAAACAGGTATATAACACATTTTTTGCCATTCCAAAGAAAAGGCATAAGCTCTGCTTCGCCGAGGAATGGTTGTGACTAGGCTCCGTTTGGTATCGCCGTAGACTCAGAAAACTCCATTTCATACATTGTTATTTTTGGATGTGGCCGTTCGCTCTAGTACTAGATTTAGCAGGTATCTTCTATAATCTTCAATGGCTAGATAACATGTTTTGATTTTTCACTGGTACATTTATTTTCTCTTGTCTTGTAAATTTTAAAACTCTGCTATAATTTTTACTTATATACGCAGTCGGACCATCTTGGCCTTACTGTTTTTCCTAAAAAAAGTCGATGGCGTGTGATATAGCACCTCATCTCACCGCAATACTAAAATGTATTAAACCACCCTATTGGTGTCCGTGAATAAGTTGGTGGTTCACATTTATTAGGGAAACTTTTTTTTATTCAGAAGAGCAGATGAAGCAGCTCGATTGAATTATTTTCTACAGGTATATGGACTTAATCATATTTTATGAACATCATATTTTTATGAAATATGATGACTCTATAAACTCGTCATTTATGCAAATGCGACGTGTGGTGCAAGAGTGGATTTTTCTAGCACTATTTACATGCAAACTTCAGTCTGATGACACTGCTGACGAGCAACGCCAGATGATACGACGGCACGGCAACTTCTAAGGAAGCTTTGGATCATAGTGTTTATCACTCATCAATATGAGCTCTAACTCTAAAGGACCACGTGAGAGGGGTTCTGGATTATGTTGTGATGAAATATTGCAATTTGGAGAATTTTTTTTAAAATATTATTATTTTTAAAGATATTTACAAAAATAAATAGTCGATTAAAAAAATTACAAAAATGTATCTCTGTCGCCAGTTGAACTGGCGACAGGGACCTGTCCCCGCCCTGTCGCCAGTTGAGGGAATGAATCGCCAGTTCAACTGGCGACAGGAATGAATCGCCAGTTGAACTGGCGACAGGACCTATCGCCAGTTGAACTGGCGATTCATTCCCCAACCCTTATTTTCCCTATTTCACTTAGGCAGTTTGTGATTTTCATAAATTTTAAACGGTACGAAATCTGTTAGAGTCGTAATAACATTTTATCATCATCGTATGTTGTTCTACTACGGTTAATTTTCGAAGAATTTAGCGAGGACGTTTGAGGTATGAACGATTCGTAAAAAGGAAGATAAGTGATATTGCCATTCCCCAACCCTTATTAAATGGTTTTTCACTTAGGCAGTTTGTGATTTTCATAAAAATTAAACGGTACGAAATGTGTTGGACTCGTAATAACATTTTATCATCATCGTATGTTGTTGTAGTACAGTTAATTTTCGGAGAATTTAGCGAGGACGCGTTTGAGGTATGAACGATTCGTAAAAGGAAGATAAGTGATATTGTCATTCGATCGAATTCATACACTCGATATTACGAAACTTGCGTAAGAACGTCATAACACTTAACTAAAATGATAATTGACAACATTGATAATAATATTTTTGTCGTGGTCACGACGTCAACGTCTCCCATGTGCGCTGCCTCTAGTCGGGGCACCGGATGAGGTTCCCGTGGTGACGTCCGGAATGCCGATGTCTCCTTGGTCCCGAGCATTTCGCGTGGGGCATGTCTTGAAGGTGTGCCGGACTCCGCAAATGGAGCACTTCTTCGTCGACGTCCGCTTATGCCTCGTCCATATCGTTCTCGATGCGTTGTACTGCCGCCGCCAACCTTTCCTTGAGCCTACCAATGTCGCGCCCGCATTAGTTGCTCCGGGATGGATGGCGATGAAATGGCCAACAACGGCGTAACCATACATCTCTCCACTCCATGTTTGCATCACCGCCTCCTTGGTGAAATAGTGAGAGAGGTATTGGACCGGGATCTTTGCGCCACCGTCGAGCAGCGGCCATGACATGGGAGCATGGTCTATGCGAAAGAAGGGCTTGTTACAAGTGCATACGCAACTATCGCGGCGTAGCGTGCACTCATGGGTGATCCTCTCGCGGTTAGTCCCGCGCGCCCTTTATCCTCGCACATTATCTCGGCGAAGCTCCTCGTGCCCATCTTGAATGCCCTGCATCTCACCCTTCTTGCTCTTCTCCTCCATGTATGCGGTGATCATGGCGGAGTAGAGTACTCATCATTGCCATGGTGGCGATGCATTCTGCATCTGTTAACAAAGTAGTTTGTGGTACCGCGGAGAATTGCCTCGACAATACCAACCAAAGGGAGGCACCTAGCGCGCGCATGACCCGATTGTAGACCTCGGCTAGGTTGGTTGTCATGATACCATATCGAGCACCACCCACGTCATGCAAGCGGTGACCACTTCTCCTTAGGCTCGTGCTCAATCCACCGAGAAGCATTTGACTGTGCCCTGTCTTCCTTGTGACACTAGGAGCGTCAGTGGGTAGCCGTGACAATGCTTGGGGGCACTGTCGGCGCTAGGCGGCCCTAGTCGATGCCTCCTTCGTGGGTTTGGGTCGGTCGTCGAGAATCTTCAGTGTGTCGAACTTACGCTGCAGTTACGGTTGCCTGTAGCTTGAACATGTTCATCAAGTCCTTCTTGCGGAATCGCTTAGAAGTTTGCACCCAAGTGCCTCATGCACCACCGCTCTGTAGATCCGGCCATGGAAGTGAAACGTTCTCTCCTCGTTGTAGTTGTGTTATTGCACGCAGCAGCCGCGTGCTTGGTCATGTATGAGGCATACGTTGGGACGGTCTGCGCACAACAAATCCTCAAATTCTTTAGGAACCACGACCCGACTATTCGTGTTCTCGCTTTCAGCGGCGAATGCCATGGAAGAACTTGATTGTTTCGTCCGTCGCTATTGCGGTCGATGTCGCCCTTGTACTTGCCGATGGGAATGTGCCATCGATACACAAGGCGGGCGACGATCTTGGAATGCATTGATGCATGGACCAAACGTGAAGAATGCTCGCTATAGTACCCTCTTATTAGGCCACCGGATGCGTGGCGTCTTGAATGTCGACATGAGTGCCGGATTCTGTCTTGTATGACTCGGAGTTGCCGGGGAGGTTGTGGTAGGAATCTCGAGCGTCTGAACCTTGATTCCAATGCCTTCTGTTTTGCCCTCCAAGCCTTGGCATAGCCGATAGTGTCTCGAACCTTGCCTCAATGGCGAATGATGGATCGTGGCTCAAAATCTAGGTTATCCACGATCTCACCGTACATGAGATTGACAATGAAGCCTGATGACAGGTTCCGGTGGGACTGCGCTGACTCAGCGACGACGCATGTGTGAGGGACCACTATGGAGCACTTCCGAGGGTGTCCCACTTGGCTGAAATGCGTGCACGCGCCAAGGGCATCCTCTATGTTGCACTTGACGTCGTAGCATCTTGGGGTAGACTTGACAGCGGTGAATGTGCGTCGAACCGACAATGCCCGAATTTGACCGCATCTTGCACGACCTCCTTGCATTTGTACGTAGCTCCTAGTCGACCTCGCTCGTCGTACTCCCATGGTACATGGGAGCCTTCGTTAACGACGAGGTTCTCGAATCGTATGTGTTCCATTCGGATGGAACCGCTCTTTGTCGCATCATCGTCGTCATCGAACCTTCATCTTGGACAACGCCATGTAATCTTGGTCTTGAGCTCCATCATTTCCACTAGGTCTTCGGCTCCTCCCCTCGTCGGCAAGCCCACTAGCTTTGTCTCATCGCATGAGGTAACTCGGCGACATCGGCAACCTCTTGCCCATACGCCATTGTGTGCGCGCGCGAGAGTCACCTATTTCTTCGTCGGTGTCGGCAACTCCTACTTGTTCGGCGCATATGCGAGTGGATTTTGCAAACGCTGGACCAAAAGGACCAATTTCCATCCCTCTCCTCGCCATGCGTACATACGACGCCATGAATTTGTTCCCTTTAGTTGCACTAACTCCCAATCGTGGGCTGTCTGCCCGGGCGGAGGCGACTCAATGTCGATCGTGACATCACGGTCCACTTGGAATGTGTGGAACAACCACCGCATCACGCGCCTATTGTGCGTTGGTCGTCTTAGTAGGAACACGTCCGTGGTGGAAATAACTCAAATCAATTCCTCGGGACCCTCCATAATAGTCCTCGGTCGTAGTAAATTTTGAAATTGACGACGTCGGACATATTTGACGTCTTTGCAGGTGTGAAGAACATTTACACGATGAACTACATATGTGCAACCGAATATCCCACCAAAAAGTATGTAAAGCGGACTTCACTACGTAATAGCACATCAAGAATCATGTAATCCGTTCATTAAGAAAATTACTCGAGGGTGGGCAATCTGAATGAACAGCCGCTAGCTTTTCTCCTCCTCCTCTCTGTTGTGTCCTTCTATTTTTAGTTGAGTAAGGCCGAGTCTGTGTGGAATTTCGGCGGTTGCAAGAGGATTTTGTAGAGGTCGAGGGCTGTCGCGATTTAATCGCGATACCTTCTGTCGCCAGATTGAATCGGCGATACCTTCTTGTCGCCAGATCGAGCGGCGATACATATGTGAACCAAAGCAACTAGCGGTTCAAGCGGTAGCGAGTTAATTTATCCAAATTGTTCGCCCGCAATTTGTTGTTGTGCATTGTTGGAAGATTTTTGGAGGACAATTGAGGATTAATGATTCGCACGCACCAACACAGTGATATTGAAATGCGTTCGGGAATCTCGCACAACTCCGTTGGACAACTTTGGGGAAATGACGCAACGATAACCACACGACATTTCATCCGGCAAAGGGGATTACATGGCACGCAGGACAACGAACCGAGGACGGGTACACGCATGCCTTTAGGGAAATTGAAATACATGGGACATGTGGAGGAATAGGGTAGAACTCTCGAGTTGAGCGTAGCCATTTACCCTTGCGGGCCAGCTCGGCGTTGTACTCCTCGCCTTGCGCCTTGGCTCTCGCCGCGATGGCCCTCTTTCGCTCCCTCTCGGCCTCCCGTCGCCTCGCATGCTCACGCTCCTGCTCCTCGATGTGCCTTTCACGGGTCTCGATGTGCTCCCTGGCCCAGCTCTTCCGTCTCAGCAACGACCACATGTCGTAGGGGTGGATCTTGTCGTCGATCCACTGCCGGAAGTCGCATAGTGCTGGCGGAGACTGCGGTGGGTAAAGAGAGTTCGTTACCCCGTTTTCCGGAATAAAAAAAGCATTGTACCATGAAATAGGGTTTCATTACCGGATGCCTGTTGTTGCAGTCAACGGCGTAGTTTGGGCAGCACCAATAGCGCTGCCCAATGGTCCACTCATCGGTTGATTTGACACACTTGCAGGCGTCCCTACACCAGCATAGGGGGGTGCCACCCCTATCGGGGTCCTTCGGGGCGTTCGCGCAGCATAGGAGGGGGTCGCGGTGGACCCGAAATCGTTGGGTGTACTACGAGCGCCTTCCTCGAGATCCACCATTCGGAAAGGTTTGGTGTGTGAAAGGCTCGACTAGCGGCATGATAGCGAGCGGTGGTCTCATGGGGAGACACCCAGTCCTTCAAAAGCTTGCGGATTTTCTTCCATTCCTTCTCCTTGTCCATGTTTTCTACTTTGTGGTGCTGTTGTGGACTAGTTGGACGAGTCACGCTGTATTTATAGCTGGAGGGGATGGAGCCGTTGCCGGGCCTCTCGTGCCATCGTCCTAATAAACTAGGCCGTGTGGTGCCATCGTCCTGAAAAGCTAGCCCGTGTGGTCACATCGTCCTGAAAAGCTGGCTACTCTGGTGCCATCGTCCTGAAAAGCTAGCCCGTGTGGTCACATCGTCCTGAAAAGCGCTACTCGTGCCATCGTCTCCGGTGCTGGTGCTGTGGTCACATCGTCTGAAAAGCTAGCCCATGTGGTCACATCGTCTGGCTACCTTTCAAGGGCGATGCTACAAGACGGAGCAGCCTTTAAGGACTCCGTCAGCGCCCGTGTTGTCGCATCGCCCAAGAAACCTAGCTCGTTTTGTCACGTCGTTGCGAACAGTTGGATCGTCAAAGAAAGCAGCCGTATTACTCATATTCAAAAGATGTCATAACAACAGTTGGCATAATGAAAAAAAAAATTACATAAAGGAAATCTAATGGCGTCCCTCTTAGGTCGCACCGCGCGTCACCGGGCCTCTGCCGTCGCGCAGCGAAAGTGCGTCGAGGGTCGGTGCTGACAACCCGACCCACGCGAGTAGTCCGCGGTGGTGTAGCGATGGGCTGCTCCTGCGTCGGCTGATCCTGCGTTGGCTCATCCTGCGCCGTCTGGGTCTGCGTCGGTGAGTCTGCGTGGCCTGGGTCGCACTCGGCGCCGTACAGCTGAGAAGCCTCCAAAGAGAACTGCGTGTCACGCGGATCCCTGAAGAAGTCCTCGATGGGTGCCGATAGGTCTGCATCGCCGGCCGAGAATGTATCGTCCTCCCAAGCCGTTCCTGCGAAGAATTAGGTTACAAACACAAACATAGTCATGACTAAAAGTACGTTACGCAAGCAAACGGAACTTACCTGTTGGCCCAAAGATGTGCTCGGACGACGCGGCATAGTCCTCCCCGTGCGGGTGGAGCGAGGACTGTGATGAAAGATCGTCGTTACAAACTTATGAGGTTGAAATGAAATGAAGAAGCGATGTCGGCGTGTCGTGTCGAACTCACCTCCCACATGTCGGAGGTGCTCCCCGCCGCCACGCCGACGCGTGCGCCACGTGCGGGCGGAGGCGTGTCCTACCACCTCGGTGACCCCTTGTCCTCGGTTCGCTCGGTCCACCGGCGGTCGGCGTCGACGATCGCGGTCCGCACTCCGCGTACTACTGCCTCCCTGATCCTGTGCAGGAGCCCTCTGATCTCCCCCGACATTGCCATGTGATGCGCGGAGTCTACCATCTCGACGACCTCCGGTGAAGATCCACCGCATGTAATCATCAAGTTGTACACGTAAGTATGTCAAATTAAATATGAAATATGTAATATTGAGTACATCGCTGCGGTGGAAAGCAGAGTCCGGCTGGGTGGGGTACGTGTCGGACGTCGCGGCCGCATGTCGAGCAAGGTCGACCACGACCCGGACGCAACGGAGCCTCGTCCGAGCTGAGTACCACTCCATGTAGTGCTCGTACATCTCGGGGTCCGTGCGCCACGTGGCGGGGACGTTGTGCGCCACCATCGGGCGCTGCGCGAGGCAACCCGTCGGGTAGCTCACATCTGCGGCGTCGGCGTCATCTCCCGCACGGGAGATGGGCGATGTGTCTCTCGGCCTCCAACGGTCAACCAGCGCCGTCAGTAGGGCACGGTCGTACGGAAAACGCCTAGACGTACGACCAGCACGCTGGTCCTGATCGTCCTCCACCGTCGCCTCCACCATCCTCGCGAGTGGAAGGAGGCCTGCCGCTCTCAACCTGCGTCCAAATGATTAAGCACAAACAGGAGTCAACACAAAATAATCAGACCGGCATTGACTGCATGAAGGACACAACTTCACGTACCTCGGAATCCAGTCTCGGTGCAGCCTCCATGCCCTGATGGGGGTGCGTAGCCGAAACGCCCCAAGCTCTATCGGCGCCTGGCCCTCCGGAGGGAGCACGGTACTGAGGCGGCTACGGTGACGCTGGTCAATCACTGGGTCAAGCAACTCGTACTCACTCGCGTCTGCCATACCTGAAAATGCAGCAAGATAGAAAGTTCATATTTTTTCCATGCATCTTTACATAGCCTATGTAGCAACTACGAATTTTCTTTACAAATTTAATACATGTCATGCTACTTTTCTAGTTAAACGGTGTTTTCGGCACTAACAAGATATTGACCGCGCACTAACACAACTAATAACAGCGTACTAACAAAATAATAACCGCACATATATTCTCATTGTTTTTAGACCTACACAGCTACTCAGTGTTTTCTCACAATTCAAAAATGTATCGTGCATTAATTATGTTACTACAATGGTCAACTGCGCCATACTCAATTCTATGTCGCTATTGTCGTAATTCTATGTCCAACTTAAAATATGTACTACATAGTTCGGCTACATTTATGTAATCTACTCAATTCTATGTCGCTATTGTCGCATTTCTATGTCGCTACACAACTCAAAATATGTCTTGCATGATTCGACTAAATTTATGTGACCTACTCAATTCTATGTCGCTATAGTCGCAATTCTATGTCACACAACTCAAAATATATACTACTGAGTCCGACTACATGTATCTAACCTACTCAATTCTATGTCGCTATTGTCGTTTGCTAACCTACAAGGTTTGGGCGTAACATACAGATTTGAAAAAAATACGCAACACAAGATGATCGATCAAATCGATGCTCTATTGATCTCTCTCCACCGCCACGAACCGGCGGGGCTTCGCGCAATTTCTTCTCTCCTCTCCAATCTCTCTTGTTTTTTCGGAATTAAAATGAATTCGGATTGATTTTCGAGGATTTTATAGTAAATGTACATGCCTGATTGAATTGGCGATTGAACCTATCGCGATTCAACTAGCGAACCTACCTATCGCCGATTGAACGGCGATAGGTAGCCGCCCTGAACGCGGCCAGCGAGTGGCGGCGAGTTCCTCGTCGCCGATTGAACCGATGATAGGTTCTCGCGCAAGTTCAACTAGCGACAGAGACACATTTTTGTAATTTTTTTAAACGACTATTTATTTTTGTAAATATCTTTAAAAATAATAATATTTTTAAAAATTCACAATTTGGAAAGGTCGGAAAATTGATTTGCAAATTTATCACAGATTATAGGTTGCATGAGATATGTTACTGTTAACGTGAGTCAAGTTGTGAAGAACTTGTGTTCGGAAACGATTTCTTTGTCTTTGGATGTGCAGGATCGCCTAGAGTCAACCACGGTCAATGGCAAGGATCGAGGCTAAGCTTATGGAGGAGCTGAGGCTCAGAACGATTAAGGATGCAGGGTGAGATGGTGATCTCAAGCATGGAACGAGAAAGGCGGGAAATATTGAAGGAAAGTTCAAACGGTGGGATTGCACCATGTGGCTTGGTCGGTTCAAGTGAGGTGTATGTGAGAACCCGCGTAATTAGCTGATTTTTTTGTTATCGGTTTTTAGCGGTAATTAATCTCGTCTTAGCAGTAAGCTAACGGTAGTATTGCGATCGTCGTTAAGCTTCTAGTTTGTCGTCCGCGCGTTGGTTTAGTGGGTTTCGTTGCGTGAGCATTTAATTTCTAGTCAATGAATCAATAGCAGTGCATCCTCATCATTTCATTTCATCATTTGTCATGTAAATAATTACAACCCATAGTAGTTTGCATCTAATAATAAAATTAAAATGTTGCATGCATTCTGCCGAAGCCCTCCTTGTATCCTCATCCATTGATCACCAGTCTATCGAACCGTCCCTCGATCCATTTCCATCGCTCGCCAAGAAATGTAGAAAACAATTAGCAAGCCAAATTGAGAGCAATAAATAGAAGTTAGAGAGGAGAGATTGCCGTCAGATCCTTTGTGAAGGTCAGTGAGGCTTCCCGACCACCCTAGGGTAGTGGCACCATTTCGCCTTCTGTGGGCCTCATCATCCGGCAATATTAGAATCGATACCCATATTTTACCGACCTACCTTAGCTGAATATCCGAAAACCGACCAAAAGCCCACTTTTGGACCCAAGGTCCATAAGCCAACAACAGTAGAAGCATCCTTTGGACCGAAGGTCCATCAGCATATCATAACTTAGCAGCAGCGTACAGGGCCAAAAGGATAGAACCATGCTCAGGGGAAAGAAATATCCCACAGCCGGAACACCTTCCCCATTAGCCATCTTCCACACACAAGTCCATTTCACCCTCGTCCAACATAAAAGCCTCCCAAAGCCACAGTGCAAGTCAAAGCTTTACCATGCATCCTCATTTAGTAACCAATAGACCAAAAGGTCCTTATCTCAATAGTATCATGAGAGGGCATAATGGATAAGGCAAGGGGCATAGTGGTCACTAGCATGGCAAGAGACCAAGCCAGCTGAAATATCAAGCACAGGAGTGCCAGGAGAAGGCAGCCAATGCCACCCCACAGCCAGCCCCATAAGTTTATTTTCCCCAGTCAAAGCCAACACAATACATCATTTCCACCCACAGCCGAATGGAAGGAGGAGCAAAGCCAAAAGCTCCCCAATCCCTCACTGATTCCCACAAAACCACAAGGAGCCATCGGAAGAGATAAGAGCAGACCCCCTGAAAATATCATGCACAGGGCAAAGGATAAGCCCCAGCCGAACCATCCCCCCTGCATAAGACTTCATCCCACTCACAAAGCCATTCCCTCTCCCATTTCCTTTCAACCGAAGGCAAGCCAAAGCACACGCTCTTCACCCCCACTGCCTCAACCAAGAGCAGGAACAAGCCCACTGCCTCCACGACCAAGCACAAGCATAAGGCAAGCCATCAAGACTCACAAGCAACCCACTGCCATCCAAAGCAAGCACACCACCCACCATCATCATCCATCCACACCTACAACCACAGAGAAGAAGGGGGAGGAGCCAGGGAGAAGGGAGAAGCAGGAGAGCAAGGGTGAAGCCAGCGGCGGCCTTTGAACCTCAAGCGACCACGGAGGGCCACATCGAGACCAGCAGGAGGGCGATCACCTCACCCCAGCTGCGCCGGCGGCTCGGCGCAGACCACCTAGTCCGAACCGACCATCAGCACGAGGGAAGCACCAACCGAACCATCGCCATCAACACCTTGCCTTACCATTTCCAAATCGAACCCGACAAAGGTAACCCCCTCAGTTAGCCATCCCCATTTTCGATCAAAAATGCACCCACAGCGATTTCACTGATTTTAGCATCACAGAGCACATTCCACAAAAACATCACAGCTCTCAGAGCATCAAGGTTCATCATAGAGCAAGGGGAGGGATCAGGGAGTAGAGAGAGAAGGGGGAGTAATACCTCGGTGCGCAGCGCTTGTGATAGCACCACCACTAATAACCATCCCCAGCACCATCACCAGAACCAAGCCTCCCGTAGCCCACCCCATCACCATACCTTGCGTAATCATGAAAGTAGCACACATCAGTAAGCAAACCCGCATAATTCAACCAAATAAATCGACACCCTTAAGCAAGCCGAGCTAGGCCGAGAGCAGCTGTTCGTAGTTGGGGCCGGGCCAGTAGGGGACCGAGCCAAGGCGGTCGGCGGCCGAAGGCCGAGCCGGCCGGTCGCAGGGCAGTAGGGAGGCGACAGCGCCATAGAGATGGCCCAGTGCAGAGGCCGAACCGAGTCGGGCGCGGGGAGGAGCTGAGCGAGCCACCAGGCGCAGGGGGACCAGAGGGAGCGGGGCGACCTCGGGCTAGAGGCGAGCCAGGGAGAGTAGAGGGGCGCTCGCGGGCGCTGGCGGCGGCGACAAGGGAGGTGGGGCGGCGGAGCCGGGGAGGAGGCGGGCGGCGACAGCGAGGAAACAAAGGGCGGTAGTGGAGAAGAGGAGAGGAGTTAGGGATTTGAGAGGAAGTGGGGGATTTGGACTGGGGCTTACGGCTAGCGCAGGGAGATGAGTGGGAAAGAGGGAGAGAGAGAGGTTAGGTGGAAATTAGGAGTTGGGGTTAGAATTAGGGTTAAAAATTAGGATTAGGATTAAAGGAATTAGGAGTTTGTATAAGTAAAAAAAATTGATAGATGTAATAATACAAGCGTGAGTAGTAGTTTATTTTCCGAGTGTAAGCTTGAGTTTTGACTACCGCAACCCTAGTGCCGGTAGACCAGGTTAATTAACTTGGGGAGTGCTAATTTAGCGGGGACCGAAAAATGTTGCCAAATTAAAGCATACTAACAAAATTGCACTAACTTATGTATGCATATTAAACACCAAAAAGTCGCTAAGTATTTATTTACGTATTATTCGCGTTTGCCATATAAATTGCAGAGGACACGCCAACGCAAACAGGGGTTATCGATGCTGAATTCATCGACGACAATCCTTTCTATGAATCCGAAGGCAAGCTATTCTCTTGAACATAAATATAGCTATCTTAAATGTAAACTGTATATTGTTATCTCATATATATACTTATATATTGCATCAAAACTATGTCTCAAAACCAAATCGAATAAATGAGATGAAGATGAAAGGTAAGAAAGATGAGAAAAGAGTTAATATTGTGGCTGGTAAAGGGGACCTGGGGCAGGGGAGGAGATGAGAAAAAGATGATGACGTGGTAAGAGGTGGGACCCCTTTACATATGGTTAGTATATAAGGACCAACAAAACTCTCACCCGGATCAGAAGCCGCATTTAAGTGCCAACCATTTCCCCATTTCAGCGGGCAGAAAATGCTACCTTGTTACGTGATTTGTCCTCTCCATATCGGGTAAGTAATATTGCATGGGTTGTGTAGGGATGAGGATCTCAGGGGCCGGTAGGATAAGTCCGGAACCGAGGGAGTCCAAGGCGTTATAGTAGCACAACAGGTGGAGTGTTGGGGCATAGGAGAGATGGACGCCCCCAACCAACATTATTGGAACTCGGTGGAGGGTGGTGCGCTCGGACACAAGCGAAAAATAATGGGTGGAGACTTAATCACGTAACACAAAAAGCGTTACGTATGCGGACTCGAACCCGCATCAAAGGAAATGCTGGGGACCTGGTTCTATTAGAGCTCAGAATAGCTATGGGTAAAGTGGTACAAGCCTGCGCAGTGCTATATCAAATCATGAATTCATGCCAATCTCCTGGATTGGAGTATACGAGAACCACCAGGGGTCTATCTTCTATTCGAGTGACAAGTAGTCTTTTTAGAATTAAAATTGCAACCTAAGTTTTGATGGCTATGTTCAGAAAAAGAGAAGAGGTAGGAATATGATAAGGACAAGAGTAGTCATCAGGTGCATTTTGTTATTACATGCTTGCTGAGTACACTAGTACTCACCCTTGCTATCTCCCCCTTTTGCTTAGATCCTAATCCGACCGGGAGTTATCCCAAGTGGGATGAGGGATTTGTAGGTACCGAGGAGGCCGCTGGGGGCAAGGGCGTTGGTTGCGAGGTGTAGGGCGAGGTGGACGCCCTATCCGACCCGTGGGGCGAGTAGACTACCGATTGGACCCAGCAGGCAAGCGTGGGGATAATATTACCCCTTTGTAAATTAAGTAATTGTATTTAGAACCTTAGCCTTGTGTGGCTACTGTTGTAGTAAAGAACAGTTTCTATCTTATTGTTCCGCTGTGCTAACTCTGGTAAAGGCTTACTATTCATTGGAGCAGTGTTCTACTGGGCAAACGAATAGTAATCCGTATGCCTAAGTGTGATTACCCCTAGGGTAATGACACGGGGCGCCGCAGGTGGTATCAGAGCAATAAGATCCGGCCACTCTAATAAAATAGAAACTGTAGCAAGAACTTAGATGTGCTCTTCTTGCTCGCTATATGGCACTAATTATTGTATTAATCCTTATCTCAACGTCAATTTCTACTTCCAGTCTCCTTCCAAAATTAGTATGTTAAAAAGCTTACCTCTTCTTAAAGGTGACATTCCTACTAACGTAGAACCATTCCGTCATAGAAGGTTGAGGTTCAGTCTTCCGTGCGAGAGAGTGCGGGGGAAGCGGGTGCTTCGTCATAAGATTCGTGTTGTTAGTTCCTACTAAATAATTTGTTAGGCTAGCAATTAGACATAGAATAGATGCTTTGAAGGCTATAGGCGAAGGGGTATCAATATAAGATCATAAGTTTGCATGCTAGGGGTTAGAGGCATGGAGTAGAACTCTGGCGTGGACCTGTTATTCCAATATCGAGATAAGTATGGGCTATACCCATTAGCTTCTTACCTTTTCATCTATACCACCAGAATGTCCCGTCAGCATCTTAAAGTAATCGATAACTACTTAAGGGAAGTAAAGAATGGCTGACGGTGTAAAAAGATGGCTTATCCCACTTCTGCACTTTAATTTCCCGGACGAGTGGTTCGTGGCACTCCGAGCGTGTAGCTCTGGCGTACCCAGGAGCGAAGTCCTAGGCGTACTCAGGAATAAGCCCTGAGCGTTTTCCAACATGTAGTTGGGCGGTCTTGAGAACGGGATCTCGAGCGTACTTGGGCACGTGGATCCAGGGTAGTGTAGGTTGCACTCAGGGGCAAGCTCTGAGCGGTCCCAAACACGTGGTTTGGACGGTCTTGAGAACGGGATCTCAAGCGTGACTGAGCACGAGAGACTCAGTTAGAATAGGATTTGGATCTTTTTGCATCTCCATGTTTCTTGGTGTTATTTGCCTCATATTTGTATGGATTAATGCAAGTCACCCGCGGTTATCTTTTACAAGAAAATTGTAACCCCTTCTTCCCTACCTCAACTAATGCTAAAGAAGGTGGAAGGTCAAGGAGGTGAAGAATGTGAATTGAGATTGAGATTGGGACTCACGCCACAAGAGCAGTCTACAGAAAGTCCAGCAGTGAACTTCAGTAAGTCAGCACTTGGTCAACCTCAAGCTACTATCATACCAGAAACCAACCAAATACCATCAACCACCTACTTATAAACCTTGTCCATATATATACCGCAACAACCACCGCTAACATATGGATCACCTCAACAACGACCCTTTAACCCATCTTTTCAGATCTCACAAGCTCAGTAGCAACCACCACCAAGATATGAACCGTCCGAGCCAATAATTTTCAATCCATTCTTCCCTAAACCCATAGCCCAATAGCAGTTTGTTACCATAGCTCGTGATTGTGCAAAGTATCAAAGTTGCCACCTGACGAAGGATAACATGATTGTTGAATATCAGATTAAAGGATTACACGATTGTGTATATTGGATTATTAGAAACACATCGTTGTGGGAGATTAGATTATTGGAATAAATTATTATTGGATACTGGAGTAATAAATTGTTGGATATGGGATAGTAGAAATGGATAATTGTTGGATACTAGATGTTGGATCATAACCATATATTATTATTATTGGATTATTGGATATTAGACTAATGAATGTTGAATTATGGAAATAGACGGTTGTGGATATTGGATCAATGGACATCGGATTAGTAGGAGTATATAAGTATCGAGTAATTGGATTATTGTTGAATATAGAACTGAATGTTGGCTACAGGATTATAAGAATATATTTGTTGGATTATTGGAGTTAGGGATATTGGATTATGGAGATAGATTATGGTTGAAGACTGGATTGTGGGATTATATAATTGTTGGAGTTGGATTATCGGATTGCATCATTATTGGATTATAGGAATGTATCATGATCGGATTATTAGAAATATACTATTGTTAGATTATAGAAATGCCTTTGTCGGATACCAAAATATGCTGATGTAGGATTATAGAAGTATATCTTGTTGGAGTATAGAAATAGATCTTGATTGGATTATAGAAATACGTCTTGGCAGATTTAAATGAATTTTAGTAATTTTTGGAGAATTAGAAATGAGAAATTAATCCAATATGGATATTGATTGAAATACGAAACTGTTGGAGTGTCGTAGCAATTCAGGATGTAAATTTTTGGTGAATTGGTCGAATCATGATAAATGAGTAAATTTTGTGAAATTAATCGAATGATTTGGTTATGTTAGATTTATTAGATAGAATTGAGTAATGAAATGGGATTTGGATGTATTGTTGGTAATTGTGGGAAATCTTGTATTGATAATATGATCGAGTTTAGATACTGAAGAAAGAATGAGGTTGGAATAGTATAGGAAATTATATTTGGAACTCTGGTGCTTTGATTGGATTACCAAGAAGTGATGAAATTGGGGGAGTTAACGAAATAATAGTGCTCGATTGATTGATAGTTGTTGGTGGAACTAATTGGACAACCTGATCAAGTTGGATTCATGGAATATGATTACCTGTTGAAATTGGATTTAAATATATTATCAATAATGGTTGGAAATCTAGTATTGACAATCCGATCAGGTATAGGTAGTGAATAAGAAGCGGAGTTGGATTATTATAGTAAGTTGTGATGGGAATTCAGGTGCATTGATTAAATTATACAGAATTAATGAAATCGGCAGAGTTAATTGAATAATAATGGGTGGTTAATCTACAATCGTTGGTGGACTAACAGAAACAATGATGTTGTGGATCAACAAGTATAATAGCTTGATTTGGAGAGGATGGATACACATGCATAAACCCAACAAATAAAGTTACACCCATTTCTTGTGCCAACCCATACACACAAGCCATCAGGTGAAGTCCGCAAATTATGACAATAACACCAACTCAGAGTTCAACAGCATCTGGTGAAGCATTAAAAAAAAATGAGGCCTCAAAGCGCACAATCCGATGGAAGTCGAAACCACCAGTCAAGAATTCAGAAGATCTATTCATAGCAACCGCATTGGAGGGATCACCCCGTCAGTGAAGCTACAAGGGAGATTGACGAAGCACTACGCAGAGTCTGCCCCAAAACCCTCCCCCGAAGAGATCCCAATTTGGCACCAGAGCATACCAAATGTTGAGTACACCGTGTATGAACCCGAGACGGTCCTAGCGATACGCCCACTTTCGAATTCCTGCAGCTATCGAAGACAAACCAGAATACCTTGGGCTAACCTCCCCTTTGGTACTGTAGGATTGTAATGGAAATCAGAAGGGGGGGGGGTTGAATGATTGCAGCGAATTGACCCCTGAATTCCAAGTTCTCCTTGTGTGCAAAAACTTCACAGCAAAGACACCCTCAGGCGCACAGCAAGAACACCAAATCAAGAATCAAAGTTGAACGAATCTGAACTTTATATATCAAACTTGATTTGTGTCAACAAAGCGCTCAGCAAGCACCCCTCAAAGCCTCCAATCGAAGGACCTCTAAAATTTCGCTAAATCTACGTAACACCAAAAGCTACGAGTTCTCAGCTCATTTGATAACTCACGCAATTTGCACCACAAAAACTCTCGGGTTAGCTCCTAACCCGCCTCTATTTATATCCTAGGGTCCTCTCCGTGTTTCACACGACATGCACACGGATTCTATCTCTAAACACGTTCAGATATAGACCTCCTTCTATATCTCTAAAACCTTCCATAACATCCACGCCGTAAGCCTCTAGGAATCCGCCTCCCATAGCTCCAACGTGATCTACTTTGATCTCCATGTGCTCCAACGCGATCCAAAACCACCACGTGATATCCACGACCTCCGAGACCTCAGATTCTTCCCCATCCTAGTCCGAGTTCACCTCATCACCGACTGTGATTCATCCTTACGCTCAACCTGCACATGCAAAGACCAAAGAAATTAAAATCATGGCACAAATTCTCCAACTTGACCATCCATTAGCTCACTCACACCCATAAACACTATCATGCATCATGCAACACATTAAAGATTATGAATTTAACTTAACCTAAGTCAAATCCCCAAAACGACAGAAAAACAGAGCATAATCGGAACTACCGCCGTTAAACATCCGGTACTATCGCACAACATGGTACTACCGCTCAAAGCGCTGCGGTACTACCGTTCCTCGGGAAAACTTGAAAACTTCCGAAAACATGCTCTCTGGAAAATCCATACCGCAACTTTGCGGTCATACCTTTGTGCGGTACTACCGCCATTCAAACTGCGGTATTATCGTCCAGCGGTCGTACCGTTCCTCAGCAACGGTACTACCGTTTTTCACTTAACAGTGCTTGTCAGAAACAAACAGTGCTTGTCAGAAACACTCTCTCTCTGAAAAACCAAGCGCGGTACTACCGCCGGTAAACCAACGGTACTATCGGACATTGTGGTACTACCGCCTTCACAAGCGTTCGGTAGTTCCGCAAATATAAAGCCGGAACTACCGTTCTCAAGAAATTCAAAATCAAAACACAAGAGCTGGTACTACCGCCAACAATTGTGCGGTTGTTCCTCTTAGCGGTAGTTCCGCGGACACAGAGCCAGTACTACCGCAAAACTCGCCAAACGCTGATTTTCGACAGAACTCAACAGAACTCAATAACAGGTCAACAACTAAGATCACAAGCATGTTCCAAAGACAATGTAATCAACATTTAAACACCAGAACTAAGTATTCCTTATTGTCAATGTGTTCATCATCAAATAACATGACCAAACACCTCCTGGTCTTACAGGTACCAAACCACCACAATAAGCGCATAGCACACAGAACTCTTGTTCCAACTCTTAATCGAACTCTTCACCGAACAAAGATCACTCCCTTTAATGAGGGACACACAATAACTCGTTTTGAACAACTCTGTTACAAAAAGAGTCAACTGAAAGTAAGGATTCTCGTTGCAACCACACATTGCCAACTCAGTACCGAAAGAGTCAAATCCAGAATCAAAAATTCATCACAAAACCTTTCCACCTTCAAATTAGAAAATTTGCAAACAAACACCACGTCCGCCAAAAGAGAAATCACTCGAATATCCAAATCAATCATTTTTTATTCTTTCTGAACTGATAAGAACCACACATGCCAACATAAAGCCAAGCTCAATTTGTGAAAGACATCCGACATAAACACATAGCTCAAACAAGAATCAAGAGAGCGTTTCGGTACTCGAGGAAATATTCTTTTCTCAATTTCTCATTTAGAAATAAAATTTCTCTCAACTTTTTGGAATCCCAATTCATCGCATAACACACTAATCCATCTCACTTAACTTGGCATTCTCAATGCTATGCTCAAACCGAAATACATCATCCACATCTTTGTAGGGAGGCTCTAGCGACAGAATTACTTTGATAGATGACTTCTGATGCATCCAAAAATAGATCTTCACACGTAATCACGTTACCTCAATCATTTAAGAATGAACAACTCTGAATTCACTTCACATATTCTCTTGTATTTCATTAAAAGATTTCTATCAATGATCATCCTACTATTCGAAATCCACCCTTATACTACTTCTACACATTATCATTGGACGATCAAAGTTCTAGCATAATAATGCAAAGCCCAAATTTAACCTCCAAGACTCTTACAACGAACTTCTCATATAAAAGATAGGAAAATCCTCAGTTTAAATCCCTAAAATTCAACAATTCCAACATACCCACTCATTAACATCATCATGAAAATATTTTCTTGACCAGTTTACCTTTACAAAGATTATAACTCTCAAGAGGTTACTCAATAAAGCCAAATCATTCTTGACATTAACTCAACATTTTCTATTATCCCATTAATTGACATGACGATTCGATTACTTTGTAATCCCACTCCCATTAAACCACATCATCAAGAATAACCTTCACAACCTCGCAATACTACCAAATTGCGGTACTCTATAAAATTGATCAAGATTTTCATACTTTCGATAATTCTAATGTTCCACCCGAAGTGAACAAAAGATCTTGGATCACAATCACTATAGGTCCTACTAGTTGCAACAATGCAATCAGTTTAGTCCCCAAAGACAACATTTTATTTAGATGAAATTCTCTCCAAAAATTAGAACACAAAATCAATTCATCATCCAATGCTCCTTAACTAACTTGCAACCCAAGGTCTCACATCAACAATTAACAAACATCTTGAAAGCCCCTATGAAACGAACGATGGATCCTTCCTAAAAAAAGAAAAGGCAAATGAAAACAATTTTGACCATATAGAAAAACATTTACCACTCGCAGTAAACACAAGACCAAGGGAAATAGTCAGTTAGGCAAAGAACTCGAAAAACATAAGGGGAGTCCACAGTTGAGGACACAAGTCATACAAAAGAGAATATCAAACCACAAATGAGAAGAAGGTATTGCCGTTGAGAATCGGAAAACTATTATGGGGCAAAAGCAGAAGGTTTGGGCACACTCCAATAAACCGTAAGTTTCAAAACTTGACTTAAATCTCAAATACTTCTACATCACTCCTTCCTTTAACAAAGAAGGTTATTTCCTATGATTACTACATCACTTTGCCAGCTCAAACAAGATAAGCTCTTAAGACCAAAACATATAAACCATTTAAGAACCAATAAAATCTTTCAACACTTCACTTTGCTCGAAACAGACTCACTTACCACATAACTCATGAGATCCAAATGATTGCAAACGCAAAACTCGAAACACTTTCATTAAATCAATATCACGCAAGTGATCAAATTCTTTTACTTTCAACGAAATAATACTCTCTTAGCAAGAATCATCATAACCTCTTATCACTTCATAAACTTTTCAAAAGAGACACAATAAATTACTTCATCATGTCTCTATTATCTAAATAAGATTGCATCTACTTGATCTCGAGAAAGCCTAGTGCACAAGCCTCAAATTGAACAAAACTCTTCCAACAAGATGATACTAGAACATGACAATCTCACAAAAGTACACCAATAAAAATCTCTTAATAGATTTCATCCATTTAACTCTTACGGATACTCAACTCGAAAATAACACACACTAAATGCTCTTTAGCCACACATGGGCACAATCATGGTGATGGGAGTGTGTCCTGATCTTCTGATAGGTACTGATACGATGATTGTGGAGAACACGACGTTGATGATCCAAAGGCTCCGACCCGAACAGATCGATCCCCTTGCAATCACTACACCACTGCTCCGTTGGTTATCAACCGTGCGAACGCGGTTGACCTCGCTAAGAAGGCTATCTCCTGCAGCGAATCGAGAACACAAGCAAGAGAGTAGAAGATGCAATCAGACATGAATAATAATTAAAGCACACAAGTTGGGGTTCATCAAACCGATGAACGGCGAAAACTGCAAAGCAGAATATTATTAAGAAAAACCCGAGCAAAACTAAAGGGAGGCGGTTCCTATATGAGGAGGGCGGCCAAGAGGGGGAAACCCTAGGGCGCGGGTACTGTTGACGGTACTGTTCACACGTGACTAGTGCCCGCGTGAACAGTACGGGCCTAGGGGTGGCTGGTCACTAGATGGGCCAGATCGTCCGCTAGATGGGCCAAGTCGTTGGCCAATACATTACATAGCCATGGCCAATATCTCGCAGAAGTAGAGGATGCAGTGCAGTGGGTCGAAGTAGTAGTGGTTGCATCCTTAGGGTTGATGTCCTCATCACATGGTCCTACCTTTGTTTGCAAACTCAACAACAGTTTTAATGATAGATTCAACATTCTACCTTATGTTCAGAAATTAGAATGAAAGGTCTTTAACTTCAATAATAAAAGATGCAAAAGACAAGGTTTCACAAGGCAATACATCAACATTCATCTAGTCCTTTAAACATGTTTCAATAGTTTTTAGCATGACAAGAATTAGGTAAAGCTGTCATTTGAATAAGTTCATCAAGTATCTAAATAGAAAACAGATTCAAGATTAATATTTATCAAGAGAACATTCGAGCGCATCCTTAACCTAACCATCACTAGCGGTTAGAATAACCGAAAGAGGACCCGAATTCCAATTCATATAACAAATTTAGCAGACTCCTCAAACTTAATGATCAAACCGGTGCATTAACATTCCACACTTCTTAAGATCTATAGGTTCTGAACAGATATGGACAGACTCTTATTTAACATACAACATGTATCAAATACAAGGACATTTCAAATTAATAAAATTCACTTTTATGGATATTAATTAAGAATAATCTGTTTGCACAATGCTACTATCCCAACCTAGTAACTCATACCATAACAATTAATTCATTTAATTAAAATCTCTTAGTAAGGCATGACAAGACATCACTAAAGGATTTTAACACCTTCTTTCAGAAAAAGAGGCACTAAACTTCAACACCCGAAATAATCCAAAAGAAATATGCAAGGTCAAAGCACCCACTTAATAAAGAACTTACAAAAGAAATCTTCCACTGCCCGAAATTACAAGTGAACAGATGAGTTACAATTTCCAACAGAGGATAAAACAGAATTTCTGTGAAAGATCAATCTTGCAAGTTAACTACATTCACAAGTAGCAGAAATAACACACTAGTCGGAGGAACAATATTTATTTCAAAGAACAAATAGAGACCAAATGGAGCTGACCCACTTCAATATAACCACCAAACAAAATAAGTTCATCAACTGCAAGGAACTACAACCAGGTGACCAAACACATGCTCAAATAACACAACAACTTCACCAAAGATCTAAAGCTCAACACATAACTATAGAACGGGGGTAAGTACTTCTCTAATCCCCTATCCCGAACGGTGGTGTAGCCTGGCAAAACCCAGGACAACAACCATGACTTCAACTTCTCAACGTCCGTTACCAACACGCATGATCGTTATAATCAATTATGAATATATAGGGTTATCTCATGACAATCATAGAATAATTCCTAGATATAAGATATCACATCATATCATAGATTAACAACAAAAAAGATAGTACAGAAGCAATTCAACAATTGCTCAACAAATGAAACATAACAATAGAAATGCGGAAACAATGGATTTCCCAACCCCACCTACTGTGCACAGTGTGTCATTTTAATAACTTAATTACCACGGACCTTAAGCCCACTCTAATACCAATTGTAACACCCTGGCTATTCGGAAGCTAAGATGTTACCTAAATATTCTAACATACAACCATAATGCGGAAGAATTTGAACATTATCTCATCTAATGACATAAAGAGATCAAAATTAAATAGAACAATGGCAGGAACATAGTCTGAATCCAAATAAGTATATCAAAGGGGTGATCAATGATCACAAGTTGTACTTAATCAACCAAAACATAGAGATAGATATCAAGCACATCTAACTTTAATTATTACAGTTCATCTCTTAACGAATGAAAGCCATAACCAAATTCTATTATTGAAATTGGAATATGGTGAAGTGAATGATTAGTGCATGTCTACTTCCTCCCAATAGAGCCATCATCAACGTTCACCTAAAATAAACAAACAAAGCAAGAATGAGTCCGAGACTCAGCAAGTACATTGAATAATTGGACATACAACAATTATGAACAAGACAACATCTTTAAAGAATACGAACATAACACCGAAGGAATATCTGAATGAATGGAATGAACGGATTGAATGAAATGAATGGACTGCACTCCTATTTATATCGGTATAGCTAGTGACACACCCGTCGGTGTTCACTTAAGCCCGTATTTAACGAAATACGGGATCCAAATCCCGTATGAAGAACGTTTCATACGGATGTCCAAAACTGCCCACATTGGAATGGTGGGTCTCACATGCCCATATTGGAATTGATGGGACTTTAAACTTCACTCCCGTGGATGAAACATGAAAATAGATGCATAAATGAACTTATGAATAATGACTAACTTCATCTCCAAACACGTGAATTTCACATATGAAGGGAACATAAACATTGAAGCTTCTCACGTATCAAATAAAAACACAATACTAACATCAAGCAGCCAGTATTCACAAATCATATGAAAGTCAATGTACTTGCCTTTCACGTTGCGATGCGTTAGGAGGCAAAGACTATGCCGCTAACCTCGGAGCCTCACCTCCTACACCATTAAATTACTCAATAAGGACTACGACATCAAGACACTACCCGCAATGCTCCTAGCTCATACCCCAAAACCCCAATGTTTAATTATATACTTTACTCAAATTGAACTACATTCCAGCAGGAAGCCGAAACAGACAGCAGTATTAAAAGAGACATAACGTTTGCTCTGAAATTCGTAAAAATGTAAACTCAGGCTTGTTCGAAAGGTAAAGAAATTATCTACAATAACCTAGTTGGTGGAAATCCCCAATTCTATATGTATCTAACTCCAAAAGATTGATGAACACACTTCTGTCAGAACTACCCGAAAAAACTGGGCAGCAACACGATAATAGCCATAACTTTTAATTGGATGAACCAAACTTATCGTTCTTTATCAATATTGAAGGCTAAGACCAAGGCCTACAATAACCGAGTTAGGTGAAAACCCTGAATCCGCCATTAACGTAGTCATAATTTAAAAGACAATTTGACAGATCAACCTCGTTAGAATTCTGGAAAGCAGGAATGAAATTATCATAACTTTTGATCCGTATGTCGGAATTAGGTGTTCTTGGTGGCCACTGAAAGCTAAGAACATTATCTAAATATCTATAGGAGATCCCAACTCCTAATTCGGCTTTTAACCGTACGAAAACTGGTGCACAAAAAAGAACAGAAATCGGCTCCTAATCGCAGCACTAGCGACGAATCAATAAACGACTTTTTATCAAGAACGAATGGAACCAAACAGCGGGGAAACAAGGTTTATACCCTAGATGACGCGTAAGACACTGAACCTTGCGCGGATCTTCAATAGACGACGGCAACCCGGCTCTTCCTCCTGGATTTGGCCTGCGGCACCAAAGGAGAAGGGGGGGGGGGGAGGGGCTACCAAGGAGAACAATGGAGAGGGATCGCACTGTAGCAACGTGACACTGTATCGGTGGTGTTACTGTAGCTACAGTGCTGGCCTAGGGTTTTCCCCCTTCTTTTATAGGTGGTCGGCCCCTCATGGGCCTCCTGGGCCAAGGCCTGAGGCCCAGGTTGTCGAAGAACTGTAGAAATCTCCTTTTTCTTATGTCTAATTTTTCTTTTGAACGCTGTCTTTCTTAGAATAAATCGAGTATTACAACTCTGTAACACGCTAGCTATGCGGAAGCCAAGATGCAACCTAAAATTTTAACATCAACACTACTATAAATTGTTTCAACAAATTAACAACTAAAGATAGCTAAACTTCATCACAAAAAGATATTGTTAACTTAGTTAATCTAAATTTCAGCAAGCATGTATGCCCTAACTTTCAGCTTAACATTTCAATCAAGAAGAACAATATCAAAAAATTTCCAGAAAGGTTTCAACCATCAACTAGCATAAGTAAGGCTTAAGGACGAACAATAAAACACCATGAAACCAATTATTACAATCCAAAGTTCTCAATAGACAGGTAGCCATCGAATTATTATCAAAATGGTGAGATAAGTGATAAAGTGAATTTCTCCATGTGGTCTACTTCCTCCCAAAACATGTCGTCCTCAAAGATCACCTAAAAACAAAATTGGCAAAAGTGAGTCCACGACTCAGCAAATACAAGTGAATGGCATGGGAAACATCGAATCAAAGACAGACCATTCTCAGTATATCGAATACATAAGAAAATGCTATGCACTTGATGCAAGTATGAAAATGACATCCACTTCTCTTCTGCATATACTAGTATAGCCAGTGATACACCCGTCGGTGTTCACTCAGACCCGTATGAAGAATCTTTCATACGGGGATCTAGGTGCCCATATTGGAATGATGGGACTTGCCCATATTGGAATGATGGGACTCTCAATACTCACTCCCGTGGGTAAGGTATGAATGATTGAAATGAAGGAAATAAAACGAATGCTTTCTCTCTTAGCAACAATTTGATAACACCAATGAAAAGAATCATGTAAAGAACAGAAACACACATAATTCACAAGAAGTAATCATTTCATAAACATATAACTAGATTGAACAACATCCATACAAGACAATCCGACTTGTACTTGCCTTTCTCGTTGCAGCACGTTGGAAGTAAAGAAGGTGAAACCAACCCTATGGTCATTCCGCCTACAATAAGTAATTTAATCAAAACAAGTTTGACAAGATAACAACAACACTATTCAGAACGCTCTAATTCATAATCCCAAAACCCATACTTCAAATATTTAATTTACTCAAGTGGAACGACGAACTAGCAATAACTCAGATCTGGACAACAACATTCAAAAATGCATAACTCGCATTTGGCTTATTACAAAAATACATTCTTAGTCTCTCTGGAAAGCTTACGAAAATGTCTACAAAATTCTAGTTGGTAGGATTCTCAGATTTTGCCTTTAACTAATTTTAACACACATACCAAAACATCTGTCAGAATCTGATAGACATTCTGGACAGTAAGATTGAAACGCATATAACTTTCATTCTAAAGATCCAAAAATGGTGTTCTTTAACAATCTTGAAATCTAATTGAATTACCTACAAAAGTCATTTTGGGCAACATCCCTGATTCGGCCGTTATCTATTTTTAATCTATTTGATACCACGACTACTATAACTTGACAGGAGTTCTGGACAACGGCATTGAAAAAATCATAACTCAAAAACCACAACTCCAAATAATACGAACTCAGATCCTACTGAAACCTAATGAAATTTTCCACAATTCTTCAGGAGATATAAAATCCTAATTTCACATTAAACTATTTTAAAACTACTGATCAACGTGATTACAGATTAACGAATCAATTAGAGTAGGAACAACAAAATGCTATTCGACATCAATTGCATAGAAAAGGATTAAACAAATCAACGAAGAATTGAAGATCACCCTTGAAGACACGCTGAACTCGAAGGAAATCCCCCATGAGCACTTCCTCTTCCTTTTCTCCCTTTCTCTTCCCTTCTTTCGTAGCCGGTAGCAAGGGGCAGCAAGGGGGCGACATGGCTTGGCCAAGGAGAATGACATGGAGGGGGTGGTAGCAGGGGGAGGGCGTGCTACAGTGACATTAGTGCTACAGTATCCGTGTGCTACAGTAAAATATGCCTAGGGTTTGGTTGCCTCCTTCTTAGACCAGCTTCCTACTTGGGCCAAACAACGTGGGCCAAAAGCCCAAGATTATTTCTCCTCTAAAACTCTTAATTATCCTTTTAAATCCTGTTAAATACCTCTCTCATTTCAATTAATTCTCTAATGTTAAACGAGGTATTACACACTCCCCCTCAAGATGGGCCGAAGATATCAATGATGCATATCTCGTTACATATTGTAGCACCCTCACTAGGACCTAACCCTTTAGTGAAACAGTCAGCTAACTGTTCACCAAAAAAACGCACAATGATTATGAAGCGTTAGATCTTGATCGGGCCACCCAAACACCAGGTCCGAACATCGCTATCACATACGGTTGCATTAAAGAATTGTCTGTGATAGACACCATATCACAGATGGTTATTTAAACGAACCGTCTGTGATAGCGTCGTTCGGACCTAGTGTTTGGGCGGCCCAATCGAGATCTAATGGTCCATAATCGTTGCGTGTTCGGATGGTCTGAACGTTTCCACTTGATCTGGACGGTTGATTTAAAATCGGACGGCTAGGCGTGTGAGTATGTTCGGACTACCGAACGGACGGCTCGTGTGGATCATCCGATCTATATCGGACGGTGCTGAATGCCTCTAGTTGATCTAAGTCTAATTAGGGTTGACTGAGATTTAAAACTTAACTGCCACTTTGACCTAAGTCTTATAAATAGAAATAAATTTTCTAAAATCTTGAAATAATTCATAGGGCTTCCTGGGAAGGATTAGTGTTCATAAAAATTCTTAAACCTTACTTTTCATGATTTAATTGGTATAGTTTATATTCAAACCTAGAATAGGTCATTATGATTTATCACAAGATTAAAACTTAATATAATGACCTATTCTAGATTTGATATAAAGTATACCAATTAAATCATGAAAAGTAAGGTTTAAGATTTTTTATGAACACTAGGCCTTCCTAGGAAGCCCTATGAATTATTTCAAGATTTTAGGAAATTTATTTCTATTTATATAACCCAGGTCAAAGTGGCATTTTAGTTTTAAATCTCAGTCAATCCTAATTAGATTTAGATCAACTATAGCCATTCAGGACCATCCGATATAGATCGCATGATCCACACGGGCCACGCGTTCGACAGTCTGAATGTACTCACGCGTCGAGCCGTCCGATTTTATATCAACCGTCCAGATCAAGCGGAAACGTTCGGATCATCTGAACGTGCAACGATTATGGACTGTTAGATCTCGATCGGGCAGCCCATGTCGCTATCACAGACAGTTCGTTTAAATAACCGTCTGTGATATGGTGTATATCACAAACGGTTCTTTAATGGAACCTTCTGTGATATGTTCCATATTACAGACTATTATTTTGTGGAACCGTCTGTGATGTTATGGCACTACAAATATCGGGCCCGACAGACCCCCTGCCCCCTAGCGCCTCCACCCCTGACCCAATTTCGTTTTGAGCCATAGCCCCCATTGCGCCACCTTAGAGAGGTGAAGGAAAGGAGGAAGGAAGGAGAAGGTCATCATCAGGAATCTCGCGGGATATTTGGAATTTTCATCGTGAGCTCCGAGGGTAACGATCTGTACTAACTCTTTATATTTGCTCTACTCTTTAATAGGAGGAGTAACGTATGTGTAGTTTATTAATCTAATTTGTTACACGTGCGTAGTGTAGATGGACCGAAACTGGATGTACGGTGCGAACCGTGTGAGTCAAGAGTACATTAATGGTGTGTTTGCTTTTAAAAGAGCCATCGAGTAGGATATGTTGAAGAAGGGGATAGAATTTATGTACTGTCCATGCATTGATTGTGGTAATCTGAAGATGTTTAACAACTCAGGCGCATCGCAGGGCACTTGATTCGAAAGGGTTTCAAAAAAGGGTATACATGTTGGATCAGTCACGGTGAAGAGCGAATTATACAGGAAGTTAGTAATGATGACATCGCCAAGGAAGTCAAGAATATGCCGGATGTGGACTGTGCTTTTGATGAGGATAGGTCGCACAATGACATTTTGGATCAGATGCTACGCGATGCAGAAGGGAACTATAGTGAAAGAGAGTTTTGTAAATTCCAGCGCTTAATGGAGGACTCGGGGAAACCTTTGTTCCCTAGCTGCAAGCCGGAATACACAAGGTTGTCAACCGTGCTTGAATTGCTGAAATTGAAGGCAAGCAATGGTTGGTCCAACAAGAGTTTCACGGCGTTGTTAGATCTCCTAGCGGACATCCTTCCAAAGGGAAATGTGTTGCCCAGCACCACCTACCAAGCCAAGAAAGTTTTTTGTCCATTGGGAATGGAAGTAGAAAGAATACATGCATGTCCGAACGATTGTATCCTGTACCGTAAAGAGTATGCAGACATGCATGTATGCCCCGTGTGCAAAACATCCCGATACAAGCGTAAGACTACTGCTAAGTTGAAGCAAGGATCTCCTGCTAAGATGTTGTGGTATCTGCTTATGATCCCACATTTGAAGCATTTATTCGCGAACCCAAAGGAGGCAAGATTGCTATGTTGGCACTCGAAGGAGCGTAAGAAAGATGGAAAACTAAGACACCTTGCTGATTCTGCCTAGTGGAGAAACTTCGATTGGAGCTTCAAAGAGTTCGGTGCGGAACCGAGAAGCATAAGGTTATGGTTGAGTACTGATGGAATGAATCCTTTCGGTAACATGAGCAGCCGACATAGCACCTAGCCCGTGAATCTATGTATGTACAACCTTCCTCCTTGGTTGTGTATGAAGAGGAAGTACATTTTGATGTCACTACTTATCCAAGGACCGAAGCAACCTGAGAATGATATTGATGTGTACCTAGCACCATTACTGGAAGATCTTGTGACACTATGGAACGAAGGGGTACAAGTGTGGGATGCGTACAAACAAGAGAACTTCTCTTTACGCGCCATGTTGTTCTGCACCATCAATGATTTTCTGGCCCTTGGTAACCTGTCGGGGTTCAGTACTGTCGAGACCCCGTATACAACCCCAGGACCCTCTGTGCATACTGAACTAGTCCCATGATCAATAGCTAGCTCGCACAGTTACAACAAAGATGTAATCATAACCATACAACCAAATAATGATGAAGCGGACAAATTAATATTACTAAGTAGCAAAAGGACCTTATGGTCAAGTCTTACAGAGTGCGCCACGCAGGGCTTAGCAACAACAGACAACTTGCAGCGGAAACAAAATATCTCGTGGCGGCCAGTCGACATGCCCACAGGCAATTGAGTGGAGGATGCGACCTAGTTCGCAAAGTCTTCAAGATACTCCTCTTAATAATACTCTGAGTTCCCTGGTTCTTCTGTGGGGATTAATCACACAGGACGCAAGCCGTGAGTACTTTGAATGTACTCAGCAAGTTATAGGGAAATGTATGCAATTATTATTCATGTTAGACTTGACAAGGATAGCCTTATGGCTGTTTTGCGGAAAGCAACATTTAACAGTGAATACAATAAGTAGGTTGAAAGCACAATTTAAAAGATTAGTACATAAGTAATTCAGTTCTTTGAAACAACTAGAGATCTTTTCAAGCATTCCACCCAAACCATCGATTCCACCCTTTTTAAGAAAACATCTACCCCTTGCGTGAAATCTCCGGGCATGTCCATAACCGGGGACATGGCTATTCGAATAGTTTTTATACACTCTGCAGAGGTTGTATAGCTTTACCCACAAGACACGACTTCTCTAGTTTGTCTAGCACATATCTATGCCACCGCTCACTTCCTTAGGTAAGCAGTCTAGAGCACGCGTCAATGGTTAGCTAATTAATTGTCCAGGTCTATCCCAGTCTAGACATGTGGTTGCATGGTATGACCCAGATCAATGGTTCAAGGTTAAGTCCTTAGTTGGCTGCTCAGGCGAGACTAATCCACGTCCCAATGTGCGTTACAGCACCCACACTTACCACCGCCCACTCGCCCAAGCATAAAATATTTTCGGTTCAACCCGGCCATAGACCACGCTAGCCTTGGCACAACATCTTTTAATACAAGTGGCCACGCCACGATTCCATAATTCATTTAGTCAAGTTTATTCATACGATCATGTGATCATGAGTCCCGACGTATAACTATAGCATGGCTAAGCATATTACGATACCCGTGTTGGTAATTTATCAATGTCCAACTAAAATAAACCCTCCTAAGGTGTCCAAGGGTTCATGTCATTCAAGGATACATGTCGATAGCAATTTATCAAGGAGGCATACATCAATTAGGCCGTTATTTATTCCCGAAACCATTTAATATAAAACTAGAAATGCCTGTTTATATCAAACAATATACTTTTATAAAGCGGGTTCATTATGATCAAAGGTCTATGACTTTCCTTCGTTGAAGAATTGAGGTGCTTCGGTCGTCGGGTCCGAGAAATATTCCGAAACATCGGTATCTACATGTTTGAAAAGAACCAAATAAATAAAACAACTCCAAATAAATTCCAAATAAATACCAAACTAGCACTAACAGCAAGAGGAGGATTTTAGATGAATTTAGAAATTTGAATCACTCGAATCGGAGTTCGAATGAAGAAGTTATGGCCTTCGGAAGTTTGAAAACACATGAAATAATGAAATCGAGTGTTTTTCCAGATTTTCGGAATTCTTTTCCTAAAGGAAAAGACAAATATGATGTCAGCTGACATCATCAGTGGAATTTTCGGCCGAAACAAAATAAAAGAATTGAAATTGGGTAGGTGTTTGTGGACAAGGTCTACACGGTTTTGGAATTGGGTTTAGGGTGGGAGTGCCACTCGGGCTGCTGATGGGGCTGACACCTCAGCAAAAGAGGGGCGGTGGCACCCAGGTGGCGATGACGTGGATGCCACGTGGGCTACCACGTTGGATAGGAGCGCGCGCTCGGCCCAAGGGTCATCGGCGAACGGCTGGGCCGCGGTCGGCGGTGAGGGCACCAGCGGCTAGAGGAGCTCGCGGGGAGCTTGATTCTCACGAGTTTGAGGACGCGGCGTCACGGAAAGGTCGGCGGTGAGCGAGGAAGGCGGCGGTGGCGACGGCCGAAGGTGGAGGCGGCGCTCCGGGGATGGTCCGGGGATAGGGAGGCGCGCACGAGGTGCCCCTCGGTGCGGCGATGCCGGAGGTGAGGTCCACGACGCCGGTGGAGGCTCGACGGCGGCGGCGGGTGCGGTGAAGCGAAGCTCGGCGGCGGCGGGTCGAGCTCGAAATACGGCTTAGCTAGGGCGAGGGAGAGAGGGTAAATGGGGGAAAACGGAGAAGAGAGGGATGCACATCCATTGTTCGCTTATAGGGCTCGGGGAGGCCCGGAGGAGGAGGAGGACGAGGGGTTGTTGGCCGACAATGGCGGACGGTGGGGGTGACTTGTCCGCGCGGAGAAGGAGGAAAAGCAGGGCACACGGGTGCGGCGGAGGCGGGGACAGACGGCGCGAGGTTGGAAGCAGGGTAGGCAGCTAGGGTAGGTGAGGAAGGCGACGGGTGCCGGCGAGATTCACGGCGCGAAACCATGCACGCTTGCACGGGCGCGGCGTCGGCTCAGTGAAAAAGAAGGCGAGGAGGGAGAAGGTGTCTGACAGGTGGGGCCCCTCGGGTAGAGAGAGAGGAGAGAGGGTAGGGCGAACGAGCTGCCGTGCGAAAACGAGCCAGTGAGGATGGGCCGAGGGAGAGGAAAAAGAGAGAGTGGGCTAAGAGATTCGGCTCGAAGGAGGAAATGGGATTTAAAAGGATTTTTTATTTAAGAAAATACCAGAAAGCTAAAAACCTTTTTAGAAAATAGCTAAATCTGTCCAAAAATTCAAGAAAAATACATAGAAATCTCTTGAATTATTTAGAACTTAATAAAAACACTTTTAGCTATACTTTAGTTTTAATTTTGCAAATAAAATATATTTTGACTTTTCGGACAAAAGGAAAAACCAAATTAAAATCCAGAAAATGTAATAAAAGACTTAAAACCCAAATAAAATCCAAAACACTCAAATAAACCAACTTTTTGATTTAATTGAAGTTGGATTAACTCAATTTAAAAGGTTTTTGATTTCTAAATTTCAATTTAAGCTTTCACAACTCAATAAAATCAATTGGTTATTTTTACTTTGAATTTTTTCAAAAACTCTGCAAATTAGGGATGTTACAAGTACAAAAGGAGTCAAAGCCTGTCCGCACTGCTTTGATGGTACGAAGAGTGTATGGCTGAACAACTCGTGCAAAATTGTGTATATGTGTCACCGAAGGTTCCTCCCCAGGATTCACCCATACCGCAAGATGAAGAAACAATTCAACGGAAATAAGGAGGACGGTTCAGCTCCAAGGGCTTTTAGAGGGAAAGAGGTCTATGATATGGTTAAGAATATCGATGTTGTGCTTGGGAAGGGACATAAATTAAGGACCCATCAGAACAACATCTGGAAGAAGCGATCATTTTTTTGGGACTTGCCTTATTGGGAGCAGTTAGAAGTTCGTCATTGCATCGACGTCATGCACGTGGAAAAGAATGTATGTGATAGCTTGATTGGTCTCTTACTGAACATTAGTGGCAAAGCAAAGGATGGTGTTAACGCACGGCGTGACTTCGTTGATATGAATATAAGGATCGAGTTAGCACCGAAAGAGATCGATAAAGGACGAATGTACCTTCCCCAATTTCCTACACTCTGTCCAATGTCGAGAGAAATGAACTGTGCTAGAGCTTGCATGGTGTGAAAGTTCCATCTGGTTACTCCGCCAACATTAAGAAACTTGTCTCTATGAAAGATTTGAAATTAATTGGTATGAAGTCTCATGATTGTTATGTGCTGATGACACAAATACTTTCTATTGCAATTAGGAGTATCTTACCGAACAAGGTTCGAGCGGCAATCTTGAGAGATTGAGGGTATTAGGACCATGTTATTTCTTTAACTCAATTGCTCGTAAGGTCATCGATCCAAAATGCGCGGGCTCTCGGACTAGATGCTTTGCAAGCCGAGGTGGTGACGACTCTATGTCATCTTGAGATGTATTTCCCTCTGTCATTTTTCAATATCTTGGTCCATCACATTGTTCACCTTGTGAAAGAGATAAAGATATGCGACCCTGTGTTCCTACGTATGCCACATATTGTGTATTAACTCCGAGTCACCCGTATGGATAGAAACCCATACGTTGCATCGGAGTCATTGTAAAGCCGGGAGTCCACTACCCATAGGGTAAAGCAACCTGCATCGGAGTCATTGTAAAGCCGGGAGTCCACTACCCATAGGGTAAAGCAACCGGACAACTACAATACCCCTCGGTGTGGAGAACCTAGAAAGGATTCCACTCTCGTGCACCCAACACAAACACACAAACCTCATTTTACCACAACACACACACACACACACACACACACACATCCTCCTGCGACTCGGAGCCAACACACGCCAAAGTACTAAATCAAGAGAGGTCCCATATCCCTCTCATGTGGTTAGCACACAAAAGTGTTTGGATCAATGGCACAAGTAATTCAATCCTTGTTGACTCGGGCACCAACCATTCACACCCAAAAGCACACCATCTTACCATTGTGCCCAAGTCTAAACATTTTGTTTTCAGTTTTAGTTTCTCAAAGTAACATTGCACAAGGTGTTGGACATAAATTCATAATATGTTTTGTGTGATCAAGGTTATCGACTAAGTCGACAACCGCCCAATCCTACCGGTAGCTAAGCATTTCTAAGCATGACACCGCATAGACATAAAAGACCATAAATCAACCACCGGGCTCTAATTCACCAGCGGAGATTAATAACTTAGGCTGGTGGCAGGGGATGAACAATTTAGGGAATCATGCAATAGGATTAGCTACCTCTAATCGATAAATTAACTTTGACAAATAAAGCATGCATACATACACTTTGCAAACAAGATATTGAACTTTGAAAGTAATGGGATCAATATGATCAAATAAAATTGAACATCTACTTTCCTTGTCGGAGATCACTGTCTTGCTACAGAGGATCACTCTCGTACTCAAAACAATCGTCGAAACCTATCGAAAGAATAAGAAAATCCAATAAGATGAATAACACCTAAAACGACTCAAAATCCAAAGTCAACCAAAATCCATGAAATTTACAAAGTAGGTAGAGCAAGATTTTAAATAAATTTAGCAACAAGAATCAATTGATTTGGACTAAGCACGCAAAAGTTATAGACTAAACAAGTTTGATCGGCTGGAAATTCCAATTAATTAGCTTTTCGTTACTGTTCATTGCACAAATTTCTAGAAGGTTGGTGAACATGAAAATTTTATGGAAGAGAAAGCATGACATTCTAAGAACAACAAAAATTAGTTCACTTCATTAGGAGTTAGAATGAATTTCATATGATTTTTCTAAGCTATGAAACTACTACACAAAATTTTCAGAGGCAAAGACATATTTAAAACCTATTCTACACTAAAACATTTTAACAGAGGAACCTAACAAATTTTAGTTTACTCAATTTGGAATTACATAGAATGACTTAAGCATTTTACAAGTTTAAATGAATTTCTAGAGCAACAATTAATGCTAACACAAGATAATACAACCTACACAATCTTTCTGGTACAAAACAAGCTGCAAACCAATTTTTAGATTAAAGTTCAGTTAAACAGGGAATTAACAAAATTAGAATCAACCAAAAAGGAGTTAAAACGAATTACTTAAGCATTTTGGAAATTTAAAGCAATTTACAGTTCACAAATAAAAAACAAACTGTATTTCCTTACTAACCCTTAACGTGGAAAACTCTCGGCCATTGAGATTGAATCGACGACCCCAATGAACGAGGGCGATCGGCCGCGCCACAGGGCCCAGCGATCCAGCCGTTAGATCGGAATCGGACGGCTCAAAAGAAAGGATAGGTTCGAAGGGTCCGAACGTCCCACGCGATCTGGAGCGTTGATCTAAAGATGGATCGTCCACAATGAAGGGGGCGTTCACGGGGTCCGAACGTCCCAACAGATCTGAGACGCAGATCTAAAAATGGACGGTCCAAGATCAACTTAGCCCTACGCATGCACGCACCGGGGTTTAAGTACGCAAGCCCACATGACAGTGGTCGTTGCAAAGTGGGGTGGTCTTTGCAAAAAGGACCAAGGGGGGTGGTCTTTGCAAAAGTCCAAGAGGGTGGTCTTTGCAAAAGACCCAGAAGGTGGTCTTTGGGTGGTCTTTGCAAAAGGTTGAGAGGGAGGTCCTGGCTATAGGCCGAGAGGGTGGTCTTTGCAAAAAGGACCATGAGGGCGGTCTTTGCAAAAAGACACAGAAGGTGGTCGTGGCTTACGACAACAGATTTGAGCTCAAAATTGGGCTCACCGCAGGCGACCTCGACGGCTGAGCTAGCCTAGAACGGCGGCGAGCCAAAGGAGAACGGTGGTGCAAAGCACGGCCAAAAGCAAAAATGACCACGAGCTCCGTAGCGTCCAGGTAAGCAAGTGCCCAAGCAACTAGGGACTAACAAGAAGCTACCTGAACACAGGAGAGGTTCAGAGATGGTCGAAGGAGCTCCGACGACGAAAACCAGTACCGACGCTGAGGACGACAATGAGGAGGGGACGGCCTGAGCAAAACGATGGTGAAAGAAAGGTAAGGATAGCTTCAATAGGCCTCAGAGATGGTCCATGAGCAAATAATTTAAGAGGAGAGGTCCTTCTCGGAGTTGAGGAAGAAAGGGATGAACTTCGGCCGCAAAGGAGCAAAACCCAAATTTGATGATTCCTGTGAAGGTAATCCAAAATTGTGTTAGGGGAAATGATTGAGGTGATGAGGGGCACAAAGGGCGCAAAAGAAATGGCGAGGAAACCCCTAGAGCTCTGGCGACGACGGAGGACTTTAACGGCCAACAATGGCGATTTGAGGGTTCTTTGTGGTTTGAGCTCAACAATAGAGAGGAAGCTAAGAGGTGTTGTAAATGAACACCAGGAGGGCTTAAGGGCTTTTTATATGCAGAGGGCAGAAAGCAACTCGAAAACGAAGCTCACGGTGAACTTGGTTCACGCTCTGCCAAGGACGAGCTTGAGAGGATGGGAGAAGTTGAGAACGACGACTTTGAGTGCGAAAACACACGCGGTGAAGAAAACCAAGTGCTAAGAGCCATTGAAGGTGACACACTGAGGTTGACAAGGCACTACGCCGTCCATTGTAACACCCCAGCTCAGCATTGAGCCTGGAATACTAATAAAATTAAATTAAACTAAACTAAACTAAGACCAATTATAAATTTTCAGCAAAACCTCCTTTGTATAGTCAACTATACCTAGGTTCCAACAATTAATCATGGCATTTATCAATACCTTCATAATCAAGTTTACACAAGCATGCAAGATGATCGAATAAACATAATCCAGACTTGCTTTTCTCATTATCACAATTAACATAATACTCAAAATCATCTATGAGTGATTCTCAAGCAGTTTACTTAATCCTGAAATGAAACTAAATAGCAAACACCTTAAGGTCGTGAGGTAGTGAGTGCATCCAACATCTACTCCCTCCCATGCATGTCGTTCCTGCCAGTTGTACCTAAAATATATCAAAACAAGAGTGAGCCCAAAGACTCAGCAAGTATCAATAAGACTAATACGAGTTCACAGTCATAGCATCAATAATCCACAATAACATTACACTAATCATAGCTTTCATACTCATGGAATGCGATCAATGCAATGCACCTTTGAACTTTATCTCTTTCGCATTTTACCGTAATACGGGTATACATCCGTCGATGTAATTGCTCCTCGTGCCCTCTAGCACAGGGACCAAGAGCCTATACATCACATGTATAGGGACCTTTGCCCATCATCTTAATGATGGGGACCTCTTTACTCATTGCCCACATTCCACGAATGTGGGGACCTCAAGCCCGTCATCTACATGACGGGGACCTCGAACATGCATAGTCACCACGTGACCAATCCTCCAATATGGTTGCATGATGCACATGAACAAAACTTTAAACCATCATACATATGGATGCACAATAACGACATGCATGAATAAACTTATTCATACTTCTAGCAGTTCTCATCATTGACATTCATAGCATTCTAGCATCCATGAATTGCACATATATTCATAATACTAGCATACATGAACAATCCTTCATGAATAACAATTAATCATATCTCAAATTTTTACCATCCTTAATCATACATATCACACTATCAACCTGGCATGGTTATTACGCATCAAAGTACTAGCATCCTCTATCAAACATCCATAGTTATTCTCTCAGTCAGAGTACTTACATTCACCAAGATAAATTGGAACTCATCACAATAACATCCATACATGGCTATTATGAGCCAAACACAAACAATCACAGCATACCAGCATAATTATACGATAACCCGAATACTTGCCTTAACCGTGCGAGAACGATGGACGCGAAGAGGGCGCCGCCTCGGATCACGCTCCCACCGAACATAAAGATAACCCAATCTAAGACCAACATACTGGACCAAAAGCATAAATAACAACCCAATTGAACTCACTAAACTTCCAAGCATTTTTCCAATCTTCCAATTTTCTAGCGATCGCTTTGGTGTTCACTGCAGACAGTCAACTTATAAAATACATAACTTTCTACTCCGGAGTCAAAATGAAGTGTTCTTAGACTTCGTTGAAAGGTTATCAAATTACCCAACTAAACCTAGTTGGTGAGTCCTCCTGATTCGGCCATCTAGTACCCCTATCAAGCCAAATAACAGATCAACAATACTCACGTCGGGTTCTCTGGACAGCACACTAATACCACCATAACGTTTGCTACAAATGTCCAAATCTTGCGTTCTTTATCTCTATGAAAAGTTATGGAAATTACCTACATTTTTTTTGTTATACTGAGATCCTCTGATTTCGTCTTTAACTAATAGATTAACTCAGTTTTCTGATGCACTGTCAAAGTTGTTGACAGATTAACCAGACAGCGGCACTAAACAATTCATAACTTTCTAACCGTTAATCGGATTTGGGCGATCTTGGTGGCCACTGAAAGATAAGAACATAATATACATAACTCTAGGAGATCAAAACTCCTAATTCGGCCTCTAAACACACGAAACAGGCCGCGCAACAGACTGGACAGAATGCGATCTAACAGTGATTAGCAACCAATCTACTAAACGGGTTCAAGCACGAGACTAAAACAAAACATTCAGCCGGGGAGGAGGGTCTTCGTTACCCTTGTAGGTCGCGGGAAGACGACGGGTTACCCCCACGAAGAAGGTCTCCTTTCCTTACCTCCTTCTTCCACCAAGGGCCGAACTCCACCGGGAAACTTCCTCTCCTTCTCCACTTGCTCGGCAGCGGCAATGGTGAAGATTGGCCGGCCAGCATGGGGAGGAGGCCGTGGAGGAAGGGCTGGTGGAGAGGAGGGGGCGTGGAGAGATGGGGAGGGAGGGGTTGCGCCACAAGGGGGAGGAGGTGTGAGAGTGGAGGAGAGGGGTGGGTGCGGCTAGGGTTGCGGGGGAGGAAGTGGCACCCCCCCTTGGCCGGCCACCCTTGGGCTCCCCATGGGCCGGGGCCCAGCCCAGGTTGTTAGGTAAAATGTGTTTTCCCTCTTGAACTATTGTATTGCGCATTTCCCAATTGGTCCTTCCCGTAAATCCTTTTAATTCTCTCCCAAACAATTAATCTCTCCCGACCATTTGCTTAATACAATTTCGGGGTATTACATTCTACCCCCCTTAACAGGATTCGACCCCGAATCTAAACGCCGATCTATGCAAAAGAACAACCACAACTAGGAACTAACGGCAGTAACCACGTACCCGTTGCTAACCACACCGGCAAATGCTCAAGCATGCGAAACTCCAACTTCCCAAATAGCCTCTCCCTCGGACTAAAGAAACCACAACACAACGACGTAACACGACGTCTGGACTAACACTCAACCCGGTACTTCCAGGTACACTCATCAGACAAGACTCGAAGGTAAGATCTTACTCGATGGTCAACGTTGTTAACGAATAACAAACTCCGGATCTTCCAGGTACTCACTCAGCACCAGATCAAACCAAAAGTTGTGTACACCGTGTAGGGAACCCGAGACGGTCTTAGCGATACGACAACTAACGAAACCAACCCAATGTACCTTGGGTTAACCTTTCCATTGATACCGAACCACACGACAATCACATAGAACACGAAACTCGTGTTCCACCTCTCAATTGAACTCTTCACTAAAGCAAGGATCACCTCCTTTAACCAGAAACACACAACAAAACTCTCTTTGAGCAAACTCTTGTACTAACAAAACCCATCTGAAAATGAAAGACTCATATCGCAACTATGCGTTACCAGCTCGGTATTGAAGAGTCAAATCCAGAAATAGGAATTTCATCACATAAACCATTTCCATTTTCCAAGTGGCAGTTTGCAAGTAAGCGTCATGAAATCAAATGAGAAGTCACTCGAATGCCGAAATCAAATATTTCTTTTATTCCATCTAAACTGGAAAGAATCACACACACCAACGTAAATGCCGAACTCAACTTACGAAAGTCAATGGTCAACAACACAGAACTCAAACGAGAATCAGGAAAACGATTCACTTCTTGAGGAAGCATCAATTTATCATTTTCTCTTTTAAGACCAAAATTTCCCTCAAAGTATGGAATCCCAATCATCACACAATACACTAACTTCTTACTCTTAACTTGGCGATCTCAGCACCAAACCCAAATCGAAACACCTTGGCTACACCTTTGAAGAGGGACTCTAATGATCTCATAAAATATTCTCTAACCGATTTCCTTTACTAACAGAATTCATTTGATGGATGGCACTCAGAAAGTATCCTCAAATTAGATCTCTCACACAATCATATCACCTCAACCCTTTTGAGAACAAACAACTCCAAATTCACATCACACACTCTCATGTACTACATCAGAAGGGTGTTATCAACGATCATCCCACTGTTTGCAATCCACCCTTATTCTACTTTCTCTACACATAATCCTTGGGCGACTCAAAGTTCTAGCATATCAATGTAAAGTCCACATTTAACCTCTAAGACTCTTGCAACTAACTTCTCATATAAAAGATAGGGAAATCCTCAGATTAAATCCCTAAAAATCCACCATTCCCACACACTCACTCGCTAACATCATCATGAAAATATTTTCTTGACCCGTTTACCTCCACAAAGATTATAACTCTCAAAAGGTTACTCATTAAAGCTAAATCATTCTTGACATTAACTTAACATTTTCCATTATCCCATTAATTGACATGACGATTCGATTACTTTATATTCCCACTCTCATTAAACCACATCTTCAAGAATAACTTTCATAGCCTCACAATACTACCAATTTGCGATACTCTATAGAATTGATCAAGATTTTCATACTTTCGATAATTCTAATGTTCCACTCGAAGTGAAACAAAGATCTTAGATCACAATCACTATAGGTTCTACTAGTTGTAACAATGCAATCAGTTTAACCTCCAAAGACATTCTTCTATTGATATAAATTTCTCTCAAGGAACTACATTACGAAATTATTTCATCCTCCAATGCTCATCGAATAACTTATAAACCATAGTTTCACAACTACAATTATTAAACACGTCAAAAGACTCAGGTGAAATGAATAGGTTGATTCTTTAACAAAAGAAAGAGCGAATGAAATCAATTTTTTTTCATCAACTAGGAAAACATGTGCCACCCGTAGTGAACACATGACCAAGGAAAATAGTCTCTTAAGCAAAGTACTCGGAAAACATAAGGGAAAGTCAACAGTCGAGGGCCCAAGCCCTACTGAAAGCGAATACCAAACCACAAATGAGAAGAAGGTAATGCCATTTGAAAATTGATAAACTCTTATGGAACAACTACATAAGGTTTAAGCACTATCAAATAAACTGCAAGATGCGAAACGTGACTTAAATCTCAATTACTTATACTTCACTCCTTCCTTTAACAAGGAAGGTAATTTTCTGTGATTACTACATCACGTTGCCAGCTTAAACAAGATAAGCTCTTAAGACCAAATCATAGGAACAACTTAGGAACCAATAAAAATCTTTCAACATGTCACTTTGCTCAAGGCAACTCAATCACCACACACAGAGGTCACAATCTCTTGCAGATAATCTTACTAACATCAAGAATAATATACTCTGAATATGAATATTTATCATCAACTATTCCATTAGAAAGCCCCCAAAGTTTCACCAAACTATTCCATACTACCTTTTCATCCCATCTTCAAAATGAGAGTATACCAAAACTATACAACATCACTACCTCAACCTCTTAAGTTTAGAAGGGGTCTACTACCCAATTGAAAAGCTCCTACCAAAAACCCTTTCATCAAGGACACCTTATCATTCAATGATTTCACAATCATACGGGCATAAGCCACCTATTATACCATTTCAGTTCAACTTTTAGTGATGCTCAACCTCAAACTTCAACACACAACAGTTATACCCCAACCATTGGTGTTATCAACTGACTTCATTATGAAATCTAGTTGCTACCTACTTTCCTTCCCAAGTCACATGGTTATTTACAAACACATATTCAATTGTTCCTCCTGATATTTGGATTTCGGCAAACATTCACTAAAACTTCAAAAATCGAAATCTTCTATCGATTAAAAGTCTCAACAACACTACAACTAATTTCATTGCGTCATTCTATTTAGAGGAATTATATAGAACTCCTCTCATAAATTCTAGATCCACCCATATTCAATCCCTTCAACCGATTAAACACAATTCCGATAATTAATCATACTAAGGATTATGTAAATCTGGCATTTCCTCTAGTTTCCCTTTCCACACAATTAAATTAATCTATTGGAATCAAAGAACCCAACAAGTTTAGCAACCTAAACAGTTTTAATGACCAGACAAGTTCATCAAGGTTCCATACTTCTTGATATCTCTCAATCACTACTCATATATATCGTTCATCAAGAACTAGTAGAAGACCACATGAACTTAATCAATTTCACTTCCAAGGTTACTAATTAATATTAATCATGCACCATACCAATGACTCAACTTGATACCCATACCAAAACAAGTTATTTGAATACAAACTCTGACTTAACCATAACAAGGCATCAGAAAAGGATTTTAACAATTTCCAACAGAAAAGAGATGCCTTAAACTTCAACACTCGAAATAATCTAAAAGGAACACATACAGCCAAAGCTTTCTCATGCTAACAAACTTGCAACAGAAACTCTCATTACCCAAACTATCAAACGAATAAATTAGTCATTCTTTGCCAAAGAGAAAGAAGGAACAACCATGGAATTATCCATATTGCCAATTGAAGAAGATCACAAGTAATAAAAATGGCTCAACAGTCGGAAAACGATAATTTTTTCAGAGAACCATTAGAGGCCATTGAAACACAACAACTACCACGAACCACGAACCCAAGAGAAATTCATCAACCACCCCAGAACAATTATTTGCCAAGACTTGAGGTCAAGAAAGAAGACAACTTTCTAAAGCAGCTCACGCTCAACTCCTGCAACTATGGTATTCAGGGTAACTACTTTATTCGTCTACCACGAACGGTGGTATAACTTGACAAGGTCCAAGGTCACAACCACGGCCTCCACTTCTTAACAACCATTACCGACACGCATAAACAATATAATCAAGTATGATTATACATGATCATCTCATGGCAATCATAGAATAGATTTATAGATATAGAATATCATAGATTAACAACAAAAAGATAGCACAGAGGCAATTCAACAATTGCTCAACAAATGAAACATAACAACAGATAATGCGGAAGCAATGTAATTTCCAACCCCACCTACTGTGCACAGTGTGTCAATTTAATATCTTCCTATTAACCACGGACCTAAAGCCCGCTCTGATACCAACTGTAACACTCCAGCTCAGCATTGAGCCTAGAATGCTACTAAAATTAAATTAAACTAAACTAAACTAAGACCAATTATAAATTTTCGGCAAAATCTCCTTTGTATAGTCAACTATATCGAGGTTCCAACAATTAATCATGGCATTTATCAATACCTTCATAATCAAGTTTACACAAGCATGCAAGATGATCGAATAAACATAATCCGATTTGCTTTTCTCATTATCACAATTAACATAATACTCAAAATCATCTATGAGTGATTCTCGCGCCATTTAATCCAAATGAAACTAAATGGCAAACGCCTAAGGTCGTGAGGTAGTGAGTGCATCCAACATCTACTCCCTCCCATGCATGTCGTTCCCGCCACTTGTACCTAAAACATATCAAAACAAGAGTGAGCCCAAAGACTCAAAGAAGTATCAACAAGACTAATACGAGTTCACAGTCATAGCATCAATAATCCACAATAACATTACACTAATCATAGCTTTCGTACTCATGGAATGCGATCAATGCAATGCACCTTTTGAACTTTATCTCTTTCGCATTTTACCGGAATGCGGGTATACATCTGTCGATGTGTACTTTGCCGGTTCCCTCTCGCATGAGGACCAAGAGCCTATACACCACATGTATAGGGACCTTTGCCCATCATCTTAATGATGGAGACCTCTTTACTCATTGCCCACATTCCACGGATGTGGGGACCTCAAGCCCGTCATCTACATGACGGGAACCTCGAACATGCATAGTCACCATGTGACCAATCCTCCAATATGGTTGCATGATGCACATGAACAAAACTTTAAACCATCATACATATGGATGCACAACAACGACATACATGAATAAACTTATTCATACTTCTAGCAGTCCTCATCATTGACATTCATAGCATTCTAGCATCCATGAATTGCACATATATTCATAATACTAGCATACATGAACAATCCTTCATGAATAACAATTAATCATATCTCAAATTTTTACCATCCTTAATCATACATATCACACTATCAACCTAGCATGGTTATTACGCATCAAAGTACTAGCATCCTCTATCAAACATCCATAGTTATTCTCTCAGTCAGAGTACTTACATTCACCAAGATAACCCGAATACTTGCCTTAACCGTCCGAGAACGATGGACGCGAAGAGGGCGCTGCCCCTGGGATCATTCTCCCACCTGAACATAAAGATAACCCAATCTAAGACCAACATACTGGACCAAACGCATAAATAACAACCCAATTGAACTCACTAAACTTCCAAGCATTTTTCCAATCTTCCAATTTTCTAGCGATCGCTTTGGTGTTCACTGCAGACAGTCAACTTCTAAAATACATAACTTTCTACTCCGGAGTCAAAATGAAGTGTTCTTGGACTTCGTTGAAAGGTTATCAAATTACCCAACTAAACCTAGTTGGTGAGTCCTCCTGATTCGGCCATCTAGTACCCCTATCAAGCCAAATAACAGATCAACAATACTCACGTCGGGTTCTCTGGACAGCACACTAATACCACCATAACTTTTGCTACAAATGTCCAAATCTTGCGTTCTTTATCTCTATGAAAATTTATGGAAATTACCTACATTTTTCGTTATACTGAGATCTTCTGATTTCGTCTTTAACTAATAGATTAACTCAGTTTTCTACAGACGGTCAGGCTGTTGACAGATTAACCAGACAGCGGCACTAAACAATTCATAACTTTCTAACCGTTAATCGGATTGGGGCGATCTTGACGGCCACTGAAAGCTAAGAACATAATATACATAACTCTAGGAGATCAAAACTCCTAATTCGGCCTCTAAACACACGAAACAGGCCGCGCAACAGACTGGACAGAATGCGATCTAACAGTGATTAGCAACCAATCTACTAAACGGGTTCAAGCACGAGACTAAAACAAAACATTCAGCGGGGGAGGAGGGTCTTCGTTACTCTTGTAGGTCGCGGGAAGACGACGGGTTACCCCACGAAGAAGGTCTCTCTCCTTACCTCCTTCCACCAAGGGCCGAACTCACGGAAACTTCCTCTCCTTCTCCACTTGCTCGGCAAATGCAATGGTGAAGATTGGCCGCCAGCATGGGGAGGAGGCCATGGAGGAAGGGCTGATGGAGGGAGGGGCGTGAGAGATGGGGAGGAGGGGTTGCGCCACAAGGGGGAGGAGGAGTGTGGAGGAGAGGGGGGGGTGCGCTAGGTTGGGGAGGAAGTTGCCCCCTGGCCGCCACCCTTGGGCTCCCATGGCCGGGGCCTGTGCCTAGGTTGTTAGGTAAAACGCGTTTTTCCCCCTCTTGAACTATTGTATTGCGCATTTCCCAATTGGTCCTTCCCGGAAATCCTTTTAATTCTCTCCGAACAATTAATCTCTCCCGACCATTTGCTTAATACAATTTCGGGGTATTACACCCATGTCCTGGCTCTCAGGCACACACGCGCGAGGAAGAAGATGACTAGGACCCGCGAGGGCCCACACGTCAGCGGAAAGAACAAGGTGGCTCGGGTCAAAAGTGAACGAGTGGCTTAGGCTAAGTCAAGGAATTGAGTCAAAAGATCTTGACGGTTGGATTAGAAATGGATGGCTCAGATTAAAAGAAACTCTAAGAAGGTCTGAAGGTTTAAAGTAATCTTGGTGGTCCGATAAAAATGAACGGCTCACATAGAAGCGCACTCTCTCTGGTCCGACCGTGCGCTAATATCAGGGCGGTTGAAAAGGAAATCAATGGCTGAAAAGGAATGCGCCTTATCGAATAAGCCCGAGTACGTTTAAGTTGGTTGGGTTCAACCACGTGTTCGAGTCTGACTCAAACCCAAACAGTAACTTTGACTAGGCTTTTGAGATAAAGGCTAGAACTTTGAGGAATTTTTAAATGGAGCTACACAACTCCAAAAATTTCAAAATTTTTACAGGAGGTCCTCAACTCTAGGATTGACCTTGTATAAAAATTATAGAGGTTTTTTATGCAAAGTATTTTTCTCCAAAAATTTCTCAAGGTACTGATTTAGGGTTTGACCAAGAGTCAAACTGGTTTGACTTGCCTCTTAAAAATATCAAATAATTTCTAAAAATTGTAAAAAAAATTCAGAGGAGTCATACAGCAGCCCTTGAAGCAAGGAAAAATATTTCCAGAAGATGATCACAAGATTAACCACAAAAGTTTCAAAGGGTCAAGACTTAGGTTAAAAGAAGCTTGTGGTTTTTAATTCCCATAATTCCTTTGCAAGAATTTTTAGAATATTCAAACAACAACAATATGCAAGAAAAGTTTTAATTTCTTCACATTTTCTTACATTTTAAACCAAGGTTCAAGAAAGCGCTAGGCGCTAGGCGGGCGGTGGCCCGAGGCCTAGCGCCTAAGCAGACTAGGCGGTGCCTAAGTGGTGACTAGGCGGTGCCCAGGCGGCCGACTTGGCTATGGTACAGATAAGCCCACAACAGGAATAATTTGATGAATTGTGCATGCATCAAGTATCAAATTCAGCAAGATAGAAGGAAAATTACCTGAAGAAGCAAGACATGTGCAATTTGATATAGTCATGTGTAACAACCCCAAAAACTAGGGTTTGTATTTCACATGTATAAAAGTATGAAAGCCTAAAAACTTCTGTTGTATCTCTTGGTCATGCTCTTGGTTTTCTAAAAAATTGTGCACAATTTTAAACTTTTGAGGTTTGTATTAAAGTTTGTGTTGAGATTTCGAATTTTTAAACTTAAATTTCACTTCTATTTGAATTCCAAAAAATGTATGAATGAAAGTTTCCTAAAATAATTTATTCAAATACTAGATTATTTATATTGAATTTTAATTATTTTTACCAAATTTTTAGAAGTAATTTTGACTTCACCAAAATTCAAATAAAATCATTAATGTAGTTTTGAAAACAAATTAATTCTGACAAATTTTAGTATATAAAATGTCTGAAATTATTTTTCCTAAGTACCTTGTGAACCTCAGAGTGTCCACAAAAATTTTCAGGATTTTTAGAATTTTATTTCTATTTCAAACTGCTAGGTCAAATTGAATTGTTTTCGGTCAAAATTAAATCCAAATCCTAAATCCTCGCATCGTTCCTCCGACCAACCCGACTGCATAATCGATCGCACTCCTTCGCCACCGGTCCACTGCACCAGCTCGCCCAACCACCTCCTTCCTCTCTCACTGACGGCCCGACCCCACCGGCAGAAGCCTCCACGCGCACGCGGCATTGGCACTTCGCTGCGGCGCCATTCGCGCGTGCAGCTATGTCGCTCGCGATGCGCGCGCGCCACGCCGCTACCACCTCGCCGCCATGCCGTCTTCACCTCGGTGCATCCGCCTTCTCCTTCAAAATTCATCGAGAGCCCCACCTACCCGGGCTTTCCTTTCCCCTCCTCTGTCCATTTTCTCCACCAAAGCTCCAAGAGCCGAGCGCAGTGCCGCGCCGCCTCCAAGCGTTCCAGTCACTCCGGCGAGCTCCGATCTCCGCCAACCACGTCACGGCGTGTCCCTCGCCTTTGAGGAACAAAACCCTCGGTCTATTTGGAGGAACCGCCACCGAGGAGCAAGCACGGCTTCTTCCCGACTCCGCCTCCACCGCTCTCGCCGCGTCCCCTACAGCGAGCTCTAGCTCAATTCCTCCCTCCTGGAGCACCCTCTAGGCTCCCTTTGATCTTCCCGATCACTCACCCGCTCTCTTTTCTCTCCTGAACCTCCACGGAGACCACCTCGCGCCGCCGCCGCTCATCGCCGGGCCACTCCGCCACTCCGTCATCGCCGATCACCCGACATGCTCCGGGTGATCCATCGTGCCCATGCGCGCCTAGTTCCCATCCTCTCATCCCCGCGCGCGCGCCTGTTCCACCTCCACGGCCGCGCCGCCATCGCCGCACCGCCACCGTGCCTCTCCGGCCACCCCGAGACCACCCGTAGCTTCAGTAACCCCCTGGCAACCCATTTTAGCCATCGTCACCACCTCCGCACTCCTCGCCGGCGTCGACCTCAGCTCCACCGCCAAGAGCTCACCAGCTTCCCTGCTCTTCCTTGAGCTCCTGTTGTCGATGTGTCGGCGGTGAGGGCCCACTCCTTAAGCCAAACCTTTGTCGCTAATCAACCATGTGAATGTCCATTAGTTCACTCAAATGTACTAACAAATTTGAAGTTGAGTTTTGAAAGAAGTTAGACATTAGTTCTTTGAAGCTTTTCTCTGTTTTTGTCAGTAAACTGAAGATCCATTGTTAGGAGGTGAAATGCTTTTGCTAATAGATTTTGTTAGTACTTGATAAATCCCTTAAGAAGCAGTGTTTAGCAAATAAATTATTTAATTAGTAACTCTAGATTTCAAACTCTTGTTGGAATGAATGTTCAGAGAAGTTGTTGAGATGAACAAGTGGTATTGTCAGTAACCTGGAAACTATCAGATTTGCTAAATAAGTTTATGACCTTGTTAGTGCAATAGTTAGAAAGGTCCTTGATTTAATTAGCCCTTGGGCAGCTTTGTAACATAGTAACCAAATCTGAAAATCAATGCTAGAGATGAATTTTTAGAAAGCAGCAGTGAGCTATCTTAGTGAAGTTAAGTGTTGGAGGAAGTATGGCTGTTAGTTTTCCTCTTCAGTAGGACCTTTTTGGGTGCTTTTTGCCATTAGAAGTTTGTTTGTAGGTTAAATCCTCCAGTGGGTTAGCAAAATTTGAAAGTTTGAGTTTAAGGAGGATCAGCTAATAACATCTAGGTTCAGAAGGACTTGTTCTTAGAGGTGCTTGAGTAGTAACCAATAGACAACTAGTTTTGTCAATAGAATTATGTCTCTGTCATTGCAGTACCTAAAATTTTGTTCTTGAGTCTTTTAGTCGGAGTCCTTTAGTCTGTAGAGCATTTATCTTCTAGTAGCAGTCAGTGGGAAAATAAATTGGCTAAAATGATAATTGAGTAAATGGTTAGGCTAGAATAGTTAAGTGGGTAACTAGAAACCATCTGTAGCTAATAGATGTGCACACAATCACCATCAAAGCCTGCCGTAAGAGGAGAGCATATAAGATGATTGTTTTGATTGCATGATTATCGTGGAAAATAAGTGAGTTTGAAAAGAACAGTAATAAGACATCCTAACTAATTTAAATAAACTCCTAATAAACTATTTTGTTGTTCCTAATTTCATAAGCTATCTTCTGTGTTATTAATTTTTGGATACTTTTGGCATTCTGGTGTTTATACGTTGTTTTTCGCTTTGGCAGTTTTTATCGTTAGATGACGTTGATAGCGAGAGTGATCCTCTGTAACATCCCAATTTTTAGAGCTTAAAAATCTTTTAAATAGTTAGTAGGAAGAAAATTCACCATTTGGTTTTTATTTGAATTTAATTCAAAAGCTTAATATTGGACTTTACAATCAAAAACATTTAATGTGAGTAATCCCAACATGAACAATAGCCAAAACTATTTTATTTGGGTTCTATGTGCTCAGATATATTTTCTAGATTTTTCTAGAATTTTTATGAGTTCATTTGCTATTTTCTATTGCCTATTTGAATTTCTGGTATTTTCTAAAATAGAAAATCTATTAAAATCTCGGAAATCTCCTTTGGGCCGATTTCCTTTTCTCTCGCCACTCCTCTGCTCCAACCCACCCAAGCCGGCGCCCATCTTCCCGCTGCGCAGCCTCAACCCGCCACACTGCCGCTCTCCGATCGACATGCGGCCCCGCATGTCGCCTCTTCTTTCTCCAGCGCTTTCCCCATCCTCCACCGTTGGATCAAGCATGGACGGCTAGATGCGCGTGGGGTAACCAGACGGTCCGAATGTTCCTTGATTGTGGGCCGTTCGATCAAGATCTAACGGCCCGATCCTTGAGTTCACTTCGCAGCCGCTTGCCTTCGCTGCCAGGTGGGCCCGCCGAGGTCGTCGTCTCCGTCTCGGTTTCTTCCTCGCGCACGGCCGCCCGCGTCCGCCATGCTTCCGAGCTCCAAACTCCGTCCGACAAGGCACGTTTCCAAATAAAACCTTTCTAGAAAACGTGCCAAATCTTATCCCTATCTCCCGCATCCTCCTGATCAAAATCGATCTCGCTGCTTCTATCTCCAATCTCTCTCGCAACCGTCTCGGACTCTTTTTAGGTTTTGCCGCCGCCGCCTCCCTGCACCCCCCGAGCTCCTATAAATAGGACCCCGGGATCGCATGAACACCCGCATCAGAACCCCCAACCCTAGATCACCCGAGAGCCCCTGCGCGCGCCGTTGCCGATTTTCGGTTTTTCACCCGCAAGTTCTCCGGCGAGCTCCCTTGCCGCCGTCAGTGCTGCCGTGACCTCATCGTCTGCACCTCCGGCTTCGCAATAGCCGGGGCTAGCTCCTGGTGCCATCCACTTCGCCGGAACACCACCGGTTCACTCGTCCGACAACGGTAGTGACGACTCGCGCCCCGATCTCGCCGCCGCCGCTCGTTGTCCCGAGACCGCGAGTACACTAACGTGCTCCCTTAGCGCCTGCACTTCGGTACTTTCGTTGCCGCCGGCGAGCCGCTCGCACGGACCTTGGTCCCGAAGCGCCGCCGCCGACAAGCGACTGCCGCCGCAGATGTCGCCACCTCCCGCCTTTCAAGTGTTGTGCTTGTGTGGCGCCTACGTGGCAGCCACGGGTGCGCCTATGTGGGCAGTTCACCGGATCCCCGATCTAGAGGCTCGGTGGACCTAGTCCATCAGTGAGTTTAGCCTCGACATGTGGGTCCCATGTCGAGATTTCTTTATTATTTCTTTTCCGAAATTCCTCGTGGCCAAAGATTGCGCAATATTCCGATTTTCTTCAGAGAAATAATTCAGAAATTCCAGAAAATCAGAATTAGGATTTCTTTTAGTTTTCCAATCTTCCAAAGCTCATAACTTTTGCATCCTAACTCCGATTGAGCCCTTTCAAATTTGTAAATTTGTCTAAATTCGAGATCTACCTAATTATTATTTTTATTTAATTTTTGGAGTTTGTTTTGCCTCTGTTATTTATTTGTTTTGGTTGTTTTGCTTCGTTTGTGCGTAGACGTCGATACTTCGGGGGTTTTCGACGAAGAAGGCTTCAACCAAGTTCAAGACCAGTACATAGACCTATTCCAAGGCAAGTCATACCTTTGATCATATTGAATCCCAGTTTTCCCAAATTATATTGTGTTAAATTATTGCATTCTACTTTAATTATTTATTTAAATGCTTTGGGCATAGTTATTATCCAAATTGTAATCACACCTTGGCCTTGTATGTCATAATTCCTTGTCACCCTAGATTGGTTATTAGTTGGTAATATTATAGCACCAACGTGGGTTGGTTAGATGCGAGTACAATTGCTTAGCCATGCCACGAGTCACCATCACATGTAAGTCGCAAATATTAATTATGACTAAGTGACTATGGAACTGTGTGATAAAACTGTGTGTCTTGGTGCTATTACTCGTGATGGCATGTGTTGCACTAAACCAACCGGGTGGTAAAAGATTTAGACCGAGGCAAGTGGTGGATACCGTGTGAACCGGTGGCTTTGTGATTGGGATTTATTTGTGTGGTTTAGTTAGAAAAATCGAAGTCTTGCCTTAGTCAATTAAGGACTTAACTTTGTGCGCCATTGAACTGAAGTTTTATCAGACGACCGCATGTCCGTGACAGCCTAACTTAGTAGGTTACGGAGTTTCAACATTGGGGTTCGTGGATAGGTTAAGCTTTGTGATATGGGATCGTGTGAATAAGAACGCCAATGTTGAGACGGTTGTTTGAACTGTTTTGTTACGATTAGTGCTAGCTACACTAGTTGTATCGTGTGGGTAAAGTGTACAAACCTCTGCAGAGTGTTAATCAATCTATTCGAATAGCCGTGTCCTCGGTCATGGACAACGCCGTGGATTTCACATGAGGTAGTGTTCATAAAATGTGGGGTGGGGAGCCGTGTGATCTCAATCATATGGTCGTGTGAATCAATCGCTTTAGCTGTGTCTTTGTGGAAACAATCATTAAATTAATATTGCTTATTTGTTTTAATTTATGCTTTCAATCTATTATTTGTATTCAATTGCAAATGTTGCACTTCGCAAAATAACCACGAAGCCATTCCTTTGGAGTAAGCTCGCATATATATATTGCATTACGTGGTATGATTTGCGTAGCACGGTGTGTACTCACGCTTGTTGTAAAACTTGCGCCCAAACCTCTGAAGTGGAGGAGTCTTCGCCGCTTTTCGAGGAGGAGTTTGTGGAAGAAGTTGATCGCTAGGTCATCGATCCCATCGGTTGCCCGTGGTGTCTTGATTGGAGTTTGCGAGTTTATTTTCGTTCACGCAGATTTCTTTAGTGTTAGCCTGCGTGGCTTAATAAGTTGTAACCTGCACCTTAAGGTCAAAACTCTAAGTTGTTACTCAAACTATTCGCTTATGTTATATTTCGCTTGTGTGGATTGATATTCACCTATGTTACCACTTTGTGTGCACTAGCGTGATCCTGGACTAGTGCACGAGATACACAGAGGGTCCGAATGCATTTTGGGTCCCGGCAGAGGTGGTATCGAGCCATCTTGATATGTAGGTCTTGACCTTAGTTAGATCGACCGTTTTTAGAGAGTCGAAATTATTTTCTAAGAGAAAACTAACTTGCAAGAGCAACCTATTGCTTAACTCCTCTCATGTCTCTCTAGACTCATCTATTGCTAAGAATTTTCCCCTCTCTCTGCTGTTTTTAAGTTGTTCTTATCCTCACTGCCTTGTGACGGATGCCTCGCCTATGCACCTATGGTGAGCGTTGTGGAGGTTACGCCACAACTTTGGAAGCTTCGCAGTACTTGGAGGTTTTGATCGTCCGTTGTACCGAGGAAACAACCGGATGGTGGATGGACATAAGCGGGTACGATCTGTCGCTTGACGATCTACGCCAGGATGAACACCAAGGCAAGCCAGCCGCTGAACATCTCCGTCAGGAGGATCACTTGGAGTGAAGGAATACAGGAATCGCCGCGCTGGCCATGCTTCGGATCTGCCACATCTACATGCGCGAGTTGCAAGGAACCGCCTTCCGCTACCACCCAGAGCGACCGCCGTGGAGCTACTCGCACACTATACATCCACGGAGGGAGAAGAAGATGCCACGATGGTACACCTCGCCCGATGCGTCGCCGCCCAAGAGGAATCCATGGAGATGATGGCCGCCGATCTAGATGGTGCCTCACAGAGCTTGCACCAAGTCAAGAGAAGATCGCCATCCCGAAGAGATATCGCGCCCACCACCGGCGGACCAAGAAGTGGAAGAAGAACATGAAGAATCGAGGAAGATCCAGGAGGAAGTGGAGCCGTAACTGAGGGAGCACTGTCGCGCCATCGACGCTGTTCTGTTGCACCGATTCGGGCACGGTGGATCGGTTTGCGAAGATGCCAAAGAGTTCAAGGTCTACAACGGCAGAGCGCAGCCGTGGTTGTGGAGGTTACCTCAGCGACTAAGTTCGCTAAGGCCTAGGTTCGCAGCTTGAGGCTTAGTGTGTTAAGCGCGTCGGTCTAAGCCTAGTTGTGTCGCCTTTAGGCGTTAGATTGTGTGCTTAAGTTCGCTATTTTCTTTGAGTGTGAGTATGAGCCAAAGGCCCTTAGGCATCTGTTGCAAGCCATACTAAGTTCCTAAGTAATAAAGTTGCTTTTGGTTCTCTCGCTTGTTGTTGGATTTAACCAATCCCCGCTTAGTTCTTAACTCACCCCATGCTTGCTACCTTATCTAACCCTTGAGCTTAGCGGATGGTTACAACTCGCGACATTGCAAGTGGTTTGGTACCCCGAGATCGAAGGCAATGAGCAACCACCTACAGGAGCAGCTCCGCCACAAGCACCCCCAATTGACTTGCAAAACCTTGAGCTTTCATGGCAGCCTGACATCGGTGATGAATACCATGATGACTCGATGCAAGCCATGCACAACTGAACAATAACAACAACAATCACCAAAGATGGAGCCCGGTGCTCATGGTCACCATGGACCATCCAAACTTGCAGATTCATGAGGACTCGTCCACCAACATTTTCGGACATGTCTCACCGTGGAAGCCGATGATTGGCTTCGTGATTGAAAGGAAGTCACGATCACCCAATGCGGCGATCATGAAAAAGTCCTCTATGCCTCTCACCGTTGGAGGGCATCGCAGCAGAATGGTGGGAGAATTTCGCGCGCTCATGAGGCACCACGAGAATATCACTTGGGAGGAATTCTCTCAAGATTCCGCCAATACCACGTACTGAAGGAATTATTGAACTAAAGAAAGATGAATTTCGTGCCTCAAGCAAGGAAGCTTGTCGGTGTCGACTATCTCAACAAGTTCTCGCAACTTGCTCGCTATGTCGCGAGAAGATGTTGCAATGACAAGGCTCGCGCCAGTCGTTTCGTCAAGGGACCGAACATCGGACTTCAGTCAATCTCCTTGCACATACCTTCCCGACTTCCAAGAACGATCAATAAAGCTTTAGTCATGGAGGATAAGCGCAAGGAACTGAAGACAATCGCAAACGCAGATGATCCAAGCGGGGAGGCCAGCGGTTCCAACAGAGCAAGGACAAGTGCCACGCAGCTCAACCGTTTCTCCACGTAACTCGCGCCAGACACTGCACCAACGGCACCTCGTCCGGTTGCTCGTAACACTCGCACCCCAAAGACCGACCAACGCTAATCCAAAGAATAACAAGTCGCAAGAGCCCAGGGTGTGCTACACTTGCCGTCAACCAGGCCACTACGCAAATCAGTGTCCACAGAGGGGAACGATCACTCCAGTTCGTTTCAACCTGGGAGCTACACCGAATAAGACACCGGCACCGGGTCACCAACAGGGAACTTTCCACGCCCCCAACCAGCCAGGAGGAGGGACGCAGTCCGTGGTCCGAGGCCGTGTCAACCACGTCACCCTGGAAGGAGCACAGGAAGCACCAGACGTCGTACTGGGTAAGTTCCTGGTTAATTCAGTACCCGCATCAGTTCTGTTTGATTCTGGAGCTTCGCATTCTTTTGTGTCTGAAGTTTTTGCAACTAAGAATAAGTTGGAGGCTATACAACTTAATCATACTCTATTAGTTCAATCGCCTGGAGCAGAGCTAAGTTCTAGAGTGGGTTGTTTAGGAGCTAAGTTACTCATAGCTGGAGTTGAGTTTCTAGCCAACCTAATTGTTCTAGACACCCAAACCCTAGATGTCATTCTTGGCATGGATTGGCTATCCAAGCACAAAGCTGTGCTGGATTGTGGCCGAAGAGCCGTAGCGTTGAGAGTGCGATGGAAGGAAAGTGGAGTTTCTAGCCACATCAGTTCGTGAAGGACACTTGCTAGTAAACAATCTGAAGACCATTGCATTGGAGAAGGTGCCAATAGTGAGAGAATACCCAGATGTGTTTCCAGAAGAGTTACCCGGAATGCCACCAGACCGTGACATCGAGTTCGTCATCGATCTAGTGCCAGGGACAGCGCCAATTTCTAAGCGGCCTTATCGAATGCCAGCTGACGAGTTAGCAGAAATGAAGAAGCAGATTGAAGAACTTCTCGAGAAAGGTTTTGTAAGACCAAGTTCGTCACCGTGGGAGCACCACCTTGTTTGTCAAGAAGAAAGACTAAGCATGAGGATGTGTATCGACTCACCGTTCTCTCAACGAGGTCACTATCAAGAATAAGTATCCATTGCCGGGATAGACGATCATTTGACCGGATGAAGGAGCCGAGTGTTCTCAAAGATCGACTTGCGATCGGGCTACCATCAATTGAAGATCTACCCTAGGGATATACCAAAGACCGCTTTCTCCACGCGGTATGGACATTATGAGTTCTTGGTCATGTCATTTGGGTGACAAATGCCCTACTTACTTCATGAACATGATGAACAAAGTCTTCATGGAATACCCGACAAGTTTGTAGTGGTGTTCATTGACGATATTCGTTTACTCCAAATCGGAGGAGGAACACGCAACACACGAGGTTAATTTTGGAGAAACTCGGGGAGCATCGGTTGTATGCCAAGTTCGATAAGTGTGACTTTTGGAAGGAGGAAGTGGATTTCTTGGCCATGTGATGACCGCCGATGGAGTAGCAATTGACCGAGAAAAGTAAAGGCGATGTTACATCGACCACCAAGACAGAACCCAGTTCGCAGCTTGGGGATGGCAGTTATTACCGCCGTTTTATCGAAGGATTCTCATCGATTGCTAAGCCCCTTATGCAATTGTTGAAGAAGGAGAAAAGTTCACTTGGACTCACTGTGAGGAAAGTTTTCGAGAGTTAAAGAAGCGCTTGACCTCACCCAGTGCTGATTTTGCGGATATTCGCAAGGATTTCGATATCTATTGTGATGCTTCGCGTCAAGGATTAGGATGTGTCCCGATGCAAGAAGGAAGAGCCGCCGCTATGCGCCAAGACAATTGAGACCCCACGAGGAGAATTACCCTACTCATGATCGGAATTAGCCCGTAGTGCATGCTTTAAAGATTTACGCCATTACCTCACCGGTGTCGTCGCCGTGAAGTCTACACGGATCATAAAAGTCGAAGTACATCTTTACTCGATCGATCTGAATATGAGACAGAAGATGGTTGGAATTGATCAAGGATTACAATCTTGGAATCCACTACCATCCCGAAAGCCAACGAGTTGCGACGCTCTAAGTCGTAAGATTCTTGTAATGCTTTGTAAGTAAAGGAAAGTTGCCCAGAACTTTATGAAGAATTTGAAGCTAAAGCTAGAAGTTGTGTCCGAAGGATTTATAGCCAATTTGAAATACAGTCTACCTTGGAGAAGCGGATTCGTGAAGCACAACCAAAGGATCCCGTGTTGTCGAGATCAAGATCAAAATGGCGAAGGAAAATTCAAAGATTTCACCAAGGATGATCAAGATGTACTCTGGATTAATGGTCGTATCTGTGTACCAGATATCGATGGTCTAAGACAGTTAATTTTAAAAGAAGCCCATGACTCAAAGTATTCGATTCACCCTAGAAGTACCAAGATGTACCAGGATGTTAAGAATAAGTTTTGGTGGCCAAATTTGAAGCGAGAAGTCGCAGAGTTCGTTGCCTTGTGCGACACCTGTCAGAAAATAAAGGCAGAGCACCAGAGACCAGCAGGTTTGTTGCAACCGCTGAAGATTCCAGAATGGAAGTGGGAAGAAATCGGGATGGACTTCATCACCGGTTTACCCAAGACCCAATCAGGTTACGATTCAATCTGGGTAATAGTTGATCGATTGACCAAGGTCGCACATTTTCTGCCAGTCAAAACCACGTACTCAGGAGATCGCCTTGCATAGTTGTACATGGCCGAATTGTCGGTTGCATGGAGTGCCCAAGAAAATAGTGTCGATCGAGGATCTCGCCACCTCTCGCTTTTGGCAAAGTTTGCATGAAGCATTGGGTACCCATCCGAATTTCGATCGCTTATCATCCACGCATGATGGACAGATCAAAGGGTCAATCGATATTGGAAGATATGCCGAGAGCTTGCGCTCTAGCGAATGCTACCGGTGGGATAAAAGTTTGCCGTATGCGAGTTCTCGTACAACAACGCTTATCAAGCGACCGCAAATGTCGCCATTTGAAGCTTTGTATGGCGTGCTGCCGAACCCGTTAAATTGGTCGAGACAAATTAACGTCTGATGTTCGGGCCAGATATCATCCAAGAGGCAGAAGAACAGGTTGCTATGATCAGGGAAAGGCTAAAATAGCCCAGTCAAGGCAGAAGAGTTATGCTGATAACCGCCGTCGAGATCTCAGTTTCGAGCCAGAAGATTTTGTCTATCTTCGGGTGACCCCTCAGAGGTGTCAAAAGGTTTCATGCCAAAGGGAAGCTTGCCCCTAGGTATGTTGGCCCGTTCAAGATTTTGGAACGCCGTGGGGAAGTTGCTTACCAATTGGAGCTACCGCAGTCGTTAGCAGGAGTACATGATGTCTTTCATGTCTCGCAGTTGAAGAAGTGTCTTCGTGTGCCAGAAGAGCAAGCCCCGTTGGAATCAATTGTTTTGAAAGAGGATCTTACCTACAAGGAGCAACGGTCAAGATCTTGGATGTCGCAGAGCGCCTCACCGTAAGCAAGGCTGCTTGCGTTTTGCAAGGTCCAGTGGAGCAACCACTGTAAGGAGAAGCAATGTGGAACGTGAAGAAGAGCCGAAAGCCGAGTTTCCTAGCCTTTTCTCTATAGCCTGAATCTCGGGTCGAGATTCCTTTAAGGGGGGAGGTTTGTAACATCCCAATTTTCAGAGCTTAAAAATCTTTTAAATAGTTAGTAGGAAGAAAATTCACCATTTGGTTTTTATTTGAATTTAATTCAAAAGCTTAATATTGGACTTTACAATCAAAACATTTAATGTGAGTAATCCCAACATGAACAATAGCCAAAACTATTTTATTTGGGTTCTATGTGCTAAGATATATTTTCTAGATTTTTCTAGAATTTTTACGAGTTCATTTGCTATTTTCTATTGCCTATTTGAATTTCTCGGTATTTTCTAAGATAGAAAATCTATTAAAATCTCTGAAATCTCCTTTGGGCGATTTCCTTTTCTCTCGGCCACTGCTCCAACCCACCCAAGCCGGCCCCATCTTCCCGCACATTGCCTCACCACAGCCGCTGTATGCCGCGACCGACATGCGGGCCCCGCATGTCAGCCTCTTCTCTTTCTTTGCGCGCTCAGCCCATCCTCCACCGTTGGATCAAGCATGGACGGCTAGATGCGCGTGGGGTAACCAGACGGTCCGAATGTTCTTGATTGTGGGCGTTCGATCAAGATCTAACGCCCGATCCTTGAGTTCGCCGCGTAGCTTGCCCTCGCCGCCGAGTGGGCCCGCCGAGGTCGTGCGTCTCGTCTCGGTTTCTTCCTCGCCGCGGCCGCCCGCGTCCGCCATGCTTCCGAGCTCCAAACTCCGTCCGACAAGGCACGTTTCCAAATAAAACCTTTCTAGAAAACGTGCCAAATCTTATCCCCTATCTCCCCGCATCCTCTCGGATCAAAATCGATCTCGCTGCTTTCTATCTCCAATCTCTCTATAACCGCCTCGGACTCTTTTTAGGTTTTGCCGCCGCCTCCTCGCACCCCCCGAGCTCCTATAAATAGGACCCCGGGATCGCATGAACACCCGCATCAGAACCCCCAACCCTAGATCACCCGAGAGCCCCTGCGCCGCCGCCGTTGCTGATTTTCGGATTTTCACCCGCAAGTTCTCCGGCGAGCTCCCTTGCCGCCGTCAGTGCTGCCGTGACCTCATCGTCTGCACCTCCGGCTTCGCAATAGCCGGGGCTAGCTCCTGGTGCCATCCACTTCGCCGGAACACCACCGGTTCACTCGTCCGACAACAGCCGTGACGACTCCGCCGCTCCAATCTCACCGCCGGCCGCTCTGGTTGTCCCCGAGACCCAACGAGTACACTAACGTGCTCCCCTAGCGCCTGCACTTCCCTGGTACTTCGTTGCCGCGGCGAGCAGCCGCCGTCGGGACCTTGGTCCCCGCGCCGCCGCCGCCGACAAGCCGACTCGCCTGCATATACGCCACCTCGCCGCCGGCTGTGTTGTGCTTGTGTGGCGCCTACGTGGCAGCCACAGGTGCGCCTATGTGGGCAGTTCACCGGATCCCCGATCTAGAGGCTCGGTGGACCTAGTCCACCGTGAGCCTAGCCTCTGACATGTGGGTCCCACATGTCAGAGATTTCTTTTATTATTTCTTTTTCCGAAATTCCTCCGCTGACGCCAGCATTGCGCAATATTCCAATTTTTCTTCAGAGAAATAATTCAGAAATTCCAGAAAATCAGAATTAGGATTTCTTTTAGTTTTCCAATCTTCCAAAGCTCATAACTTTTGCATCCTAACTCCGATTGAGCCCTTTCAAATTTATAAATTTGTCTAAATTCGAGATCTACCTAATTATTATTTTTATTTAATTTTTGGAGTTTGTTTTGCCTCTGTTATTTATTTGTTTTGGTCGTTTTGCTTCGCTTGTGCGTGACGCGTCGATACTTGGGGTTTTGATTTAAGAAGGCTTCAACCAAGTTCAAGACCAGTACATAGACCTATTCCAAGGCAAGTCATACCTTTGATCATATTGAATCCCAGTTTTCCCAAATTATATTGTGTTAATTTATTGCATTCTACTTTAATTATTTATTTAAATGCTTTGGGCATAGTTATTATCCAATTGTTATCACACCTTGGCCTTGTATGTCATAATTCCTTGTCACCCTAGATTGGTTATTAGTTGGTAATATTATAGCACCAACGTGGGTTGGTTAGATGCGAGTACAATTGCTTAGCCATGCCACGAGTCACCATCACATGTAAGTCGCAAATATTAATTATGACTAAGTGACTATGGAACTGTGTGATAAAACTGTGTGTACTGTGTGCTATTACTCGTGATGGCATGTGTTGTACTAAACCAACTGGGTGGTAAAAGATTTAGACTGAGGCAAGTGGTGGATACTGTGTGAACCGGTGGCTTTGTGATTGGGATTTATCTGTGTGGTTTAGTTAGAAAAACTGGAAGTCTTGCCTTGGTCAATTAAGGACTTAACTTTGTGCGCCATTGAACTGAGCTTTCTTTCAGACGACCGCATGTCCGTGACAGCCTAACTTAGTAGGTTACTGAGTTTCAACATTGGGGTTCGGTGGATAGGTTAAGCTTTGTGATATGGGATGTGTGAATAAGAACGTCAATGTTGAGACGAAGTTGCTTTGGCTGTTTTATTACGATTAGTGCTAGCTACACTAGTTGTATCGTGTGGGTAAAGTGTACAAACCTCTGCAGTGTTAATCAATCTATTCGAATAGCCGCGTCCTCGGTCATGGACAACGCTCAGGGATTTCACATGAGGGGTAGTGTTCATAAAATGTGGGGTGGGGAGCTGTGTGATCTCAATCATATGGCTGTGTGAATCAATCAGTTTAGCTGTGTGTCTTTGTGGAAACAACTGTTAAATTAATATTGCTTATTTGTTTTAATTTATGCTTTCAATCTATTATTTGTATTCAATTGCAAATGTTGCACTTCTGCAAAATAACCACAGAAGCCATTCCTTTGGAGTAAGCCTGCATATATATATTGCATTCTGTGGTATGATTTGCGAGTACGGTTGTGTACTCACGCTTGTTGTAAAACTTGCGTCCAAACCTACTGTATGGAGGAGTCTTCGCCGCTTCGAGGAGGAGTTTGTGGAAGAAGTTGATCGCTAGGTCATCGATCGATCGGTTGCTGTGGTGTCTTGATTGGAGTTTGCGAGTTTATTTTCGTTCCGCTGCAGTATTTCTTTAGTGTTAGCCCTGCGTGGCTTAATAAGTTGTAACCCCGACCTTAAGGTCAAAACTCTAAGTTGTTACTCAAACTATTCGTTTATGTTATATTTCGTTTGTGTGGATTGATATTCACCTATGTTACCACTGTGTGCACTAGCGTGATCCTGGTCTAGTGCAGAATACACAGAGGGTCCAGAATTGCATTTTTGGGTCCCGACATCCTCTGCAGCAAGTCGAATATCTCTAGCAAGGCAAAGGCAAGTAGTTTGATCATATCCACTCAATCCCATTACTTTTAAAATCTAATACTTTGTTTTACTCGTACGTATGCATGCTTTTGTGTCAATGATTAATTTTGTCGATTAGAGGTAGTTAATCCCATTGCATTGTTGCTCGAAAAATTGTTCACCGCCACTACCTTAGGAATATTATCCTCCTTTGGTGAATTAGAGCCCGGTGAATGATTTAGGCCTTTTATTTGTATTTACGATATGATGCTTAGCCATGCTTAGATACTGTAGAGATTGGCGGTTATCGACTTAGTCGATAACCTTGATCACACAAAATTATTATAACTTTACATTTTCAGCCTTTGTTCTAAGTTATTTGTGAAAACTAAAAATTAAAACAAAATGATTTGGACTTGGGCACAATGGTAAGATGGTGTGCTTTTGGGTGTGACTGGAATGGTGCCCGAGTTGATTAAGGACCGAGTTACTTGCGCCACCGTACTGAGCATTTTGCGTGCTAACCACACTAGGGGGTATGGGACCTCTCTTGACTTAGTACTTTGGCGTGTATTGGCTCCGAGTCGCAGGAGGTCGCAGGAGGGATGGTGTTGGGAGCATGGTAGTTGTCCGAAAAGCATTACCCTTTGTGGGTAGTTGTCTTTTCGGCTTTACCATGTCAGCGTATGGATTTCTATCCATACGAGCGGCTCGTAGTTGATACACAATATTGGAAATGTCTTGTTAGACTTAGTCGTGCCTGCATACCAAAGGAAGTATACTAACCGTGGCTGGTGGAAAGGCGGTCTAAAGTGTGGGTACATTGGTACACCCCTGCAGGGTTAAAACTATTCGAATAGCCTCGTCCTAGGTTATGGACACGCTCGGATACGCCCCGTGAAAACTAGACTACAACATTTAATTAAAACTTGATGGGTTGGTATGAACGGGTGTTCATACTATTGTTGTGATGGCCATTGGGTTGGTTATCTCCAGGATGTCTTTATGTTACTACTTTCATCATATTGTTATTTCGCAAATAAATTTTGAATTGTTAAAACGCCTTCAAACTATTACATTATTGCAAAAGAAAACTTGCTTTCGCTAAAAGTAAGTCCAAAGCCCTCCACTTAAAGAAAGCTTGCATGTAGTTAATTATAGTTACATACCCTTACACGTCGGTCTTGCAGTACAAAAACAATTTTTGTACTCGGTTGCTTCTTAATGTTTTGTTGCAGAGAAAGAAGGTGAGCCCCAAGGGCTTTCCTTTTGAGAGTGTCTTCTTGGGTTTGACGACTAGCTTGGCGCCCGGTTGGTTGCCTTGTGGGTAAAGGCACACTAATTGGCTCTTTCATTTATCACCATCTTATGGCTTTGCTTCCACTGTAGTTTGTTATTTATCTTGTAAGTTCAATCTTTGTATATTATGAAGTTTTGATATTGTAACCTCTCGTGTATGGAATTGATGCATAATTTTGTGAAGAGGTGTGTATACTGCAGTTCTGGGAAGTATACATATCTCGAGGCTTGGTTTATTTGAATTGTAATGCTAGGGTCAATGGAAGGCTAAGCATTACAAGTCGAATAAACCGGGGTCCTCATATCATGTATATTATCTCCCCTCCAAAGCTTCAAGAGCTTATGTAAATATGTATGTATTGTAATCAAATAATGATGTAAACCTACATATTTAATCAATGATAAGTTATTTTGCTATTGTGATGTGTGCTTGTGTGAAAGAATGAATGAATGATTGATGAATCATGAATGAATGATAGTATGAAACATATGCAGCCACACATCTCAAAGACTTGACATTGAAAATAATCAAAATATCATAAGTTCATAACAAAATCATCAATCATACACATCAATGTAATAAATTTCACTGTGAGGAAGGTTACATAATTACTTCGAAACTACAGGCCAGCAGTGGCCTCCAAATAAAATGTATGATGTACCAGAATGAACTTAAAATCTGAATATAGAGAATGCAAGCAACAAAAGGATCAAAATCTGTAACATGCTAGTGAGTTTGAGAAGACATCAGATACCATCAAATTGTGTTTGACTAACTTAGCATATAAAGCAACATCAATATTTAGTACGAGATCATTTTCGATGATCAATAAAGTTTCTATGAAGACATTCATGGCTCATGCAGTAACAGTCTAACAGAACTATTTCTCTCATAATGTGTGCTTACAAATTACAATACCTAGGACCTCATAATTTGTGCTTACAATACCTTAATTAACGAGTGCTTACAAGTTACAATACCTCAATATGCTGTATTGCTGCTTACAATCATACACTAACCATGCAAAATTGCAAAACCATGAAAAGGGCTACAACTAAAACTACATTTACTTTACAGCATATGACAAAGCAATATAAATAGCCCAAGACAACATTTGCAATGTGTTTTTGTAAACAATACCCATGAGAAAACAGAAATCTCAGTGAATCAGTGATCTAAAACTGCTCAAGACAACATTGATGATCTCCATACAGATTCTTTGATACAACTGCTTGGATAAAAATTGATGTACCAGAACTAACTTAACACAACCCCCACAAGATGCATAATTTTCAGTGAATCAGTGATATAAAAGATGTTAAAGATAAAGTTCATTGTAAACTTCAGACATTCAGGCTGTTATATTGCATTGCATACATGCTATTCTCAATAATTGTGATGATCTCCAATTCTTCTCCATACAGATTCTTTGATACAAGTCATAAAACTTCTTGGATAAAAGATGATAATATATGACATGCTATGCAATGCAATGTAAACTTCAAACATTCATCAATCAGCAATACTTTGAGGCTTTGAGAGAAGAACCTGTCATCAAGAAGCATGAAGAACATGGTCAGACAATCAATAATCAACAGGGAAGGGGGTAGAGTAGGAAGACTGAGGGGGAGCTGCGGTGGGTGCTAGGGTGAGCTGGAAGAGAGGGGAGGGTGGAGTAGAGAAGGGAAGGGGGCATCGGAGGAGGGAGGGCGCGGCGCGGAGAACTGAGAAGAGAGGGGAGAGGGGAAGGCAGCGACGATGGGAGGGGGGACTAGAGAGGAGAGAGAGTAGAGAGGGGAGGTCGGCGGCGAGGAGCGAGAGGGAAGAGGCGTACGGCGTACCTCGGTCGATGGCGACGATCTCGATTCGACGACGGTGAGCTCGATTCGGTGGCGACGAGCTCGATTCAGCAGCGGTGAGCTCGATTTGGCGACGGCGAGCTCCAATCGGCGATGCAAGATGGCCGGAATCGGGGCGAGCTAGACTCAAGCAGCGGAGAGGCCAAACCCTAGCACGCCGCAACATGGTCGGGGTGTCGGGTGCTGTTGTCTTCTTATGCTCCGCCTAGGCATCCACCTCGCCAGTGCCGCCTAGCACCGCCGAGAGCCCGCGGAGGACCGCCGAGGTGCTCGTCCCGACTAGAGCGCCGCCTCGGGAGGAAACGCTGCATGAGAAGGACGACTTGCGTGTAGTCGGCGCCTAGTGCCGACTAGAACCGATTTTTAGAACCTTGTTTGAAACACAAGCCAAGATTTGTGATGTTACAAATCTCCCCCCCCCCAACAAGAATCTCGTCCCGAGATTCTGTTCACTTGGAGAAGAAACACGGGTAGTCCACACGCAGACGATCTTCCCGCTCCCAAATTGCTTCATCCTCGGAATGATTTGACCACTGAACTTTAAGGAACTTGATGGCACGATTTCTTGTTCTTCGTTCAGCTTCTTCAAGGATGCGAACAGGGTGCTCGTAGTAGGTCAAATCTTCTTGAATATTGAGATTTTCGAATGGAGCTTCCTTGGTTGGAACACGAAGGCACTTCTTCAAATGGGCACACGCAACACATCATATACCTCCTCGAATGCAACTGGCAATTCCAACTTATAGGCAACAGCTCCTACCTTCTCGATTATGCGATAAGGCTCAACATATCGAGGAGCTAACTTGCCCTTGACGCCGAAACGTTGATGGCCCTTCAGAGAAGAGACTTTGAGATAAACAAAGTCATTGGGCTCAAAACTCAACTCACGACAACGATGATATACATAGCTATTTTGCCTTGACTGGGTCATGCGCAAACGATCGCAAATAAGCTGAACTTGACTTTCGGCCTCATTGATCGAATCTGGACCGAAGAACTATCTCTCGCCGGTCTCTGACCAATTCAACGGGGTTCTGCACTTTCTCCAGTATAAGGCCTCAAAAGGTGCCATGCCGAGACTGGCGTGGAAATTGTTGTTGTAGGAGAACTCGGCGAACGACAAGCACTTTTCCCAATTCTTCCCATAGAAAAGAACACAAGCACGGAGCATGTCTTCCAAGACTTGGATGACTCTTTCCATCTGACCATCAGTTTGGGGATGGTATGCTGTGCTGAAGAGAAGGCGAGTTCCCATAGCATCTTGCAAGCTATTCGAAAACTAGGAGGTGAAGATGGAACCACGATCTGAAATGATCGTCTTTGGTACACCATGCAAGCTCATGATCCTCGAAAGATAGAGCTCGGCCAAGTGACCTATACGAATCTTAGTTTTGACCGGAAGAAACTAGGCCACCTTAGTCAGCCGGTCAATGACAACCCAGATGGCATCTTTCCTTTTTGACGTTCGGGGCAAACTGGTGATAAAATCCATGCTAACAGAATTCCACTTCCACTCAGGCACTGACAAAGGCTGAAGCAGACCAGCTGGACGTTGATGCTCGGCCTTAACACAATGACACATGTCGCATTCGGCAACGAACTTTGCGATCTCGCACTTCATTCGGGTCCACCAGAATCTCTGACAGAGATCTTGGTACATCTTCGTGGCCCCGAGATGAATGGACAAAGGGGAATCATGGGCTTCGTGGAGAATCAAATCCTATAATTCCGTGACCTTCGAAACCACAAGGCTCTGTCCGAACCACACAACACCATGCTCATCTTCCGAGAAGCACTTGGCTATCCCGTTCTTGATGTTTTGCTTGATTTGGTTCACTCCAATGTCAGATTGCTGAGCATCCTTGATCTGATCTACCAGGGTTGGTTGCACAACCAAGGTAGAGAGGTAATCATGCTCAACCACCTCCAGATTGAGCCACTAAAACTCTTCATGAAGAGCAGGCTGCTGCTCCTTGAGCATCAAGGTATTGCAATACACCTTTCGACTGAGTGCATCGGCAACAACATTGGCCTTGCCCGGATGGTACTGGATACCTATGTCATAGTCTTTGATCAATTCCAACCGCCTTCTTTTCCTGAGGTTCAGATCTGGTTGGGTCAACAAATACTTCAAACTTTTGTGATCCGAATACACTTCACAGCGATTACCGATTAGGTAATGTCACCAAGTCTTGAGTGCATGAACCACAACAGCTAGTCCCAAGTCATGGGTTGGATAATTGAGTTCATGGGGCCTCAATTGTCTTGATGCATAGGCCACTACCTTGCCTTCTTGCATAAGAACACACCCGAGTCCTTAACGAGAAGCATTGCAAAAGACATCGAAGCTTTTATGGACATCGGGAAGAACAAGAACTGGAGTTGAGGTCAAACGCTTCTTGAGTTCTTGAAAACTCTTCTCGCAATCAGCGGACCACACAAACTTATTGTCTAGCTTGAGCAACTCAGTCATCGGCTTCGCGATCTTTGAGAAGTTCTCGATAAAGTGACGATAGTATCCGCTAAACCAAGAAAACTCGCACATCGATTCGACTTGGTGGCCCCAAGAGAGCACATCGTTGACCTTGCTAGGATCCATGGCTACACCTCTGTTGAGAGAACATGGCCAAGAATACCACTTCCTTCAACTAGAACTCGCACTTGCTGAACTTCGCCAACCGGTGCTCACACGACTTTCCTAATACAAGCTTCAGTGCTCGCATACTCTTCATCATTCTTGAAGTAGATAAGAATATCATTGATGAAGACCACCACAAACTTATCCAGATACTCCATGAATACCAAATTCATAAGATTCATGAACAGAGCAAGAGCATTGGTTAAGTCAAAAAAACATGACGATGTACTCGTACAAACCATAACGAGTAGAAAGTGTCGCTTTGGAATATCTTGATTTGATCGACTTGATGATATCCCAATCTCAAATCGATCTTGGACAACACCCGAGCTCCGATCAATTGATCGAAGAGATCGTCGATGTGGGGCAAGGGGTACTTGTTCTTCACCGTTACTCCATTAAGTGGATGGTAATCAATGCACATGCGCAAAGTCTTGTCCTTCTTCTTTACAAAGATTACTGGACAACCCTAAGGAGATGATCTAGGGCAGATGAAACCCTTCTCTTGAAGCTCACCTAACTGCTTCTTCAACTCCCCCAACTCATTAGGAGTTATCTGATACGGCCTCTTTGAAATTGGGGCGTGCAGGGTAGCAACTCAATGACGAACTCGAGGTCTCGAATGAGGCATCCTAGGCAATTCTTGAGGAAATATCCACGAAGTCACACACTTCTTGGGACTTCTTGGATCTCCGAGACGACTTCACTTCAAGTCTTGAGAGATGGTCCTTACAGTGGCGAAACCCAACTGCTCGCTTTGAGGACTAGTGAGATAAGCGACCTTCACGGCACAATTGTTTTGCCCCAAATACTAAGACAGCCAATCCATGCCAAGAATCACATCCAAACTCATTGAGTTGAGGAGCATAAGATTTGCCAAGAATTCCACTCCTTCAACTTCAATGGAGATATCCGGTATTCTTGATCGGCTCTCATTTCGAACCCACGAGCGAAAGAAAGCAAACAACACGCTTAAAAACGAACTCCAAAGGATTGAAAATAGGCACAAGTAACAACACAAGACCTTAAGACACAAGATCATTTTCCGCATCGACAAACTCATATTGAAAGAGCAGCAATCGATTAGGAAGAAAAATTTCAGAGCACAACTTATGTTCTAACACACCTCATCGAGCAAGGTAAAAACCATCTAAGGGTGTGTTGTACACTAACCAACTAATATCATATCTTACCCTTTTATTCCCAAGAGTTTTAGTTGAATTATCCTCTCATTTTCAGCCCTAACTAGAAACTAAGGCTTGCTGTCTAGAAACTTGCATCCAAGCTCAAGCCGAAATTCCAACTCCAGAAGCTTCCACTTCACCAAAAGACAGCCATGCTTCGATTTTACAACTCTCATTGGTTCCCCAAAACCGAATTTAAACGATAACAACTATCTTTTGGAAGAAGAGAGGAAAACAACTTTTTCAAACTCAACAAGAACAAGGTAAGGTGAGTAAGCTAAGATAGGTAAGGAGTAAAATCAGAGATCTTACTTAAGCTTTCATAAACCATTTGATATTTTGAAATTAAATTTTTCAAAACATCCTAAAGGACAACCAAGCTAGAGATTTCTACGGTCAGTATAGCTTTGATACCAACTTTGTGAGGACTCGGGGTATTTAACTCATAATACTTAACCTTCCAAATGGTTCTAGTATTACCAATCAAATATCCTAGACCTCGATGGACATGTACTTCCCAGAATTGCAGTACACATACATCTTTACAAAATCATGCATCATTTCCATACAAGATTATAGTACCAAGTCTAGCAAAAGACATACATGATAGAGAGTTATTACAAGAGGGGCCGACCAGCCAAAAGACACCATAACAACATAAATAACAGCGGAAGCAAAAGTGTCATAAGATGGTGATAACAAAAGCCAACCGGTTTGCCAACAACCCACATGGCAACCGGTCGGGCATAAGCTAGTCGTCAATACGTAGTCTGTTTCACAAAGCTAACCCTTAGGGTCAACCTCCTCTGCAACAATAAAGCAATGCAACCGAGTACAAAAATATACTCGCAAGATTTATGAGTAACAAGCCTATACATAGCTACATGCAAGCTGAAACAAAGGAGAGGGTCATATGGTTCATTTTCAGCACAAAGCAAGTTTTCATTTGCAATAATGTAATAGATTGAAAGCAATTTAACAATCTGTTTTTATTTGATGAAATAACAGCGAGACAACAATAATAACATAAATAACAACCTAGAGGTGACTAACCCAATAGCCACCACAGTATATCACGAATTCCCCCATTCGTACCACCCAATTCAAGTTTTAATGAAAAGGTTATAGTCTAATTCTTATGGGAAATAACCAAGCGTGTCCATGAACTAGGACGAGACTATTCGAATAGATTGAACCCTATTGGGGTGTACCAATGTACCCACATGTCAGATGGCCTTTTTGCCACAAGATTAAGCACACTTCCAAAGGTATGCCGGCACGGCTAAGTCCTACGAGACAGTTTCAATATTGTGTATTAACTACGAGTCGCCCGTATGGATAGAACCCTATACGTTGCATTAGAGTCATTGTAAAGCTGGGAGTCAACTACCCATACAGGGTAAAGCAACCGGACAACTACAATACCCCTCGGTGTGGAGAACCTAGAAAGGATTCCACTCCTGTGCACCCAACACATACACACAAACCTCATTTTACCACAACACACACACACACATCCTCTTGCAACTCGGAGCCAACACACGCCAAAGTACTAAGTTAAGAGAGGTCCCATATCCCTCTCATGTGGTTAGCACGCAAAAGTGCTTGGATCAATGGCGCAAGTAATTCGGTCCTTGTCGACTCGAGCACCAACCATTCACACCCAAAAGCACATCATCTTACCATTATACCCAAGTCTAAAATATTTTGTTTTCAGATTTAGTTTCTCAAAGTAACATAGCACAAGGTCTTTGGACATAAAGTCATAATAAGTTTTGTGTGATCAAGGTTATCGACCATAAATCAACCACCGGGCTCTAATTCACCAATGAGATTAATAACTTAGGCTAGTCGTAGGGGATGAACAATTTAGGGAATCATGCAATAAGATTAGCTACCTCTAATCGATAAATTAACTTTGACAAATAAAGCATGCATACATACACTTTGCAAACAAGATATTAGACCTTGAAAGTAATGGGATCAATATGATCAAATAAAATTGAACATCTACTTGCCTTGCTGGAGATCACTGTCTTGCTGCAGAGGATCACTCTCGTACTCAAAACAATCGTCGAAACCTATCGAAAAAACGAGAAAATCCAATAAGAGGAATAACACCGAAAAAGACTCAAAATCCAAAGTCAACCAAAATCCATGAAATTTACAAAGTAGGTAGAGAAAGATTTTAAATGAATTTAGCAACATGAATCAACCGATTTGGACTAAGCACGCAAAAGTTATAGCATATACAAGTTTGATCGGCTAGAAATTCCAATTAATTAGCTTTCTGTTACTATTCATTGCACAAATATCTAGAAGGTTGGTGAACATGAAAATTTTATGGTAGACAGAGCATGAAATTCTAAGAACAACAAAAATTAGTTCACTTCGTTAGGAGTTAGAATGAATCTCTTATGATTTTTCTAAGTTATGAAACTAGTGCACAAAATTTTCAGAGGCAAAGATATATTTAAAACCTATTCTACACTATAGCATTTTAATAGAGGAACCTAACAAATTTTAGTTTACTCAATTTGGAGTTACAGAGAATTACTTAAGTATTTTACAAGTTTAAATGAATTTCTAGAGTAACAATTAATGCTAACACAAAATAATATAACCTACACAATCTTTCTGTTACAGAACAAGCTGCAAACCAATTTTTAGATTAAAGTTCAATTAAACAGGGAATTAACAAAATTATAATCAACCAAAAAGGAGTTAAAACGAATTACTTAAGCATTTTGGAAATTTAAAGCAATTTACAGTTCACAAATAAAAAACAAATTGGATTTCCTTATTAACCCTTAACGTGGAAAACTCTCGGCCGTTGAGATTGAATCAAACGGCCCCAACGAACGAGGGCGATCGGCCGCGCCACAGCGCCCAGCGATCCAGCTGTTAGATCGGAATGGGACGACTCAAAAGAAAGAAGAGGTTGAAGAGTGCAGACGTCCCCACGCGATGCGGGCGTTGATCTAAACATGGGCGGTCCACGGCGAAGGGGCGTTCACGGGTTCCGAACGTCCCAACAGAGCTGAGACTCAGATCTAAAAATGGACGGTCCAAGATCAACTTAGTGCTACGCACGCACGCACCGGGGTTTAAGTGTGCGGGCCCACATGACAGTGGTCGTAGCAAAGGGGGTGGTCTTTGCAAAAAGGACCAAAGGGGTGGTCTTTACAAAAGATCCAGAAGGTGGTCTTGGGGGTGATCTTTGCAAAGGTTGTGAGGAGGTCCCGCTATAGGTCGAGAGGGTGGTCTTTGCAAAAGGACCACGAGGGTGGTCTTTGCAAAAAGACACAGAAGGTGGTCATGGCTTACGACAACGGATTTGAGCTCAAAATTGGGCTCACCATCGGCGACCTTGACGGCTGAGCTGGCCTAGAACGGCGGCGAGCCAGAGGAGAACGGCGGTGCAAAGCACGACCAAAAGCGAAAACGACCACTAGCTCCGCAGCGTCCAAGTAACCGAGTGCCCAAGCAACTAGGGACTAACAAGAAGCTACCTGAGCACAGGAAAGGTTCAGAGATGGCCGAAGGAGCTCCGACGACGAAAACCAGTACCGACACTGAGGACGACAACGAGGAGGGGACGACCTGAGCAAAACGACGGGAAAGAAAGGGAAGGATAGCTTCAACAGGCCTCAGAGATGGTCTATGAGCAAATAATTGAAGAGTAGAGGTCCTTACCGGAGTTGAGGAAGAAAGGGATGAACTTCGCAAAGGAGCAAAACCCAAATTTGATGATTCTGTGAAGGCAATCCAAAATTGAGTTAGGGAAAATGATTGAGGTGATGCATAAAGGCGCGGAAGAAATGGCGAGAAACCACTAGAGCACTAGCGCCGACGGAGGACTTTAACGGCCAACAATGGCGATTTGAGGGTTCTATGTGGTTTGAGCTCAACAACATAGAGGAAGCTAAGAGGTGCTGTAAAAGAACACCAGGAGGGGCTCAAGGGCTTTTTATAGCTGGAGGCCAGAGAGCAATGTGAAACGAAGCTCACGGTGAACTTGGTTCACGCTCGCCAGCAGCGAGCTTGAGAGGATGGGAGCAGTTGAGAACGATGACTTTGAGTGCAAAAACACAAGCAGTGAAGAAAATCAAGTGCTAAGAGCCATTGAAGGTGACGCACTGAGGTTGACAAGGCAATGTGCCGCCCATGTCCTGGCTCTCAGGCGCACGCACGCGAGGAAGATGATGACCAGGACCCGCGAGGGCCCACATGTCAGCAAAAGAAACAAGGTGGCTCGGGCCAAAAGTGAACGAGTGGGTTTGGTTGAGTCAAGAAATTGAGTCAAAAGATCTTGACGATTGGATTAGAAATAGACGGCTCAGTTTAAAAGAAACTCTCGGAAGGTCCGAAGGTTTAAAGTAATCTTGGCGGTCAAATCAATAATGAACGGTTCAGATAGAAGCGCACTCTCTCGTGGTTCGAACGTGCGCTAAGATCAAGGCGGTTGAAAAGGAAATCAACGGGTGAAAAGGAATGCGCCTAATCGAACGAGCCCGAGTACGTTTAAGTTGGTTGGGTTCAACCACGTGTTCGAGTCTGACTCAAACCCAAATAGTAACTTTGACTAGGATTTGAGATAAAGGCTGAACTTTGAGGAAATTTTTAATGGAGCTACACAACTTCAAAAATTTCAAAAATTTTATAGGATGTGCTCAACTCAAGGATTGATCTTCTATAAAATTTTCAGAGGTTTTATGCAAAGCATTTTTCTCCAAAAATTTCTCAAGGTCTTGATCTAGGGTTTGACCAAGAGTCAAAGCTGGTTTGACTGGCCTCTTAAAATTATCAAATAATTTCTAAAAATTGTGAAATTTTTCAGAGGAGTCATCTGATAGCCTAGAACCAATAAAAATATTTCCAGAGGATGATCACAAGATTATCCAGAAAAGTTTCAAATGGTCAAGACTTAGGTTAAAAGAAGCTTGTGGTTTTGAATTCCCATAATTCCTTTGCAAGAATTTTCAGAACATTCAAACAACAACAATATGTAAGAAAAGTTTTAATTTCTTCACATTTTCTTACATTTGAAACACAAGCCAGGATTTGGGATGTTACACAGGTGCTTACTGCAAAATTTCAAGGAAAGATAGCAAGATTGGAGGACCAAGTGAATCAACTCCTGCTCCTCAACCAGTCGCAAGCCGCCCCCGTTATTTTGGGAGGCAGTCCTCCTCAACATAAGATTAGTGTCGCGTCCACGCAAATTACCTATCGATGACATCAAGGTAATGTACATCTCTGGAATGCTCTAAAGATAGACCTATGTCCACCTTAGCTAATTGTGTATCGTTTCGTAGGAGCCAACGCCCTGCACGCTCCAAGTGAGGATGGTTGGGCCCATGTCTATTGAGGCTGGGCGGGGGGTGGCATATCCATGCCAGGAAGGGACAGTGTAGCACGGTGCCCAGGTGCTGCAGGGTTACGCCAAGGTCCAGGTGGACATGGTACATGACAATTTTAGGGTCGTCCCATTGGAGATTTGCCCGAACAAAGACATCATAACACTAGGGGATGCTGAGTACAGTTTTATCCAGTGGCCCACACCCTGGACCCTGTAGTGCCGCCTCAACCTTCGATTCAGAAGGCCTCTCCAACAGGACCCTCAATGACTCCACCTCAACCATCTCGACACGACCATGCCTCTCCAACAGGACCCTCGATGACTCCACCTCAACCTTCGCTTCAGAAGCCCGCCTCATCGGTTCCCGTGGAGGAGACACCGAAGGAACAAGAAAAGCGTGTCGTCATATCGGTTCCCGAGTCGTCTCACAGGAATATACATAGCGGCCAAGTCGTTCAGGACAAATTGAAATCGAAGAACATTAAGGCGCCTCCGCCTCCCAACCCTAAGAAATACTCCATCGAAAGTCCATTGGTGACCATCACAATATTAGCCTACGCTGGATTAAGTTGTCAGGGTTTGCATGCTTGGTACATGTAGAAGACCAAAGAGAAAGGTGCGCGCTGGTGGAATCACCGTCGATACACGAAGGAGCATTTCCTCCACGAGCCCCCTTCTGTCTTGGGCCGGACGACTTATTCGACCTATTCAACCTCAAAACCCTTGATGCCTCACTCTACGATGCTGGACACTGTAAGTGTGTACAATCAAGTTCTACATTCACATAATACCGATTAATATAACAACTCATTGCTTATGTATAGATATATGATGAAAAATGCCCGGCAATTGAAAGAACTAGTGGGTTTCCTCGACCCACACATGGTCTCTAAGCAAATCATCTTGGCAGACGCATCCTACATTGTGAAATACATAACGACAGCATTGCTTACTCAGGACGACAAGGACTACATAATGGTGCCCTACAACCAGAAGTAAGTGCTTCACTACTTGCTATAGAAATTTTATTTGTACTTTATACGCAGCACGAACTTAGGTTTAATGACTATAGCGACATACATGAGTAGGAACCACTGGATCCTTTTAGTCATTATACCAAGGAGGAACAAGGTAATATACCTTGATTCCCTACTCAAGGTAACCCACGACTTCACCCTTGTGCAAGAAATACTCGACAGGTATGCTCATTTCCTCTATACATAACTCTATTGTAGTCTTCCTTCGTTTAAAATGGTCAAGGTTAACTTTTTGGAAACATGTAGGTCGTTCATCACCTATGTTGCCGAGGGAGGGGCATACAGGGGATCGAGCGCCACACTGCAACATAGGACGCGATTTCTGGTACACTCTACAACACAATAATCCTATATCATACTTCGTAATAATGCGTCTCGAACTGACTATACCTATATATGTAATTCTATTTTTTGCAGTACCGCCAGCAAAAACAAGAAGATTGTGCATTCTACGTTTGCCATCATATGCTGCAACTCATGAGTGCTAAGTTGAAGTATCCTGAGGTTGGTCAATCTCGCAATAATTATTTCCTAATTATAAATTTTGAATATATGCTTACTACTTCACTCTTGCTAGCGACAGGGGTTGAACATACATTTAGATGCACTCATTATGAGAGAGATCTCAGAGGTTCGAGGGAGGCTCTGCGGCTTCATCAAGACGGAGATCATTAACACCGACGGAGAGTTTCACTACTCGAACAACCTTCACTTTGAGTAGTTGTAATTCAATTGTAACTCTAGTGACAATACTTGATACATATTGTAAATGATCACTTTGAGTTGTCAACGATTGATTCATCTGTGATGTATTTTCTGCCTGCTTGTTTTCAAAGGGCATGACTAGCAATTCCTGAGGCTAGCCAAAAAGTAAAAAAAAATAATTAGGTATAAAGAACTATCATAGATGGTTCTATTTGCTAACCGTCTGTGATATGACGTATATCACAGACAGTTCTATTAACTAACCGTCTAGGATATTACGTATATCATAGACGGTTCTATTTGCTAACCGTCTAGGATATTATGTATATCACAGACGGTTCTCCTAACTAACCGTCTATGATATTCAGATATCAAAAACGGTTCTATTTACCAACCGTCTGTGATATGTAGGCTATCCCAGACGGTTGGTAAATAGAACCGTTTGGGATATGACGTATATCACAGACATTTCTATTAACTAGCCGTCTGGGATAGCCTACATATCACAGACGGTTCTATTTTCTAACCGTCTGTGATATGTCGGATATCCCAGATAGTTGGTATATAGAACCGTCTGTGATATACTATATATCACAGACGGATTATAAATAGAACCGTCTGTAATAGCAAACATATCACGGACGGTTTTTGAGCCGTCTGTGATATGCCTGTTATCATAGACATACAAATACAGACGGTTCAAAAACCGTCTGTGATAACAGTTTCGAACCGTCTGTGATGAGGTTTTTTTGTAGTAGTGGCTCCCCACTCGCTTGCCTATGGGCGTGTCGGATGGCTACCATGAGTTATCTACATCCGCTGCAAGAGTATTTATTTATCTTTTAAGCCCTACATGGCAAATTATGTAAACTTTGACCAAAAGGCCCGCTGCTATAATTCAATAAAATTTGGATATTTATTTCATTGAATGGTTGATATTTTATCAATGTTACCACTGTGTGCACTAGCGTTATCTTGGACTTGTGCTGGATACACAAAGGGTCCAGATTTACGTATTCGGGTCCCGACATGCAACGCGGAGAGGACACGCTCATGATCTTAGTGACGCGGGCACGGGGTTCAAGGGTCATCGGAGATGGCTAATGACAAGCACAAGGTGGTGGGGCGGGCTCTCCTATGGTGTCAACGGTGCTGCAGTAGAGCTTCGGTGAAGGGGAGAGGAGCATGGGGTAGAACGTGGAGCGGGTGAACATGGTGGCGGGGAAGATGAAAGGTGAAGGCTCACTGGCATGGCTGGATTGGACGGTGTAGATCGGAGGACAGAGACCAGGAAGAAGGACACGATCACCGCGCACAGTGATCAAAACATGAAATAGAGAGATGGGATAGGTAGATCGGGAAGTGGAAAATGGGATGATGCGATCGGATGCATGAGGGACTCACCTAGGCAACGGAAATGCGAAGGTGAGGTTTCGAGAGTCACGACCACGACCGGATGTGGGGAAGAAAAAGATGGCGCTGGCAAGGTGATACTCGGGAGGTCCAACCGGTGGATGGAATCAGTGGAGGACGACAAGGTGAAGCCGGTGGTGAAAGGACTCGGCCCAAGGAGTTGTGATGGCGAAGATTGGGCGTGGCACGGGCGGCGCCGGTCTTGGAGAAGATGACCGGGGTGACGATGCACGGTGGTGTTTCGGGAGCGGCGGCTAGGGCAATGGAGGCGGAGGTCACGAGGACACGAAACAAGAATCCTCGGGGCTTTTATAGACTCAGGAGGCATGGGTGGCATGAAAGTCGAGGGCGGCGGCGTCGGTGTCCGCATTGCTCACGCGTGCGGTGGGGCAGCGACTGCCAGGTAGGCCAAGTGGAAGAGGTGGCGTGGTTGGGCCGGAGCGGTATTGGGTGAGTTGGGCCGAGGCGGTGGTGACATGGGTGGGGCGCGCGAGGAGACAGGCGTCGTGAGCGCAAAGCGGGATGGTGGGGTGGTGGATATGGGCTGGCAGCCTGAGGAGAGAGAGAAAAGCGTGAGTGGGCCGAGCCAATTCGGAGGCACTACTATTCCCACAGACGGCGTATGTTAGTCACAGGAACAAAATAGCCGGTCACAGGAACAGAGTAACCTGAAAGCAGCGCATCAAAAAGGAACTAAAAAGGATGGTGATTCTAATCTCTATATTTCTAAGAGATGTCTTGTAACACCCTGGCCTAAAATCCGCTCAATGCCCAGCCCATCGTGGGGCAGACCCACGCTCATATAGCACCCCACTTACACTCTTGTCATCGCTTCGTGTAAAAGGGTTAACCCGAAGGTGCAACGTTTAGACCCAAGAGACATTATATACTACTATATCTCACTTTAGACAAGCAATGTAGTACTAATCCCACCACACAACTCCACATGGGCTACACGGGCCGCACTATGAGTAGGCTGAGGTATTACATTCAACCCCCTTAAGGGTTGATGCCCTCGGCAACACACCGCATACACGGCAAATGCCCAGAACTACCTCTCGGTACACGTTTGTGCGTCCATTGCTGGCACATATGTCATGTTGTGTGTCCACTCTGGGCCCACACACGTCATGCGTCATATACCCACGCCCCTATCCCGCACGCATCCGTGCAACAAAGGTTGATACTCTGATACCATCTATAACACCCTGATCCAAAATCCTCTTAATGCCCAGCCCACTGTAGGGCGGATCGGCGCTCACATAACACCCTACTTACACTTTCGTCATCGCTTCGTATAAAGGGTTAACCCAAAGATGCTACGTTTGGACCCAACAAGCATTATATACTACTACAACTCACTTTAGACAAGCAATATGGGACTAGTCCCACCAAACAACTCCACATGGGCCATATGGACCGCACTATGAGTAGGTCGGTGTATTACACATCTCCTCTTACATAGACTCCAACCCATGATTTGGAAGCCTGAATTAATGTGCACATAACAGCCGTACTAATATCTCCATGTTCAAATTTGAAGCCTATCAACCATCGAGCACGAAATCGCCAGACCATTAACACGCACATTGCGGGCAGACGATGGCAAGGCAGGCAAGCGGGTGTTGGCGTGGTGGGCGAGCGCTCATGTGTGCTTGTTTTGCTTGCTTCAACTAGGCAACATCTACTCTGACTTGTAAATGAGTATTCCTCCACCTAGAATAGTCTTCCCAACTTCTACCATACAAGGGATGGGCCTTTGGAATTTTCTGGATCTTCCTATTTGGGTTGTGCCCAAACGAGTAAAAACTCCAACACCTTTCAGCAGAATTGAAGTCTCGTTCACATATTTCAAAGTTGGTGGAGTTTCGTGCACCTCTAGCGGGTGTGATAGAAGGCCGTCGTGGTGTGCCTTCTGTATGATTTCTGTAGCACGTCTGCAACTAAAATGAATAAATATGGGATCGGATCACCAATGGAGCCATTGATAAGTATCTGTGCTCTGCCGGTCGAAAGCATGGTGTGTATCCAGTCTATCCATCTTTGATCAAATCCTCGATGCTATAGTACTGATAACAGGCAGCCCCTGTTTTTTAGATAATGGAAGGGCAAACCCCTGTTTATGGTGTCAAAAGCTTTATGGAAGTCCGGTTTAAGCTCAATCATCGGTTTCTTCTTTTTTTCAGGGCACATTAGACTAGTTCGGAAGCTAGCAAAAAAATTCTCTGTTACTGATCTTTTTCTAATAAAGCCTGACTGCATATTGTCGATCCGTTCTGAAATTTGGTGTCTGTAACCTATTTGCCAGGACCTTGCTCATGAGCTTTGGTATTTGGGAGGATCGTCCTCAGTCACTGTACTGTTATTTAGCATATGTTTGTCAACAGGATACATAGCACAGCAGCACCGAAATTTTCTCTAAGAAACTTCGTTGAGTTTAGAAGGTAACCAAATACTGGTTGAGAGCCGGAGCTCAACAAACAGAGATTGGTTTGTTATGAACTGAACATTTATGAAATTTCGCCATATTGATTGGTAAGAGGGTACCACAGTATACAAGTTCTTGATTTGTGCTCAGACCAATCTGACATGTGGCCCATGAAAATATAGTAAGAACAATTATTTCTCATTCCTCCAGACATACAGTAGTGCTCTGTCAAAAGAAACTCCACTTGCTAAAAGTGTGCCTGCTTTTTAAAGTTCTAGGAAGACAAGCAGTATTGGAAACTTTACTGTTCGCTTTCAGTCTTATCTTTAGTTAGGAATATGATGCTCTTCGTCTTCTTGATGGACACGTCACACATGAAACAAGTAGGCTTGTGGACAATGCTTGTTGTGAGAAACTTTATAAGGATCTTCAGCCCCAACATCTCAAACTTTTCAATATTCGTTTTATTCATTGTAGGCATCTCATTTGAAAAATGTCCTATGCATGCTACATGGAAGCTCATTACATGATCTAGTAAAGGACAACTCAGATAAAATTGTTGATATGTCTCCAGGAATATAAAATTGTCACCACATTCTTGTTATGAACTCAACACAGATTGTGATTGTTTGCGACTACCTTTTGGTCAGTAATAATTCAATTATTCAACAAACAACTACCCTAACCAAATCTCAAACAAACAAGTATTCACTGCAGTAAGCAATTGTAGAATACCGATCAAACGAAATGTAAATACACTTTATTGTACAACAGCGCTAATCAGAATAGTGCAACACAGTTCATCTTGCTAGCATAATATGCATGCAACCCTCGATCGGATAACACTACTGACAACAGCAACTTGGGATAACATGACTACCATGGAACTTAAAGGAAGCTTGGGATCATAGTGCTTCTAACTCATCAGTCGGATCCCTGTGTTCTGTCCCTGTGAATCTCATCCAGAATCACAACAAGAGATGCGATGAACACGTAGTCAACATAGGGGAATACGGTAACACTAAAAGTATCCTTTCCGAGCAGTACATTTGAAACAGTGAACTTCGGTTCATCTGCAGCACCAGATGGTACACACATTAACTAAAAATTTATAAAACTCTACAATATGATTAGAAACAGAACCAGTTCTGGTGCTTACTTGAGCTATCATGGTGTTCGAGTTGCCAAGATAAAAGATGCAGGATCTGTCAAAGTAGCTACCCTTGATCTTGAAATCACAGACCTGCTCTGCGGTGTTCCCAGCCAAGAAGACATCCATCTCTGTCTTCAGTTGGATAATTGAAGATTTCTTCACAGTAAAGAGCAAATCGCTTGCATTTGTGCTGTCACCTCTGAACACTTCCCATCTGTGGTGCATACTGAATACCTGATAACGTGATGCTATATTGTTATACTATCAGTGATGTCTAGCGATATAGCTATTACCATTTATTGTAGTTGCAGTAGTATGTGATATCTAAAATGAATTGAAATTGGATGAGTTGATGACAGAGTTCAAATCAATTAAAACCCTTAAAAATGCTACCATGCACTTGTTTGAGTTTCAATTATGAACAATTCAAACAGGGCGCAGCGGTAAAAAAGTTTAAATCTTATATTGACCATCCAGCAAAAAGCTTACCATATTCCAATTCTTGGCAAATTATTTGAGTTTCAACTTTGAACTGTGTTTCATCGATCTGTGAATATGTGATGTGTACAATTAAGTCATCAAATTCAGATTGCAATAATTGTTTATTGATATCGAACTGTTTCTTGTGAAGCTACTGCGTCCCAAGCAGGGATCTCATAGGAAAGGGTTCAATAACCGCAGCATTCCAAACGGGGCCTAATAATTCAAGTTGGCAAGAACATCATGAGATCAGCCAACACCAAAATGTCGTTAGCATTTACTTTTGATTCAAGTGGGGACATAAATTAGGCAGAGAAAAACACAGTATTTCCCAATCCGGTAAAATTCATCAATACTACATCAATTTCCAAGGATTCAGTTGCCCCCCGAATTCAAGGTCATATTGAATCTGATTCTGCAAAGAAGTTCTCCTTTATTCCCAGGAATTTTACCATCTTGCCTTACCTATTCAACTTGCAATGTACAGTTTTTTTTTAACGATACTTGCAATATACAGTTTGACCATGACATTATTATAAGAAGAAAAAACAAACGATAAGATCAAGACTGATTGGTTCGCGTTCTTGGATTCTTGTTTCTTTCTACAGCCATCGACCCTTCTGAATTTCTTGTAAGTCTACGGATCAAAGAAATTAGGGCGGCGCAAGGCAAGATGATCGATACCTTCTCCTGCATGGAGAGGAGGGGCTGGCCGGCGGCGTCGAGGAGGACGCGGCGGTGTCGGATGCTGAAGAGGGCGCCCTTGACCCGCAGCACGACGGCGCCGTTGCCGTCGGTGACGGTGAAGTCGCCGTCGGAGAGGCTGATGGCCTTCTTGGTCACCGTCAGCGGCACCACGTACGGTGCGCAGAACTGCGGCCCCACCACCGGCAGCGGCGCCGGGGGTGCTCCGCTGGGCGCCGCCATTGAGAGGGATCGATCGAGATCGCCGCTAGCTCTTGGCGTGTTTGGACTTTGGAGTTTGGGATGGTGGTGTGTGCTTGTTCGGTTGATTCGGTGCGCGCGTTCTTGGCGTGTTGTTCCGAATGGGAGTGGGAGGAGCAGAGGAAGGTGACGGCGAAAACAATTTTTATGTATAGTGTAAATGGGATATGCCAATGGACTGGTGACTGCTTGACGTGGCGGGGTGGATGAAGGTGCAATAGGTACGGCTATATCCCTTTTTTTTTTCTAAAATACCTAGTATATACACCTCTAATACACAAGTCACAAGGTATACATTAACTAATATGCATTCCTGAATTTTTTTCAATTTAACCCTTTTTTCGTTAAAACTCCACATTTATACCCCTGCTCGTCTTATTTCCGATTTTGGACCCAGGGGGTCGGCGCCGTGACTCACGGCGCCGAGCTAACTACTTCGGCGCCATGACTCATGGCGTAGAGGTACCGCACAGCCACCGTGGCGGCGGCGTGAGTCATGCTGCGTGGCGGTACCTCGGCGCCATGAGTCATGGCGCCGCTATGCTCGGCGGCCGTGAGTCATGGCGCCACCCCGGATCAAATCGAAAATAAGACGGCGGTATAAATGAGTTTTAACGAAAATGGTTAAATTGAAAAAATCGTATGCATTCCTTCCTCAATTTGTCTTGGCAACCTACCGCCCACGAACCCAATGTCGGATTCGGATCTCACGATTCAGAATCATCTGTGAATAGTACTGTGCTATTCTCTGCATCAGTAGTAGATAGCGGTCACAGATATATTACTGAATCATTACATACATAACGTAGACCAAACCAAACTTTAATATTACAAACATCAAAATCACATAGACCGCGTCGGGTCAGGTTTTACAATGGGGCTGATCAGACTAAATGTTTACAATACATAAACTGCGGTAGTGAAAGCAAAAGGGGTAGGGCTCATCTTGCCACAGGCAAGTGACTACGGAAATCAATGTACGGCCGATATTATCCAGAGACTTGGGTAATATTGGTAGTACACGAGTACCGATGGAGTCAGCTAAACTAAAGCGAGACTTAGACTACTAAAAACTGTACTACTCTTTATCAGCTTCTTGATCTTCAACATCTGGATCCTCATATTATGCATAATATCCAGGATCCACGGCTTCTGAAGGTTTGAGGGAAAGAGCGAGGATGAGCACAACAACCGTGCTCGCGAGCCAATACACAATGCAATATTTATACATGCAAAGCTTTATCAAGCATGGCTCGGGTTCTTTTATTTGCTAAAGCAACATTTTCAATTATTGTAAATAGAAATTCTTATCACTTAGCATTTTGACCAAATCACATTTTTATTAAAGAGATTAATTTGTGCAATATTTATAACAGCAGCTGTTACCTCCACCTATGCTTATTTTTTATTGGGATTACATCCACCTATTAACCACACTATGGTACTTCCTCCTAGAAAAATTCCAAATTCAGGGTTACATCAGCCCGACAAGTTTTCATCCCACCCACAGAGTTTTTATAAATAGAACTAACTTGAGTAAGTTCACATACCTGCCCTTGATCATGGGCACGGTTGTTAGAACAATGTATACTCTGCAGAGACTGTACACTTTACCCATAAGAGATAATCATCTTGACATATACACATGTTTCCTTAGACATGTGAGTCAAGGGGAGATTACCACAAGGCCTTTACAAAGCATCCCTTAGTATTAGTTACACCCGCTAAGGTTTCACCTGAGAAGGGTTACGCTCCCACACCTGCGTTAACCCTTACCCAGACCCCCTCTTGCGCCTTCATGACTTATGCTCACACAAATCCGTAAGTCGTGCACCCCTACCTGTAACCACGAAGGTTCACGGCATACCAGGTCATCTACCTGGTGCAACCCGTACTGATGGATACCAATTATTTAGCCAGGTCTACACCATTATAGATTTGTGGTTGCACTGTTTTACATTAGGAGGTCATCACAAGAATAAGTCTTTAGGGACCATCTGAGCGGTTCATACCACATACCACCATTTCACATACCAACATGTCTTGGGCTACATCAGCACCCACTACCATCATACCATCCGCCCAGATGTGGTAACGACAATTATTAGGGTTTTGAGATAAACACAAAATATATTACTCAACCATTCTAGTCATTCACCCGCAATGACTACCCAAAACAATTCGTGATTTTAAGGATGATGATTGGGTATTTAATACCTCGGTACTTAAGCAAGGCTAGCATGTTGCTTAAGTATGACCTACAACTAGTATAGTTACCATATAATTACTAGGGTGACAAGGATTAGGTATTTCAATTGTTAAGGATGGCATAATATTGTGTAATTATCAAGTTGGTATGTAGCTACCTTAAGATCATTTGACATATATTTTCATAAGGGAATTAAAGCATGCAAGTTGATATTTTAAAAGGATAAAATTTACATAAAATGTAGGTTCAATATTGTCAAAGTATTGACTCGCCTGGGTCTAGGGAAAGAGCATCTTGATCGTCTTGGGCTTGATCGTACTGAGGTCCTTCCACGTTCTCGAACTCTGCTCGATCAATAGCGCCGGAAAAAGAAACAATGGATGAACAAAACAGATAAATATAAGAGAAATATCAAATGAACTCCAAAATAAATAAAACCACTTCCATTAGTAAGATCTTGAATTTAGAAATTTTTAGAAACAAACCTCACTCGAATCAGACTTAAAACGAGGGAGATCAGGACGTTCGAAGCTTTGATTTTGAAATAAAAACTAGAAAATAAAAAAAGGAGAGTGAAAATCTTTCGCTGACATGAGGGGCCCACTGAACAGTGGCATGGTCCATGTGTACAATGCATGGACCGGAGGTCAACATGCACATGTGGTCCACGGGTTCATGAGGCCTGCTTAGGTTAAAACAAGAGTTAAGCATGGCATTAAATCACCAGGTACACATGTCATTTGGACAGAGTGACGATTAAACCATGATTTAATTACTGCTAACCCTAATGACCAAGATCATGGTAATTAAAGATGGTGAACAGTGCTTGTCAAAATGGACTGACATAGAGAGCCACGGTGTAGGGAGGCAGCCATTGTGCATTTAAGCTCGAGACCCACTTGTCATAGAGCCAACAGCGAGAAGACAATGATTAGCTCGAATAAACCAAGTACTGGGTCCACACGTCATTGAAACGATCAGCGGATAGGGCAGCCATTTAAAACAGCTAATGCTTGATTAGTGATTAAAGCCTCCGACAGTGATTCTGGTGTTTTAATTGCAGGTCCATATGTCATGGAATCATCAGACAACCATTAAATCGGCGGTCCTTAGCTTCTAAATCCTAAATACAAATATTTGGTTGATTAAATGTCAGTACACAGCAACATTGAACTGCGCTAGCTTCATTAGATGACTACTGGGCCCACACGTCATCAGGTTAGCAACAAATAACCTATGTGCTATTTATAGCCAACCCCTAAGGTCAATGTTTTGGGGAAAATATACACTGACAACGCCAGGAATGGGTCGCCCAAGGGGTGGCGGCCATGAGGGCACCGGTGGTGGGGCCAACGGCGCGAAGCAAGGAGGCGGTGGCAGCAGGTGCCATGGCGCATGCGATGCCGGCGCCGGGGTGGCTCGGGTATAGAAGAGCGCGCCGAGAGCGCGCTCGAGGATGGGAGGAGGAGGAGCTCGGGGCTGCCGTGGTGGTGGGGCAGCGGTGGCCGGGGACAGAGGAGGAAGAGTGGCGACGGTGGAGTTCCACGGCGGAGGGGAAGGAGAGGGAGGTGGGGAAGCCTTCCACTTTGCTCTTGGGGCGCTGTCGTGGCGAGGCGCGGCAACCACGGCGGCGGCGCCGGTTGGCGGCGTGGGCGATCTTGGCGGCGGCGCTAGGCGCGGAGCGCGGCGACGACGTGGCAGGGAGGATAGGAGGGTAAGGCACGGGTGAAAAGCTCACGAGAGGGGGCTTGGCGGCGAGGCACCGACAAAGATGGTGATGAACCATGTGGGTGACCACATGTATTTGATGAGTAATTGACATTGGTTTAGGTAAGTCGAGTTTGGTTTGGGTGGTTCGGAGTCGAGTCATTGTGTGGCGCAATTGGGCTTGGTCGGACTTTGGTCAAACTTGGTCGTATGAGATTACGTTGCATACTCTGATATTTCGATAGGTTTGGACTTCGTCATGGTAAGTATGATGGTATTTACGCTTTCATGTATCGAGCGGTGCTATTTGATGTATTTCTTGTCTGTGTGACTGCAGGACATCGGGTGGAGTCGTGGCGAGACACGATGGACGGACTAAGCGCGGTGGCGAGGTCGGAGCGGTCGGGATGTGTCGAAGGCAGCGTGGACTCGAGGTGGTTGCGGGCGTGCGAGACAAGGAGCGCGAAGCTTCGAGAAGGTGCGGGAGGCGGCAGAATTTCGCAAGCGCACAAGCGGGAGCGGGCGTAACGGGGTAGAGACCCGTTAGCCAAGGCTATATAAAGGATTGAGGGGCTGCATGCCCACTAGAGCACTTGAGAGAGGTTTAGGGTTTTTGTGAGTCAAAAGAGGCTTTGGAAGTGGTTTTACTTTTGGGTCTTTAGTTGGTGAGGCGGGCGGAAGGTAGCGGCGTGTGTTCCTGGTTGTCTCTGCTCAAGCATGTATGGTTGAGGATTGAGAGAGGGAGATGGAGAGGATTGAGTGGAGAGTCTTGTAATCATTCCTCTATATGTGATTGTGGTATCGGGACTACTCTTTTGTTTTGAAATGAAGATCTGAAATCATTTTCCGTTCATTCCTGTCTCTGTTCTTCGATTGTCTCAATATTGGATTTTTGACTTTTTGATTTTCGAGTTCTTGCTTGCTGGGGTTGGCCAAAATGGGTTGCTCCATGATGGGTGAGTACTTCAAGATCATTTGATCAAGGATCCCAACCCCATTTAATCTCAGATTTGGATTTTTGGCTTGCTCTGTTCATTTGTTTAGTTCTAGGGTTTAGGTGGAAATCTCGTTTCCCTCTTTGAGATGGCTTGAAATTTGGCTTGTAGAGTCCAAGGGCTATTGCTAACATATCTGCAAAGTCTCATTGCCAAGGGATCAAAAGGTATGTCAATTTTAGTTTTGGTTTTTCAGCTGTCGGGACGAACTCCGGGATGTCGGTAGTACCTTTTATTTGCTGTGGTAGTACCTCTCGATTACTGCTGTGGTAGTACCGATTATAGGTAGTACCTCTCATTTGCCTGCGGTAGTACCTCAGTGCGGTAGTACCTCTCAGTACACTACGGTAGTACCTATAATAGGTAGTACCACTGGTTACATTGTGGTAGTACCAATTGCCTGATTTCTTGACACTTTCTCGGTTTTGTTTCTTGAGCTTGGGGTTAGGAGTAGATTCAATACAAGTCTTCCTTGTGTAATTATTGATCTTCATAGCTCTCATAGCTATTGAAGTGAAATTTGTGTTGAATCCTTTTAAGCGAAAAATGGATCGAGCTCCTATTCACCCCCTCTAGTCGCCTATTCGGTCCTACAATTGGTATCGAGCACAGGTTAGCTCTAATCAATAGATCTTAACGGTCTCAAGAGCCATGGCGACGGACAAGTACTTGACCAAGCCGCCCGTTTTGATGGCATCGATTACCCGATTCGGAAGAGCGAATGGAGACATACATCAAGCCGGGGTATGCCATCTAGCGGAAGGTCAAGTGCGATTCCTTGTTCTGCCGATGAGAACATCAATGCCGGGAACATGGCGATGTTGAGGCGAATGCAAAGGCAAGGAACATCATCATCCGGGGTTTGAGTCGTAGCGAGTTTGACGCATATCTCACATGTCGTCGCCTCGACATGCAGGTGACCCTCGGCGCATACCATGAGGCACCACCGGATCAAGGCGGTTCGGCGGGATCGGTTCAAGCGCGAATACAACAAATTCGAGATGCTTCTTTGGTGAGTCCACGGGCGAGTGCTTTTAGCGATTTCACAAAATCTTGAGCAACCTCAGGCGGTCGGTCTCACATACCGGCTCGGACAACGCTCGTCGGATGCTCGCGGCACTTGATCTGCGTGTTTGGGAGATGAAAGTGACCACCATCAAGGACACGGCGGACCTCTCGACCTTGACTCTTGGCGCCTGTACTCGCGCCTCAAGACTCACGAGATTGACGTTGTCTCTCATAAGTCGAAGTCACAGTCGATGGCTTTGGTCACTGATCCTACGTTGGCTTCTGGTTCCTCTTCTTCTGATTCTCTTTGCGGATTCTCCCTTGCTGCTCTCTGTGACATAACTGATGATCAGTTAGAGCAGCTTGCGGATGAGCAGCTGGCCCTTCTTGCTCGAAGATTCTCCCATGCTTACAAGGAGGAGGGACAAAAGAGAGGAGGATCGGTGATTTGCTTTGAGTGTGGTGGCTAACCACATTCGGCAACCGCCCCAAGCCGGAGAAAGGCAAGAACGATTATGGCGGTTCGGGCAAACGACTACACCGACAAGAACGCAACAAGAAGCCTTAGCTCCTGCACAAGGCAAGAAGAAGTTCCAACTTTGGCAAATTCAAGAAGCTTTTCCACGCGTCCTCACGCCGGCGACCTCGACCTCAGCGAGGTGGAAGGATGGAGCGGCGGCGGCGGGGCGGGTGACCAAGAGCCCAAGGATGGTGGCAGCGACTTCTCGGCATGTGCTTCATGGCCTCGGGCGGCCCGGGTGACAATGAGCAGTACTCGACTCGGACGAGTATGCCCCACCTCGACCCGCTCAATCATGCTTTTCTTAAGCTAGGTGGTTTTCATGCTAGAGCTAGGGCTAGGTGTCTTGAGTTAGAAGAGGAAGTAGATAAACTATCACGGGAGCTTATCTCACTTACATCTGCTCCCTCCGTGATGATTGTGATACATGTTGTGCTCTGTTGGGTGACATGGAGAAACTAAGGACCTCGCATGATAGTGTGTCCTCAGAGCTTGATATTGTTAAGGAGGAGAATGTTAGTCCGCTTGCTCGATTAGAGTTGAGTAGGATGGTCATTACCCTACTTACTCACCGATGAGACTACTTCTCTCACCTCATGTGAGGATAAGGATATTCTTGCTAGAGGACCTTGTGCCATGCTCCTTGATCGCCCAAGTCTTGTGAAAATTGCAATAACTTGAAGATGAACTTAAAGCAGGCGGATCATAAAATTCTTTGAACTACAAGCTTCTTTACTTGGCCGATTGATTCATGCTTGAACTGTCCTAAGTTAAGCTGCTTGAACTTGAAGGCGTCTCTAAACAGTTTCAAGATATGATTGATCATGATACAGAAGTTGGCTCGGTTTGCTTCTAAGGACCTGTTAGATCACCATGCATTAATTGTAACAAACTAAAATCGACTTGATTGCTTTGATGAGAAATGTGTGAAGCTAACTAAGGACCTTCTAGAGAAGCCACATTGTGCTTGTAATGTGATTGATGGTGTGGGAGAAGCCGGGGTAAGGGTGAGGCGCCTAGAGGCGAACCAACTTTGCTAGTAGTAGGATTGTCCTCAGTGGTTTGTGTGTGCACAAGCCATTCTTTCCTCTACTGTTGGTTCTTCTTCTGCTCCCTTACCTTCTGCTGTCTCTTCTTCCCCCTGCTCTTCTTGCACCTCTCTGTTTCGGGAGTGTCAGTACCTTATGAACACTCTCGAGAGATTTGTAGGAGGCAAGAAGAAGCTCAATCTTATTCTAGACCAATCTAAGATCTGCAGATTTAATCAAGGTCTAGGATATGATTTTTATGAGGACATAAGGAAGTATCCACCTGCCGTGCTTAGACCCATAGCACCAGGTGTGATCAAGACTAAGCCTAGTACCGAGAAAGTCCAATTTAAGTCAGCGGGCTATGTCCAGGGGATTTCTGACAACAAGGTGATTCCACCTCTGCTTGACCTCTCGGAAGCGAAGCCTCCCGTCTTTACTTCTACCTCTCAAAAGGTGAAGATCACTGCACCTTCTGTCAGAAGGATGGACACACAGTCGATCGATGCTTCAGGCGCACCAAGATCGCGCGTAGAGACCATGTTGAGTTTCTTAGGCGTATTCAGGGTCGGCCCCAGACTTTGAGTGCACCTAGGACCAACACGAGGTCTAGGGCTGTTGAGTGCGTGTTTGGGCGATGTCGAGGACTCGGTTTCTTGAGTTTTCGGTTTCGTCCTCGATATGATCTGGTCGTGACTTAGCCGTCACGAGGGTAGATCTCGTTTTCTCTATCAAGATAGCTACCGGCGTGATCGACTTGTTGCCGGTGTTCGACTCGCTCTCCCTTAGCGATCGGACCTAGCAACGACAGTCGCTCATAGACCTTCTTCTTTGAGTGACAAAGCGTAGGATAGATAAGTCGATCGTGCTTGACTACTTCATCCGCTCGGCGTATTACTCGGTATTGGGTGCCAAAATCCTTGTTGATTTACAGTCTTTGAGACTTTACTCTCTTGTTGACTCGGGTTCGCGGGCGAGGAAGGAAAGGTTTGGCTCGTCGACTCGGGTGTTCTCGACACATGATCGGAGATTCTTGTTGGTTTTCTTCCCTAGTCCGTGCTCGGTGATGAAAGATCACCTTGGAGATGCTTCATCAGGCGCATCATCGCCAAAGGTGCGTGCGGCGTGAATGATTCTTTCTTTTGAAAGATGTTGCTTTGGTTAGCAAGCTGCGGTACAATTTGCTTTGGTTTCTCGACTTACGATGGCGGTTTCGAGGTGAGCTTTAAGAAAACAATTGCAAAATTCTTGATTCTTGGGTAGTACGGTTTGCGGATTTCGTTATGGGAGGATCTTTCGTCTTTGAGTTTTACGAGTCATCGGCGATCCTCTCGGTGTTTAGTTGCTTACGAGTCCCGATCTCTCTTTCGGCATAGGAGACTTGGTCATATTGGATTTGACCATTTGACCGGGTTAGCGGCCACGATCTCATTCGTGGTGCTGCGAAACTCAAGATGGTCAAAGATCTTGTTTGCGCTCCATGCGGCACGGCAAGATGGTTGCCGCTTCTCATCCTCCGGTCCACGATTACTATGGCCGATGCAAGGACAGTGCTCCACATGGACACAGTTGGACCGGCTCGAAATCTGATCGGCGGGAGGAAGTGATATGTTCTTGTTGTGGTCGATGACTTCTCGAGGTATTCTTGGGTGTTTTCTTAGCCTCAAAGGATGAGACGTTTTCTCATTTCCGAGGTCTTTTTAGTAGGCTTCTGTTGAGCTTCGGGTGCCTTACGAGCGATCATGATGACAATGGCACGAGTTCAAAATTCCTACTTTGAGAGTTTTGTGGGGAGGCAGTGTAGAGCACGGTTCTCTTCTCCATCGTCCTCTCGTGAGAATGGCGTTGTGGAGAGGAAGAACCGTACCTTAGTCGAGATGGCGAGGACAATACTTGATGAGTACTCTACAGGAAGTTTTGGGCTGAAGCCTTTGCGACCGCGTGCCATGTTTGAATCGAGTTTTCTTGGGCACACTTGCACGCACTTCTTATGGTGAGATACGGCGAAAGCCAGCGTCTCTCATTTTCGTGTGTTTGGTTGCAAGTGCTTTATTAAAGTGCGGGAACCTAGACAAGTTGAGTCACGTTCTGTGGCGGTATCTTTCTAGGCTACTCAACTTCTTGGCGGGCTTATAGGGTGCAGGCTGCGAGTCTAGCAAGTTGGTAGAGACTGCGAGGTGACCTTTGGCGAGGCGGTCAGGACTAGGCGGATATCTCGAGTTCTCTAGGCGATCAGAGACCATCTTTGTGGATGATGAGGATGATGGAGGCGATGGTTGTTTACGATCCGGCTCCTCATCCTCCCTTGAGATTCCTTCTTCCACGGCACCTCAAGGTGATCGGCCCTTGCCTCACCGTTTCCTCGGAGCTAGTGGCTCTGTTCTGCCTCGTCTGCACACGAGGTAGATGCCACTTCTTCTCCTCATCCGAGGACCTCCCGACATATCCGAGAAGACATCCTTGAGCGGATGATTGGAGACCTCTTGAGCGTGTCACACGCTCTAAGTGCAGCTTTTCTCAGTGCATCTCCATTACGCCTTTGTTGCCTCCTTTGAGCCCAAGGGCGTTTGTCACGCCCTTTACGATGAGTCTTGGGTCTTTGCCATGCATGAGGAGCTAGAAAATTTCGAGAGGAACAAGGTGCAGTTGCTTGTTGAGCCCCTAGAGGTCACAATGTCATAGGTACCAAGTGGGTTTTCAAAAACAAGCGAGTGAGGATGGGGTGGTCATTCGAACAAGGCTAGGTTGGTAGCTCGGGGTTTCTCCCGGGTTGAGGTTTAGATTTTGAGAGACCTTTGCCCTGTAGCTAGGCTAGAGGCTATTAGGATTTTGCTTGCTTTCGCGGCGTTTAAGGGCTTCAAGCTTTACGGATGGATGTCAAGAGTGCCTTCCTCAATGGGTATATTGAGGAAGAGGTTTATGTTAGACTGACCTCCAGTTTGAGAACCCCAAATACCCAAACCATGTCTACAAGCTTTCCAAAGCCTTGTATGGACTTAAGCGAGCCCCTAGAGCTTGGTATGAGAGGCTTAAGTCCTATTTGTTGAGTCATAGGTTTGAGATGGGTAAGGTAGACAAGACCTTGTTCATTCGCGAGCATGGCGATGACTTCTTGCTCGTCGGTTTATGTGGATGACATCATCTTTAGCGGCTCCTCTCATGATCTTGTCTCTCGGTTCTCGATGTCATGAGTTGAGTTTGAGATGAGCATGATGGGCGAGTTGAGCTTCTTCCTTGGCTTTCGGATCAAGCGGACTGGGAGGTACCTTCTTGCATCGAGGAAAGTACACTCGAGACCTCCTGAGATGCTTCGATATGAGTGATGGAAAGCCGGTGTCCACTCCTATGGCGACATCAGCTTCACTCGACCCAGATGAGGATGGCGAGCCAGTTGATCAGAAGGAGTATCGCAGCATGATTGGCTCCCTTTTGTACCTCACTGCCTCGAGACCGGACATACACTTCTCCGTGTGTCTATGTGCTCGCTTTCATGCTTCTCCTCGTGTATCTCACCGCCAGGCGGTGAAGCGCATCCTTCGGTACCTTTGAGCTACCATTGACTTTGGTATCTGGTACTCTTCCTCATCCTGTCTTTCCCTGAGAGCCTACTCGGATCTGAGACTTTCTTGGTTGTAGGATAGATAGGAAGAGCATACGGCACTGCCAATTCATTGGCACTTCTCTTGTGTCTTGGTCTTCTAGGAAGCGATCCGGTGTTACACGATCCACGCGAGAGGCGAGTGCGTTCTTGCCGCCGATTCTTTGCGGCAGTGCTGGATGGTTTCGACCTTGCGGGACTTTGGGTTAGCTATAGACGATGTTCCACTCCTTTGTGATAACATACGCTATTCACATTGCCAGAACCCGTGCAACATTCTCGGACCAAGCACATTGATATCGAATATCACTTCCTTGAGACCATGTGGAGAAGGGTGACATAGTGCTCGGTTTGTGGAAGTGACCACCAGTTGGTGATATCTTTACCAAGCCTTTGGATAGCTCTAGGTTTTCGACCTTGCGAGGAGAGCTTGGGGTGAATGCAATCCGTATGGATGTGTAGTGAGGGGGAGTTTCTATTCTTTACTGCTTTACTTTACTAATTTTGCTCTTACTCCTTGTTGTTGCATTGCATTTAGGGTGCATTTGGGTTTAGTCCTCCTAGCATAGATTAGAGTGTTTCTCTAGTCGAGTTGCTTAGACTTCCTACTCTTATCTTGTGATTGTAGAATGCTACTTATTAGCTGTCTCTCTTCTCACTAGGTTGAGCTCACTCACTGCTTATAGGTTCTAGCGAGGGTCGGGCCACCCTCGGGTAGATAGGGTACGTGTTTGCTCTCTAGTGTGTGTTTTTCTGTCAGCTAATTGTCCTAGAGTCATATGGGGTAGATGGGAGTCAGTCTGAGCCATAGTATTCTCTTTCTTATCTATGCTTTAAAGACTGCCTATTTGTTGTTTTCTATGCCAGCTTCTCGTTTTTATTGCTCTAGTTCAGGGGGAGTTCATTTGGGAGCTTCTGGAGCTTAATGTTGACTTAACTCAACTTGAACTAAAAGTTGCATCTCATGTCAGGGGGAGCTGGATTTTCTTGCATTTCAGCATTCTGCATTGTAATATAACTACATTGAGCCTTGATTATTATCCTGCTATAACATGTTTACAATGCTTTACACCTTGCCATGACTTGTCCTTATTTGCTAGATTTATCATGACTTCATATGTGTAGCCTAGCTTTTGCCATGATAAGTTAATTAAAATTGCTCAACTTAAACTAAAACTTGTCATGTTAGCACTCGAGATTAGTCTTTCTTGAGCTATCCTTTTATGATTCATGCCATGTCAAATAGGCTAGGTAGAGCGTTGAATCTATATTGAGCCTTAGATTGAGCTGTTTTAGTCTCTTGATGATGCATGAGTTAGTACAACTTGTTAAAAGGCAAAAAGATCTCTTTTGTGCGAAAAAACTGATCTCACCAATTCTCTCCTATGAGACGGCTTGCCATTGCACTTGGCATGAACTTAGGGGGAGTTTTGGGTGACCTAGACTATCTTCTTAAGCTTCTCGCTTGGAGTAGTCGCATAAGGCTTGAGACCTAGCACATGATAAAACAAAAATCTGATTGGCAACAACCATGAATTTCAAAAGAAAATATGTTTTATGTGTTCAATTTGCTTAAAGCTACAAAAAGAATCAAGTACTTAACCAATGTTTCATTCTTGAGCATAGCTCTCTATTTGGTCTCAATAGTAGTTCCTTGTTCCGCTTAGCTTATTGACATGGCCTGCATCATCCTAGGATATCTCTAGCTAGACTTTGCTCATTGATGACTTGACATGCTCATAAAATGCATTACATTTCAGATCGTCATCTATGTGCTCAAGCTAGGATATACATGTCTTGTCATGATCTAGATAGCCTTTTATTGAGTTATGGCTTGGTGTATTACATTATGGTCAGTATGGATAATTCTCATGGCTCTAAATGCTTAAATAAACAAACTTCAGTCATTTCATCCTTTGACATGTCATATTCTCTCTATTGCATCTTAATGCGATTATTGCCAAAAGGGGGAGAATAGAGAAGAAAAAGTTTGATGGAAATAGTTTAGAGCTTTGGAGATCAATTTGCTCTTTCAGTTGTTGCTCTAGTGTTCCTTCTGTCGACATAGTCATTAACTTCTTTTTCTTTTCTTTGGACCATGTTGGATTCTTCAAAATCAAACTCAACTTCTTGCTTTTTCTGGGTTTGTCAATATACTCATCAAGGGGGAGATTGATGAACCATGTGGAGGTGACCACATGTATTTGATGAGTAATTGACATTGGTTTAGGTAAGTCGAGTTTGGTTTGGGTGGTTCGGAGTCGAGTCATTGTGTGGCGCAATTAGGCTTGGTCGGACTTTGGTCAAACTTGGTCGTATGAGATTAGGTTGCATACTCGATATTTAGACGAGTTTGGACTTCGTCATGGTAAGTATGATGGTATTTACGCTTTCATGTATCGGCGGTGCTATTTGATGTGTTTCTTGTGCGTGTGGCTGCGGGACATCGGGTGGAGTCGTGGCGAGACACGATGGACGGACTAGCGCAAGTGGCGGCGAGGTCGAGCGGTCGGGATGTGTCGAAAGCGGCGTGGACTCAAGGTGGTTGCGGCGTGCGAGACAAGGAGGCGCGAAGCTTCGGAAGGTGCGGGAGGCGAAGCAGGGAATTTCGCAAGGCACACTGCGGGAGGCGGGCTCTATTGGACTTAGCGGGCGTAGCAGGTGGAGACCCGTTAGCCAAGGCTATATAAAGGATTGAGGGCTGCATGCCCACTAGAGCACTTGAGAGAGGTTTAGGGTTTTGTGAGTCAAAAGAGGCTTTGGAGGTGGTTTTACTTTTGGGTCTTTAGTTGGTGAGAGGGCGAGAAGGTAGCGGCGTGTGTTCCTGGTTGTCTCTGCTCAAGCATGTATGGTTGAGGGATTGAGAGAGGGAGATGGAGAGGATTGAGTGGAGAGTCTTGTAATCATTCCTCTATATGTAATTGTGGTATCGGGACTACTCTTTTGTTTTGAAATGAAGATCTGAAGTCATTTTCCGTTCATTCCTCTCTCTGTTCTTCGATTGTCTCAATGTTGGATTTTTGACTTTTTGATTTTCGAGTTCTTGCTTGCTGGGATTGGCCAAAATGGGTTGCTCCATGATGGGTGAGTACTTCAAGATCATTTGATCAAGGATCCCAACCCCATTTAATCTCAGATTTGGATTTTTGGCTTGCTCTGTTCATTTGTTTAGTTATAGGGTTTAGGTGGAAATCTCGTTTCCCTCTTTGAGATGGCTTGAAATTTGGCTTGTAGAGTCCAAGGGCTATTGCTAACATATCTGCAAAGTCTCATTGCCAAGGGATCAAAGGTATGTCAATTTTAGTTTTGGTTTTTGGTTTGTCGGACGAACTCGGGATAATCGGTAGTACCTTTTATTTGCTGCGGTAGTACCTCGGTCGCGGTGAGTACCTCTCGATTACTGCAGGTAGTACCGATTATAGGTAGTACCTCTCATTTGCTGTGGTAGTACCTCGGTCAGGTAGTACCTCTCGATACAACTGCGGTAGTACCTATAATAGGTAGTACCACTGGTTACACTGTGGTAGTACCAATTGCCCTGATTTCTTCAGCACTTTCTCGGTTTTTGTTTGCTGAGCTTGGGGGTTAGGAGTAGATTCAATACAAGTCTTCCACTGTGCTTAATTATTGATCTTCATAGCTCTCATAGCTATTGAAGTGAAATTTGTGTTGAATCCTTTTTAAACGAAAAACGGATCGAGCTCCTATTCACCCCCCCTCTAGTCGCCTATTCGGTCCTACAGATGGGTGCCTCGGCTCCTGGTATTGCTTGGTGAGGAAGAAAACAAATGGTAGGGAGGGGGGAGAAGAAGGGAGCACCCGGGCTTCTTATAGCCTTAGGGAGGAAGAACCGGGGAGAGCTAGGTGGGAGGTGGGAGCTACATCGTGCGAGGCGAAGGGCGAGGGCACCATGCGACACGCTCTAGAGGACTGGTGTGCGGGCATGTGTAAATGGAACTCTGAAAACTGACTTACTGAAGGTATTGTTCCTTGACTGAAAAATAGATAGCCCAGCTCAGGATCGATCCCAAAATCCAATCCCCATCGCGTCATATGTTTGCCCTAGCCGTCTTGCGTCTCACACCCAACCCCATCGCTTAGTTACATTCATTGAACTTGAGTTTTTTCTACAAGTTAGTGACGATGTTGTAATCAATCGCTTTCAAATCACGAAGGAACGTCGTATTATGTTGTAAATTAAAAAAAATATTTCGTGATGTCAGTTGTAGTGCAAACAAGTAATTTGTTTCATTTGAACTTCTGTACTATATCATTTGAACTTTTGTGTTATAATAGATGTCTCACTTAAGTTTGTGCCCCCATTATCAAAATCCTAGCTCATTGTGCAGCCCACCTGCTTCCATGTCTCTCACGCTCTATACCTTTTGCCACTACCCACAATGCCTTCTTCATCCACCATGTTTCCACCACCACCTCACGCGAGTGGTGGTGCCTTTGTTGATTTGCCACACCACCTCCTCTGCCACACTCATAGTGGCCACCAACACAAAACCTGAACAACCTCGTTGTTACACACTATATGAAGGTGCACAAATATTTACGCCTTCATGGTATCGACTTATTTCGTTCCTAACCTGCCCACCTCCCTCCTTGTGCCATGGTCGATGCCACCAAAGAGGAGCAGGCCGCCAAGGCCGCCCTCTGGGCGCAGGCCGTCGCCATCGCCAGTATCAAGACCCTCGTTCCCATCACCCTTGACCTTCAGACTGACAACTACTCACAATGGCACGGCTTGTTCAAAGTCACACTCTACAAGTATGCCCTTGACGACGGCCACATCAAGGAGTCGACCTTGTCTGCGCTCGACGCCCAGTGGAGCCACCTCGACGCTCTCGTCCGCTCCTGGCTCTATGGCACCATCTCCACTGACCTCCTCGTCATGGTCATGGATCCTGATGCTTCGGCCTACACCATCTGGTCGAACATCGTCGGCCTATATGGCGACAACACCGAGACTCTCTCAATCTATCTAGAGTAGGAGTTTCGGAGTCTTGCTAAAGGTGCTCTCTCCGTCACCAACTACTGTCGCAAGCAAAAGTCTCTTGCCGATGACCTTGGTGCTGTAGACAACAAGATCAGCGACAAGACGCTTGTTCTCAACACCCTACGGGGTTTGAGCCCGCGCTTCAGCTACATGTGCACCTTGCTCTCCATGAAGAGACCGTTTCCGATGTTCCTCAAAGTGCGCTCAGCACTCACCTTTCGGAGCTCACGTGCAGGTCGAGTCCCCCATGGCTTTCATCACCGACAACAATACCGGCAGCGCCCACTCCAAAGGCACCTCCTATTCCAGTGGCGGTACTTATTCTCACGATGGCAAGACCTACGGGACCTCCTCTACTCGCAGCAACAACGGCGATAACTTCTACAACAACTGGCGTCGTAATCATGGCAGCGGCAAGGGCGCTAACCATGATGGTGGTAAGGGCTCTGCTCCATGGCCCTCATTTCATAATCCGTGGTCGGCTCCATTTGCATGTGGCGGGCGGAGATCATCGATTCACGCGCGACCTCCTTGGTCCGCGCCTGCTGTCCCTCCCAACCAAATGTTCACCATCGTGCTACCACCTCAGCCGCCACCCTAGCCGGGCTCCTACGCTCCGTGGCATCAGTCGCCATGGCAGTCGTCCACGCCTTCCTCCTCCACGCCGACGTCATGGGATCAACAGTCCCTCATCAACAACTTCAACACCATGACGTTAGCACCCCCATCCAGTGGTGATTGGTACATGGACTCAGGTGCTTCTTTACACATGACCTCGGAGCCTAGTAACCTTTCCCTCGCTTCTGCTCTTCCTCCCACCTCCCCCAGTGGCGTCACTGTAGGCAATGGCTCACTTCTTACTATCACTCACACCGGTCGTACCTCCCTTTCGTTCCCCTCCCGTTCCTTTGATTTAAACAACATTCTTGTCACTCCACATATAATCAAGAACCTTATTTCCGTTCGGCGCTTTACTATTGATAATCATGTTTCTGTCAAATTTGATCCCTTTCGTTTTTCTATAAAGGATCTTCGAACCAGGAACGAGATCGCCAGGTGCAATAGTGAGGGCAACCTCTACCCTTTCCCACTGCCGGCGTGCCCCTCCTGTGCCCTTGCCACCACCACCACTCCCTCCCTGGCACTTTGGCATCACCGACTCAGTCATCTTCATCATCAAGCTCTTGAACATTTAGTTCGCTCTTTCTCTCTCCCATGTAATAATGTACCCGAGTCTCTCTGTCATGCCGGTCAACTTGGCCGGCATGTTAGACTCCCTTTTCCTTCCTCTAGTTCTCGAGCGAATAAATCTATTGATCTCATTCATTGTGACTTATGGACATCACCCATCACTAGCGTCTCCGGTTGCAAATACTATCTTGTCGTACTTGATGACCACACTCACTACCTCTGGATGTTCCCTCTACATCTAAACTTCGATGTGTTCTCCACTTTCTCTCACTTTGTTGTTCACGTCGCTACTCAATTTTGGCATTGCTCTCAAGAGCATCCAGTGTGACAATGGCCACGAGTTTGATAACACCATAACTCGTCTTTTCTTTCTCGAACGCGACATCACTCTTCGCATGTCCTGTCCTCACACCTCTCAGGAAAATGGCAAGGCTGGACGTGTGATCCACTTCACTAATGACATCATGCGCACCCTCCTCTTCCAAGCGAGCATGCCTCTTGTTTATTGGGCGGAGGCTCTTCATGCCGCTACCTATCTCTTTAATCGCTGCCCCACTAAAACACTCCACAAAACTCCCCATTTCATGCTTCACGGTACTCCTCCCTCATATGAGCATCTTTGCGTTTTTGGTTGTAGGTGTTATCCCAATATCTCTGCCACCACTCCGCATAAACTCGCCCCTCGCTCCACCTTATAGTTATATGTCTTTCTTGGATATCCGTCTAATCACAAAGGATATCGTTGTCTCGATCTCCAGACCGATCGTATCATCTTATCCCATCATGTCGTTTTTTATGAGGATTCTTTTCCTTTTGCCTCCTCCCCGGCGCCTCCAATGTCCGATGATTTTGCCTTCCTGGACATCATCATCTCCACTCCACCTCCACCATGCAAGGCATGCATGTCTTCAGAAAGTAAGATGAACGGTCTTAAGAACACCGGAGGTCCAGAAATGCTGAATGTCTACCAAGAACGAAAATCAGGGATTGGGATCATCTCATGTTGTAACCAGCAACTGAGACTGATCGCTACAGGACAGCCGGACGGACATGCATGCCTTGCATGCACTGGTCAGGCTAACAGTATCGTTGGGAGCTATGGTTGGGGGCAATACGAAGGCGCCGGCCACCGCTCTCTCGTTGTCGCACAGATCTCTCCGGTGGATAAGTAATGGAGTTAGTGGAGTTTCGTGCAGCTCTAGCGGGTGTGATAGGAGGCCGTCGTGGTCTGCCTTCTGTATGATTTCCTGTAGCACGTCTGCAACCAAAATGAATAAATATGGCATCGGAGCACCAGTGGAGCCGTTGATAAGTATCTGTGCTCTGCCGGTTGAAAGCATGGTGTGTATCCAGTCTATCCATCTTTGATCAAATCCTCGATGCTATAGTACTGATAACGGGCAGTCCCTGTTTATGGTGTCAAAAGCATTATGGAAGTCCGGTTTGAGCTCAATCATCGGTTTCTTCTTTTTTCAGGGCACATTGGACTAATTCGCTGTTATTGATCTTTTTCTAATAAAGACTGACTGCATATTGTCGATCCGTTCTGAAATTTGTGTCTGTAACCTATTTGCCAGGACCTTGCTCATGAGCTTTTGGTATTTGGGAGGATCGTCCTCAGTCACTGTACTGTTATTTAGCATATGTTTGTCAACAGAGTACAGTTAGCACAAGCAGCACCCAAATTTTCTCTAAGAAACTTGATTGAGTTTAGAAGGTAACCAAATACTGGTTGAGAGCGGGAGTTCAACAAACAGAGATTGGTTTGTTATGAACTGAACATCTATGAAATTTCTCCATATTCATTGGTAAGAGGGTACCACAGTATACAAGTTCTTGATTTGTGCTCAGATCAATCTGACATATAGTCCAAGAAAATATCGTAAGAACAATTATTTATCATTCCTCCAGACATACAGTAGTGCTCTGTCAAAAGAAGCTCCACTTGCTAAAAGTGTGCCTGCTTTTTAAAGTTCTAGGCAGACAAGCAGTATTGGAAACTTTACTGTTCGCTTTCAGTCTTTTTGGTTAGGAATATGATGCTTTTCGTCTTCTTGATGGACACATCACACATGAAACAGGTAGGCTTGTGGACAATGCTTGTTGTGAGAAACTTTATAAGGATCTTCAGCCCCAACATCCCAAACTTTTCAATATTCGTTTTATTCCTTGTAGGCATATGATTCGAAAAATGTCCTATGCATGCTACATGGAAGCTCATTACATGATCTAGTAAAGGGCAACTCAGATAAAATTGTTGATATATCTCCAGGAATATAAAATTGTCACCACATTCTTGTTACGAACTCATCGCAGATTGTGATTGTTTGCGACTACCTTTTGGTCAGTAATATTTCAATTATTCAGCAAACTACTACCCTAACCAAATCTCAAACAAACAAGTATTCGCTGCAGTAAGCAATTGTAGAATACCGATCAAACGAAATGTAAATACACTTTATTGTACAACAGCTGCTAATCAGAATAGTGCAACACAGTTCATCTTGCCAGCATAATATGCATGCAACCCTCGATCGGATAACACTACTGACAACAGCAACTTGGGATAACATGACTGCCATGGAACTTAAAAGAAGCTATGTATTCTGATTAAATAAGACTAAAAGGAAGCCCGCGCCATTGGCGCGCAGGAACCGGAGACAAATGTCATCATCAAGGAAGACCACATTGTTGAGTTTGCAAAAGAGATGGTTAAATAAATGAGAACAATCAGGTAAAGAACTGTGAACATAACAACATGGCACGTTTTTCATCTATTTCTAGAATATTGTCAGAGTCTTTTTATAGGTTATGTATGGCCTAATTTGAAGGTAAAAAAAGTGTTTATGTTACTAGGGAGGTCTGGAGAGGTCTGAGGAGGTCCTAGGGAGGTTCCGAGGAGATCATCGGGAGGTCTTGAGGAGATCACGGGATGTTCGGAGGAGGTCCTAGAGATCCCGAGGATGTCACGGAGGAGGTCCTAAAGGAGGTCTGAGGAAGTGGAATGCTAAGGAGGTCTGGAGGAGGTTCTAGAGGAGGTCTTGGGAGGTTCCGAGGAGGTCCTAAAGGAGGTTCTAGGGAGGTCTTGAGGAGGTCGTCACGGGAGGTCACGGGTGGGGAGGTCTGGGTGGTCCGAGATAGCTCGGGGGAGGTCGTGGGTGGTTGAGATAGGTTCACGTAGGTGTTCTGGGGAGGTCTGGGTGTTCAGTTGATCCATGTAGGTGCTCTTGTGGGAGGTCTGGATGGTCTAGATCGCTCTTGGGGAAGGTCTGGGTAGTCTAGATTGGTTCGCGTATGTTCTCCTAGAAGAGGTCTGGATGGTCCAAATAGCTTTTGGGAGGTCATGGCTGGTCGAGATAGCTCCTAGGGAGGTCTGAGCAGTCTAGATCGCTCTGGGAGGTCTGGATGGTCTAGATAGCTCTAGGGGTAGGTCTTGCGTGGTCCAAATTGATCCATGTTGGTGCTCTGGGAAGCCTGGATGGTCTAGATCGCTCTGGGGAGGTCTGGGTGGTCAGTTGGTTCACGTAGGTGCTCCTAGGAGAGGTCTGAATGGTCCGAGATAGCTAGGTGCTCCCGGGAGGTCTGGGTGGTGCGGATTGGTCCACGTAGGTGTTCTGTGGGAGGTCTGGATGGTCAGGATAATTCTGGAGGAGATCTGGGTGGTCAGTTGGTCCACATAGGTGTTCTGAGGAGGTCCATTGGCGCTTTTTTTCTTGTTTCTTGGATTGGGCGAGTAGTGGTGTTTGGTAAAGAGGGTAAATGTTTGATACTAATGAGAGTAAGTAACGGAAGTAATATTCTTAGAAGGGAACCCGCGCCAAGTGGATCAGAAATAGTCTAAATGACGCTGCAATCTGAGTATAATAGATGCCACCTGTGCTAAGCGGTGCAACTATGGACACTAATAGATTCAAAGAGTGTGGTGTATTGTTGGCGCTTGCTGTCTGGTGTTAATTTGATAATATTAGGCAACCTGGTAAAACCCAAGGGTACAAAAGCAGGCGACAAAACAATAAAACGCGGCGTAAGTAGTGAACACGTATAAACACTGGAGTATATATATAATAAAAGGATTGGTTGTATGTAGTAGATAGAGCCTATGCTCTATACATGCGGGGACTTCTTGCTTCTCTTTATTTCTTCATCAAGCGATTAGCCTTTACAATGACTAGTACCCCCTATTTATAGGCTACGATCCTACTAGGGTTTAGGATGAGGAGCCCACCTTGGACCAGGACTCCCGGTCCTAGGCCTAGTTTCTTAACACTCCCCCTTGGGCACTCATCCTTCATGTCCATGCCTCGTCAAAACTCCATAAAAACCCAGTGAGAAAAATTTGGAGAAAGAGTACATGAAACATGTTCTGCTGTGCTGCACGAATTGCCTCATTAAAAACCTTAACCGAGAAACTTCAAGAAAAACTCGTCAAGGGAAAAAGAGTACAATCCACCTAATTTCGTTTAATCTCCAGGATTTATTCTTTGAGTACTCAATCTTCATGATCAAGCTTTAATAATGAGTTTGTGAAGGTTCTCCACCTGAATTCTGCATTTCTCTAAGTCTCATCATTCCAATTCCTCATATGCATCTTTCAAAGTTAGACGCTGGAAGTGACTTAGTGAATAAATCTGCAAGATTTTCATATGACTTAGTATGCAATACTTTAATTTCGTCCATCTTTTGCAATTCATGAGCATATAAGAACTTGGGGTTGATATGCTTTGTGAGGGGACTCTTCACATAACCCATCTGCACTTGTACAACACATGCTGCATTATCTTCATAGATAATAATAGGGGTTTGTGCAGTATTCAATTCACATGACTGCTGAATGTGGTGAATCATCCGCCGAAGCCAAGCACATTCTCATGAGGCCTCGTATAATGCTATTATTTCTGGGTGGTTCGTCGAAGCCTATACAAGACTCTGCTTAGATGATTTCTATGGAATTACAGTTCCACCATATAGGAATTTATAGCCTGTTTGTAATTTGGTTGTATACGGGTCCTACAGGTACCTGTCATCTGCATTGCCATTCATAGTAAGGTCTTGGTTCAATTCTTTGCTTCCTTGGAGGTATTGGAAGATGTCTTTTATTTTCTACCAATGCCTTTAATAGGTTCTGTACTATACCTTGCTAGTAGGTTTACAGCAAATGCAATATCTGTTCTAGTACAATTTGCTAAATACAAGACTGCTTCTAATGCACTTAAGTATGGGAATTCCGGTCCCAGGACTTCCTCCCCCTCTTCTCTAAGTCTATACAGATCCTTGTCTTGCTGCAAAGATTTTCTGAACATTGGCACTTTCGAAGGGTATACCTTTTCAAAGTCGAAATTTTCTAACACTTTCTGAGTGTAGGTTGACTGGTGCACTAATATCCCTTCAGGGGCATACTCAAGTTGTAAGCCTAGGCAATATTTAGTTTTACCCAAAATCTTTCATTTCGAACTCCGACTCTAGGTAAGAGCTTGCTTTCTTAATACACTTGGGGTTAGATGATATTGAGATCATTTCATACTCGAGATTATACAAAATCCATTCAGGGATCGTCGTATAAATACACAAAGATTATTCTTATTGTTCGTGTAGCCTTTCTTGCATAGAAAGTCGCTTCAAGCGATTATACCACATTCTGTCTGATTGCTTAAGTTCGTATAGTGACTTTCTGAGTTTCACACTGTATATATTTCTATTTGCTTTGTTTTGGTTTGGGACAGGGATACATTCAGGTATCTTCATATAAATTTCCGAATCCAATATTTCATAAAGGTATGCCGGTACCCCATCCATCAATTTCACTTCTAACTTCAAGTTCACTGCCATTGAGATAAATATCTAAAGGGAGTTCCGCCCATGACCGGGGAATAGGTTTCTTCATAATCATCTCGTGGACGTTCAGCGAAACCTTGTGCAACGAGCCTTGCTTCTTTTTATTTCTCTTTCAAACAAAATACCTACTCATGCCCTACGGGGTGCACAAGGGGAGGTGTGCAGCTTACAGGCCCAAACGCCTTTCTTTTATTCAGAGAGAATAATTCAGTTTATATTGCCTTCTTCCAATTTGATCTTTTCTTTCATTCAGCGAGCGATGCAGGCTTTGGATCAAGATTGATGATTGTGGCAAGTTTCTTTGCAAAGTAAATGTCGACATTGGTTGTTGTCATATTCAAAGATTCTCCCGAAGTCATAAAGTTTATAGCTATTTCTTCAAGGGACGATTCTTCTAATGCTTCTACTTGCTCACCGCTGCTTCCAATTGCGGGGCAAGTCCCTTTAGTTTTTCAGCTCCGATGTGTGCGCACAAATCCATGCTGATGTCTCCCTTCCTAGGGATGTTCAATTCTGTTATGCCTTTTCTAAAGGTTCTATACCGATGCTAGGTCTCAACTGGCTCCCCTTCTAGTTCTGGGGCACTTCGGTGATTGGTTGTGTCAAGTCCCTCTCATCCTTTTTCACCAGGAGTCCCCGGTTACATTGGATTCGAGGGCGAGTTCTCATCCTTTTCGAGGCCTCGGGCGGGATTAGAGATACTTCATCGGTATTTCAACCCTCTCGGTGCATTGTTATGCGGCAAATGCTACTTGGTCACGCTCTTCAAATCACTAAAGTGGTCTAGCAGTTGATTCGCTAATATTTGCAAATCAATTATCGTCTGAACTTCAATTGTCTTCTGGACTTCAATTATCTTCTGGACTTCTTTTATCTTCTAGACTTCTTTATTTGGTTTACTAGTGCATGGGTCATATGCATAGATTTTAATTATCTTCTAGGCTTCAATTGTCTTCGGGACTTCTCTTGTCTTCTAGACTTCAATTGTCTTCTGGACTTCCTGTGGCTTGCCACGTTATTTCCCGACATTTTCATCAAGAGTTGATTTCCTCCCCCTAATGACGGGAAATTTATCTCATCTAATATACTATCAACGAATCGGGCATTATGCAAATCTCGGTCATAGGGTCCAAATACCGATTATGGATCTTTGTCTCATAACCAACGTATATCCTAGACTTTGGAGAAGGCCCATTGTAGTTATTTGTGGTGGTGGTATAGGTACATAAACCTTGCAACAAAACCTGCGAAAATGAGAAGTTTTGGTCTTGACCTTGCGCTAGTTGCATAGGTGGATGGATGTTATAAGTCGATGGTCTTAAAATTGATGAGAGTCTGCTGCGGCGGATCATGAGTCCCCAACATGTAGTTGGTAAATTACAATTCTTCAAAGATGTCCTAGTCCATTCTGGGTGTGGATATGCGATACGGAATGCTCAACTTTTAATTCCCATTTTCATGCAATAATCATCAAATGCTTTTGAAGTAAATTCCCCGGCGTTGTCCATTTAGGTGGATTTCACATGATGATCAGGGAAAATATTTTCAAATTAATTATCTACGAGATTTAGCTATGCAAAAGCGTGATTTCTCGTAGACAACAAACATATGTGCGACCATTCCGAGGAAGCATCGATGAACATCATAAAATACTTAAATGGCCCTTACAGGGGCTGTATAGGACCGCAAAAAGTCTCCCTGGATACGGTCCAGGAATGTAGGGACTTCATCCTTCGCTTTCAAAGCAAAAGGTCTAGTAATTAATTTCCTAGTGGTACATTCAGGGCACACAAAATCTTCCTGATTTGAAAAATTCTTTACATTCATATTATGTCCCTATGAATTGTTAATTATATTTCACATCATCCTAAGATCTAGGTGGCATAATCTATCATGCGAGAGATAGAAAAGTTCAGAACTTCTAAATTCGAAGGGTAGTATAGGCTGCAGGTGCCTTAATATTAGTGTAGTACTATAGCCCAGTTTAATATGAAGGAAGTCGTTCTAATACCCTTTTCTACTTTCTTCACGCTATACAATGAGCAAGTATTCTTTACCATACTCTTCTTCAGTCTCTACGTGGAAACCGTTAGCGCGAATATCCTTGAGAGTTCTAGTCAATTCTGGGTACAACAGATCTTATTTAATGACCAATGTTGTGCCCATTAGGAGTATAATTGTGACCCTTCCTGAGCCTATTATATAAGTATCGCTGCCTGCGATTGTCGTAAGACTACCAGCATTCTTGTTGATCGATTGGAAAAAAATTCATTTCTCTCAGGATGGTATTTATTGTGCCGCTACCTGCTAAGCACACTTCCTCCATAGGGTGCCACACGTGTTCTAATATAATATACTTTATTAATATGTAGCAGAAAGCAAGCAACACATAAATAAAATACTTCAGATATCATAACATAACTTGCTATTATAAAGACGGAAAATAAGCCTTGCATGAATCATAATAAGAATTTAATGCTTTGCCCTCCTAGAGCTTGCAACCATTATTCAATAATTCAAAATTCTGCTTCAATTACAAACTGCATGTTACTATAAAAGATCCAAGTGCAATGCGTGCACTAGATCGAATCGGCGAAGTATTCAGGAACTTCTACCTCAATCTGCTCCATGGCGATCTTCTTCTCTTGGGCAACTATGGCTGCGGCCGCTGCGATGTCAAAGGAGGGGTGATGGGGGCTGCTATTGGGCAGTCCACATTCATAAGTGCAACTAATGGATGTGGATCCTCTGTGCCTACAATGGTGAGGTGTGCCTCATGCTATCATTTGCCCTTCTTCTTAGACTGGAAAGCATCAATAGTATACGACCCATGACTTTACCCTTCTTGCCCCTCTCCTTCGTGAGAGGATTCATCACCTTGTAGCTACTAGCATTGGCTTCATGACCAATATTGCTATTAGGTGGCTGTGAGATGTAGTTTTTCCTTGGAACATCATCTTGAGCTTCCGCAACTTGCATGATGTCAATTAATTCGGCATACTCTATGTAGCTGTCTTGATGATAGTTACGTGCGGATTGTACCGCATTCGAGTGAAAGGTAGATAGAGTCTTCTCAATCTTCTACTCATCCGTGATTACATTACCACAGAATTGAAGACTGGTACAAATTCTGACCATGCTGGGTTGTTTTCTTCGAACTCCTAGTTCGTGATGCTAGTCATTTTCATATTCATGCAAAGAGTTTATAAGATTACTGCTGATAATTTACATAAAATAGTTGCAAAATTCTCATGATACTCTCTGAACTCCCGGTTCTTGATCCCGTATTTTTCTATGCATTTTTCATGATTTACTGCTATTTCCAGTGACTGAAAACAATATAAACAATCACAGATAATCAAAAACAGTAAATACAGTAAATAAATTGCATAGAAATAACAATAACAAAGTTAAACATGCTTCAAAAGTTCAAAAATATACCGAAAACACTGGCCGGTTCATTAAGGCCCAACCGTAGCCACTAAACCAGGTGCTAGGGTTTCCCCTAGCACCGTGCACTTCGTGACGGCGGCGCCCATTGCACGCAGGCGCCTTTGGATCCGCGTGCGGGCGGAGGCGAGCGGCGGCGACTAGCGCGGGAGAGCGCTGCGGCGGCGGCGGCCGATGCGGGAGAGCGCTGCGACGGCAACGGCGTGCGGTGGGAGGCCGGCGGCCATGCGGGAGGTGGTGAGTGGCGGGTCGGATGGAGAGACGCGCGCGAGGCGGTGTGCGATGGCGCGAAAGGCGGCGCCGTCGTGCTGCGCGGGTGGAGGCGGGTGTGCCGGCGATGGCGTGGGGCGGCTCCACCTTGCTCCTACTTCCTTCCTCCTTTTTCAGGTGGTATGGCCGGCGGATGCACGCGTGGGATGCTTGTGTAGCCAGCGGCGGAGCTCGGCGCGAGTGCGGAGCGGCGCAACCTACGAGGCTAGCGGTTTACGTGGTGTGCGGCCTCACGAGACCGGCGGCTCATGCGCGCCACGAGCTATGGGCCATGGTGCGGAACACGATGCGTAGCATACTGCGCGAGGTGGCCATGCGGGGGCCATCGACGCGACGTGTTGGTCCGATGGCGGCTCGCCCATGCAGGGGCGACGCCCCCTTTTTTTCTTAGCTTCCTTCGTTGCCGTGGCCGTACAACAGCTCTAGGCGGTGGAGGCGCCGGCTACAGGCCAGTGGCAGTGGGAACCCATGCGGTGGCAGCGGCGCTACTGGCGTTGGTGGCCAGCGCTGTTGGCCGACGGCTTTAGACTGCATTTTTATCATGCAATCACTGTTCACACACCCGATCACTGTTCATCAGGCGTGGTTACTGTTCATCACTCGCGTGCTGTTCATCAGGAGTGGCTACTATTCATCAGGCGCGGTTATCGCTCATTCCATTACCGATCGGCTTTGTGCCGGCGACTTCAAGTCAGCTCGCGGTAGGTTAGAACGGATTTGCAACTTTCAATCTACAGTACAATCGACATCCACTCTTTCATGCAATCTACCGATCAACATTGTGCCGGCAACTTCAAGTCTACTCGCGGTAGATTAGAGCGAATTTGCACCGTAGAAAATCAATCTAGAAAGCAAATTTGCATAATTTAAAGCGATCTAGAAAGTACGATTCAATCTACGAGTGTCGTTCATCGACGATTACCTTTTCGATGCGACGAGAGTCGATCGTGCTGATAACGTGTTGAGGAACCATCGCTGGCGAGTCCAGTCCGAGCGATTACGTTGTAGACAAACTCAGAATCGTAAGAACAATGCATGAATCACAATAACAGAATAAGAGATTGAACACAGAGATGTAAGGGGACTTCTTGCTTCTCTTTATTTCTTCATCAAGCGATCAGCCTTTACAATGACTAGTACCCCTATTTATAGGCTACGACTCTGCTAGGGTTTAGGATGAGGAGCCCACCTTGGGCCAGGACTCCCGGTCCTGGGCTTGGTTTCTTAACAATGGGTAGCATAGCAACGAATGCAAATTACTTGCTGTTTTGAGCCAAGGAACTATCATACCTGAAATGTGCTTATTTTGGATAGAGCACCGACGTTACTCTTTGTCTGTTTTAGGCAATGTAGACCTTTTCATGGCGGGTGGATCAATTGCAGGATGTCCGGCAACTCTTGCAGACCTGCAGGTTAGATATGGATGCATGATTATAATGAACGAACTCAAGGAAGCAACTGAACAAAAAATTCGTTATAGTTCGTTATGGATGCATGGTTATAATGAACGAAACTCAAGGAAGCAACTGAACAAAAAATTTGTTATAGTTCGGGAGATGAGCGATATAACGAACTAAACTTTTAAGTGGAAGAGGTTGCGTCGATTTCTCAGATATTATGTCACGTTCAATAGGCTGTGATTGTTGTGGTGTGTGGCCCTTGTGTGAAAACTGTTAGTGAAGTTTAAGGTGAAAGTGAGACAGTGATTAACTCGTATATATAGCATGGCATAGTAAGTTGAGAAATGTGTACAGAGCTAAAGCATGTATAAATGAGTGGAAAAAGCTTTCTAAGGCTGTGGAGTAGACGGCTATTTAAACACGGAGGTAGGGTGGTTTATTTAGTCGTGTAATTGTAGGCTATGTGGGATCTTGTGCGTGTGTATAGCATGGCATCGTAAGCGGAGAACTGTGTACAAAGTTAAAGCCGGTATAAATGAGTGAAAAATAGATCTGTAAGGCGGTGGAGCAGGTGTTTATGTACACACTGAAGGTCAGCTGTTTTGTTTAGCTGTGTAATTGTAGGTGGCGTGGGACTCTGTGTGGTGTATTGAAACACATCTTGTAAACTATATGAAGTAAGAAAAAAGAAGTATGTATAGGTGTGTTGGTATATGCATGGATGGATTGAATAGCAGTTACAGAATCTAAGAGGTATTTATGATGTTTTTTAGACAGCATATAGCTAGGAATTCTATCCGTATATAATAGTTTTGAGTTTTACCTCTGGATCGTTGGTGTGTTCTGCCGATGGCTGGTCAGCAAACAGGTTCTTACGAACGTGTTGTGATACAGGAAGAGTATTTCCACTGCAAGACAAAAAAAAGTAGGCACAATATATTCGAAAAAGCTAGGCATGTTAGCAAGTTTAGGTAATCAGCAATGTTATACGTGTTATTTTTAGGGAAAAAAAATAAATACCTAACTGAAGTGCTTGACGTAGTAGCTTGTTTTGTCGTAGAGAAAGGTGTGTTCTACGAACGATTGTCATGAAGATGATTTGTTTTGAAATGTTAGACTTAGAATGGCTTAGTAAAATTGAATATTTAGTGAGGAGCACATTAAATGGCAGCGGCATATATGAGCTAAGATTAGAGCAATGATAGAGCAACAGTCAAATGTAACTAAGAAAGTTTGTAGAAGGCGGATCTAATAGAGCATAGTTAGTACATAAATGGTTATTGGGGCGCAAAAAATCTAAACACCTTTAATGGTGATGGCGGCATAAAAGATACTATTAAAGAGAGGCTATAAAGACCGACCTACGTGGTTACATTACAGATGTTTAACAACTGTAGTAAGGCATATGTATAAGTTGAGTACAAACAATAGTAGTATGATACAACGTAAGGTTTTTTTTGCATGGGCTAAAACCGCTGCATGTAAACGAAATTTTAGGCGAGGCTGCACTTACAGATCTATACCTGGCTGAAGTGATAGATGTAACACACCCAAAAGTAAGCGAGAATAACAAAGGGAGGTAATAAGTGTAATTAAGATTCAGTTAATGCATACTGTGTTACGAAGGTTATTGGTAAATGAAAGCTATAGATACTGATCTGAATTGTTGTGGCACGAACCATGAAAAGGAACTGCGTTCGAGATGTATAACTCGATCTAAAATGTAAATAATCTTGTAGAATTCAACGAATAAGAGCGATCAATTATATTTAGAGAGCAATACCAGGATTTGTAGGAATAACTGAAACAGGTAAACCGCTAACGAAACTGCGAATTGCTAAATACGAAGCGCATAATTAAGGTCATCATCTACAGCTAACTGCTAGCAATAATAGGTAACTACTGGAGTATATTGTAGCCTAATGAGGTTTTTTTTCCTGATGACTGATAGGACTGTAGCATGCAGCAACAAAACTGGGCCCAAACAATTACATAGGCAGTACATATCCGTAAAACGAAATAGGTGTGTTCATGAAGGAGGATCGAGGTGTATAAATTGATCCTAAATGCAATTAAAACAGTACAATTAAGAGGATAAGAGTGATAAAGTATATTTAGAGTATTATCGGGTTTTTAGAATCGAATGAAACAACACAAGCATGTGTGAAAAACTATAAACAGGTAAATACAATCCGGATAATTAGGCATAGGTTCTATAGAGAATTGATAACAATAATAGCAAAGGTGTTATTTAAAGTGGTCAGTAAGGAAGCACTTTATAGTGCTAAATCCCAACATTGCTCTAAAGAGCAAGTTCTCGTGTAACAAAACGTTGCCAAATCAAATTATATTTCTGTTACATGACAGATAGAATAGCTATATATGATGCGTAGGTCTGATGAGGACATCAACCCTAAGGATGCAACCACTACTTCGACCCGCTGCACTGCATCATCTACTACAACTACACCTTCTGCGACAGGACTTTCAGCTACGGCAATGCCATATTTCCCAGTTGGACCGAGCTGCTACTACTCCTACATGCCAAGCTGCGTCTACATGTCATTGTACTATGTCTACACGCCCTGGTGCTGCGTCACCTCTTGTTGGCCCATAGGCTATGTAATGAATGGGCTGACTTATGTCATTAATGGGCTGATTTGGGACATGTGGCCCATATGGCCAACCCACCCCTAGGGTTTCGGTTACTGTTCACGCATAGTACTATTCACATGTGAACAGTACCACCGCCCCCTTCCTCCTTCATACAGTGGCCACTATCCCTTTTGGATAGGCGGGTTTTTCTTAGATAATATTCTGCTTTGCTGTTTTCGCCGTTTATCGGTTTGAGGAACCCAACTTGTGTGCTTCAATTATTATTTGCAATACAGATTGCATCTTCTACTCTCTTGCTTGTGTTCTCGATTAAGCTTGCAGGAGATAACCTTCTTAGCGAGTCAACCGTTAAACGGTTGATAACCAACGGAGCGATGGTGTAGTGATTGCGAGGGGATCGATCTGTTCGGGTCGGAGCCTTCGGATCATCAACGTCGTGTTCTCCACAATCGACGTATCAGTACCTATCGGAAGATCGGGCCACACTTACATCAAGGTCTAACTGCAGGAAATTTAATGGATGTGTGTCATTCATATAGTGAAACTTTGGAAGGATTTTCCTAGGACTTTAGTATAGTTCAGAATACATGCAGTAAAAAAAGCTACGCTGCAAGCATCTGGATAATGGCTGAATATAAAAAGAGAATAAAAAATAGTTTGAATGTTACCTCAAGAGTAGTGGAGTGCTCTCGCTGTTGTGGTAACAGAGGTGTTATGATCTGTGTATATGTTTGGTACAGTGGTTGTAACCTAGCAGCAATTTGAGACATGTTCTGAGGAGTCGCAGCTGCATGTTTTATTCTTGTCGACTGCGAGCATGTGTCATCAGAATGAAAAAGGGATGAATGAATTTTTTTGGGGTGAACTGTTTCTATCCATTTTTTTATGCATGTAAGCTAGATGGTAGCAGTACACTGAATAGCTGTAAGTAGGTACAGTAAACATAACTTAAAATAGGTCCTATTTTCAGATAATGCAAGCATTTAGTGAATAAGCGTATACATGTGCTTCTGTAAGTTTTATCTTCAGGTAAAGAATAGTTTTTTTTTTTCAGGTAAAGAATAGTACTATGAAAAATGCTGCAAATCGATACTGTTTTCAATTTTTTTCAGGTAAAGAATAGTATGCATAATAGATACTTTCATGGTAGCAGAAAATAAATCTTGGACGATCAATATCTCAACAAAGAGTCTGTTATCTCTGACAGACTATACCACAATACCAAGTAGTTGAACAATGCTGCAAATATTTTCATGGCAAATGTCACCTCAATAATCTAATTTAGAAATTGTGCTTGTAGGGAACTTTTGTACATGACGAAACAAATAGACTAAGAATTAATATAGTCAATTTAGATAGGTGCACATGAGCACATAAGTCAACCAACACTACTACAGCAGAGCACTGTAGGGGCGGCTGGTGAGCCTCTGTAGAGGCGGCTCGACCGGCCGCCCCTACCCAACCGTCGCCACAAATCAGAGATTTGTAGGCGGATTCTGAACCGCCCTACAAATCTTATTTGTAGAGCGGTTGGTTTCTAAACCACCTACAAACTGTTTTGTAGAGGCGGCTTGTAATCCAGCCGCCTCTACAAATTAGATTTGTAAGGGCGGCTTAGATGACCAGCCGCCTCTGTAATTTTCTCTGTGGAGGCGGCTTGCAACTACAGCCGCCCCTACAATCTGTTTTCCCGCCAAAAAAAAAATTCAAATTCTCAAACCACGGTACATATATCAAACCATGCATGATATATATATATATATATATATATATATATATATATATATATATATATATATAATTGAAGACATGATATTAACAAGTTCAACGAGAGATTATATTCACATCCGCGCAACATCATGTTTATAATTTATCATTAGAAACACTTGTAGCATAAAGTGCGATGCGATAACATTACATACACATTGTTCTCAATGTCCTAAATGCATTCCTTCCCACTCACGAAGGAACTTCGTACTCGAGGCGACGTCCTAGCATAGGCGTGTCGTCATGGTATGTACCTCGGCGTGTATAATAGCCTCCATTATGAAGTTGCAAATGTCCCCGACGAGCTCCGAGGAGGCTATCATCGTTGAGTGGTTTTCTACAAATTCCTATCTCATCTTTCCACTACAAGACAATTTTAAGTTTAGTATTTCATAACATATGCGTGTGTTATCGACAAGTGAATTAGTTATAACATACCATAAAGGGTGTCTCTAAGCACCGGTGACACTCATGTAAGTGCATCGTAATATCCACATGCAAACTCCGGACTTACGCTTGGCAGCGTGAGTTTCGCATATAAAACGTCAATGCTTGTGGCGGCAACGTAATGTAAGTACTAAAGTAAGTTGCACTTACGGCCATCTTGTTTTGACATATAGGTCACCCTTCCTCTCGGATCATGCACCCTTTGAGTTTGTTGACGTGAGTACACATGCGCTCTGCTCGAATGAATTTAACAAAAGCAAGTTAGTTAGTATTGAAAAGTCAAAAGCGATGAGGATGGTTGATAAGTATACGTCTTAAGAATGCTTATGAAATCTTTGTAAGCGACTCGTCATAATCAAGTGGATCCATGACCCACGCCATGCCTAGCTTGGAGTCGTGACTACACAAATCAATGCTTCTGCATGAATTTAATCATAGGAATAGATAAGCTCGTTTGCATCGAACAAAATAATATGGCTCATTAAAGATTGAAGGATATAGTTAAACTTACTTGAAGTTGTAGGGTAGAAATATATAGGATTTGTCTTGCATTACGGAGAAAGCTCTCGAAATATCGCGCAACCTTATAGCACTCCTTCCTAATTTTTCATTCCGTATTTTATCTTTCTCCTCAACGGTCTCTCCACGGGCCAGCTCCTTGTGGTCAGTCCCACTTCTTTGGGGAAATTAAACATCGTCTGGGCTATTAATTGAGGTCCAAGTACCTGCTTGGTCTTTGCTAGGAAGTTTACTTGAAATGTGCACTTGCATTCTACAAATCATAGCGGGTTAGTTAGTTATAACAAAATCTAAAGATTACAATCATATCAATGCAATAGGAGTAGGACTTACGGGCACCACACGAATGAGATTGGTTTCCATTTCTCCGAGGCGAAAGATAGTATGGATGTCATCAAAGTCAAAGGCAATTTGTCCTTTTGGGCCTCCAAATGTCATGGGCGGGAACCTTGCCTCTATGAGATTTACCTTCGTCGGGATAGCACGCAAGTACCAATCATGAAACCTTTTTCATTCCAATTGGTAGGTCTTTGGATCACCCGATTTGGAAGGAAACACTTGCCTCTTTCATATTTTTGCGGGCAATTCTTTGACCATGTGATGCATTCAACATTTACGTACTTGCAAGTAACCTGGTTGGTTTTGGTTGGTGCCTGCCCTTGCACTTGTTTCCGTTTGCTGGTGACCGCCTTCTCAGATCTTGGCGCTTGGTTCTCCGGCTTGAACATATCATGGCCATACCACCTTTCCACCCCCACGACATCATCGCCGGCACATAAGTCGACCTTATCTTGATTGGATGCTTTTTTCAATTTACGGCTCATTGTGGGCACCTTCGGGTGCATCAACGATTCGCATGCTCTTCATCTTTGTTGTGCGCCTCTTGTTGTTCATGTGTCGGCTCTACACATCCTCCGGAGGCGGTGAAGACGGTGGCATATCATGAGGCACGTCATCGCGAGTGGCGGTGTCGCATCTCGAGCAATTGTTGGTCATGATGTGGTGTGCGTATCTCCCCTCCTCAACTCCTCCAAACGTAGCGGTATGCGCACGAGCGATGTAATCGTAGTCAATATGATGTCTCGCTTGTGCGAGGACGAACCGTTCACTACTTCTCGAGTATTTGGAGTCCTCGGGAGTTGGAAAGTCTATCCTCCAGCGGCTGAATTCGGACTTCACGGTGCGAATCTTGACCCTAGTGTAGTCCGGCGGGATCCGATTAGTGTGATAAGTGCCTCTGGAGGATGTGCCTCACCGTTGCCACCTCAATCATATTTGATTGCTGCCCATGAGAACAACCAAAGTGCAAGGAGTAGGTTCCGTATCGATCGGCGGTTGTGGCTGCAGATGGAACCTTAGGTGCTGCGAACTTCAGTTGTCCGGTGGTGGCATTACGATTCGTGCCTCCGTTGATGATCCTTGCTCCTGCAACGCCTTGCAACTAGAGCCTTTACTTGGACCTCAAGGTTAGCCTCTCGGTCTCTATCATGTTTCTTGTACATGTGCCTATCCTCTTCAAATCCCTCCTTCCATATCACTCTTTTCCCTAGCCCCGACACGGCTGTGTGCTCGGGGTTTCCCAAAACAAGGCTAAGCTCATCCCTCTCTCGGAAGGCTTAAATAAGCCCTTCTGCATTGTTCAACATAGTTCGATATCTTTGATCTTGTCTCTTGATCTCAGGCTTACTAAACTTAAGCGCCTTGGATGCTTCTTTATTCCTCGAAAGGATCCAGTTCCTTGTGCGCTTTGAAACCCCACAAGTTGTATGTCCCGGTGATGCGGCATCTTCCTCTATCTTCCTAAATTGCTCTTCCTTTCCATAGTACCCACGGGTCCTAGATGATGGTGGTGCACGTTCTTCTTCCTTGCTTCGATGTTACGCAGACGCGAGGCCAATGCTTCCGCTGAAGTCTTCTGAGCCACAAACCGCTCCCATTGTCCAGGAGTTATGTTGCCAAACTCCTTGAAGGGAGTTAATCCCTTTTGGACATATTTGACGTTGAGGGACGACTTCCAACCTCTCCATGACTCTCCAATCTGCTTCATAGCGTGACGCGTACCATTTCCTCGGTTCATGAAATCTAAAACTGGTCATCAGCTTATCCCATAAGACTTTCTTTGTATCAGCTGGTACTTCTTTCCAAGTTGGGATTGCCGGGTTCAACTCATCTCTTACCAGCGCCCCAATTGCGTTACGCCACTTAGCTCTGAGATGTTTTGGCTCAAGTGGCTCCCTAGCCTCCCGACCTCTCTTATCACATATCTGTGTCCTTTGGATATATGTTAGCACTTCTTTTCCTCGTCCCCTCTTTGCTGGCTGCCCGAGTTTGTGGCCGGGTTGTGGAGCAGGCGCCATCGATGTCCTCTGCTACTTCTTGCCTCTGTGGCTCTGTGGCTCTTGCCTCTGCTCCAGGCTTCCTCTGCTACTTCTTATGCAGCGAGATGTCGCCACGTCGTAGAGTTCGAGAAGGGCCTATTAGGTGAAGTGTTAGTAATGATAACACGATCTTATATACAAGCATAATGTATGAAATAAGGCTTTATCCCTACCTCCTCGTTCGGATCAAAATCCTGTCCAACTCCTCTTGGTTGGCCTCATGCATTACAGGTGGGAAAGGATCCTCGGACTTACATATCCTCTTCTTCATCCTCGTCAGCGTCTTCATCATTAGCCTCCTCATGGTCCCCATCTAATAACATTTGTAGATCATCGTCTAGCTCTGGTTGAACTGCTCCTCGATAAGCAACTCGGTTGTTCGTCTTCAAAGATTGGCACTTGTTCGGGGCCTCGGGTTGTGTCGTCTGTTGTCCCCATCATTTTGTGCTTTGTTCTAATAGATGCAACAAATACAGATAAACAATACTATTCTGATCCTCTAATAGAGCGTGGTAGTAGTAGTAGGGAAGAGAGATGAGAGTAGTACAAGTAGAACATATGCACTCAATGAGAATTGACATGATCATTAAAGCGAAACTCGGTTTGAGAGCATAAGAGGCGTTACAACAGTCTAACCAGCTATAATTGAATAAATCACATTTAAGCGCCTTTAAAAATCAAAGACCAAGTTAGAAAGGTCCATTTTTCACGATTACGGGCTTATGTAGCACAAGAAAATAAAATGTAAACAAAAGAAGTAAAATGTGTCAAGCTAAAAGTTGTAATAAAGCGCACCACTACCATGCCTAAGCTAACAAAACATACCAATAACAAGTGAAATTTAGCTCCAAATACACATTTCTAATGAATTTTTTCCTTCTCTTTATTGATCTTCGTATTTCTGTCCAAACTATCCAACAAGAGGCATAAATCATTTCACAACTATAAATTAGCACTAGCCAAATTTTGTTATCCTCACACATACAAATTTCATTCTTGATAGAATCAGTGCAGCTTTATATTTATTTGCAACAATAAGAACCGAAAATGACAATATCAACCTTTAAAATCAAGCTTTACACCTCAAATTGAAGTTTTATCACATGTTTATGTATTCACATGCATGCTATAATACAACCGATGTCCGGACAATGTCCAAAATGACAAGCTAACTCCAAAGAAGAATCACATTGCATGCTCAAACATGTCTAGCTAGCTTAAAGCCTTAAATGGGCTAGCATTTAAACAATTTTAAAACCGACTCTACAACACAAATAAGTATTTGAGTAGCAAATAATTAACACATCGAAACGCATCCGCCTACTCTAGAACAAATAATCCTCTCAAGGTGCTTCCTTATCGCCTTGCCTTCTTAATCGGAAATGCAGGTCCTCTGGGATCTCGAGCGCCACCCTACTCACCAACACACAACCATCCACACATCAACGTGACTCTACCGTTGCGTATAGATAACAGAGGAGTTCATAGGAGTTCGTATAGATAACACGAGAGGAGTTCGTGCATCGGCGTCGGAGAGAGCACAGCGCGTCGGAGAGGAGAGGAGCACCGTCGCTTCCACTTGCGCGCGCCGTCGCTTCCACTTGCGCAAACCTAATGGCGGGTTCCACTCACGTGTGCTTGGCGGCGGCGCGGCACGGTGATGCGCGACGGCGGCGTCCTCCACGGGAATAACGCCCGCCACGCGCCCGTCGCTTCCACTTGCGCAAACCCTAACGGCGGCGGCGGCGGAAAATTTTGGTGTTGTGCGCCCAATGACTTAGCGATTTCGGCCTCGCCGCGCCCTCCGGCTTATATAGGAGGCGATTTGTAAGGCGGTTGAGATTACAACCGCCCTAAAAATAGATTTGTAGGGCGGTTCTGAACCAGCCGCCTACAAATAATTTACAAATCGGTCCCGGCGGTTGGATCGAAATCCAGCGGTGAGAATCACGAGGCAATGGGCGGTCAGATGCTCCGGCAATCTGGCGTTGATTTCCAAGCGGACGGCTCGCGATGCGCTCATGTGGTGCGGCTCGGCCGGTGCATTTCAGCGATTTGTAGGGCGGTTGAGGTTACAAGCACGCCCTATAAATTATTTCCATAGTTTTAATTGAAGTAAATTCTTTTACAAAAATTATTTTAAGTGTATGTTCTTGATGTTTGACTATGGATTTTGAAAGCGAGCTAAACCTAGGAATGATTTTTAGAGATAGCAAACTAGCTCCAAAAATCATGAAATTTTAATGGAGGTTGATGACTCTATGACTCTAGAAGGCTATTTCAAAGGTTTGACCGGTTTGACTTGCCTCTAAAATATTTCAAATAATTTCCAAAATTATGAAATAAATCGAGGTGTCACAAAGCAACCTTAGAACCAAGGAAAATTATTTCAAGGGTTCGACACGATTTCACCAAGGAGGTTGTTGACTTGAGACAAATGAGGATTTTAATTTTGGATTTCCCAAAATTCTTTTACAAGAATTTCGAAAAAGCTCAATAGCACAAGGGTGTAAGAAAAGTTTTAAATTATCCTCATTTTATTACATTTGAAACACAAGCCAAAATGGGGATGTTCTGGGATGTAAAATAAAAGTTGTAGAACTCATCAAAATATACAACTTTGGCACATTTTCTCCAAACACACTCCATGCATCTTTGAACACACATACATACAGATACACACACCATGCATCAAACTTGAACAACTAGCTTTGTAACAAGTTTCCCTTGGCACATTTCGTTCCCATGGCGGTATGTCTTTGGGCAAGTTCTTTTCCGACACCAGATCTTCTTAGGAAAGTCGTTGAATAGTTGCATTTCATCGTAGTTATTGTACTCATCAACATCATCCACTCCGTCTACTCGGATAATAGTTTGTTTCCGAAGGCAACCACATGCTTTGTCTTCTTTTTGGGGGTAGGTTAGTTTTGGTCACGTAAATATAAAACTTGTGTGACACGTGAAGCGAGCACCCAAGGGTCATCTGCGTATCCGATATTCTCGAGGTCCACGATCGTGAACCCGATCTCATTCACTTGGTGTTGTTTGACCAGGCATCTAAACATGGCCATCGTATACCCATTCCATAGTCAAGTTCCCATATATCATCTATGATGCCAAAGTATGGGGTCTTTTGCCCCATTCCGTTGATGGCTTCTATTGAGCGCTTGCTATTTTGGTTCACACAATTACTATCCTTTGCGGTGGTATAGTACGTGTACCCATTGATGTCGTAAGCTTGCCATGATGTCACTTGTCTCGATGGGCCCCGATAACCTTCCGATGGTAATATCATCTCTGGTTTCCCCATTCGGTAGGTTTTGCTCCTTCAACCATGTAGTGAATCGATGCTTGTCTTTGTTTCATGACCCAATCGTCGAGCGGCCATTACTCTGCCTAATGACATCAAGTGTTCATCAATGTGCGGTTGCATCGATTCGTACTCTGCAAGACACTATAATGAGCTCGACTAACCGTTGAAATCCTTGTCGATGAAGACTTTTCTCCCTTGGTGCCCTTCGGTCGACCTACCCTTGTGACAAGAATCGAGTTTACCAATCCCTCTTTGTACTTTTAGGTACTCTTGACAAAGACTCGGCGACTTCTTCGATATTGTAACCCTCTATCATGGAGCCCTCGGGCATGCTCGATTATGCGCGTATCGGTTAAGAACCGACATGAACCGTTCGTAGGACCACATTTCATGTAAGTAGCAAGGGCCCGGTGCAGTATCGATGAACCATGTGAATCATGAGATGTGGCATTATATCAAAAAAGCGGGAGGTAAACACATCTCTAGTTGGTTTATTGTCTCCACCACGAATTCATGTAGGTCACGAAGCTCATTTTCACCAATCGTCTTCGTGAGATCTTGAAAAGAAGTAACACATGCGGGTGATGGCCATTTTCAAGAACTCGGCTCTATAGCCCGATTGCAATAGGTAGGAACAATGTGAGCATCACATGACAATCGTGAGCCTTGAGGCGTGTTATTGATGAGTCCTTCATTGACACTAGCTTCTTCACGTTGGTGAAAACCAGTGGGAACTTTTACCCCTCTCAAGAAATTGCGGATCGCCTCCTCTCATGCAGGTCGAGTTGAAACTAGCTGCGGGTAGGAGGTATTTTCCATTACCACGAGGTATCGGGTGAAGCTCGGCTTCACATTTAGTGCACCATGTCTTTAGTGATCTTAGACCATCCTTTGTCTTGCAGTGTCCATCAAGGTAGCAATGAGACTCTCAAATACATTCTTCGTAAGTGCATAGAATCAATGGCATGGGGACCTCCAAGTCCGGCCAATAAAGCGGATACTTAAAGAAGATCGACTTTTCTTAAAAGGTACACCGGGACGGGAGGTGTGCTTCTATCTCTCTTTGTCCCATCCGCATTCTTCTTTCCAAAATCGACATGTATGTGTTTCACCATTTGAACACATGTTGCCCGTTTTGACGTCTCTGGAGGATTCGGTCTACGGTTTGTTGTCATAAAATTTGAAGAACAACTTGCTGCGGTATCTGTGAGTTGTCTTTAAGAATCGTCGTACCTTAGGTAAACTTGTCTTCTTGAATGCATCCAGGAACACCCATGTAGTACCATCCAAGCATACTAAGCATCCAGTCTTCCCTTTGATCTGTCCGGACAAAGCAAGCAGTAGAGGTAATCATTGGTAGTGACAAAGATAATGGCTCTACATATGAAGTCCTCCTTTACGAAGGCGTCGTGCATCGGCTCTCCATACCGCCATAGCCTCTCCATTTCTTGCATCAAAGGCTCGAGGAACACATCTATATCAATGCCCGTTGTTTGAGACCTTGAATGAGAATAGTGAGGAGAAGATATTTTCTCTTCGACACAACCACGTTGGGATGTTGTACATGGTTAAGATCACCGGCCATGTACTATGCTCATTAGTTCTCTCATTGAAGGATTCATTCCATCGTGCTAAGGCCAAACCGTACATTCCTTGGGTCTTTGCTAAATTCTTGGTATTTCGCATCAAAGCGTTGCCAGCTGGGTAGCATCGGCGGGTGTCCAATCTTACCATCACCCACCTTGCGTTCATCATCCCACCATGTCATGAGTGAAGCTTCCTTAGGGTTTAGGAACATACGCCTCAAGCGATCGACGGTTGTAGGTACCACATTACCAAGGCGGGATTCTTCTACGCTTTGCATCGATGCCTAATGGAGTGTTCTCTTTGGGTTGAGAATCTTGTACCACCTTTTCCCACCTTTCTTCCTCTTCTTCCTGTGGAGGCTTCTTCCCGTTGTAAAGGTCATTGTTCTTGTAACGACTAGTGCCACACGGGGCATTTATCTAGTGACTTGAGCGTATCGCCACGATAAAGGATACAATGGTTAGGGCATGCATGGATTTTCAACCCCATTGTCAATGGACTTATAACCTTCTTAAGCCGTATGTGTTGGCGGGGCGAGTTTGGTGTGGCAGCAACCAAGGCAGAGGCGTAAGATCATTGAAACTACTGATCGACCGGTAGTGCCAGCCTTGGGATGAGTAGCTCAAGCACAAAGCGTAGCACCGTCGGTGTGTCGGACAACCCTTTTCAACACCATACAAAGTCTCCTTGAGGCTTTTAACCCTTTCAAATTTTCTAGACCTTTCGGGCTCTTTAGTAAAATCTACGGTCCAATGGCACGAAGCATTTCCTCCAAATAATCACCGTCATCTTCATCCCCGACACGTCCTCCGCCATCATTGCCACCAACCGTCGTTATGACCACCACTACCTTCTTCTTCACGGTCTATTTCTCGCATCATATTCAGCTACATATTGGTCCATGCAATCTAGGTAATCGTCGTGCGTCTTCTTACGGATCAACGCCGTAATAACCGCTTCACCATGATGATTCCAAAGCGTGTAGTCTTTAACAAATCCTCGCATAATCAAGTGTGATCTAATGATAGTCACATCTTTCCATGCGAGATAGTTCTTCAAATCGCTACGGACAAAGAATTTCACCACTATTATTGCTCGACATTGCATGGCTCTGCGGCTTGAAGAAATTTATCCACTTCATCACGAAAACTTGGCTCCCACCTTTGTTTACCATACATCCAAGAGTTCCTGTCGTCCATCTTTATTTCAATATAGAAAACAAAGATAAGAATTAATAGGACTAATTAATACTTCACAAATTAATTATTACTTCAAAAAATATACATAGAAATTTTATGGAAGGATATTCTAAATTCGATTAATAATTCTAAATGTATGGTGCAATGTAAATAGCAATTGTAAATATATTCCACTAAATTAATAACAATGTAATTAGTAAAAAAAACAAACCCTAGTTCTAGGTATCTAGATCTAGATGTAGCTCAAACATCCATAAAACTAATTAATAGTCTACTAAAATCAAGGAAGAATGACTAAATAAGGGTATGACATTATTCCCATAACTAATTTAGCCTAGCATATTCAAAATTTTAACCTCATTTGCTCCATAAATTACTCAAACACCATAGAAGAGAGAAAATCAAAACTCTAATTAAGCAATAACCCACCATTAAAACTTCAAAAAGATGTATGGAAAACCATTTTCTTACCTCCAACAACCTCTCCACCAAAGGAATTTAACTCAAAACCTTCCCCTCAAAATAGCAATTTTTGGGAGGTGCCCAAGGCCTCCCTTCCTTCCTCTCTCGGGTTGCATGTGCGGCTCGAGGAGGAAGAAAGAGGTCTGTACTATATGATTTGAAGGGCCCCTACAAATGAACCGATGAGGCGGTGGGACCAACCGCCTCTACAAATCAAGCGATGAGGCGGCTAGTATTTCAGGCCGCCCTACAAATATAACTCATTTGTAGGCGGTTGGTGATACCGGCGCCTCTCTTTGAACCATTTGTAGAGCGGTTGGTATAGTGAGCGAGCTCGACCAACGTGAGGGGCGCTTGGTAAGTGAGCCGCCTCTACTGTGAAATAGGTGGTGTTGCTACAAATCATTTTTGTAGTAGTGCAAGAAAAGTCGATCTCATAGTTGATGGGATTTTTTTATAAGGTCTATCTAGAAAAAATACTCCTGTAACAAATCGAAATCTGAAAAGGAATCTCTACGAAAATCATCTGTACAGAACCATCCAACCTATCGAGGCTAAAGCGGAAATCATTTTGCATCAAAGGCTAGGGATCATCTATACATACAATGTAAGCTACATGAATCATTGGGAATTAAGGGAAATGTTGAATTGAATTTTTGTAAGGTTAAAAGGGATAAAACAATGGAACTGAACACACTGTGAGGCAAGCGAGGTTACAGGAACCAAGGAAATCAAATGAGTGTCTGCTCATGTCCAGCACAGGAAAATCTCATAAGGCAATTATAATAGCGTAAATATACATTAACTCATAACAAACCTGTACAAAATAAGAAACTGTAATAGCGAAGTAGTGCTTGTTGAATCTAAGAATTTATTATTGAAATCTGCGAAGGGCGCATGTTAAGCAAAGCACACACTGGTGATTGTGCCCCGTACGACCTAATATTTCCCATATCTGTAGGTAACGCTCTGAACCAGCTTCTCAGACCATTTCACTGCCCCTCGAAATGAGAACATATATATAGTAAGACAATGTATATATATATATATATATATATATATATATATATATATATATATATATAAATGAGAAGAACAAATGTAGAAATCACCCTAAGCTATAATTGTATCACGCATAACTTTTTTTTTGCTCAAGCAATCTAAAAATGCAGGCAAGATTAAGCAAGCAGGATGCACACCAGTTCACAGGAGACATACTCATTGTGGGCGCGGATTATTGAAATGTACTTAATTAAATTCATAATGTAGCACGATTATTAATGAAGGAACAGTAATGCCCCTTAATTAAAGATCATGCTAAAGATATAAATTTAACAAGTATCAATTCAATAAGCGAGATCCGGATATATATATATCTCACAATGGTTCCGGGATCACGACCATTGCATATATATATCCTTCAACAACATTGCATCATACACATACAAGTCATACATTTGCATAATTAAACATAAGCTTACATCATTCGGTTTAGTTCTACAATATTAAGTGACTTGGTCACTTCAAAAGTTTAACAGCGGAAGCAAAACAAAAGATTAAAGTCCACCAATGGCCTCATCCACCCGCAGGCAATTGCGTGGAGGAAAGAAGTAGCTTTACTCGTTAGCGTCACCCTGATCGGCGCTAACGGGTACTTCATAAAGAAAACCGTCCTCACCTGCAACAATAGGTGGTAGCACCTTGAGTACGGAAGGTACTCAGCAAGTCTTACACAAACTAATAAAAGAAAGTGGTTATTAGAGCCTATACAAATGGATAGAGTTGTTACATGCATAAGGTTTCAACAGGAAGGTTTAAAGGTTCAAATTTGCATAAAGCGATACATCTTAACCTACAAAGGCTAAATTTTGATAAAGCCATTTAATAAATCAAAGATAAAGTAGAACAATAAGTAAAGACATTAAATGTAAACAGTACAGTGCATGAATCCCTCATGCACACCAAAACTAAACCGAAACCAGATTTTTAAAATCAAAAATTCTATCTGAGATGACATCAATTCAAGTTATCGTCCATGACCGTGAACACTGACTATTGAGCAGTTTATACCTGCGAGGTGTACATCTTACCCACATGACTTAGCTAGCCCGTTGCCTTCGGATGCCTCAGAATGATGACATACTTCCTTTGGTATGCTGGCCAGGAAACTAAGATTTGGTATTTTTCAACAAGCTAACACTATTGAGTTGGACCCCCATGTGTGAGCTGATCCCGCTTAAACAACGACTGATAGCATCTGCTTAACCGAGGCACACATGTTGCGTCAGTAATGCCGATCCAAACAATTAAATGCGAACTGGGCTCACTACCCATATTAGAATGCAATCGGCACCATTAAGGTATCGTATATGCTACGGAGCACATATACGCCCTCACCCTTCTAAGAACATCTGATACTGACATACAAGCTCACATGGCATACAACGCAGTCATAAGACCAAAGCATCTATGCCATACAAGGTCAATACACATATCCTTACTCTCCTGTTTCCAACCCAATAGTCTTAACATTTTACTTAACCAAACAGCGCCCATACACTGCATGTGGAAATGCGTGGGGACTTGGCTGAATAGTCGAGTTCGGTCCTTAATTAACCGGACAAGTCCACCACAAACCCAATCTCGTGCACAAAAGCACCATCACTAGCTTCCTCTTGTCCAGATCAATTTAAATTTCAAATACAAATCGATTTAAAGAAACTGGACAAAGAGTTTAAAATAACACTGAGTTGATTGTGATCCCCATGTTTGACAAGATATGCTTGTCAAACTCTAAAGTCTCTAGGCGCAAGTCTAAGCGAAACTGAAAATATAGGTTATAATATACGATGCTATGCTAAGGTTAAGTGTATGGTTACAATTGAGGTAATCCTTGAGTTTGGTCATAGCTAACTACTATGAGATCAAAATTTGTATTTTGAAAAATAGCATACCTGATTGTCACTGAGTTTAGAAAAAATCTAATGTATAAAATTAGGGATCAACATGGTGCAAAGAGGAAGCTTGCCTTGGTAGTAGTATACTACATTGCGAGTTCAGATTGTTGAGGCGATTCAAAAACTTCAAATGAACGATTCTATAGAAAGCAAATAAATCCAATAAATGCCAAAGTGACAATAAGTTCAAAATGAAAGAAATATGCATGATCAATTTGAAATGCATGATTACAGTATCTTAAGCCATAACTGCCCATAATAGTGATAATAACCCATAATATAGCTTACTATTTTCAAAAAGACGACGGAGTTTAGTGCAAAGTCGAGTTTGATTTTAAAGAAGTAAAGCAGACAGATTGCAATTTTGGAAAAGGAATACTGAGAACATGCAAAGTTCATAAATGAAACTTAGCATGATCTTTTAGGGTAATTAATATCCCAAGTTAACCTTAAGCTAACCTAATCGATTAGATTACAAGCGCTAAAGTAAAACTTATTTTGTCGGTTGGTGACAAGAGAACAGAGACAAATTCCAACTAGAGTCAAAATAGATGATGACAAGAATTGAAAGATCAACTTGTTATGCTGCTAGGGTTTGGTCTAAACCTAAATAAGATGATAAGTTAACAGGAAGAACCTAATTCTTGAAAAAGATACGAAAGGCGAAAAGTTAGAATACAACTTTTAGTTTAAAGCAAGTTGAAGCTTACGATGTTCAAAAGAATGATTCACGGGAGCTTCTAAAGTCCTTAGGATGCTCAAGATGTTATAACTAGGGTTTTTAGCTTACCGGGGATGGGAAAGGAGCCAAAGACTCAAAGCCGATGATGATTGTGAGAAATAAACTCGGTTTAACCTACAAAAGATGTCAAATCTTTATTACAAGGTAAAACCGATTGCTTGGGATGGACAAGCAAAGAACAGGAGCAAGAAACCCCACTGGGTGGAAATGACGATGAAAGCTTTAGTGGTCAACAATGGCAACAAAAAGAAAGCTAGGGTTTATATATGGATGTTGAGCTACGGGGCAAGAGAGAAAGGTCTAGAGTTGATGAGGTGTCCATTTAGCTAAACATCCAAAAATTAGTGCATAAACTTTGGGATAAATCCTCTCCTCTTTTTTAGAGAGATCTGTATGAGAGAGAGGAAGAAGATAAGAACACTCTTACATGTGGGTCCCATTGTCATTCTCGACTGCGCGCTTCACAAAAGCTCAAAGAATATCAACCGTCCAGATTGGAAATGGGCGGCTGTGATAAATAGGGAGATTAAAAGATTTGAATCGGTACCAGTTAATATGGACCGCACGATCTAGGTCGGTCGATCGAGATCTAAATGAAATCCCGAAGGTTTCGGGGCTCCGCTTTCAAAGAGAGACGTTGGATTAAGATCCAACGATCGATTAAAAGGAATACACGTCACCCCTTTTGATGTGATGACGCGGCACCGTCCGATTAGATTTCTACGGTCGAGATGGGGCAAAGAACCGGATGGTCCGATTGCATACACTCATATGGACCCTACGATGAAAATCCAACGACCCACCCAATTTGGGCTTTAAAGGCCCACGGTCAAAAAGGAGCGACGTAGGATTTAAATCCAAAGGCCCACATAAACGCGCGCCTTTGATTTCAGACTGAAATAAGCGACGCGGTTAGATCAAAGATGAACGGCTGCGATCGTAAGGGGATCCGAAGTCGTCCGAATGCATACACCAATCTGGACCACACGATGAAGATCCAACGGCCCAGAGGAGCGCGGGCCTTAATAGCACGCGGTAAAAAGGAAAAGCCGTAGGATTTGAATCTAACGGCTCAGATAAAAGCGCCTTTAAGTTTAAAACAAAAAGGGATGTCTTTGTTGGATCGAGAATGAGCGGTGGAGATTGAGAAGGGCTCGGAGTTGTCCGATTGCACACACTGATCTCGAGCGTTGGATCAAGATCCAACGGCGGAGATTAAGACGCACACGTGGACAGCCCGCGGGGCGTTATAGTCTCGCCCGTTCGATTGAAGATCGACGGCTCATATCACGTGTGGGTTTTGGGCTCGCGCCGATCGTGTGAGCCGAACCGGTGCAGGTTGGACCCAACCGCATGAGTGAGTCGCTACGATGCTAGGTCTTGAGTCGGACCGATTTAGTTGGCGAGATCCATTCAAATACTTAAAAGGTTTGGTAGGATTTTAAAAATAGCAAATAAATTTATCAATTCATGAAATTTCTCTTGGAAGTCTGGGGATAACATATTTCCTGGATAAATTTTATATACCACATTATCACTTTGTAAAATACATAAATATTTATTTTAGCCATAAATATTCATTTAAAAACAATTATTTTCTTTAAATCAATTTAATTTCTAAAAAAATGCAACAAAAATATTTTTAGCCAAGATAATTTATCTAGGCTTTAATAAAAATACTTCCCAGTCATAATACAAGTTTTATCTCGTATTACTTTAAGACTTTAAATGGTCCTTTTGGGATTTTTGGCAAAAAGGAAGGTTTTTAATTTGTAACATGCTGCCCAAATTGTAGAAATGAACAGTAATGCTATGAACACACCTCATTCTTGTTCATAAAGCATTTTATTACTGTTTATAAACTTGGGATACATTACAAACCTACCCCCTTAAGAAAATCTCGTCACGAGATTTGGAGCAGTTAAAGATTAGAAAGAAGTGAAATGGAAATGATTTATGAGGAAATTCAACATCTATTGTCTTGATTTCCTTCAAAGATAACAAAGAAGAAATTTTCATAACAACATAGTGTTATCATTACATCTTTGTTTACATTGCTTTGTTTAAACTTTCCTTTCTTGATTCAAAGGAAAGTACTAAACAGCAAAAAGATGGGGGTGCTCAATCTGCATTAGATCTTCGCGCTCCCAAGTGGCTTCATCCTCGGAATGATTAGCCCACTGAATTTTCAAGAACTTGACAGTACGATTTCTTGTCCTGCGTTCCATTGTGTCGAGGATACACACTTGTTGTTCTTGATAGGAAAGATCAGGTTGGAGATCAAGATGCTCATAAGCAGTTGCCTCAATAGGAATACAAAGACATTTCTTCAATTGAGACACATGAAAAGTATCATGCATCACGAGAGGATTGAGTAGTTCTAATTGATAAGCTCTGACTCCTCGCTTAGCAATGATTCGGAAGGGTCCGATATAACGAGGTGCGAGCTTCCTTTACACAAAAACGATGAGTACCCTTCAGGGGTGACACTTTAAGATAGACATGGTCATCTACCTCAAAGCTTAATTCACGACGACGATGGTCAGCATAGCTTTTCTGACGAGACTGTGCAGTTTTCAAACAATCTCGAATCAGACGAACTTGCTCTTCTGCTTCCTTTACCAAGTCTGGACCATAGAATGATCTTTCACCAGACTCGGACCAATTCAATGGAGTCCTACAAGCTCTCCCATACAAGGCTTCAAAAGGTGACATTTGAATACTTGCTTGGTAGCTATTATTGTAGAAAAATTCCACATATGGCAAAGATTTCTCCCAGTCTTTGCTATAAGATAGCACATAAGACCGAAAAAGATCTTCCATTACTTGATTCACTCTCTCAGTTTGACCACTAGTTTGAGGATGATAAGCGATCGAAAGAGAGTTCAGTCCCCATAGCCTGATGAAGACAATTCCAAAAGTGGGAAGTAAACTGAGGGCCACGGTCAGAGACAATGACCTTGGGAACACCATGAAGACAAACAATTCTAGCCATATAAAGCTCTGCTAGCTGCTTGCCACTGAAATTGGTCCTGACCGGAATAAAATGAGCCACTTTTGTCAAACGGTCGATGATTACCCAAATGGCATCGGATCCATTGGAAGTTTTGGGAAGACCAGTAACAAAATCCATACCGATCTCCTCCCATTTCCACTGTGGAATAGGCAAAGGCTGAAGGGTACCAGCTGGCTTCAGATGTTCAGCTTTAACCCTTTGGCAAATATCACATTCAGCAACATACTGAGCAATTTGCCTTTTCATTTGGCTCCACCAAAATGTTTTCTTCAAATCCTGGTACATCTTGGTACTTTCAGGATGTAGAGAAAACTTGGAATTATGAGCCTCTCTAAGAATTAGACTCCTTAGATGAGGATCTGCAGGTACTACCAAACGATGGTGATATCGAATCATACCACGATCATCTTCAGAGAATTCGTTGGCTTTACCCGCTTTCAAGTTCTCCTTGATTTCGGCTACCTCGGCATCAGTTTTCTGGGCCTCAAGAATCTGAGATTCCAGTGTAGGCTCCACTTGCAATGCAGCAAGAAAACCTTCTTCCACCAAGTCAAGACTTAGCGTGAAAATCGGCACACAAGTCCTTGGCATGAGTAGAAGAATGTGCGATTGCATTGTGACTTTCTCGCTAAAGCATCGCCACCACATTGGCTTTACCGGATGATAATGAATACCCATGTCGTAGTCCTTGATCGTTCAAGCCATCTTCTTTGTCTCATATTCAAATCAGATTGAGTGAATATGTACTTGAACTTTATGATGCGTATAGATCTCACAACGATTACGAGAAGGTAATGTCGCAAATCTTCAACGCATGGACTACGGCGGTTCCAAATCATGAGTAGGATAATTGACTTCATGAGGCGCAGCTGCCGAGATGCATATGCCACAACTCGGCCTTCTTGCATAAGCACACAACCAAGTCCATGGCGAGATGCATCGCATAGATGTCAAAGCTCTTATGAATATCAGGAAGAGTGAGAGCTGGAGCTTTAGTCAAGAGAGCTCTCGAAGCGAAAACTCTCCTCACATTTAGTGACCATTCAAATTTTCTCTCTTCTGCAAAAGCCGAGTCAAGGTCTAGCAATTTTGGAGAAATTTTCAATGAACCTCACGGTAATAACCCGAAGTCCAAGAAAACTTCTGGTCTCGAGAGACACTCTTGGGAGGCTTCCAATTTAGTACATCTTGTACCTTGCTTGGATCAACAAATGATACCTCCTTGGATAACACATGTCCCGAAATGCAACTTCTCCGAGCCGAAAAGCACACTTGCTAAACTTAGCATACAGTCGATGCCGACGAAGTGTTTCTAGCACAAGTCGCAAATGTTGTTCATGATCCTTATCAGACTTGGAATAAATAAGGATGTCGTCAATGAACACGACAACGAACTTATCCAAGAATTCCATGAACACCGAATTCATAAGGTTCATGAAATAAGCTGGAGCATTGGTCAGACCAAAGGACATAACAGTGTACTCGTACAAACCATAACGAGTGGAGAAAGCTGTTTTAGGAATGTCCTCAGCTCTAACCTTGATTTGATGATAGCCCGATCGCAAATCAATTTTTGAAAAGACTCGGGCACCAACCAACTGATCAAAAAGATCATCAATGCGAGGCAAAGGATACTTGTTCTTGATGGTGACCTCATTTAACGAACGGTAGTCCACACACATCCGCAAAGTATTGTCTTTCTTCTTGACAAAGATTGCCGGGCATCCCCAAGGTGAGGAGCTCGGTCGAATAAATCCTTTGTCAAGCAATTCTCCGAGTTGCTTCTTCAATTCAACCAACTCGTTGACGGGCATTCGATAAGGACTCCTGGATATAGGAGCAGTTCCAGGAACTAATTCAATAACAAATTCCACTTCCCGATCTGGTGGCAAACCGGGAAGGTCTTCAGGAAAGACATCAACATACTCACAAACAATTGGTACCAACTCCAAAGAAGGAGCAGTATCAACTTGGTGAGCACAAAGATGAGAACCCATTGTCCTGGATTGAAAAACGACTGAAGTGCCGCTTTCATTAGTTAAAGAAATGGATTTGTGAGCACAATTAATTTGCCCAAGGTGCTTGGATAACCAATCCATTCCCAAGATAACATCCAACCCTTTGGAATCTATCACAATCAAATCAGCCCAAAAGTCTACCCCTTTAATGTTTATATTGACATTACGGCAGACTTGATTAGTCATAAAGGCTGATCCAGGTGAATGGATGATATGGGGTGGATGAAGATGATGCACCAGTAAATGATGTTGAGTAGCAAACTGCCTACTAACAAATGAATGGGATGCTCCAGAATCAAATAAAATAGTTGCAGTGCTGAAATTAACTAGGAGCATACCAAGTACAACCGGGAGTGGCAGTTGCTTCCTCGTGATGTCTGTTCACCCGCCCTCGAGCAGAAGGCAGTCGGAGCTTGACCACGGTCGGGAAGGTGGTGCAGGCGCACATTGGTGGGAAGGTGAAATAGGTGGTATCCTGAGCCACGGCATGACACCGATTGGCAAAATGCCCTCGGCGTCCTGATGGTAGCATACAACTCCGGCCCGATAGTCTGGCACCGGTGGCGGTTTCCACCGGGCCTTGGTTGATTGGTGGAAGAGGATGGACGAGGCAAACACCACAGGCCTTGGTACAAAGGGAGCGGGTGCTCGCGGTGGTCTGGACACCCACATGCGAGGCCTTGGTGAGCTGCCACCAGGAATAAACTGAGAAGTCCGCTGTCGCTTGCGTGACTCATCCAATGCCTTGCTCTTGCTTTCGGCCACAATTGCTTTGTTGACTAAATGAGAGAAATTCCGGAAGTCATGCAAAGCTATAGCCATCTGCAATTCTTCAGATAACCCATTCAAGAACCGGTTTCGACGACGAAGGTCAGTCGAAACATCATCAGGGGCATATCTGGCAAGGAAGTTGAACTCATGCAGATATTCGGTAACAGACTTTCGCCCTTGCTTGAGAGCGAGAAATTCTTGTTGCTTGATCATCATGACTCCCTCAGGAATATGAGCTTCGCGAAAAGCTTCCACGAACTCATCCCAAGTAGGGACATGTCCAGCAGGCTGAATGGCAAGGAGATTATCCCACCATATGCTAGCTGGTCCATCAAGCTGATAACTGGCGAAGAGAACCTTTTCCCTCTCGGAACACTGAGCAATTAATAGCTTCTTCTCAATGGTCCGAAGCCAGTCCTCTGCTTCCATAGGATCCTGAGAGCTAGAGAACACCGCGGGTTAGTCCATTTGAAAGTCGACAAGGCGCGCTTGCACATGGTGACCTCACTGCTCGGCGGTGGTGCAACAGAGAAGAAGTGTACTTAATTAAATTCATCAGAGCACGATTATTAATGAAGGAACGATGTGCCCCTTAATTAAAGATCATGCTAAAGATATAAATTTAACAAGTATCAATTCAATAAGCAGGATCCCGGATATATATATATCTCACAATGGTTCCCAGGATCAACGACCATTGCATATATATATCCTTCAACAACATTGCATCATACACATACAAGTCAAACATTTGCATAATTAAACATAAGCTTACATCATTCGGTTTAGTACTACAATATTAAGTGACTTGGTCACTTCCAAAGTTTAACAGCGGAAGCAAAAACAAAAGATTAAAGTCCACCAATGGCCTCATCCACCCGCAGGCAATTGCGTGGAGGAAAGAAGTAGCTTTACTCGTTAGCGTCACCCTGATCGGCGCTAACGGGTACTTCATAAAGAAACCGTCCTCACCGCAACAATAGGTGGTAGCACCTTGAGTCGGAAGGTACTCGGCAAGTCTTACACAAACTAATAAAAGAAAGTGGTTATTAGAGCCTATACAAATGGATAGAGTTGTTACATGCATAAGGTTTCAACGGGAAGGTTTAAAGGTTCAAATTTGCATAAAGCGATACATCTTAACCTACAAAGGCTAAATTTTGATAAAGCCATTTAATAAATCAAAGATAAAGTAGAACAATAAGTAAAGACATTAAATGTAAGCGATGCGAGTGCATGAATCCCTCATGCACACCAAAAACAAACCGAAACCAGATTTTGAAAATCAAAATTTCTATCTGAGATGACATCAATTCAAGTTATCGTCCATGGCCGTGGACACACTATTTGAGCAGTTTATACCTGCGGGGGTGTACATCTTTACCCACATGACTTAGCTAGCCCGTTGCCTTGGATGCCTCCGAATGATGACATACTTCCTTTGGTATGCCGACCGGAAACTAAGATTTGGTATTTTCAACAAGCTAACACTATTGAGTTGGACCCCATGTGTGGTGATCCGCTTAAACAACGATGATAGCATCCGCTAACAGAGCACACATGTTGCGTCGTTAATGCCGATCAAACAATTAAATGCGAACTGGGCTCACTACCCATATTAGAATGCAATCGGCACCATTAAGGTATCGTATATGCTACGGAGCACATATCGCCTCACCCTTCTAAGAACATCGACATCGACATACAAGCTCACATGGCATACAACGCAGTCATAAGACCAAAGCATCTATGCCATACAAGGTCAATACACATATCCTTACTCTCTGTTTCAACCCAATAGTCTTAACATTTTACTTAACCAAACAGCGCCCATACTGCATGTGGAAATGCGTGGGGACTTGAACGAATAGTCGAGTTCGGTCCTTAATTAACCGGACAAGTCCACCACAAACCCAATCTCGTGCACAAAAGCACCATCACTAGCTTCCTCTTGTCGGATCAATTTAAATTTCAAATACAAGTCGATTTAAAGAAACTGGACAAAGAGTTTAAAATAACACGAGTTGATTAGTGATCCCCATGTTTGACAAGATATGCTTGTCAAACTCTAAAGTCTCTAGATCGCAAGTCTAAGCGAAATCAAAATATAGGTTATAATATACGATTGCTATGCTAAGGTTAAGTGTATGGTTACAATTGAGGTAATCCTTGAGTTTGGTCATAGCTAACTACTAACAGATCAAAATTTGTATTTTCAGAAAAATAGCATGCACAGTTGTCACTGAGTTTAGAAAAAATCTAATGTATAAAATTAGGGATCAACATGGTGCAAAGAGGAAGCTTGCCTTGGTAGTAGTATACTTACATTGCGAGTTCTGCATTGTTGAGGCGATTCAAAACTTCAAATGAACGATTCTATAGAAAGCAAATAAATCCAATAAATGCCAAAACTGACAATAAGTTCAAAATGAAAGAAATATGCATGATCAATTTGGAAATGCATGATTACAGTATGCTTAAGCCATAACTGCCCATAATAGTGATAATAACCCATAATATAGCTTACTATTTTCAAAAGACAGAAACTGGAGTTTAGTGCAAAGTCCCAGTTTTCAGATTTTAAAAGAGCTGAAAACAGGACAGATTGCAATTTTTGGAAAAAGGAATACAGAACATGCAAAAGTTCATAAATGAAACTTAGCATGATCTTTTAGGGTAATTAATATCCCAAGTTAACCTTAAGCTAACCCTAATCGATTAGATTACAAACGCTAAAGTAAAACTTATTTTGTCGGTTGGGCCGACAAGAGAACAGAGACAAATTCCAACTAGGAGTCAAAATAGATGATGACAAGAATTGAAAGATCAACTTGTTATCTTTGCTAGGGTTTGGTCTAAACCTAAATAAGATGATAAGTTAACAGAAGAACCCTAATTCTTGAAAAAGATACGAAAGGCGAAAAGTTAGAATACAACTTTTCGCTTTAAAGCAAGTTGAAGCTTCGATGTTCAAAAGAATGATTCACAGGAGCTTCTAAAGTCCTTAGGATGCTCAAGATGTTATAACTAGGGTTTTTAGCTTACCAGGATGGGAAAGGAGCCAAAGACTCTGAAAACCGATGATGATTGACAGAGAAATAAACTCTGGTTTAACCTACAAAAGATGTCAAATCTTTATTACAAGGTAAAACCAGTGCTTGGGATGGACAAGCAAAGAACAGGAGCAAGAAACCCCACTGGACTGGAAATGACGATGAAAAGCTTTAGTGGTCAACAATGGCAACAACAAAGAAAGCTAGGGTTTATATATGGATGTTGAGCTACAGGGCAAGAGAGAAAGGTCTAGAGTTGATGAGGTGTCCATTTAGCTAAACATCCAAAAATTAGTGCATAAACTTTGGGATAAATCCTCTCCTCTGTTTACAGAGAGATCTGCGCGCTGAGAGAGAGGGAAGAAGATAAGAACACTCTTACATGTGGGTCCCATTGTCATTCTCAGCCGCGCGCGCTTCACAAAAGCTCAAAAGAATATCAGCCGTCCGATTGGAAATGGCGGTGTGATAAATAGGGAGATTAAAAGATTTGAATCGGTACCAGTTAATATGGACCGCACGATCTAGGTCGGTCGATCGAGATCTAAATGAAATCCCGAAGGTTTCGGGGCTCCGCTTTCAAAGAGAGACGTTGGATTAAGATCCAACGATCGATTAAAAGGAATACACGTCACCCCTTTGATGTGATGACGCCGCACCGTCCGATTAGATTTCTACGGTCGAGATGGGGCAAAGAACGGATGGTCCGATTGCATACACTCATATGGACCCTACGATGAAAATCCAACGACCCACCGAATTTGGGCTTTAAAGGCCCACGGTTAAAAAGGAGCGACGTAGGATTTAAATCCAAAGGCCCACATAAACGCGCGCCTTTGATTTGAGATCAAATAAGCGGCGCGTTAGATCAAAGATGAGCAGCTGCGATCGTGGGGATCGGAGTCGTCCGAATGCATACACCAATCTGGACCACACGATGAAGATCCAACGGCCCAGAGGAGCGCGGGTCTTAATAGCACGCGGTAAAAAGGAAAAGCCGTAGGATTTGAATCTAACGGCTCAGATAAAAGCGCCTTTAAGTTTAAAACAAAAGGGATGTCTTTGTTGGATCGAGAATGAACGGTGGAGGTTGAGAAGGGCTCGGAGTTGTCCGATTGCACACTGCGATCTCGGCGTTGGATCAAGATCCAACGGCGGAGATTAAGACGCACTGCGTGGACGGCCGCGGGCGTTATAGTCTCGCGTGCTCGATTGAAGATCGACGGCTCATATCACGTATGGGTTTTGGGCTCGCGCCCGATCGTGACAGAGCCGAACCGGTGCACTGGGTTGGACCCAACCACATGAGAGTGAGTCGCTACAGTGCTAGGTCTTGAGTCCAGACCAGTTTAGTTGACCAGATCCATTCAAATACTTAAAAGGTTTGACTGGGATTTTAAAAATAGCAAATAAATTTATCATTTCATGAAATTTCTACTGGAAGCTACTGGGATAACATATTTCCCAGATAAATTTTATATACCACATTATCACTTTGTAAAATACATAAATATTTATTTTAGCCCGCAAATATTCATTTAAAAACAATTATTTTTCTTTAAATCAATTTAATTTCTAAAAAAAAAATTCAACAAAAATATTTTTAGCCAAGATAATTTATCTAGGCTTTAATAAAAATACTTCCCAGTCATAATACAAGTTTTATCTCGTATTCCTTTAAGACTTTAAATGGTCCTTTTGGGATTTTGGCAAAAGGAAGGTTTTAATTTGTAACATCCTGCCCAAATTGTAGAAATGAACAGTAATGCTATGAACAACACCTCATTACTGTTCATAAAGCATTTTATTACTGTTTATAAACTTGGGGCTGTTACACTCATCGTCAAAAAGAAAGTTTCTGTGAGAATATTACCTGACAATCTATATACAAAAGATAATTTAGCGGCGTATTTAAGCAATATATACAAAAGACAATCTAACGACGATTCTAGGCAATAAGAGAATCATGTTTGGACTACTAAAATTGCCTTAGAGTTCAGATTCTTACCTTTCCAGTAGAGGGCCGGTATCATGGATCTAAAAATGCAGCCAAAATTAAGCAAGCACGCTGCACACCTATACACAGGAGACATTCTCATTGCCAAAAAGAAAGTTTATGTGAGAATATGACACGACAATCTATATACAAAAGACAATTTAACGACAAATCTAAGCAATATATACAAAAGACAATCTAACGGCAAATCTAAGCAATAAGAAAACCATGTTTGGGCTATTAAAATTGCTTAAGAGCTCAGATTCGTACCTTTCCTGTAGAGGGCTGGTATCGCGGATCATCATAAATAGCTACAAAATAAAGCCAAGTGAATAGATCTAGCCATATGCAGTTGCAAAAGGAAACCAAGTGATTAAGCAAGCACGCTGCACACCTATACACAGGAGACATGCTCTTTGCCAAAAAGAAAGTTTATGTGAGAATCTGACACGACAATCTATATACAAAAGACAATCTAACAACGAATCTGAGCAATATATACAAAAGACAATCTAACGACAAATCTAAGCAATAAGAAAACCATGTTTGAGCTATTAAAATTGCTTAAGAGCTCAGTTTCGTACCTTTCTTGTAGAGGGCTGGTATCGCAGATCATCATATATAGCTGCAAAATAAAGCCAAGTGAATAGATAAGAGCTCGGATTTGTACCTTTCCTGTAGAGGGGTGGTATCGCGGATCATCATATATAGATAAAGAAGGACCACAACCCCATCAGATTCAGATAGCAACTCTTCTGGTGGTGAAGATGCTTTTGTTGTCAAAGTGAAACATCAGTCATCAGTCTGATCCACAAAAAAGCTTATGTAAACACTGAACACGAAATCTGATAATAAACCATAGGAAATATATTAATGCAGATCTGCAAGAGCTATCTAGAAAAACACTCAGCAAGACAGCATGCTAAATCTCTAGAAAAACATACTCCTCAATCTTTTACAGAACCACAACGATGAATAGCAACCCAGAAAAACCGTAATCCGGCCATCTACAACGCAGCAAGGGGCAGCGGTGGAGAGAGAAGGAGGTGAAGAAGGGAGAGGGAGGGGACCGGGAGGTGAAGAAGGAGCGGGGTGCAGCACGCGGTGTTGGAGTCCGGACCGACAGCAGAGGTAGGGACGCCAGGCGAAGGGGAAAAGAAGACCGGGAGCAGACGCGAGAAGGAGTAGAAGTGGGGCGCGAGATGCGTTTGGAGAGGGAGAAGCAGGGGACGGCGGGTGGAGAGGAAGGGAGGTGGAGTAGGGAGAGGGAGGGGACCGGGAGGCGACAAAGGAGCGGGGCGCGACGCGCGGTGTTGGAGTTTGGACCGGCGGCGGAGGCGGGGACGCCAGGCGAAGGGGAAAATAAGACCGGGAGCAAACGCGAGAAGAAGGAGCAGAAGTGGGGAGTAAGCGGCTGCGCTGGCCGAGAGGGGCGACGGAGAGCAGATGAGCGAGAGGGGAGGCGGCGGTTGGGGAAGGAGATCGAAGGGGCAGTAGAGGATGGAGAGGGAGAGAATAGTGGGCCAGTGAAAGAGGGCAGCGTGAGGATAGAGGTAAGCAAGACGAAGACTCGCGAAGAATGCAGCTGGCGAGGCGACACGCTTGTGGGGCGACGTGGACGCGCGAGCGGCGCTCCTTCCCATCAAGCGCACCGGGCGGATCGGGCAGGCAAGGAGGCGAGCGAGGACGATCGGACAGACGTTGGACATAGCGCGCCTGAGAGAGCACCAAAGCCACAGGCCTTTAAGGTTAGTAATACATGGTGTTGATCCTAAGGATCGAATCTGGGAAATCCATGCGAGTGTAATAATTGTGCTTCACGACAAAATGTTTTCCGATCCTTGTGCCGTGAATAGGTCACTGGAGTCTAGAACTTCTCATCTATCATTGATTCGTAAAAATATTAATGTTCTCCCGTGCAAAATTGAAAGGCCAGATACTGTATGTTTATATTTGAAAATAGAGGTTCATTTGTAATACAATTATAATACTTATGATTGCAAATACAGTTGTATTTCTTATATAACTATTACAGCTCTAGTATATATCTAATTAGTTTGTACTGTTATAATTTGGATCCACCAAAATAAATGGTGTAAATGTGTATTTTTTTTCCAAATTATTGTGGAGACTTCTAGCCTTTTAGAACAAACATGATGGCTTATTTTAAGCTTGTTTCAATAATATAACCGAAGATGCTAGAATTTTGCACAAATCATGCAAATCCTCTAACATTTCTTTGCATCCTGCGTTCCAATTTGACACTTCCAATTAAGGAATGCCATTGGCCTGATGGTGAGAGTGAGTTGTTTATTCCCACCCACCCGAGTTCGTTCATTAGGATCGTCCATGAGATGCCGTGTGTGTGGCTTGAGTGGGGTGCGCGTGTGATTTACACCCTTAGTGTACTCCCTCTCAACAAAAATAGAGCTTCATATCTTGGTTGAAAATCTCAAACCAGCGAGAATAGACATTGAAATTTGACTTTTCAGTTCCGTTTCCAGGTTTTATTTCAGTTCAGTTCGTCCTTTTATTTCAGTTACATATAACAAGTACTTCATCCTGATTAGCTATCACGTGATATGGGCCTGCGTATGGTGGGCTTTCTTAGTATTGAACCTTACTGGGCCATCGGAAGCCTAGCGCTGTAACGGAGGGCCCTCATATATTTGCGATCCATCTCCCGTCACCATCGAGTCAGGGTTCTGAACTCTGAAGGGCTCAACCCCAACGAGACCAGTTGATGAAGAGCCAGTGAGCCACGCACTGACCCGGCTATTTTTTTCTCTCCGAGGAAAAAGAAAGCTTTAGTTATTACTCCACAACATAATTACGCTCTTGACTCTTGAGCAATGGCATGCTCGACACAAGACGGAAAACTCTCACGCCACACAGCAGTGCGCGTTGTGTTTTTTCGCCAACTGTGCGAGCTCATGCGCGACAGTAATTTGCCCTCTTCTCACATGCCGGTCCGGTAATTGGCTTGCAAAAGATGTGGCTTCTTGAATGATGGCATGGTTTCTTTGGAAAAAAAATGATGGCATGGTCCATGGAGCGCTGCTCTTTTGGTCCACCAAGGACATTGGAGGAGATGGTTAAGCACTAGTGTTTTGAGTCGTATGTTTTGCTTTGGTCCGCTCAAAACGGAGAACCTTGTCAGTTTGATTTCTTCTCTGAATGTTGTTCAGTGGTGGTGCTATGTCATGTTGGGATTGATCTCGGCTAACGGTGATCCGAGTTTCTAGGGAGACCACGTCTCCACTCGCGTTTTGATCGGAGACGCAATCCAACCCCCGTTTTGGTTTCAGTCTCGTTCACCAGCGCTAAAAAAACTGATAAGGGGGCTCGGCAGGTTAAGAGCTAGTGTGGTTCTTGGCTAAACAAACCCCCAACAGACCCGATCTCGTTCCAGCGCCAAGGTGAGCGAAGACTGGATCCTCTGTAATACCCCAAAAGTATTAGAAAGATTTCACGGGAGAGAGTTATTTGAATTTCAACCGTTTTATCAGGATTTAAAGGAGATGCTGCTTGCATAGGTAAAGTGATCGACTGAGAGTTGGAACAAGAGTTTCATGTATTTTGTGCAAACGGTGTACTTTGGTACCAAAAAGAAAGTTTAACCAAAGGTGTGTTGGATAGGTTCCTTATAGTTACGGGATTTTGTAGGTTTGCGTATCGCTAGGACCGCCTCGAGTACATGCGCGGAGTACACAATGTCTTGTATATTCCGGTGTAGAGGTAGTACATGAGAGGTCCGGAGCTTGATATTTTGTTAGAGCGGTTGGCCAACAAGTAAGACCTTACCTTCGAGACCCATGTGTTGAGCGTACCAGTAAAGATCGAGACTAGTGTTGAGGTGAAAAATGTTGGTATCCGTCAAGGTGATGTGATCCCATAAGTCCGAGAGGGAAGCAACTTGTGAATTGGAGTCTCACATGCGCGAGCGATATCGAAATTGTTCACAACAGTAAGTGGTGGCGTTAGCAAGTTAAGCAAGATTAGAATTGGTCGAATTCTGCATTTAAGGGGTAGAATATAATACCCCAAAAGTATTAGAAAGATTTAACGGAGAGAGTTATTTGAATTTCAACGTTTTATCGAGATTTAAAAGGGATTTCAGCATTTCTCTTGAAGGGGATTAAATCTTGGGCCAAAGGCCCATAGTCTTGGCCCATTAGGGGCAGTCAAAACCTCTAGGGTTACTGTAGCACGCCACCTGCTGATCTGCCGCCGCCCTTCTGATAATCACCCCTCCCTCCCAAGCAGCCCCATCCTCCATTGGTGCCTCCCTTCCTCGCCGTCGGTGCTCTCTGCTGCCGATCAAGTGAAGAAAGGAGAGGAGATCATCTTCGCGGGGCCAAATCTTCACCTTGCTACGATTCTACAAGGGTAACATCGTGTGTTCTTCGTTGGTTGTTGCGTAGTAGTTGCGGTTGATGTCGTTTGGTAGATTGAATTTCGTCGGTTTAATAGATCGCGTTCTATCCAGTAGTTTGGACGACAGTTTTCATATTGTTAAAAGAAGAATCTGGGGATCCCGCCTCCTAGAGATAGTTGGCTTATGTTCTTAGCTTTCAGTGGCCGCCAAGAACGCCCAAATCCGATTAACGGTCAGAGAGTTATGAATTTTTTTAGTATCGCTGTCTTGCTGATCTGCCAGCTTTCGGGCAGATTGTAGAAAACTGGATAAAACTATTAGTTAAAGTCGAAATCAGAGGATCTCAATATAACGAAAAATGTAGGTAACTTCCATACCTTTTCAAAGAGATACAGAACACAAAATTTGGGCTTTCGTAGCAAAAGTTATGATGATTTTAGTGTACTATTCAGAGAAACCGACGTGATAATTGATGTTTTGTAGATTGGCTTGGTAGGGGCAGTATATGGTAGAATCAAAAGGGCTCCCCAACTAGGTTTATTTAGTTAACTTAATTACCTTTCCAGAAAGTCCAAGAACATATTATTTGGACTCATAAGCAGAAAGTCATGTATTTTAGAAGTTGACTGTCTGAATTGAACACCAAATCGATCGCTAGAAATTAGAAGATTGGAAAAGCTTGGGAGCTTAGCGAGTTCAATTGTGTTGTTATTTATGCTTTTGGTCCAGTATCTTGGTCTTAGATTGGGTTATCTTTATGTTCAGGTGGGAGCGTGATCCAGGGGCAGCACCTCTTCGCGTCCACCGCTTCGCACTGTTGAGGCAAGTATTCGGGTTATTGCATATATGTGCTTGTATCTTGGGACTGTTTGTGCTTTGCTTGTGATAGCTGCATGGATATTATTGTGATGAGTTTCCATTTATCTTGATGAGTGCAAGTTATGGTTAAAGTTTCCTTTGTATGTTGTTAATGCTTACATGTTATTGTGCACACGTTGAATTCTTATGTATGAAAGATGATGTCATAGTGCATATGCATGATTTAAGCATGTTTGAGACTTGGTCATGTGGTGACCAAGTATAAATAGTTGAGGTCCCCGTCATGTAATGACGGGCTTGAGGTCCCCACATTCGTGGAATGTGGACAATGAGTAAAGGGGTCCCCATCATGAAGATGATGGGAAAAGGTCCCTATACTTGTGGGGTATAGGCTCTTGGTCCCTGTGCCAGAGGGCACAGGCAAGGGTATACATCGACGGTTGTATACCCTGCATTACCGGTAAAATACGAAAAGAGATAAAATTTAAAAGGTGCATTGCATTGGTCGCATTACATAAGTATGAAGGCTATGTTTAGTGTAACGATTATTTTGGATTATTGATGCTATGATTGTGAACTTGCTTTAGCCTTGTTGATACTTGCTGAGTCTTTGGGCTCACTCTTGCTTTGATATGTTTTAAGTACGACTGGCAAGAACGACATGCATGGGAGGGAGTAGATGTTTGGTTGCACTCACTACCACTCATCCTTAAGGCGTCTGCCATTTAGTTTTATTCCAGTAATAAGTAAACTACTTGAGAATCACTCATGGCTGGTTTGAGTTTCAGATTAATTGTAATAAGGAGAATATCAAGTTTTGTTTATGTTTATTAGACTATCTTTCATGCTTGAATGAACTTGAATATGAAGTTATTGTTAATTGCCATGATAAATTGTTAGAACCTCGGTATAGTTGACTATACAAAGGAGGTTCTGTCGAAAATTGGTAATTAGATTTAGTTTAATTTAATTTCAGTAGCATTCCAGGCTCAATATTGAGTTGGGGTGTTACAATGCTTTAATAATAAGCAAACTGCTTAAGGTCTTAGTTATGGCCATGCTTGGATGCATTGGTTTATTTGTAATAATGAGAGTAGCAAATTTTGATTATGCTTGATATTGCTTTATCAGAATAGACTATATTGCATGCTTGAATGGACTTTGAATGATGAGATATTGATTAGAACTTTTGAAATTGTTGGAACCTCATGTATACTTAGTTATACAAAGGAGGTTCTGCCTAGATTTAGAATTTATGTCTTGTGTTTAAATTGTTTAGTTTGTTTAGTTAGTAGCATTCCAGGCTCTAGTTGGGCGCCGTTCTTCTTCAACCCTCCGACGCATCTACACCGACAAATCACTACTCTAATGGCATCGGCAAGCTCGAGTACGCACAATCACGCTTCCGCCCTAATGTTTATGTTAGGTGTTCTTGATTAGAGCTAGGGTTCATGTCTAAGTTCGAGATTAGCCCTAAGTTTATGTCTACATGTCATGCTAAGCTGGTTTCTCATCAATGTATGTAATGAAGGGATACGGGTAGACTATACTAACTGATAATTCAAAACTTCTATCACGTAAATCAGGAAGTCATACAAGCAAAAGATCATAGATCGTTACCACTAGACACGCAGTGCAGCGGAAGAAGAGTTGGAGTAGTCTGATCCAACGTCGAGCGCGTCGATTAGTGTCGTAGTCGATTGTTCATCGTCCTCGATGTCGATCCTCTCTTCTAGCAACCAATTATGTTCCTTGTGAAGATCTTTGATTGTCCTCGTTCAGCACAGTAGCAATCGCAGCAGTGCCTCTACAGTATCCACATGTCCAGGGATGGAACACCGTACGCCGGTGCTAGCACCAACTCGCATGGTAGGGCCCTTGAGAAGATGGTGGCTAGGGTTTCGGTGATGCAACTCACGTCGTCGGTCCCAATAGCCTCATGCATCCCCTTATAAACAGCCTGTGACGGATCTTATCCGAACTTGTTTGTTGCAACCCATTAAGTGTGTGACCCTGTACGTTCATGTGTAATCGGTTCTGACTCGGAAACCTTTTTCGAACCATGAGTCATTAGCAGTTCCTAGTAGGACATAATGATTCCCGAATACACATAAATTATATCGGACGAACCTTAATGCAATATGACCTACGACCAGGTCCTTATCACTTACGATCAACTTGTATCTCTATACGACTAGTTCATATTTAGTCATGACCAGTTTGTAACTCTTTACGATCAGTTAGTGATTATATTTAACCAGTCTATGACCAGCTCGTAACTCCATATGACCAGTCTGTATCTGGTCGAACTAAACAACTTGCTTATGTATTCTCCCTTTACCTCACGATATCTGGTTGAACTCTAGGTGAGATATTTTGTAATCCATAGACTATTCAATACTTTATCGATCAAGTGACGGATAACTTCATGTGGTTGACTCTTCGACCACTAGTGGCATGACCATGCACTTTCTTTATCTGACCACATCGAGGGGCCCATAGATATCTCTCATGTTATGTTAGGAGTGACAAATTCTATATCCGACCAGTCACATCCCTCCGCATATTTCATAGCATACCCGAAAGCTACATTTATAACTACCCAGTTATGGGATAGCGTTTGGCAACCCGTAAGTGTACTATTACACATGTAGAAAACCATGCTGATATCAGGTCTAAGGATTATACATCATCATTGCTTGAGACCAACTGAATGCTCCTATCGTACGTCTGGGCGCTAGTCGCTCCCATATAATATATGTTTCCCCTTTGGATTGAACTGATATTTGTCTGGTGATCGAAGGCGATGCGGGGCGATTTATTAGACAAAGGGTCGGGCGAGGTGGCAAGGGTGGATGTGGTGTACGAGAAGGAGCGTGTGACCATCCACCTAACACAGCATGGCTCTGGCCGGATCAACGGGAAGCTACACCTCTCCTTGCAGCAGGGCTCTTTGTTCCTGGTGAGTAGGGGTCAAGGTAGTCAGAGTCAAGATCCTAAGTTGGATCGATTTGCCTCTAGTAGGATCGAATCGTAGAATCGGTGATTCTACAAAATTGAAAAAAAATACACATATTTAACATCTGTACTATAAGTTTGTATGATTCTTATATGGTTTACCCGCTAACTTATAACCGAAAAAGGGACAAAACACTTTTTATCGCACAACAGAAAAGCATAATGGTACTAACATGATGGGTGATATAGTTCTGAACTACAGGAGAACCACTAATGACCATGACTAGTTTACTACAATTACATGAGAAATATTCACAACTTTTGTAAATCAATATCTAAGTGCAACACTTGTATATTCCTTAAAAACAGCTAGACATACTTCAGGAATAAAAATAGCTTATCATTATCAAGCTCAAGATTGCTCATGTCATAATATATATATTTGTATTAGTATTACCACACTAATATTTATAGTTTCATTCTCAGAAATTAATATCAACAAATTTTGCTCTAAAACAAAATATCAGCAAACCCTAGCCTCTAAAAAAATTAAAAAAATGCAAAAAAAAATAATTTTTTTGCCCAAACGACTCTACCACGACTCTACTCTACGATTCTACATGATTCTACGTGATTCTACTCTTTGGATCGCGACTCTACCATGATTCTACCTGATTCCGATTTACGGTGCGATTTGGATCGACAAGCTGTCGTGGGTTCGTAGAATGGTAATATTATAAGAGTAGGATCGCGATTCTAACTACCTTGGTAGGGGTGTCAATCGAATCCGAATTATCTATTTTATCTGGCATCCAAATTCGGTTGGTAGTGAATATGGTTTAGATTTTTTCCATCCGATTAACAATTTGTCTCCTATTTGTATTCGTATAAAAAATATAGAAACGAATATGGTATGGAATTTTGCCATCCGAATTGTTATTTTATCTGCACTATTCGTATTCGAATTTGATAAAGCAATATACATATTTTATTGTAGTATGGCTAATTACTTGGATGAGTATTTTTAGTTTAATATGAATTAATATTTTTAGGTGAAATAGATAAACTAGAATGATTAGGTGTGCTATGTACGAGGATAAAGTATCATGAATATCTTGCAATTACTTAAGTTATGAGGATATCCGAATCCGACCGAATTGAGTAGGTATTCATATTCGTTACAACATTCGATTCATATTCGCATAGGATAATATTTGAGTTCATATTTGTTTAGAAAAATACGAAAATGAATACAAGAAGACCACTATTCGATTCGTATTCGTATTCATTACAACATTCTATTCGTATTCAACAATATTCAAATTCATATTCGCATTCGTTTAGAAATTACGAATATGAATACGAGAAGACCATTATTTGATTCGTATTCGATCTGTTGACACCCCTACTGGGAGGTTATACATATCTACACGAGTGGTAGGACTAGAACATGTTATGGTTTGATCGCAGCCTTCGTAATGGTAAGCACTACTAGGCTGTCACCTAGAAATTTGTGACTTTAAGATGAGGACTCGCTATATAATTCGCAATTCACATCAACTTGGGTAAATATAGTATTTACCGATACCGTAACGAAATAAATTGAGACACTACTACAAAAAGGCTAATACTGGATGTCTCATCACAGACGGTTTACTAAAACCATCTATATTACATGCAATCACAGATGATTTTGGTTTAGAGACCATATGCGTTACTAGTTGCGCTAAAAACAGTCTGTGAAGAGGTAACATCACAGACGGTTTATATTGAAAATCGTCTGTGAACTATCACAGACGGTTCTAAACACAAACCATTTGTGATAATTGTATACTTCATAGACGGTGCTAAATACGAACCGTTTATGTAGAATTCACATACGGTTTTTAACTATAACCGTCTGTGATAATATCGCTTCAGCTCCTCGATGAGTTTCTTTGTCGCCGATGCATCTCTTCGCTCGCATCAATGCTGCTTCGGCTCTCCGATGTGTCTTTTCGTCCCACACACTGAATTTATTTCTTATTTTATAAAAAGGATAATCTACCATCAAAGATGATCATCCAGACATCACTCTATACATACCTCGATCCCATCGCTCTACGATCATGGCATTGATCATACGTATACGTAGTGATCACGAAGCATGACAGCGAGGACCAAGGCGTGGAGGTCGGCAATTGTTGTTGCTCTTCCTCACGATGTCGTCGTCGACATTTTTGGCCACATGGCCGCAGGCTCTCCTCAGCCATGGCTGACCTCTGCAGCCTATGAACCACGTACGTACGTATTTATACCTACAAAAATGTGTACTACTATTTATTCTAACATCTTGAATTGTGTATGTACGTATATTGGAGTTGCAAGGCCATGTACAAGGCGTCCAAGGAGGGGCGCCATAGGGAGGTGTGTGGCGCTGGAGCGGGAGAAGGCGACGAAGTGGCTGGACAACGAGCGTGTAACATCCCTAAATTAATTATAGAGGTTTAGAATGCATCTTATCAGCATGCATGATATTTGGAAACTTTTGCATCATTTATTGCACTTGGAAAATCTCAAATAAAGTTTAAACATACAACTCAAATATAAGTTCCAAAAGAAAACACGAACAAAAACTCTTGTTCATTTTATGGAAATAATTTATTCAAATACTATAATAGTTATCATGAATTAATATAATTTTTACCAAATTTCTGGAACTAAATTTGACCCTCAGAAAATTCAGACATAAATCAATATCCTATTCTAAATTTGAATTTAAATTATTCAAATTAATTATTGAATAATGAAGTTTAAGATTTTATTTGAGTACTAGGATGTCCCAAGGATACCTCTGAATTATTTCAGAATTTTAGGAATTTAATTCCTATTTTTAAAGCCCTGGTCAAACCTTGTGAGCTTTGGTCAACGAAATTCAAAGCTTGGGCTAGCACTGTTGGCTCGACCGCACCCTGGCTCGAGCCCGATGCACCACCTCACTTGACCCTGGACCACTTAAACACACCTCACGCGCGGATCGTCGGATCATGATCGGAGGGCTCCAACGGAGTGGGCCGTTCGGACCATCCGAACGACCACTAAAATCCTGACCATCCATTTTCGATCGAATGGCCCGTATGAATTGGGCTGATCGAACCAGCCCGAACGGCCACAAAATCCTGACCGTTAAATTTCAATCATGCAGTTCCTAACGACCCCATCTGATTGGACTGACCCAGCCTCCTGGTTCGACCACACCACACCCTTCGCAGTCACTGTCAATCAGGTCCAATCGTCAGCCCAGTCATCTTCAACCTCGGGCAGGAGCGAGCTGAGACACTCTGAAGCGTCCCGCTCACATCGTCAATCCACCGCCCAAATTGACCAGCCCTAGTGCATCCCCACTTGACGCCGCCTCCATTTTCGTCTTCTTCCTTGGGCAGGCACGAGCAGAGCTCGAGCGCCACGTGTCGAGTGCGCTCTGAGCCGGCTTCGTCCACACCGTTTCCCCCACCGCCCGGAACAACATATCCTGGAGCTAGGCCGCTTCACGTCGTCACCATTTCCATCCTCAGTCCCGTACAAAACCACCCCTAGCTTCTCCTTTTCGCCCACTTCTCCTCCCGGTCGTGGGAGAGAAGGAGGCATTGAGCTCTCCTCCATTCCAGTAAGCACCACCGCGACCGTGCCATCCTTTTTCCCTATCTCTGTCGTATCCATTTACTCTAACCCGAGCATCTCTCTCGGCTTGTAGCTCCCGGAGCACAAAGGACGTTCTCGCCACCGTTGGACGCGCACCAAATGCCATCACCACGCCTTTTCCCCTCTCCAGTGAGTCCCTTCCCCTCCTTTGTGCGTCAGCATGTATGCTTGGACATAATATCCATTTCCCCTCAATTTGTTTCTTCAATGCATTACAGGAGCTTGGGAATTTTGAGGTTTTCCATTTGTAGGCCGAAAAAACCCATCTTCTTCCCCGGCGCCGGCACGGTGAGTCCCCCTTCGATTCCACCCTCTAGAACCATCTCGTGGATACCCTGGTGCTGTTCCCACCTCTCATTTCCTTTCTTTGTTCCCAAAACGCCCCCGCCTCGGTGACCACCAATGCGCCACCGCCGACTCACGTCGCCGGAGCACCCCGATCTCTCCCCACCATATTCTAGCGCACGGTGAGCTTCATGAGGATCCCCTGAGCCTTTTCTACCTCTTTTTGTTGAAGCTCTTGGCCTAACATGGAGTCACCGCCGTGCATGTGCCATCGCTGCTGCACCTGGGTGTCACCGGAGCTGACGATGAAGGTCCTTGGTCCTCGTGCCCCTCCTTTAGCGTCGTAGTAACCTTAGGAACTCGAATCCAGCACTAGCCTACCCTGGGAAGCCTTCTGCATCGAGCACTCTTCGCAACCGTACTGGACCTCCTCCGCTCAACTTCACCATCGACGCGCCACCGTGCCCCTTCACTAGAAAGGACAACACCGGAAGGTAGCCTCAAGACCCATCTTTCCATTTTAGCTTACTCCAGGCCCGATGCGCCGCTACCTCGCTGGCGACAAGCGCGGCAATGTCACGGCCTTGCCCTCCTCTTTGTTGTCGGGCACGTCCGACAAAACCCTATAGCTCCATTGAAAGCATCTAGGCCCTTAAAAATTGGTTTTGGTAATTAATGATAATATGTGAATATGGGACTTATGTGTTTGTTGAGTATTTACTAGGTTAAGTCCAAATGGTGAGTATGATCTTGAAGATGCACGCTAAAGGATCTCGTGAAGATTAAATATGGATCAAATCAAGGTACAAATAGCTTAGATCCCTTTACATTTTACCAGTCTAAGGAAAAATAGTTGAAAGACCGGATTATAGGATAAATGTCGTACTATTAAGAGGGATCATGTCCATGTAACTTGATAACATATTCTTGTGCTTTGAGGATCAATTTAGGATCATACATGAAATTGAAAGTCTTTTTGAAAAGCATTCGTTGCACTGTCTAGATAATCGGTAGTACCGGCGTGTTCACGCGGTACTCTGAAACAACAATACAACTAGGCTTGTAGTGCGGTACTACCGCACCCCGGTCGTTCCGTATAAAAAGCGGTATATTTTTTTCCAGAGAACATGTTTTTGGGTGTTTCGGTGTAAACCCTCAGAACGGTAGTACCGCTATTCTAAAGCGGAACTACTGCACACCCTCGGTAGTACCGATTATGCGACGATATGTTTTTTCCAGTAGCAATGCAGTTTGGAATTTATCGTGGAACGGTAGTACCGCTGCCTTCGGGCGGTATGACCGGGAAAGCGGTAGTACCGCATGTTCTTGGCGGTAGTACTGCTCTGCAATTCTAACGGCTATATCAGTGCATTTAATGTCTTCCTTTGTAGCCGTTACTGTGCTAGTGGTAAAGTGCGGTAATACCGCATTTACTTTGCGGTAGTACCGAAATTCGCTGATTTCTGGGGATTTCCTCCCCAACGGTTATATTTGTTGGTTGGGGGTATTTATACCCCCCTAACTGCTTAAGGGCTGTGTGCTAGAGTTCATTTTAACATCAATAGAGCCTTGAGCATTCACTCAACACCAAAATTCACTTGTGCATTCATTATGATGTGGTTGAGTTCTTTCAAGTGCATTCATTCATTCATTCTAGATTGATCACATTGCACTTGTGAGTTGTAAAGCGAAAGTCATTGATTTGTTACTCTTGGAGTTTTGCCGAACTCCTAGACGGTTTGGAGGCGCTTGCACGGTGATCTCTTCAAGAAGATTGTGAAGAGGCTCGGTGCCGAGATTGTGAGTGGTTCGGTGTTCACCATCTCCGGAGCGGAGGAAGAACAACCATAGTGATCGAGGGAAGGCTTAATTCGTGGAGCCGGCTTGAGTGGTCAAGCTTCCTCAACGTGGACTAGTGAAGACCGGCAAGTCTTCGATACCACGGGAAAATATCGTTGTCTCATTGTGGTTATTTCTAGTCTTTACTCTTCCGTATTTATATTTCTAGTTTGATCTTTATGCTTGTATTGCTTAGTTAGAAGTATAACTTGTTTAGACTAAGTTGTTAATTGGCTTAGCTAGTTAATTTGTTAAAAAGTTTAAAAACCTCCTATTCACCCCCCTCTAGTCGGTTATCCTTGATCCTACAAGTGGTATCAAAGCAAGGTCTCTCAATTTATTAGACTTTACCGTCTAAGAGAGAAAGGATGGCTAGTGAGGGTGTGCCTATAGGAAAAGCTCCTTTGTTTGGTGGCTAAAATTATTCTTATTGAAAAATTAGAATGTCTATTTTCTGAAAGGTCATGAGTCCGAACATATGGAAAATTGTAAATGAGGGTTATGTTATGTCTCTTGATCCTACGAACTCCACGGTTCAAGATGAACGTAATGCTCATTTAGATGCTCAAGAAATGAATGCTCTCTTTGGTGCTTTGAACGCGGATGAGTTCAATAGAGTGAGCAATTTGGAAACCGCTCATGATATTTGTACCCCCCTCTCCGAAATTCATGAGGGCACATCCACGGTCAAAGAAGCCAAGTTGCATAGGCTTCGGATTAAATATGAGACATTCATAATGTTGCCAAATGAAAACATCACCGAGATGTATTCAAGACTAAACAACATTATAAATGAACTCAAAGGTCTTGGTACTAACCTTCTTGATGTTGATGTTGTGCGCAAGATGCTTAGGGCGCTCCCGGATAAATACGAGACGTTGGTGATATTATTTCTCAACTCTCCCGAGTTACCAAGAATGACACCAATCTGACTTTTGGGCAACCTCATCACTAACGAACTATACAAGAAGGACAAGGAAGAGCTCTTGGAGTCATCTTCATCCAAGAAGAAAATTACTGCTTTCAAAGCTAAAGCGGAGTCAAGTGACGATGAGGATGAAGAAGAAGACTCGGATGAGGAGTATGCTCTCCTTGTGAGGAGAATGAAGAAATTCATGAGAAGACGACCACATTGAAACTTCAACTTCAACAAGTACAAGAAAGGGCAATCCTCAAGTGATAACAAGCGATATAGCAATATTCGTTGCTATGGATGTGATGAAAAGGGGCACATAATCTCAAATTGCCCCAACAAGAAGGATGACAAAGATAAACCATCAAAGAAGAAGGAATTCGATGGAAAGAAGAAGCTTTTCAAAAAGCTTCACAAAAGGGGCAAAAATGAAGCTGACATTGGAGAGTGGGATTCCGATGAAGAATATTCGGATTCCGACTCTGATTCAAGTGATGAAGAGTCTTCTAAGAAAATGGGACTTGTCGGCATCGCCATAAAGAAAGCTCCTTCACTCTTCTCGTCTCCTTCATGCCTTATGGCAAAAGGAGATAAGGTAAAACCCTTTGATGATGATGCTCCTTCATATGATGAATTAATGGACATGGTTGAAGATTTAAATGAATACATTGGAAAAGAGAAATCAAAATTTAAAGTCTTAAAGAAAGTGTATATCTCTCTAAAAGACTGTTATGAGGAGCTAAAGGAAGCTCATGATTCTCTTCTCCTAAAAGATATTGAAAAATCTCATTCACATATTGGGATTACTTGTGATCTAATGGATGAGATGCCTAGAATAGAAACTACTTCAAATACTATATCCATGTCTAGCATTTCTACATCATGTGATGATTTACTTTCAATGTCTTGTTGCTCAAATAATGATTCAATTACAAAAACTTGTGATCCTTTACTAATTGTTGAAAACAATGAGTTGAAAGAGCAAGTCACCAAGTTAAGCAAGAGCTTGGAAAGATGCTTCAAGGGTAAATCAACCCTTGACAAGTTATTGAGTGAGCAAAGGTGCTCATTCAACAAGGAAGGACTTGGGTATGTGCCCAAGAAATGTAAGAAACCGGTAAACAAACCTCCAAGGTTTGTTAAGCAAAGTGGTAAATATTGCAATAAATGTGGTAAGGTAGGACACATATCAAATGGTTGCTCAAATATTAATGTTAAATCCTACGACATTTATGATTCTTGCTACATGCTTAAGAAATCTATAGATGGTAAAATAACTGCAAGATTTATTGGCACTTCGATTTTAGGCGCTAAAAAGAATGCTATTTGGGTGCCTAAAACCTTGGTCACTAACCTCTAAGGACCCAAACAAATTTGGGTACCTAAAAGAACTTGATTCTTGTTTTGTAGGTGAACTACAAGACCGGTGGAAAACATTGGGTGCTTCATAGTGGATGCACTCAACACATGACCGGTGATAGAAAAATGTTCACCACATTCGAGAATGTAAATGGAAGTGAAGAAATCACATTCGGTGATAATAGTAAAGGAAAGGTAATTGGGTTAGGTAAAATCGCTATTTCAAATGATCTTTCCATTAACAATGTATTTTTAGTTGAATCACTAAATTTTAATTTTGTAATACCCCAAAAGTATTCGAGAATATTCGAAAGAGTATTCGGGAGAGATTATGTGAATTCGGAGAAGGACCAAATATAAAATAGATTTAGCAAAGAATTAGATAAAGGGGTTTCTGCAGTTTTTGGGCAACTGGCCTCGTGCCTTGGCCGGGAGGCCCATGAGGGGCTGGCTACTAATAAAAAGAGGGGGAAACCCTAGTTGCTACAGTACCATGCCCACAGTGCTCGTAGCGCCACATCAGAGCAACCCCTTCTATGCAAAGAGGAGAAAAGAAGGAGAGAAAGGAAGAAGAAGAAAGGAAGAAGAAGAGAAGGGAGAAGAGAAGGAAGAGGGATCGCCATCCGTGGTTCGCGACCTTCAGCGGCATCAAGGGTAACGCGTTGTTGTTGTTGGGTAATTAGTCATAGAAGAGTAATCGGGTAGTTTTTGGCTAGGTTGCAATCCGCCTGCTGTTCGTGCAGATTCGTCCATAAGCTTGCGGGGTTAATTTCATGTGGTTAGATGCCGAATCAGAGGTTTTGGTCTCCTAGAGAATTTTAGGTTATGTTCTTAGCTTTCGTTGGCCGCCAAGATCGCCCAAATCCGATTAACGGTCTGGGAGTTACGAATTTTCTAGTTTTGCTGTCCTGTTGTTCTGTCAGATTCTGGACAGTCTGTAGAAAACTGGTTAGAACTGCTAATTAAAGTGAGAATCAGGGGACCTCAATATAACACAAAATTTGGGTAATTTCTGTAACTTTTCATAGAGATAAAGAACGCGAGATTTGGATTCTCTTAGCAAAAGTTATGGAGGTTTTAGCGTACTGTCCAAGAACCCGACGTGAATTCTGATGTCTGATAGATTGGTTTGCTAGGGCAGTAGATGGTAGAATCAAAAGGGCTCCCCAACTAAGTTTATTTATATAATTTAATTACCTTTTCAGAAAGTCAAAGAACATCTTATTTGGACACCTGAGCAGAAAGTTATGTATTTTAGAAGTTGACAATCCACAGTGTGCGCTAATCCGATCGCTAGAAATTGGGAGTTGGGAAACATTGGGAGTTTAGCAAGTTCGTTTGTGTTGTTCTTTTTGCTCTTGGTTCAGAATGTTGGTTTTAGATTGGGGTATCTTTATATTCAGGTGGGAGCGTGGTTCCAGGGGTAGCACCCTCGTCGCGTCCACCGTTCTCGCACGGTTGAGGTAAGTGCATCGTTGTTACCTTGTTTGTGATTGCTTGGACATGAATGCGTGTTTGATGCATGTTAGTGTCGTATTGTTGTTGGCAAGTGTGCATAATAAGAGTGGTGAATGTTCAAAGTATGGCTATGCTTTATTCATGAATGTTGTTATTGCCTTTGGTACTTTGATGATGAATAGAGATGGTGCATATGCATATTGATATCATGTTGAGGCCTGGTCTTGTGATGACCAAGCATACACATCTTTGAGGTCCCCGTCATGTATGTGACGGGCTTGAGGTCCCCACACCTGTGGAGTGTGGGCTTGAGGTCCCCAATACTTGTAGAGTATTGGGCAATTGTGTAACACCCTGGCTATCCGGAAGCCAAGATGTCACCTAAAACATCTAACATACATCCATAATACGGAAGAATTTGAAACAAGTATATCAACTAAAGACAGCATTAAGTTAAACAGGACATGATGAAGGTATCCTTCCTTCACCTTTTAAGTTATTTAATTCTGATCATCAATAAAGAAGGTTCACACGCAGTAATAAATCAACATCCATGTGGAGAAGGTATCCTTCCTTCACCAATTCCCCGAAACTCTTTAGAGAGAGAGAACGAACGGGATTAGTGGGTTATTCTAAAAATAACTCTTTTGAGGGTCTATCTGTAATTAGATAAAAGGGGATATGTGAAAACGAGATGTTTTGATATTTTACTGAGAGAGGTGATAAAAGAGAGTTGCGAGAGAATCGGTTTTCCTCTAAACCCTAGTTTTGTCTTCCTTCTTTCTTTCCGTGCGCCGCCTCCAAATCTTCCCGTCGCTCGCCCCCTCTGGTGTGCGCGTGATCGCGGCGCCCACTGTCACTCGACCACGCTCATGCGCGCGTGGGCGTGGCGTGGTTTGCTCGGCGCCGCTGCGCCCGCCTCGGCCGTAGCGTGTAGCCTAACCGTGTGTCCTTCGCGTGCAAGGTTTGCCGATTGTTTTATTTTTAGTTGCGTGGTTTGGTGTGTTAGTAGTTGTCAAGTCATGGCGTTTGAATTAGATGCATGGCTATGTCTGCACCTTCTTCGTGGATGGAGCTTTGTCCTTTGCTACTAATACTTTGCGCATTAATGGGTGCATGGCTAGTTAGTGCATTAAACTAGTAGTTAACTAGTGGCGCCACGTGACAATTGCACACATGCATGCGTTTGATTGAATTATTAAAGGAGATAGATGATTACTAGTACGCATGCATCGATGGCATTAAAATTAATTAGTGCAAGATCTATTGTTCACATGGCTAGATAGTGTTGTGTTAGTATTTGGTAGTTAACTAGTTGTGGCCAACGTTGCATGGTATGCATGCATGCAGTTTGAATAGTAAAGGTGAGAATACACTAGCTAGTTAGTGCTGCATGTATTCTTATGTATGTGTTTAATTGGGTTAATAAAGGAGAGAGAGGAGTTAGCATATTTTGTTGGAACAGTAAGGGAAAGTATTAGCATGTTTCTAGTCAGGGAGAAATCGAACAGTAGATATGTTTAGTCTGTTGTTCTGTTCTAGGATTTATTCGGGTACCGTAATGGCGAATTTTGGAAATATCATCTACTAGTTATTTGTAGTTAATTTCAGTATCTTTCCATAGAGTATTTAATCATGTCGAGCGAATGAGTAATTTTCAAGTTATGAATTTAGTAAGGCTCGCTGTCCAGAAGATGACAGATCGGTCTTCTGGGTTAAAAACAGGGGGTTAGATCATTTAATTAGAAGTCATGGTAATCTAAAAAAAAGGTGGGGAATTGGATAGGCTTTCTAGAAAGTCTAAGAACGCTTCATTTGGATCTCGGATCGAAAAGTTATGAATTTTAGAATATGGTTGTCTGAAGGGACAGGTCGATCTTTAGGAGTTATAATTGGGAATGCACTTGAGAGTATAGTGAGTGCGGTTGTGCTATTGTTTATGCTTTTGGTCCAGTATGATTGTCTTAGCGTGCTTTATCATTATATTCAGGTGGGGGACTGGTCCCGGGGGCAACGCCCTCTTCGCGTCCTTCGTTCTCGCACGGTTGAGGCAAGTGCTTGTTTGTTGATTTTGTGAATAAATGTGATATCTATGGTTGCTTGAGTGTTATGGATGTTGATGACCATGACTTTATTTGGCGAGTGTATGGATGCTTATGATATAAATGATACAAGTATGAATGAGTTGAATTCATATGTGATGTTGCTGAAGAGGTATGACTATGATGATTCATGATTTGTGCATATGCATCATGTTGACAAAATGAAGACATGGTCACATGGTGACCAAGTATTTGTTGAGATCCCCGTCATGTACATGACGGGCTTGAGGTCCCCACACTTGTGGAGTGTGGGCTTGAGGTCCCCTTTACTTGCGGAGTATTGGGCAATTGGTCCCTGGGCTTGCGAGCACGGGCATGGTATCTTGGCGGCGGTCGCATATCTCGCATTACCGGTGAAATGCGACAAAGAGTGAAAGAGAAAAGTTGCATTGCATAACTGCATTCATACATTGTGAGACATGTTTTCGAGTAAAGCTTGGAAATGGAATGTTGATGTTGTAGATGTGAATTTAATGTTTCATTATTGGAACTTGCTGAGTCTTTGGGCTCACCCTTGCTTTTGTTGTATTTTTAGGTACCTTTTGCAAGAACGGCATGCATGGGAGGGAGTAGACATGAATTGGATTCACACACTGCTATCCACTTTTACAGTTGATAAACTTCTAGATCGTACCTTAAAAAAAATGAGCAAACTGCTTAAGGATTGATTATGATTATGTTTCAAGCTTTGGATTAAGTGTAATAATATTGAGTAGTGACTTTTGGATATCTCTGAATAGGCTAGATGCTTACATGTTTTGAATGCCTATTAATGATTCTGAGTGTTGGTTTATTTATACATGTTTTATTCAAATGCTGGAAGCTCCTAGTAGTAAACCATACAGAGGTGGATCTGCCGGAATCTGATAGAATGTTTTGGCTTAGATTCGTTAATTGGGTAGCATTCCAGGCTCATGTGGGCTGGGGTGTTACAGTTGGTATCAGAGCGGGCTGTAGGTCCGTGGTATTGAATTATTAAACTTGACACACTAAGCACAGTCGGTGGGATTGGGTTATTGCATTGCATTTACGCTTCCGTTATGTTGTATTGATGATTTCTATTATAAGATGATATGATATATCTATATTATAATACTCTGGATAACCCATGTTGAGAGGTTGAGGCCATGGTTGTGGCCCTGGGCTTTACCAGGCTACACTACCGTTCGCAGTATGAGAATAGTGAGTGTCTTTAGAAGAGTTGTTCTCTTCCTTGAATTTGAATTTGGTCAACTTCTGTCCAGTTGTGGTTGATAAATTTCTCTTGGGTTTCTAGTTCATTGCGGTTGATGGGTTGCTTTGAAAAAGGTTGATGTTTTTCCATTGGCTTAATTTGTCCCTTAAAGCAATTATCATTTTCCAACTATTGAGTTATTCTTGTGTCTGGTGAACTTGGTTAATTATCAAGATTGACCTTTGTATTGGAGTCTTGTCTTTCTTATTGGAAAAATATGACCCATTTATTTCACTTGATGATTTGTATAATGAAAGTTTCCTTTTGCAAGTCCTTTAGTACGCGAAAGTTTTGACTCAATGTATCTCTTTTGGGTATTTTGAGGGTTGAAGTTGAAAGGTTCATTTTATGAAAGCAAATGCTAAACCCTTTAGCGATGTCTTCTCATGGTTAGGTGAGAGGTTATAATCGAAGAAATTAGTAGCTATGATATGGGTTATCAAGTTAGGTGCAGTAGTATGGAATATTGACGAACCTGGTTTGACCACTAAAAATTGTTTAGTTTGCTAACCTTGTTGGATTATTTGGTCTCAATGGATGAAATTAACTATGTGGAAAGGGAAAGTTGAGGAGATGCTAGATTATTGCCCTAGTGGATATTAATCTTGGAGTTATCTTTTCTATAGATACTTGGTGATCATATATAGCTGCTAGATATATATATTTCTTATCATGATTAATTGTTCGATTCCTGTACAAAAGACTGAATGGATTGAGTATCGGTGGATCTAGAATTTATGGGAGAAGTTATGGATAGTTCTTCTATATAGAATGATGGGATGCATTTGGTTTTAGTGTTGATGAGACTTTTGGTTGATGGAAGATTTCGATTCTTGAAGTTTAGTGTTGACCATCACTAAGAGTTAAACTGATGTAATTTAATAGATGGCTTATGCTTAGATGATTATGGAATTATCGGATGATAGCATATCCTTGTTGAAAAGGTTTTGGTGAATCCTTTTGATTTGTGTAGTAGATCTCTACTAGAATAAAGTTGTTTTTGTAGTGAGTTTGTAAAGTTTTGGTCGACTCTCGATTTGAGGATGAGATGATAAATTAGTATGAAACAAGTTAATGGGTTTTTAGGAGTCAGTATAATGGAAGAGTAGACTATGATGATTTTTGTTAATAGTGTATTATCCTGGAGGTTAGTAAGATCGTTAGCAATGGATTATGAATGTGTTATTGATTTTTTATACAAAGTAATTTGATCGTCATTCGTGGTATCATTTAAATGAAATATTTGGAGTTTTGCTTCGTCAACTTTTGAAGTTCATGATTTATTGGGTAGATGAAATTGGTTTGAGCAATTGGCGTGTTTGAAAACTTAATTGGTTCTTAAGTGATTCTTGTGATTTGGTCCTAAGAACGCTTCTTGTTTGAGTTGGCAAAGTGACATTTTAATGAAATAAAATTACTTTCTTTGTTAAAGAAAGAGTGAAGTAGAAGTATTTGAGATCGAAGTCAAGTTTTGTAACTAACGGTTTATTTGAAGTGTGTCTAACTTTCCGTTTTTGCCCATAAGAGTTTCTCGATTTTTAAAAGTAATGCTTTATTTTTATTTGAGGTTTGACATTCTATTCTTGTGGAACTTGTGCCCTCAACAATGGACTCCTCTTTTGCTTTTTGAGATCATTGCTATTTGACTATGTATCTTGGTCTTGTGTTTACTGTGTTTGGTAAACGTTTTCTGTGTGCTGAAAAATTATTTTATTTATCTCTTGTTTTGAGAAAGGAGTAATGGATGTATTTTACAAAACCTTATAGAGTGTATAGTGGTATGTGGTTAATAGTGGTTAAGAATATGATGTTATGTGACCTTGTGTTGCAAGTTAATTGAGGAGCATTGGATGATGAATTGATTCTGTGATATAAATCGTCTGAATTGGATCTAAATGGGAATAATGGTTATTGGGCAAAAAAAATGGTTATGTTATTACTGACTAGTAGAGCCAATAGTGAATTGTAATTCAAGAACCTTTGTTTATGTTGGTGGAATATTGGAATATTCAAAAGTTGAATCTTGGTCAATTAGTTAGAGTATTGCGAATGTGTATATTGTGGTCGTGTAGGTGAAATGAAATGGTATGGTTTAGTGAGTTCAAGATTGGTGAAGTTAATCGGTTTAGGCGGTTACTTGATTAGTGATGAATGTTAATATTAATGACTGAGAATATTGTTTGGATTGTTGGAATTTTTTGTCATAGGATCTGAGGATTACCTATCCAAGATACCATAAGTTCAATGTAGGAGTCTTAGAAGTTGAGTCTGAGCTTTGCATTTTTTATGCTGGCATCTTGGTTGCTCATGATTAGGTTCCGAGATTGTGGTGATCTTTGATAGAATCCTTTGGATGTAGTAAATGAGAGTGTATGATATGAATTTCTTGTTGATTATCCTTAAAGGATTGAGGTGATATGACTGTGGGTGAAATATATATTCAGGTGCGTTGCGAATTATTTGTCAAAGCAATTCCTTTCATAGAGGAGTGAACTAGAGTATCTTTTTGTGAGTTAGTAGAGTCCTTCTAGATGAGTGTGGTTGTTGCTCTCGGGTTGAGCTTCTCTTTGAGTTTGTTGGTTAAGAGGAAAGAGTTAGTGTGATGATTTAGAATCCCATGGTTTAAGAGAAAGTTGAATTCTTAAAAGAAAGGTTGAGGGAAAAAAAAAGTTCCCCTGAGTAGTGAAATATTCTCTTAGTTCTTGTTTGAGTTTGTGTTCATGATGGATACCATTTGCAAATTGGGTTGGTTTTATCTTGGTGTATGCATGGTTCTTCCCGGTTAAGAAAAGAAAGAAAATGGTTATTTTAGGCATTCAACTGCTTCCGCCTTTGGCCTGTGGTGTTTATTTGCAAACTCCTACTTAGAAAGTGGAAAGGTTGGTGATGAGTCGTTGATTTTGGTTTTGACTCTTTTGGAGGGTAGTTGGTAATGCGTGGCTACGATGAGGATCTTGCCTTCTTCAGTTGTTTTTCTTTTAAGAAGATTTGTTTAATCACGGTTATTTGTGCATCCCTTGTTAAGGGATGCCTCATAAAGGTGAAGTGGTTGGTTGATAGAAGGGAACAAGAGTTCCATGTGTCTTGTGTAAGTTGTGTGGTTTGGTACCAAATAGAAAGTTGTCTCAAGGTACACTGGTTTGTTTCGGGAAGTTGCGGAATTTTGGAAGATAGCGTTTCACTAGGACCATCTCGAGTCTTGGCGCGGTGTACACAACGTTTTTGTATAACCTAGTGTCGAGGGAGTACTTGAGAGAATTGGAGTGTGAGGTTTGGTTGTAGTCGTTGACCAACGAGTAAGACTATACCTTCGAGTCCAGTCCTTTCAGCATACCTGGAAAGGTCGAGATGAGTGTTAGGGCGTAAGACATCAGTTTACGTCAAGGTGCTGTGGATGCATCAGTTCAAGAGAGAGGCGACTTGGGGGTAGAAGACTGCATGCATAGCGATATCCGAGTTGATCAAATTGGGTACGTGTCTTTGTTGTTTATTTTCGATTGTGGTTGTTCTTGAGTTGAGCAGCGAGTAGAATTCGGGTCGAATTCTGCTTTAAGGGTAGAATGTAATACCCGAAACTCTTTAGAGAGAGAGAACGAACGGGATTAGTGGGTTATTCTAAAAATAACTCTTTTGAGGGTCTATCTGTAATTAGATAAAGGGATATGTGAAAACGAGATGTTTTGATATTTTACGAGAGGTGATAAAAGAGAGTTGCGAGGAGAATCAGTTTTTTTCCTCTAAACCCTAGTTTTGTCTTCCTTCTTTCTTTCCCGTGCGCCGCCGCCTCCAAATCTTCCTGTCGCTCAGCCCCTCTCGTGTGCGCGCGTGATCGCCAGCGCCCCTATCACTCGACCACGCCTGTACGCGCGCGTAGGCCCGGCGCGTGGTTTGCTCGACGCCCTGCCGGCCAGCCTCAGCCCGCGCGTGTAGCCTAACCGTGTGTCCTTCTGCCGTGCAAGGTTTGCCGATTGTTTTATTTTTGGTTGCTGTGGTTTGGTGTGTTAGTAGTTGTCAAGTCATGGCAGCGTTGAATTAGATGCATGGCTATGTGCTGCACCTTCTTCGTGGATGGAGCTTTGTCCTTTTGCTACTAATACTTTGCGCATTAATGGGTGCATGGCTAGTTAGTGCATTAAACTAGTAGTTAACTAGTGGCCGGCCACGTGACAATTGCACACATGCATGCGTTTGATTGAATTATTAAAGGAGATAGATGATTACTAGTACGCATGCATCTGATGGCATTAAAATTAATTAGTGCAAGATCTATTGTTCACATGGCTAGATAGTGTTGTGTTAGTATTTGGTAGTTAACTAGTTGTGGCCAACGTTGCATGGTATGCATGCATGCAGTTTGAATAGTAAAGGTGAGAATACACTAGCTAGTTAGTGCTGCATGTATTCTTATGTATGTGTTTAATTGGGTTAATAAAGGAGAGAGAGGAGTTAGCATATTTTGTTGGAACAGAAGGAAAGTATTAGCATGTTTCTAGTCGTGAGAAATCGAACAGTAGATATGTTTAGTCAGTTGTTCTGTTCTAGGATTTATTCGGCTACCGTAATGGCGAATTTTGGAAATATCATCTACTAGTTATTTGTAGTTAATTTCAGTATCTTTCCATAGAGTATTTAATCATGTCGAGCGAATGAGTAATTTTCAAGTTATGAATTTAGTAAGGCTCGCTGTCCAGAAGATGACAGATCGGTCTTCTGGGTTAAAAACAGGGGGTTAGATCATTTAATTAGAAGTCATGGTAATCTAAAAAAAAGGTGGGGAATTGGATAGGCTTTCTAGAAAGTCTAAGAACGCTTCATTTGGATCTCGGATCGAAAAGTTATGAATTTTAGAATATGGTTGTCTACAGAAGGGACAGGTCGATCTTTAGGAGTTATAATTGGGAATGCACTTGAGAGTATAGTGAGTGCGGTTGTGCTATTGTTTATGCTTTTGGTCCAGTATGATTGTCTTAGCGTGCTTTATCATTATATTCGGTGGGGACTGGTCCCGGGCAACGCCTCTTCGCGTCCTTCGTTCGCACGGTTGAGGCAAGTGCTTGTTTGTTGATTTTGTGAATAAATGTGATATCTATGGTTGCTTGAGTGTTATGGATGTTGATGACCATGACTTTATTTGGCGAGTGTATGGATGCTTATGATATAAATGATACAAGTATGAATGAGTTGAATTCATATGTGATGTTCTTTGAAGAGGTATGACTATGATGATTCATGATTTGTGCATATGCATCATGTTGACAAAATGAAGACATGGTCACATGGTGACCAAGTATTTGTTGAGATCCCGTCATGTACATGACGGGTTGAATCCCCACACTTGTGGAGTGTGGGCTTGAGGTCCCTTTACTTGCGGAGTATTGGGCAATTGGTCCTGGCTTGCGAGCACGGGCATGGTATCTTGGCGACGGTCGCATATCTCGCGTCACGGTGAAATGCGACAAAGAGTGAAAGAGAAAAGTTGCATTGCATAACTGCATTCATACATTGTGAGACATGTTTTGAGTAAAGCTTGGAAATGGAATGTTGATGTTGTAGATGTGAATTTAATGTTTCATTATTGGAACTTCTTGAGTCTTTGGGCTCACCTTGCTTTTGTTGTATTTTTAGGTACCTTTTGCAAGAACGGCATGCATGGGAGGGAGTAGACATGAATTGGATTCACACACTGCTATCCACTTTTACAGTTGATAAACTTCTAGTTCGTACCTTAAAAAAAATGAGCAAACTGCTTAAGGATTGATTATGATTATGTTTCAAGCTTTGGATTAAGTGTAATAATATTGAGTAGTGACTTTTGGATATCTCTGAATAGGCTAGATGCTTACATGTTTTGAATGCCTATTAATGATTCTGAGTGTTGGTTTATTTATACATGTTTTATTCAAATGCTGGAAGCTCCTAGTAGTAAACCATACAGAGGTGGATCTGCCGGAATCTGATAGAATGTTTTGGCTTAGATTCGTTAATTGGGTAGCATTCCAGGCTCATGTGGGCTGGGGTGTTACAACTTCACCATTTAAGAATGCGAACCTTGCATCGAGTGAACACTTATGAAAACATGAAATGAATGAATGTAATCAAGGATGGACTGCACACATGCATATCACAGGTATAGTGAGTGACACACCGTCGGTGTTCACTTAAGCCCGCACCTTAACAAAAGTGCGGGGATCCAAGTCCTATATGAAGAACGTTTCATATAGGTGTCCAAAGCTGCCCATCTTTGGAATTGATGGGTCTTACGTGCCCATCTTTGGAATTGATGGGTCTTTCAATCCACTCCGTGGGCGGGACATGACAATGTCCAAATTTGCCCACATTGGAATGGTGGGACTTACAATCCACTCCGTGGACATAACATGAATAAAAGGATGCATGATATGAACATGAACAGTGATAATACCATCTCTCAAGATATACTCCACATAATGAAAGAACATAACCAATTCAGCATCTCGGGTAACACAATATGTCACACTATATTCATGAAAACATTCACAATCACAACACTCAAAAGCAACAAAGTACTTGCCTTCCGCGTTGCGTGCGTTAGCGAACAACGATGGCGCTCCCAAACCCGTAGCCTCATGGCCTAAACAATTAAATAACCGAAATAAGAACAACATAGAATCCAACCCGAATTAAAGTCTACAATACCCCTTGAACTCCCAAGGAATCGCCATAAAACCTAATCGAAAAACAGGCTGCAACCCAAAAACGTGTCGGGACAGCAACACGAAAATGACAGTAGTTAATGACATGGGACTCGAAATGAGATGAGTCCAGATCCTACCTCATCTTAACGAACATATCTATAACATTCAAGTTGATGAGATTTCCCAATTCGGCCAATAAACTTCTCTAATAAAGAAAACAAAACAGCAGCACAACTTCTGTCTGAACAAACAGGACAGCAATACTAAAACAACCATAACTTTTAATCTACAACTCCGAATTGAGCGTTCTTTAACAATATGAAAAGGTTATGAAATTATCTACAATAACCTAGTTGACACGACATTCAAATTTTGCCTTTAACAAAAAGTGGCACACGGGTCAAAACTAAAGATAGAAACTGACATACAATCTGGACAGACTGACATACAATCTGGACAGTCACAATGAAAAGTGCATAACTTTTGATCTATAACTCCAAATGAAGTGTTCTTTATCAATCCTGAAAGCTAGTGACATCACCTTCAAAATTTGTTATGGGCAAGACATCTGAATCACCCTCTAACTAGGCCATAAATCAACCTATACAGAGACTGCTAATTCTCGTCAGGATTCTGGACAGCAGATAGTAAATCTATCATAACTTTTGACTCGAAAGTCGGAATGAGGTGATCTTGGCGGCCACCGAAAGCTAAGAACAAGACCTACAACTCTCCAGGAGACCCAAATGCCTGATTCGGCCTCTAAAGTCATGAAACAGTCCACACAACATTCTGGTCAGAAACGAATTCTGCTCGCAGTAATACGTTCTAACCAAATATGCATCAAATCGCCTCTACCACTAATCAAAAGATGAGGGTCGGCATCCGATACCTTTGCAGCAACCAGGAAGTAGGCGGAAGACCCTCGGAGAAGATGATCTCCCTCCTTCTCACCTCTTTTGCCCCAAGCAAGGTGTTGTCCTACCCTCTAACTAGGCCATAAATCAACCTATACAGAGACTGCTAATTCTCGTCAGGATTCTGGATAGCAGATAGTAAATCTATCATAACTTTTGACTCGAAAGTCGGAATGAGGTGATCTTGGCGGCCACCGAAAGCTAAGAACAAGACCTACAACTCTCCAGGAGACCCAAACTCCTGATTCGGCCTCTAAAGTCATGAAACAGTCCACACAACATTCTGGTCAGAAACGAATTCTGCTCGCAGTAATACGTTCTAACCAAATATGCATCAAATCGCCTCTACCACTAATCAAAAGGCGAGGGTCGGCATCCGATACCTTTGCAGCAACCAGGAAGTGGGCGGAAGACCCTCGGAGAAGATGATCTCCTCCTTCTCACCTCTTTTGCCCCAAGCAAGGTGCTGTCCTCCTCAATTTCCTTGCGCAACCGGCAGGCGGAGAAGGTCCGAAGGCAGGTTGGGGAGGCAAACCAGCAGGACCAGCAACCAAGGAGGATGGGGCGGCTCCTAGGGGCAGGGGCGTGAGGGGAAGAGAGGAGGGTGGAAGGGCGGCGGCCATAGGAGGGAGGGAGTGGGAAAAGTGGGAGAGGTGGGGAGGTGCTAGGGTTTGAGGCCTCCCCCTTTGGCGGCCACGGGATGGGCCTTTGGGCCCATCTCTAGTGCTGTTGCTCCCTCATGGGCCCCATGGCTGCCCCTCCACCAATAAGGCCTTCTCTTGGGTCTGCGGCCAAAGGCCCGAGCCCAAATCGGAAGAACAGTAAACGCCGGAGATTTCTTCTTTTAATTTGAACTCAATTTAAATCCGCATTGTTTTCTTACCAAGCGAAGCGGGATATTACATTCTACCCCTTAACAGATTCGACCCGAATCTAAACGCATAAGCGAAAGAACAACCACGAGTGAGAACGAACAACGGTAACCACGCACTGCTGTGAACAACGCCGCTAAAGCTCACACGCGAAACTCCAACTTCCCAAGTAGCCTCACTCTCGAACCGATGGGACCACAACATAGGGCGTAACACGGCGTCGATCTAACACTCAACCCGGTGCTTCCAGGTACACTCATCGGACAAAACTCGAAGGTAAGTTCTCACTCGATAGTTAACGGCGCAACCGAAACCTCCAACTCTGTATCCCCCAGGTACTCACTCAACACGAGAACACACAAGACGTTACGTACTCCGCACATGGACTCGTGACAATCCTGGCGATACGCCAACTAGCGAAAACAACCCAATGTATCTTGGGTTAACCTTCCCAATGATACCGAACCACACAACATGCACAACGAACACGGAACTCTTGTTCCGCCTCTCAATTAAACTCTTTTACCGGCAAAACACATCTGAATAAGAAAGATTCACATCACAACTATACGTTACCAACTGAGTACTGAAGAGTAAAATCCAGAAATCAGAGTTTCATCAAGAAAACCTTTCCACTTTCCAAGTGGCAATTTGCGAAAAACGTCACGAAAGCCAAAGGGGAGATCACTTGAATGCTCAAACCAAATACTTCTTTTGTTTTGCCTGAATTGGAAAGAAGCAAACATGCCAACACAACACCAACTCACAATGCAGAAGACACCAGTCAACAACATAAAGCTCAAATGAGTAACAAGAAAATGCTTCAATACCCAAGGAAACATCCTTTTTCTCAATTCCTCTTTTAGGAATAAAATTTCTCTCAGACATTGGAATTCGAATTCATCGCATACCACAGGGCTCAAACCTCTTAATTTAACATCCTCAAATTAGGTTTAAACCAAATACATCATCCACACCTTTGTGGAGAGACTCTATTGATTCCACTGAACACTCGGACCACTCCTTCAACCGATGACATTAATTTGATAGAAGGCACCAAAGCCCTCAAAACCCATGCAATCTCATCACCTCAACTTTCAAGAATATCACATCAATTTTCAGACACCCGCTCATGAACTACATCAAAAGGGTTTTATCGACAATCATTCCACTACTCAGAGTACTCCAGTTTTCTATCTCCTCTACACACCAATCTTTGGGTGACCAAAAGTTTAGCATGAAAACGGAAAACCCAAATTTAACCTCCGAGACCTCTACAACGAATTCCTCTTGTAACAAATAGTGAAATCATCGGATTAAATCTCTATGATCCCCACAATTCGACATACTCACTCATTGACATCATCAGGAATCACTCATACCACATCGCGATACTTTCAATAGTGTTACTGTATAAAATTGATTACGATTTCCATACATTTGATAATCCCCAACATTTCAACATGAACCAAGGTTCGGAACTACACTATACCATAGGTCCTACTTAGTCGAACAATATACGATTTTACCTCGAAACCAAACATTCCATCCGAATCAACTTCCTCCAAGAGATTCGGTCAAAACCAACTAATCTTCTATTACTACTCCAATAGTGGTAGCAAAACTCACCCCTACAATCACTTAACCACCACCAAACAAACAACAACTTACGAGTTGTAAAACTTTCAACACAAAGCGGTTGATCCTTTCTCAAAAGAAAGAGGCGAATAAGAACAAATTTCACCACACAGAAAATGTTACTGCTCACAGTGAGCACAAAACCAAAAGAAATAATCTGGTAATAAAGATTTGGAAAAACGAAAGTTGAGTTCACAGCGGAGGGCACGCATCCCTCGAAAAGGGAATAGCAAATAACCACTAATAAGAAAAAATGACATTGCGATTGAAACTCGACAACTCTTGAGTGAAAAGAGTAAAAAGTTTATGAACAATTCGAATAACTACAAGATACAAAACTTGACTCAAATTCTCAAATATTCCTACTGCACTCTTTCCCTTAACACTGAAATTAATTCTTTGACTAACATCGCTTTGCCACAACGTACAAGATAAGATCTTTAGTCCAAACCACAAGGACTAATTAAGATCAATGAAATTCTTCAATACGTCATATTTGTTCAGAACAGTTCAACTACACAAGAAACATGAGATCCAAATAATCTCAGCCACCAAACTCGAAACATTTCCAATTACAGGATTTCGCGAAACGCAAGTAGATTATTCTCCTCTTAAAGGAACCAACATAAGTTCTTTGATTGCAACCTCACGTTGCCAACTCAAACCAAAGAGCCTTTAAAATTAAATCACACAAATCTCTTAAGAAGCAACAGACAATCCAATACCTTAATTTATTTAAAATAATTTCAGCTACGGATGATTCATGGGCTCAAAGAAAATATCACAAAGCTAAACTTGAATTATTCTCATCTCAACGATATCACCAAAGCGATCAAATTACTATGGGTATTAACATCAATTTCACAACAACAATTAGAAAACACTTCAAAAGACCCACGTGAAAAGAATGAATTGATTCTTTCTCAAAAGAAGAGACAAATGGAAACGATTTTCACCAACTAGAAAACTCATCCACCACTGCATGCCGAACATGAGACCAAGAGAAGAAACCAATTAAGCAATGAACTCACAGAACATAAGTGGAGTCCACGGTTGAACGCATAAGCCTCACAAGAATAGAATATCGAACCTTAATGAGATAAGAACAAATAAGTATTCAAAATCAAGCACTTGCATCATTTGAAGAACCATTATAACTTTGCAACATAACGTTACTCGATAAGCTTCATTTACCACATAAAAGCTCGAACCCTCAAAAGATCATGAACATAAAACTTGAAATTTGATCATTTAGAGAATATCACCATAGGTGATCAAATTACTACGAGAATTAACCTCATTCTCACAATTTTGACGATTTAATAACATCGACAACATACACTAGTACTTGAGAATCATCAAGCTTTATTACTCCATCCTAAAACTTCCCAAAGGGAATACAACCACAAGGTTGAAACAAATTTATTATAACAAGATTATGCTAAGCAATATCAATATCACAAGGCACGATAGCAAAGACTACTTACGAAATTAATCTACTCAACTATTGGTGTTGCTTAGCACCTTCTTGACGCTCATTAACAATCGATGATGGTATTTATCATGTGTGTACATACAAGTACTAATTCCATTTGCAACCACATAACCATATGTAAACATAGATTCATATTTCACCTTTGTTGTAAATCATTTCAAAACATGATTAAAGATTCACTAACATAATTTTCTATAAACAAGGTTTCATGAATCGATACACCAAAGACCCATCCGGTCCTTCATACAAGTTTCAACAATTTTAACATACTAGGAAGTAGATAAATCTAGCTCTTATGTAAGATCTATAGGTTCGAATGGATATGAGCAGTCTTTATTTAACATACACCATGAATCAAATACAAGGATATTTCAATTTAATCAATTTCACTCTCATGGATGGTAGTTAAGAATAACTGATTTGCACCATGCTAATAACCCAACTTGATAACTCATATCGTAACAATCTATTCGCTTAGTTATAACTTCTCATTTTAAGCATGACAAGACATCACAAAAGGATTCTAACACCTTCTGCAGAAAAGAGAGACTTCAAACCTCAACGCTCAAGTAATCCAAAAGAAACGCATAAAGCCAAAGCTTTCCGTGCAAACGAACTTCAGCAGAAACTCTCACTAACCAAGCTATCAAACGAGTAAATGAGTCATTCTTTTTCAATGAGAAAGAAGGAGCAACCAAGAAAACATCAATCTTGCCAATTGACAACGATTATAAGTAGTAAAAGCAACTCAACAATGAAAAGCAATAATTGTTTGAGAGAACCAAGAGGGATCTATGGAAAACCATAACTATCATGGACCACAAACCGGAGAAATTCATCAACCACCACAGGACAAGAATTGCCAAATTCGAAATGGAAGAAGAGAACAACTTTCTAAAGTAACTCATACTTAGTACCAAACGATGATACTCGGGTAACTACTCCTCTAACCACGTCTGCGAGCGGTGGTGTAACTCGTGAATCCCGAGTAACAACCACGACCTCCACTTCTTATCATCCGATAACAACACGCTTCACCAAAATACTCAACTATGAATTTATAGGATCATCTCATGACAATCATATTATTAGTTCATAGATATTGAATATCATAGCAGATCATATATTACCAACAAGGATGATAGTACAGAAGCAATTCAACAATTGCTCAACAAAATGAAACATAACAACGAGATAATGCGAAAGCAATGTAATTCCCAACCCCACCTCATGCGAGTGTGTCAATTTAATATTTTTTTTCTATTAACCACGGACCTAAAGCCCGCTCTGATACCAACTGTAACACCCTGGCTATCCGGAAGCCAAGATGTCACCTAAAACATCTAAAATACATCCATAATGCGGAAGAATTTGAAACAAGTATATCAACTAAAGACAACATTAAGTTAAACAGATATGATGAAGGTATCCTTCCTTCACCTTTTAAGTTATTTAATTCGATCATCAATAAAGAAGGTTCACACGCAGAATAAATCAACATCCATGTGGAGAAGGTATCCTTCCTTCACCAATTATAATTTAATTATTACAGTTCATCATTAACGAATGTAAGATAGAACTAAATTTAATATTGAACATGAATAGGATGATGTGAACGAGTAGTGCGTGTCTACTCCCTCCCAAGTGAGCCAACATCAGGGGTTACCTAAAATAAACAAACAACGCAAGAGTGAGTCCATGACTCAACAAGTACAGTGAAAGAGAAAGAACACATATACAAACAGGACATCACCATTTAAGAATGCGAACCTTGCATCGAGTGAACACTTATGAAAACATGAAATGAATGAATGTAATCAAGGATGGACTGCACACATGCATATACTGGTATAGTGAGTGACACACCGTCGGTGTTCACTTAAGCCCGCACCTTAACAAAAGTGCGGGATCCAAGTCCTATATGAAGAACGTTTCATATAGGTGTCCAAAGCTTCCCATACTTTGGAATTGATGGGTCTTACGTGCCCATACCGGAATTGATGGGTCTTTCAATCCACTCCGTGGGCGGGACATGACAATGTCCAAATTTGCCCACATTGGAATGGTGGGACTTACAATCCACTTCCGTGGACATAACATGAATAAAAGGATGCATGATATGAACATGAACAGTGATAATACCATCTCTCAGTATATACTCCACATAATGAAAGAACATAACCAATTCAGCATCTCGGGTAACACAATATGTCACACTATATTCATGAAAACATTCACAATCACAACACTCAAAAGCAACAAAGTACTTGCCTTCCACGTTGCGACGCGTTAGCAGTCAACGATGGCGCTCCCAAACCCGTAGCCTCGTGGCCTAAACAATTAAATAACCGAAATAAGAACAACATAGAATCCAACCCGAATTAAAAGTCTACAATACCCCCCTTGAACTCCCAAGGAATCGCTATAAAACCTAATCTGAAAAAAAACGTGTCGGGACAGCAGCACGAAAATGACAGTAGTTAATGACATGGGACTCGAAATGAGATGAGTCCAGATCCTACCTCATCTTAACGAACATATCTATAACATTCAAGTTGATGAGATTTCCCAATTCGGCCAATAAACTTCTCTAATAAAGAAAACAAAACAGCAGCACAACTTCTGTCTGAACAAACAGGACAGCAATACTAAAACAACCATAACTTTTAATCTACAACTCCGAATTGAGCGTTCTTTAACAATATGAAAAGGTTATGAAATTATCTACAATAACCTAGTTGGCACGACATTCAAATTTTTCCTTTAACAAAAAGTGGCACACGGGTCAAAACTAAAGATAGAAACTGACATACAATCTGGACAGACTGACATACAATCTGGACAGTCACAATGAAAAGTGCATAACTTTTGATCTATAACTCCAAATGAAGTGTTCTTTATCAATCCTGAAAGCTAGTGATATCACCTTCAAAATTTGTTATGGGCAAGACATCTGAATCACCCTCTAACTAGGCCATAAATCAACCTATACAGAGACTGCTAATTCTCGTCAGGATTCTGGACAGCAGATAGTAAATCTATCATAACGTTTGACTCGAAAGTCGGAATGAGGTGATCTTGGCGGCCACCGAAAGCTAAGAACAAGACCTACAACTCTCCAGGAGACCCAAACTCCTGATTCGGCTTCTAAAGTCATGAAACAGTCCACAGAACATTCTGGTCAGAAACGAATTCTGCTCACAGTAATACGTTCTAACCAAATATGCATCAAATCGCCTCTACCACTAATCAAAAGACGAGGGTCGGCATCCGATACCTTTGCAGCAACCAGGAAGTAGGCGGAAGACCCTCGGAGAAGATGATCTCCCTCCTTCTCACCTCTTTTGTCCCAAGCAAGGTGCTGTCCTCCTCAATTTCCTTGCAACCGGCAGCGGGAGAAGGTCCAAGGCGGGTTGGGAGGCAAACCAGCAGGACCAGCAACCAAGGAGGATGGGGCGCTCCTAGGGGCGGGCGTGAGGGGAAGAGAGGAGGGTGGAAGGGGCGGCGGCCATAGGAGGGAGGAGTGGGAAAAGTGGGAGAGGTGGGAGGTGCTAGGGTTTGAGGCCCCCTTTGGCCGGCCACAAGATGGGCCTTTGGGCCCATCTCTGTCTGGCTGCTCCCTCATGGGCCCCATGGCTGCCCCTCCACCCATAATGCCTTCTCTTGGGTCTGGCGGCCAAAGGCCCGGCCCAAAATCTGAAGAACAGCAAAACGCGGAGATTTCTTCTTTTAATTTGAACTTGAATTTAAATCCGCATTGTTTTCTTACCAAGCGAACGGATATTACAAATTGGTCCTGCGCTTGCGAGCACGTGCATGGGTATCTGTGACGGTTGCATACTTTGCATTACTGGTAAAATGCAAAAGAGATAAAGAGAAGGAATCCTTGAGCATTGCATATGCATGTGGAATAATTTAATGTCGTGCTTCTGAAAATGGATGCTGATGTGGTGATTTGAATTATGTTCTTTTATATGTACTTGCTGAGTCCGTGGACTCACTCTTGCTTTCTTTGTTGTTTTAGGTACCCAGAGCAAGAAACGCATGCATGGGAGGGAGTAGCATTATGATCTCACGACACCGCCATGAACCTTAATTCTCGGACTATGCCTTAATAATTAAGCAATCGCTAAAGGATTCTTCATGATTATGTTTCTGCATTGATTTATCTGTAATAATGATGAGTACCATAGTTGGATGCTTGGGGATTTGTTTAGTTGATTAGCAAGTTTCTGTTCGCTTATTGATGATTTTGAATATTGCAATATTTAGTTATAAAACCCTTTTATCTGTTGAATCCCCTGTGAAGTTAGAAATATAAAGAAGGTTCTGCCGAAATTTAGTAAATTGTCTTAGCTTATATTTGTGTAAGGTTACCTTAGTAGCATTCCAGGCTCGTGTGGGTCAAAAGTTACTGATTGGTATCGAGCGGGCTTTAGGTCCGTGGTTAATAGAAAAATATTAAATTGACACACTTGTGCACGTGGGTGGGGTTGGGAATTACATTGCTTCCGCATTATCATTTGTTATGTTTTATTTGTTGAGCAATTGTTGAATTGCCTCTGTGCTATCTTTCTTGCCTATGCTATGATATGTTATGACATTCTATATCTATGAATCTATTCTATGATTGTCATGAGATGATCCAGTATGATCATATGTGATTATATTGTTTATACGTGTCGATAATGGTTGTTAAGAAGTGGAGGCCGTGGTTGTGGCCTTGGACTTTGTCAGGCTATACCACCGTTCGTGGTAGACGCATAAAGTACTTACCCTGAATAGAGTTGAGCGTGAGCTGTTTTAGAAAGTTGATTTCTTTCTTGACCTCAATCTTGGCAAATGCTTGTTTTATGGTGGATGATGAAATTCTCTTGGGTTCGTGGTTCATGTTAATTATTGTGTTTCAATGGTCTCTAATGGTTCTCTAAAACAAGTATTGTTTTTCGACTGTTGAGCTGTTTTTACTACTTGTGATCGTCCTCAATTGGCATTACTGATAATTCCATGGTTGTTTCTTCTTTCTCATTGGAAAAGAATGACCCATGTATTCGTTTGAAAGTTTGGGTAATGAGAGTTTCTGTTGCAAGTTTGTTAATATGAGAAAGCTTTGACTCTATGTATTTCTTTTGGATTATTTTGAGTGTTGAAGTTTAATGCATCTCTTTTCTGGTGGAATTGTTAAGATCCTTTTGTGATACCTTGTTATGGTTAAATTAGAGATTGTAATCAACTAACTTGATATGGTATGGGTATCAAGTTGAGCCATTGGTGTGGTGTATAATTAATATTAATTAGTAACCCTGGAAGTGAAATTGATTAAGTTGAACTGTATATATGAGTAGTGACTGAGAGTATGGCCATACCTATTTGGAGTCAAAAGAGATATTAATAAGTATAGAACATAGATGAATTAGTCTGGTCACTAAAATCATTTAGGTTGCTAAAATTGTTGGGTTCTTTGGTTCCCATGGATTAATTTAAATATATAGAAAGGGAAACTAGAGGAAATGCTAGATTTCCATATTCCCTAGTATGATTAGTTATTAAAATTGTGTACAACCGGTTGAATGGATTGAATATCGGTGGATCTAGAATTTATGGGAGGAGTTCTATGTAGGATGACGCGATGAATTTGGTTGTAGTGTTGTTGAGACTCTTGATCGATAGAAGATTTCGATTTTTGAAGTTTTAGTGTATTTTTTGCCGAAATCCAATGTGAGGAGGAACAGTTGATATGTGCTTGTTAATATCCATGTGATTTGGGAAGGAAAGTATGTAGCAACTAGATTTCATAATGAAGCCAGTTGATAACAACAATGATTGTAGTATAACTGTTGTGTATTGAAGTTTGATGATGAACATCGCTAAAAGTTGAACTAATATGATATAAGAGGTGGCTTATGCCCACATGATTGTGAAATAATTGGATGATAATGTGTCCTTGATGAAAGGGTTTTGGTAGGAGCTTTTCGATTGTGTAGTAGACCCCTTCTAACTTAAGAGGTCGATGTAGTGAGGTTGTATAGTTTTGGGTATACTCTCATTTTGAAGATGGGATGAAAAGGTAGTATGGAACAATTTAGTGAAACTTTGGGGGCTTTCTAATGGAATAGTTGATGATAAATATTCGTATTCAGAGTATATTATTCTTGATGTTAGTAAGATTATCTGAGAGATTGTGACTTGTGTGTGTGAGATGATTCTTTTAGAAATAAAGTAATTTGATCGTCTTTCGTAATTTGGATTTAGTAAAAGTGTTTGAGATTGCGTTGGTGATCATTTGGACCTCTTGAGTTATGCGGTGATTGAGTTGCTTTGAGCAAAGTGACATGTTGAAAGATTTTATCCATTATTAAGTGGTACCTATGATTTGGTCTTAAGAGATTATCTTGTTTAAGCCGGCAAAGTAATGTAGTAATCACGTAAAATAACTTTCATGGTTAAAGGAAGGAGTGAAGTAAAAGTATTTGACATTTAAGTCGCGTTTCGCAACTTGCGTTTATTTGAGTGTACTTGAACCTTATGTATTTGTTCCATAAGAATTTACCAATTTTCAAAGGGAATGCCTTCTTCCCATTTGTGGTTCTGATTCGCTTAGCAGGACTTGAGCCCTCACTGTTGACTTCTCACGTTTTCCAAGTTCTTTGCCTAAGTGACTATTTCCCTTGGTCTGTGTTTATTTCAAGCGATAAATGTCTTCATTTGCTTTTTCTTTTGAGGAAGGATCCACCGATTCGTTTCACAGTGGTTTTCGAAGTGGTTATTCAATGTGGTTGTGAGACCTTGGGCTGTAAGTTAATCGAGGAGCATTGAAGGATGAACTAATTTCGTGTGTAATTCTTGAAGAGAATTTTAATTATACAGAATGTTTACTTTTGAGGCTAAACTGACTGCATTATCGCAACTATTAGAACCTATGAAGATTTGTGATCCAAGATCCATTGTTCAATTCGGGTGGAACATTAGAATTTTTGAAAGGATGGGGAATCTCACTCGATGTATTAGAGTGTCACGATTGGGTACCTTGCACGGTTGTGCAAATGAATTATGATGGTGTTGTACTTGTAATGAGAGTAGTATTAGCAAAGTAATCTGACCATTAAAGCGATTAATGAGATAGTCGAGAACGTTGGATTATTGTTAGGAAAGACTTGGACTTAGTAAGTAACTCTCTAAGAGTTAGAATCTTGATAAAGATAATTGGATCGAAGAAATGTTTTCGTGTTGATGTCAATGCGCGAGTATGTTTGGATTGTGAGAATTTTAGGGATTTAATTTGAGGTTTTCCCTATTTTCTATATGAGAAGTTCATGGTAAGAGTCTTGGAGTATAGTTTTGGGCTTCGTATTCTTTTTGCTAGGACCTTGAGTCGCCCAATGATTATGTGTAGAGGAAGTAGAATAAGGGTGGATTACGAACAATGGGATGATCATTGATAGAACCCTTTTTGATGAAGTATATGAATGTGTGTGCTGGGAATTTCAAGTTGTTTATTCTTAAAAGATTGAGGTGATGTGTTTGCATGTGAGATCTATTTTGAAATACATTGGAAGTCATCTGTCAAATTAATTATGTCGATAGAGGAGTTGTTGAGAGAAAGTTTTGGTGGCGTCGATAGAACCTTTATACGGAGGTGTGGATGATGTATTTCGACTTGAGCGTAACGTTGGGAATGTCAAGTTAAGAGAGATGAGTTAGTGTGTTGCGATGAACTGAAACTCCAAAGTTGAGAGAGATTTTATTCCTAAAAGAGATACTGAAAAATTGATACTTCCTCAAAGAAGTGAATCGTTTCCTCGATTCTCGTTTTAGTTTTGTGTTGTTGACCAATGTCTTTCGTAAGATGAGTTTGACTCGATTTTGGTATGTGTGGTTCTTATCGGTTCAGGAAGAATAAAGGAAGTTTTTGATTTGGGCATTTAAAATGATTCCTCCTTTGGTTTTCGTGATGTTTTTTCGCAAACTGCCACTTGGAAGGTGGAAAGGTTTTCGTGATGAAATTCTGATTTCTGGATTTGACTCTTTAGCACCGAGCTGGTAACGCTTAGTTGCGATGTGAATCTTTCATTTTCAGATGGGTTTTGTTGGTAAAAGAGTTTGCTTAAAGAGAGTTTTTGTCGTATGTTTCTGGTTAAAGGAGGTGATCCTTGCTTTAGTGAAGAGTTTAATTGAGAGGTGGAACACAAGTTCTATGTTCTATGTGCATGTCGTGTGGTTCGGTATCATTGGAAAGGTTAACCCAAGATACATTGGGTTGTTTTCGCTAGTTGGCGTATCGCCAGGACTGTCTCGAGTCCGTGCGCGGAGTACGTAACATCTTGTATGTCCTTGTGTTAAGCGAGTACCTAGGAGATCCAGAGTTTGAGGTTTCGTTTGCGCCGTTGACCATCGAGTGAGATCTTACCTTTGAGTCTTGTCCGATGAGTGTACCTGGAAATACCGGGTAGAGCGTTAGTTCAGACTTTGTGTTACGTCGTTGGGTTGTGGTATTTTCAGACCGAGGGAAAGGCTACTTAGGAAGTTGGAGTTTTGCGTGCGTGAGCTTTAGCCAGTGTTATTCACAACGGGTACGTGGTTACCGTCGTTCGTTCTCAGTCATGGTCGTTCTTTCGCTTAAGCGTGTTTAGAATTCGGGGTCGAATTCTGTTTAAAGTGGGTAGAATGTAATACCCCAAAAGTATTCGAGAATATTCGAAAGAGTATTCGGTAGAGATTATGTGAATTCGGAGAAGGACCAAATATAAAATAGATTTAGCAGCAATTAGATAAAGGAGTTTTCTGCAGTTTTTTGGGCAACCTGGGTCTCAGGCCTTGGCCCAGGAGGCCCATGAGGGGCTGGCCACTAATAAAAAGAGGGGGGGAAAACCTAGTTGCTACAGTACCACACCCCTGTGCATCTGTAGCGCAAGATCAGAGCAACCCCTTCTATGCAAAGAGGAGAAAAGAAGGAGAGAAAGGAAGAAGAAGAAAGGAAGAAGAAGAGAAGGGAGAAGAGAAGGAAGAGGGATCGCCATCCGTGGTTCGCGACCTTCAGCGGCATCAAGGGTAACGCGTTGTTGTTGTTGGGTAATTAGTCATAGAAGAGTAATCGGGTAGTTTTTGGCTAGGTTGCAATCCGCCTGCTGTTCGTGCAGATTCGTCCATAAGCTTGCGGGGTTAATTTCATGTGGTTAGATGCTGAATAAGAGGTTTTGGTCTCCTAGAGAATTGTAGGTTATATTCTTAGCTTTCGTTGGCCGCCAAGATCGCCCAAATCCGATTAACGGTCTGGGAGTTACAAATTTTCTAGTTTTGCTGTCCTGTTGTTCTGTCAGATTCTGGACAGTCTGTAGAAAACTGGTTAGAACTGCTAATTAAGGTGAGAATCAGGGGACCTCAATATAACACAAAATTTGGGTAATTTCCGTACCTTTTGATAGAGATAAAGAACGCGAGATGTGGATTCTCGTAGCAAAAGTTATGGAGGTTTTAGCGTACTATCCAGAGAACCCGACGTGAATTCTGATGTCTGATAGATTGGTTTGCTAGGGCAGTAGATGGTAGAATCAAAAGGGCTCCCCAACTAAGTTTATTTATATAATTTAATTACCTTTTTATAAAGTCCAAGAACATCTTATTTGGACACCTGAGCAGAAAGTTATGTATTTTAGAAGTTGACAATCCACAGTGTGCGCCAATCCGATCGCTAGAAATTGGGAGTTGGGAAACACTTGGGAGTTTAGCAAGTTCGTTTGTGTTGTTCTTTTTGCTCTTCGTTCAGAATGTTGGTTTTAGATTGGGGTATCTTTATATTCAGGTGGGAGCGTGGTTCCAGGGGCAGCAACCTCGTCGCGTCCACCGTTCTCGCACGGTTGAGGCAAGTGCATCGTTGTTACCTTGTTTGTGATTGCTTGGACATGAATGCGTGTTTGATGCATGTTAGTGTCGTATTGTTGTTGGCAAGTGTGCATAATAAGAGTGGTGAATGTTCAAAGTATGGCTATGCTTTATTCATGAATGTTGTTATTGCCTTTGGTACTTTGATGATGAATAGAGATGGTGCATATGCATATTGATATCATGTTGAGGCTGGTCTTGTGATGACCAAGCATGCACATCTTTGAGGTCCCGTCATGTATGTGACGGGCTTGAGGTCCCCACACCGTGGAGTGTGGGCTTGAGGTCCCAATACTTGTAGAGTGTTGGGCAATTGGTCCTCGCTATGAGCACGGGCATGGGTATGCAATGACGGTTGCATACTTTGCATTCTTGGTAAAATGCAAAAGAGATAAAGAGAAGGAATCCTTGAGCATTGCATATGCATGTGGAATGATTTAATGTCGTGCTTCTGAAAATGGATGCTGATGTGGTGATTTGAATTATGTTCTTTTATATGTACTTGCTGAGTCTGTGGACTCACTCTTGCTTTCTTTGTTGTTTTAGGTACCCAGAGCAAGAAACGCATGCATGGGAGGGAGTAGCATTATGATCTCACGCACACTGCCATGAACCTTAATTCTCAGACTATGCCTTAATAATTAAGCAACTGCTTAAAGGATTCTTCATGATTATGTTTCTGCATTGATTTATCTGTAATAATGATGAGTACCATAGTTGGATGCTTGAGGATTTGTTTAGTTGATTAGCAAGTTTCTGTTCGCTTATTGATGATTTTGAATATTGCAATATTTAGTTATTAAACCCTTTTATCTGTTGAATCCCCTGTGAAGTTAGAAATATAAAGAAGGTTCTGCCGAAATTTAGTAAATTGTCTTAGCTTATATTTGTGTAAGGTTACCTTAGTAGCATTCCAGGCTCGTGTGGGGCTGGGGTGTTACAAATTTATTATCCGTCGCTCAAATTTGTGATCTCGGTTTAATTTGTTCATTCTCTAATGAAGGTGTTTCAATTTCAAATGAAAAAGATAGTACTTTGGTTTTCAAAGGCTTTAGATTTGAAAATCTTTACTTGGTAGATTTCTCCTCAAATGCATCATGCTTACAAACTTGTTTAATTGCAAAAACTTTCTTAGGTTGGCTTTGGCATAGAAGGCTAGCTCATGTTGGCATGATTCAACTTAAAAAGCTTTTCAAACATGATCTAGTTGTTGGCTTGAAAGATGTGAACTTTGAGAAAAATCGACTTTGTAGTGCTTGTCAAGCCGGTAAACAAGTCGCAAGCTCTCACCCTTCCAAGAGTATCATGTCAACTTCTAGACCATTGGAACTCTTACATATGGATTTGTTTGGGCCAACAACCTATAAGAGTATCGGGGGAAATAGTTATTGTTTAGTTATCGTGGATGATCACTCTAGATATACATGGGTGTTCTTTCTAGATGACAAGAGCGAAACCTCCGGAATCTTCAAAAGTTTTGCAAAAAGGGCTCAAAATGAATTTGATTTTAAAATAAAGAAAATCCGTAGTGATAATGGTTCCGAGTTCAAGAATACTAAAGTTGAAGACTTTTGTGATGAACTTGGAATAAAACACGAACTTTCCACAACCTATACTCCGGAGCAAAATGGAGTTGTAGAAAGGAAAAATCGTACATTAATTGAAATGGCTAGGACAATGCTTGATGAATATAATACTTCCGATAGCTTTTGGGCGGAAGCAATTAACACCGCTTGTCATGCCATAAATCGTCTTTATTTGCATCGCCTTTTGAAAAAGACTTCCTATGAACTTCTTGTTGGAAGAAAACCGAACATCTCTTATTTTCGTGTCTTTGGTTGCAAGTGTTATATTTTGAAAAAGGGGGTTCGTCTTTCAAAATTTGCAAATCGTTGTGATGTTGGTTTCTTGCTTGGTTACTGTTCAAATAGCAAAGCTTATCGTGTCTTCAATCAAAACTCCGGTTTAGTTGAAGAAAGACACGATGTTCAATTTGATGAAACTAACGGCTCTCAAGAAGGGTATGAAAATTTGGATGATGTAGGTGATGAATTGTTAAGAAAGGTTATGGAAAATATGCAAATTGGCGACATCAAACCTAAAGATGAACCATCATCTTCTACTCAAGTTGAACCTCGTACCTCTTCCACAACAAGTCAAATTGAAGTGTAAGAAAACAATAATGAAGATGATCAACTATCCAACCTACCACCAAGAATCCACAATGCGATTGCAAAAGATCATCCAATAGATTAAATATTGGGTGATGTAAGTAAGAGTGTTCAAACTCGATCTCGTATCGCTTCATTTTGTGAACATTACTCTTTTGTCTCTTCTCTTGAGCCAAAGAATATAGATGAAGCACTTGATGATCCGGATTGGATGATTGCAATGCATGAAGAGCTTAATAATTTCATCCGAAACGAAGTTTGGACATTGGTGGATCGACCCAAAAAACATAATGTCATTGGCACAAAATGGGTGTTTAGAAACAAGCAAGACGAAAATGGTATGGTTGTAAGAAACAAAGCAAGATTGGTCGCACAAGGTTTCTCTCAAGTCGAAGGTTTGGATTTCGGTGAAACTTTTGCTCCCGTAGCTAGACTTGAATCAATTCGTATATTACTTACTTTTGCATCATGCTTTGATATTAAATTATTTTAAATGGATCTCAAAAGTGCTTTTCTAAATGGAGAAATATCCGAACTTGTATTTGTTGAACAACCTCCCGGTTTTGAAGATCCTAAGAATCCTAATCACGTTTATAAATTCTCCAAGGCGCTCTACGGTCTTAAACAAGCTCCTAGAGCATGGTATGAACGCCTTGGAGATTTTCTAGTTTCAAAAAGGTTCAAAATCGGGAAAATTGATTCAACTTTGTTTACTAAAGTCTTAGATGATGATTTCTTTGTATGTCAAATTTATGTTGATGATATTATATTTGGTTCTAGTAATCAAGTTTTTTGCAAAGAATTTGGTGATATGATGTCTAGAGAATTTGAAATATCCATGATCGGAGAACTTAGCTATTTTTTTGGACTTCAAATCAAACAACTCAAAGATGGAACTTTCGTAAGCCAAACAACGTATGCAAAAGACTTGATCAAGAGATTTGGGATGGAGGATGTAAAACCTATCAAGACTCCCATGACAACAAACAGTCATCTGGACCTAAATGAGGGGGGCAAATCAGTAGATTTAAAGCTTTATAGGTCTATGATTGGTAGTTTGCTTTATCTTACCGCATCTAGGCCCGATATTATGTTTAGCGTTTGCATATGTGCACATTTTAAAGATTCTCCAAAAGAGTGCCACTTGGTGGCCGTAAAAAGAATACTAAGATATTTAAAGCATTTCTCTAGCATTGGCCTATGGTTTTCTAAAGGTGCTAAGTTTGATTTAATTGGATATTCGGACTCTGATTATGCGGGTTGCAAAGTGGACAGAAAAAGCACATCGGGGAGTTGTCAATTCTTAGAGAGATCCTTAGTATCATGGTCATTCAAGAAACAAAATTTCGTAGCTTTATCCACCGCCGAAGCCAAATATATTTCCGCGGGAAGTTGTTGTGCTCAATTGCTATGGATGAGGTAAACTTTGATGGATTATAGGATTAAAATTGATAAAATGCCTCTTTTATGTGACAATGATAGTGCGGTGAAAATAGCAAATAATCCTGTCCAACACTCAAGAACCAAACATATTGACATTCGCCACCATTTCTTAAGAGATCATGTGGGCAAGGGAGACATTGAAATTAGCCACATTCGAACCAAAGATCAATTAGCGGATATTTTCACCAAGCCATTAGACGAAGACCGTTTTTGCAAATTAAGGAATGAATTAAATGTCATAGACTATTCAAATATTGGTTAAAAATTTTGCCTCATGTATTTTTGTTGATTTGGTGTTATTCGAAAGCTTTTGAAAGAAAATATTTTCAAAATTTTATTAAGAATATCTATGTTCATAGAAGCTATATTCTCATATAGACATTAGTCTATTCTATGCATAATGATCCTTAACAATATTTATTTGAGTGCAAAACTAAGGATCATTTGCAAATCAATCTAAATTTCAAAGAAATCCAGAGCTGTCCCCTGTAGTCCCGGAAAATTGGAACTACGGGAGTTGAATCACGGTACTACCGCAGTGCGGTACTACCGGAGGTAAAATGCGGAACTACCGCATCGCGGAAACCGTGCGGGTTATGTTCTCTTCACCCGTTTCACTTTCTCTCCCCGAACGGTATTACCGTTTTCCTCAGTCCCCTTCTTCTCTCTCGGGCGCTCGCTCTCTCTCTCTCTCTCCCTCACCGAAGAAACTCCAAAGCCTTCTCAAATCCCCAAATTTCTTCGGCGGTTCTTCACTCCTTGGTGATTCCTAGCATCTCTAGGGCTTCACTCCTGCAATCTTCGAGGTAAATCGTCTAAAATCCTCGCTTTTACCGGATTATCTCAAACCCTAGGTCTAAATCAAGAATGATCTAAAATATTGCAGTTCTATGAGGTTCTAGTTGGGTAAAACAACATATTTGATGTTTAATGATGTTTATACATCTATTCCCTGGATTCAAACCATAATAAACATCGAATTGTTCTTCAAAATCAAAAATCCTAGAACCGGGTCTGTAAAAGCGGTACTACCGCTCCTTGAGCACGGTACCACCGACAACGGTACTACCGCTCCTCGAGCACGGTACTACCGTCAACGGTACTACCGCTCTTTGAGCTCGGTACTACCGGCCAAGATTTGCGGTACTACCGCTTTTTCTTGTGTAACCACAAATATCATTTCATTCAATTTGATCCTAGTTTGATTGATCCTTTGATCTCTTTGTAACCTATCCTCTCCTTACTCGGATGGCAAGGACAAGGAATGCTACTCGCCAATCGCTTGGACCTCGTGAGGTCAATCCTCTTCCTCCCATCCTCCGAAGATCCGGTTGAAGAATCTCATAACAAAGGCAAAGGTCCAAAGACTTATGAGTCCAAGATGAGGAAGTTTCCTCTCAAGCTGGGTCAGGTTCTGGATCTGATTCAGAAGAAGAGATTCCAGCAGCATCTGATGAGGAGATGGAAGTTCCAGTAGAGCCTCAAATTAATTTAAGGCTCATATCACCGATGACTATCTTTTTCACGACACGAGGATCAGTACCTTCTGCCTAGCAACTCAATCAATCCCAGATTTCATACAAAGTTCCAAGAGCAAGTCTATGAGGAGGTATATGGCCAGAACAGAAAATTTGCTAATCACAAGTGGATAAAGTGGCAGCACATTAACAAATTGGAAAAATATGATGACATATATGAGATGTTTCAGCAAGCTGGTCTTCATGAACTTGTAGCTCTAAAGCATGATTATGATCAGGAAATCATAAGGAAATTCTATGCCACTCTCTATGTCTCTCCAGATTTCACCAAGATGAAATGGATGACAGTAACACGCTATGTGGAGTGTAGTAAGACTGATTTTGAGCGTGTCCTGCGAGTATTTTCCTCTAGCAAGTGGGAGAAGATTTATGACGGACCTGCCCTGATGGTTCCTAGCTGGACAGAGTATTATGATAGAAATGCTAGGTTTGTTCCAGGAAAAATTCATGGCTTGCTACCCATTTCCAGTTTGATTAATAGGATTATTAATCACACTATTCTTCCCAAGAGTGGAAATTTTGATGCTGTGCGTGGACATGCTTGGAACATTATTGATCTTATCTCGAAGAAGAAGAAGTTTGATGTGGTAGATGTAATAATCAGAAGTATAACTTCTTCAAAAGATGACAGGGTAAAAAGGATTTATTATGCTCCTTTTATCATGGCCCTAATACTCAGCAAAACCAAGGAGGCTTAGGCACTGTTCATAAAGCCTACAAGCCAAGAGAAGGACCTCCTGTTCAGCCAACACAACAAGAACATATAGTTCAGCCAGAACATATTGCCCTAGAGGAGGCAGTTGTAGAAGGCTCTCAGAGCCAAGCCACTCTCGCCCAGATTCTTAACACTCAGACTCTTATTCTCAATAATCTGATGCTGATTAAGGTCACTCAGCAGGAGATGAGGACATCACTTACAGATTTTCAGAATGAGACTAACAACAGACTTGCTGCCCTGACAGAGACAGTTGACTCTATGGAACACCGTCTACCACCTCTTCCGCGTCTACCACCTCTTCAGCGTTTCACGCGTCGTCGCCCCAATACTCCACCTGGTTCACCTTCTATCGTCGTCACAGCTCCTTAGGCTCCTGTTGCTCCAGTCTCTCCAGCTCTAGCTGTTTCAGCTTCTCCACCTCCTGTTGATCCTCCTCCTCAGGATTCAGTTTCCCAGGACACAACAGCTCTTCATTTTCTGCGTCCCTCTAATGATGTTTTTTGGTACTTTGATGCCAAAGGGGGAGAAGTAGAAGTAGTAGAAGTCTTGTAAGTAGGTGTAACACCCCAGCCCGACATGAGCCTGGAATGCTACTAAACAGAACAATAAAAATTCTAATCAAGGCAAATTTAGTAAATTTCGGCAGAACCTCCCTTGTAAAGTTAATTACACGGAGGTTCCAACACAAATGATTCATAATTTAACTAAACTATCATCCAGAGACATCAAAAGATAATCAAATATATGCTAAGTATCTCGCGATCCAAGAGAGCATAAAGTTCCACTACTCAGCATTATTACACTTAGACCACTTCAAGAAACAAGACATAATAAACCTTGAGCATCTTGCCCAAATTACTAAAAAAGCGATTCGATCGAAGATCATCCGACTTTATTTAATTCATGTGGCATGTGTGCATCTAACAAACTACTTCCCCATGCATGTCGTTCTTGGCTCGGTACCTAAAACAACAATAAAGCAAGAGTGAGTCCACAGACTCAAAGAAGTACAGAATAAAAGTTATAACATCCGCATCCATATATAGAAGATCAACAATAACACATCTCACATGCAAATGCAATGCTCAAGGATCCTTTATCTTTATCTTTCGTGTGCATTACACGGTAATGCAGAGTATGCAACCGCGCCGCATACCCATGCACGCGCGCGCACGCACAGGACCAATTGCCCATTACTCCGCAAGTAATGGGGACCTCAAGCCCACACTCCACGAGTGTGGGGATCTCGGGCCCGTCACACTCATGACGGGGATCTCAAAGGAAGACATACTTGGTCACCACGTGATCAAGCCTCAACATGATCTCAATATGCACATGCTCACCATTTAATCATCATCAATTCACCACAAGACAATAACATCATACGACAATAGAGCATAGATATATTTGAAGCATCCACCAATCTTAAACCAACAACATGCCAACAATCTCACTATGCTATCACATATCGAAAAAGCACACACACATGACCAAGCAATCACAACCAAGAATCAAACAATGCACTTGCCTCAACCGTGCGGGAACGAAGGACGCGAAGAGGGTGCCGCCTCCGGAACCAGTTCCCCACCTAAACATTCAATTAAGAAATGCTAAGACAGTAATAGAGGATTGCTCAAACCATAAAAGTAAACACGGACTCACAAAAGTTCCTTTCGCGCGAACCCAGCCCCAACTTCTAGATGTCGCTTTGTCCCCCCTGTGGACAGTCATGTTCTAAAATTCATATCTTTTCGTACAGGGATCCAAATTAGGTGTTCTTAGACTTCATTGAAAGGTTATCCAATTTCCCAACTAAACCTAGTTGGTGAACCTCCCTGATTCGGCCATCTAAAATCACTTTTAAGCTGTTTAACAAAACATCGATTTCACGTCAGACTTTCTGGACAGATCACTAAAACTAACATAACTTTTAGCTCGTTCATCCAAATTTCGCGTTCTTGTGCTTCCCTGAAAGCTACGACAGTTATCTACAACTTTTGTTATACTAAGATCCTCTAATTCTCTCTTTAACTTATCGCACAAGTCAAATTACTAAAACCTGTCAAAACACTGACTGATTCGCAGGACAGTCGCACTAATAAATTCATAACTTTTGCTACAGAGGTCCAAATAATATTATCTAGCACTTCATCGAAAGCTATTGACGTCCTCTACAATTCTCTAGGAGAAGTCCAAGACCGAATCCGCACCTAACTACATCAAAACGTCTGAATAACGCGATCTGTCCTGAGGAGACAGAAATACCGACATTGCTACAATAATCAAAAGATGCATCTACTCGGGGGAAAATGGGTATTACCCTTGACGAAACACCGCCGGACGCGAAGAACTCCCAGCGCAGGCCACGATCTCTCCCTCCCCCTCTCCTCTTCTTCTTCTTCTTCTCCTTCTTCTTGGCCAAATGATCTCCCGGGCGATCCTCCGTCTTCCTCCTCGACACCGGCAACGGGGGAGCACTTCCTTGGACAGCAACAGGGGAGGAGCAGCAGGAGTGGCGTGGGAGGGCAGGGATGGCGCGAGGAGGAGAGGAGGTGGGGCGGCCAAGGGGAGGAAGGTGGAGGGTGCGGCCAAAGGGGGGAAGAAGGAGGCGGCTAGGGTTTGGGGGGGGGGGAAGTGGTGCCTCCCCCTCCCTTGGCCGGCCACCAAGAGGCCTCATGGGCCAAGGCCCAGGCCCAGGTTGCCATAAAAACACTGATTTCCCCTCTCTAATGCAAATTATACATCTTCTATTTGGTCCTTCACAATTGAGATAACTCTCTCCCGATTGTTTATTCTCTCCCGGTTAATTTCTTTCGTATACTTTTGGGGTATTACATTCTACCCCCCTTAAACGGAATTCGACCTCGAATTCTAATCTTGCTTAACTTGCTATTGTCACCACTTACCTGTTGTGATCAATACCACATGCAGCTCGCGCGTGTGAGACACCAATTCACTATTCGCTTCACTCTCGGACTTATGGGACCACATCACATTGACGGATAACCAAAACTAACGTATTTCACCTCAACACTAGCCTTGATGTTTTTTTTTTGCAGGTACACTTAACACACAGGACTCAGAGGTAAGGTTTTACTCGATGGCGAACAGCTCTAACAAAATCTCAAGCTCCGATCTCGGTGTTCTCTCGATCAAATGTACAAGACATTGTGTACTCCTTGCAAGTACTCGAGAAGGTACTAGCGATACGCCAATCTACAAATTCCCAAGACTGAGGAACCTATCCAACACACTTTTGGCTAAACTTCCTTTTTGTTACCGAACTACACCGTCAGCACAAAATACATGGAACTCTTGTTCCAACACTCAGCCGATCACTTTATCTACGCAAGCAACATCTCCTTTAACAAGGGACGCACAAAGAACTCGCATATCGACTCACTAATCCGAAAAACTCAATCGAAAAACAAAGGAGTCAAAATGCATCCAACCCAAAGTCATCTTTTCTTAGAAAAGCCCAAACCAAAAACAATGGATTTACCACGAAATCTTTTCCATTTTCCAAATAGGCAGTTTAGAAATAAATGCCACACAAGCCAAAAGCGAAATCACTCGAAAAACCAGTTTAACCATTTTTTTTAACTGAAAGGAATCACACATACCGGCAAGAACCAACTCAATTTGTAATTGACATCCGTCATAACCACATTGTTCAAGTAAGAACCAAGAAAACATCTCACTATCCAAGATCGCACCATTTACCACAATCTTTCTTTTAAGAATTCTACTTTCTCTTAGACCATAGGATCCCAGATCATCGCATAACACATTAATTCCTTTATCTTAAATTGGCAACCTCAAACCTATGCTCTACCAAACACAAAGTCCACACTTATGCAGGGAGATTCTTCCAATCAACAATATCGTACTCTAGCCAACTTCCCTACCGAATGAGTTACTTGTCAAAATAATTTCCAACACAGCTCAATATAGATTTCACCCACTGTCACATCCCTTAATCCGTTAAGGATGAACAATTTGAAATTCACATCACACACTCTCATATGCTAGCCTCAAAGGATACTATCGATGATCATCCCACTACTCGGAATCCACTCTTATTCTACCACTTCTACACATAATCATTAGCATCCAAGGTTCTAACCTAAGAATGCAAAACCCAAAACCAACCTCGAAGTCTCCTACAATGAATTTCTGGTATGATTCATAGAAAATCCTCAAATTCGTTTACTGAAATCTCACATAGCTCAACAATAACCTCAATCATTAACATCCATGTTTCTCACTAATGAAGTAACCGTCCCAAGGCGATTTATTTCACAGGTTTTAGACCTTCTCTAATCCATACCAATCCAATTCAGTTACACAATCACAATATACCCGTTCGCAGAACCTTAACTGATTGACCAAGATTCAAACATACCCAATCACTGACGTCAATAAATAAATATATCCTTTGACCAAGACATCCTTAGAAATAATTTAACTCCCATAGGGTTACTACTGAGGCCGAGTAATGCATGACAAAAGCTGAACAATTCCTGCTATCCCACTAATTAGCATGACACTTAGGTTCCTCCACACCGCTACTCTCATTAAACTTCACCACCACAACACTTCTGCACAATCATTCTAAGTATCCAATTGCGATATTCTGATAAGTTCATCAGGAGTCCATAATTTCGATAATCCCAATATTCCAACATGGACAAAGGTTACTGGATCATAATTCGTCATAGGTTCCACTAATTGTAATACTAATCACTTTTATCTCAACGACATCTTTCCATTTAAATAGAATTCTCTCCGGGTGTTGTAAATCGAAACCAATTCACTTTATACTGCTTTTCAAATAGATTAGTTCCCGAAAAACCTCAACAAATTCCAAATACTTGACCACCTCCAACCAATCACCACATTATTCTTTATAACACTTGGCAACACAACTTGGTTAATACCTTACTCAAAAGGAAGAAATAAAAAGATACAAGGCTCAACGCACAAGAAATCGTGGCTCCTCGAAGCAAGCACGAGACCAATAGAAACAGTCAAATAGTAGTGATCTCAGAAAACAAAATACGAGTCCACAGTCGAGGGCACAAGTCCCACATGAAGAATTTTTTCACCTCCATAAATCTTAATAAAACATTGCTAAGCAATCCCAAGAAACTCTTAAGTCTTTGATTACAACATTACTTGCCAAACCAAACAAGAGATGGCTTTAATACCAAATCACATTCATCACTTCAGAACCAAACAGAACCTTTCCATATGTCATATTGCTCAACTAATTTCATCCACTACATAAATCATGAACCCCCAAAAGATCACGAATACAAAACTCCAAACATTTCATTTAACCGTTGTTAAAACAATCAACTTACTTTCTCTCTAGAAGAATCATCACCACTCCAACGCGTCACAATCTCTTGTAGACCTTATTACTAACATCAAGAATAATTCACTCTTAACAAGGTTCGTTTTCATCAACCCTTCCTTTATAAAATCCCCAAAAGCTGACCAAACTGTTACATATCACTTTATCATCTTATCCTCAAATGAGAGTACACCAAATTCTTATAACTTCACTACAACAACCACTTTTTTTTATAACCTCACTACAGCAACCATTTTTTTTTGAGGGAATCTACTACAAAATTTAAAAGATCACACCAAAACCCTTTCATCAAAGACAAACTATTATCCGACAATTTCACCATCACACAAACACAAGTCACCTATTAAATCTCATCCTAAACCATTGATGATTATTCGATCTTAGACGAAATTGATGGTCCTTTCTCTATTTGCCTTCTCACGAGCAAAAATAAAGTCATCAAATAGCCAATTAAAGATAATTACATATTATCATCTATTAAGACAACGATCAAACACATCCTTATATTTCCCCTTCCTACATAGTTAGATTAATCCATTGAAACCAAATAGTCTAACAAGTTTAGTAAACTAAACGACTCTAATGATGAACCTTTTCATCAAAGTTCCACACCTTTTTAATAACTCTATTGATTCCAATTAGGTTTAGCTATACCCTTAATCACAGTTCAACAAGAACTACTATATGGCACCATCAAATTAATCAACTTTCCTTCCAGTGATCTTAGTTAGGATCGATTATACACTACACTACAAACCTAACCTGATAATCCCTACCTTTTCCATTAATTGCTTTGATTATAACCCCTCGCTTAACCAAGACAAAACACTACTAAAGGGTTTACCAACTTCTTCCATAAAAAGAACCATCAAGCTTCAACATTTCAAATACCCAAGAGAGATACATTGAGTCAAAGCCTCCACGTACTACAGGACTTGCAAAAGGAAACTTTCATTATCCAAATCATCCAGCGAAATAAATAGGTCATGTTTCCTAGTAAGAAAGACGAAACCCCAATACAAAAGTCAGTATTAACAACTAACCAAGTCCACCAGCTACAAGAATAACTCAACAATAGGAAAAACAATAATTGCTTTAAGGGACAAGTTAAGCCAATGAAAACATATCAATCTTTCTCAAAGAAACCCATCCACTGGTGTGAACTACTGACCCAGAGAAATTCATCAAATCCAACTGAACAAGAGTTAACCAAATTAAAATTCAAGGAAGAGAACAACTTCTCTAAAGATACTCACTTTCCACACCTGAGTTAAGATACCCGAGGTAACCACTTCCCTATTCTCATACCGCGAACGGTGGTGTAACCTGGTACAACCCAGGGCCACAACCACGGCCTCAACCTCTCAACATGGGTTATCCCCACACGTAATAACCATAGCATTATGATATAGATATATCAAATTGTCACATAACAGGAATCATCAATACAACTCAATAGAAGCGTAAATGCAATGCAGAAACCCAATCCCACCTACTGTGCTTAGTGTGTCAAAATTAATATTTCATTACCCACGGACCTACAGCCCGCTCTGATACCAACTGTAACACCCCAGCCCGACATGAGCCTGGAATGCTACTAAACAGAACACTAAAAATTCTAATCAAGGCAAATTTAGTAAATTTCGGCAGAACCTCCCTTGTAAAGTTAATTACACGGAGGTTCCAACACAAATGATTCATAATTTAACTAAACTATCATCCAGAGACATCAAAAGATAATCAAATATATGCTAAGTATCTCGCGATCCAACAGAGCATAAAGTTCCACTACTCATCATTATTACACTTAGACCACTTCAAGAAACAAGACATAATAAACCTTGAGCATCTTGCCCAAATTACTAAAAAAACAGTTACGATCTGAAGATCATCCGACTTTATTTAATTCATGTGGCATGTGTGCATCTAACAAACTACTTCCCCCCATGCATGTCGTTCTTGGCTCGGGTACCTAAAACAACAATAAAAGCAAGAGTGAGTCCACAGACTCAGCAAGTACAGAATAAAAGTTATAACATCTGCATCCATATATAGAAGATCAACAATAACACATCTCACATGCAAATGCAATGCTCAAGGATCCTTTATCTTTATCTTTCTATGTGCATTACACCGGTAATGCAGAGTATGCAACCGTCGCCGCATACCCATGCCTGTGCGTGCACGCACAGGGACCAATTGCCCATTACTCCGCAAGTAATGGGGACCTCAAGCCCACACTCCACGAGTGTGGGGATCTCGGGCCCGTCACACTCATGACGGGGATCTCAAAGGAAGACATACTTGGTCACCACGTGATCAAGCCTCAACATGATCTCAATATGCACATGCTCACCATTTAATCATCATCAATTCACCACAAGACAATAACATCATACGACAATAGAGCATAGATATATTTGAAGCATCCACCAATCTTAAACCAACAACATGCCAACAATCTCACTATGCTATCACATATCGAAAAAGCACACACACATGACCAAGCAATCACAACCAAGAATCAAACAATGCACTTGCCTCAACCGTGCGGAACGAAGGGCCGAAGAGGGTGCCGCCTCCGGAACCAGTTCCCCACCTAAACATTCAATTAAGAAATGCTAAGACAGTAATAGAGGATTGCTCAAACCATAAAAGTAAACACGGACTCACAAAAGTTTCTTTCGCGCGAACCCAGCCCCAACTTCTAGATGTCGCTTTGTCCCCCCTGTGGACAGTCATGTTCTAAAATTCATATCTTTTCGTACAGGGATCCAAATTAGGTGTTCTTAGACTTCATTGAAAGGTTATCAAATTTCCCAACTAAACCTAGTTGGTGAACCTCCCTGATTCGGCCATCTAAAATCACTTTTAAGCTGTTTAACAAAACATCGATTTCACGTCAGACTTTCTGGACAGATCACTAAAACTAACATAACTTTTAGCTCGTTCATCCAAATTTCGCGTTCTTGTGCTTCCCTGAAAGCTACGACAGTTATCTACAACTTTTGTTATACTGAGATCCTCTAATTCTCTCTTTAACTTATCGCACAAGTCAAATTACTAAAACCTGTCAAAACACTGACTGATTCGCAGGACAGTCGCACTAATAAATTCATAACTTTTTCTACAGAGGTCCAAATAATATTATCTAGCACTTCATCGAAAGCTATTGACGTCCTCTACAATTCTCTAGGAGAAGTCCAAGACCGAATCCGCACCTAACTACATCAAAACGTCTGAATAACGCGATCTGTCCTGAGGAGACAGAAATACCGACATTGCTACAACAATCAAAAGATGCATCTACTCGGGGGAAAATGGGTATTACCCTTGACGAAACACCGCTGGACGCGAAGAACTCCCAGCGCAGGCCACGATCTCTCCCTCCCCCTCTCCTCTTCTTCTTCTTCTTCTCCTTCTTCTTGGCCAAATGATCTCCCGGGCGATCCTCCGTCTTCCTCCTCGACACCGGCAACGGGGGAGCACTTCCTTGGACAGCAACAGGGGAGGAGCAGCAGGGAGTGGCGTGGGAGGGCAGGGATGGCGCAGGGAGGAGAGGAGGTGGGGCGGCCAAAGGGGGAGGAAGGTGGAGGGGTGCGGCCAAAGGGGGGAAGAAGGAGGCGGCTAGGGTTTGGGGGGGGGGGGGGAAGTGGTGCCTCCCCCTCCCTTGGCCGGCCACCAAGAGGCCTCATGGGCCAAGGCCCAGGCCCAGGTTGCCATAAAAACACTGATTTCCCCCTCTCTAACTGCGAAATTATACATCTTCTATTTGGTCCTTCGTCAATTCAGATAACTCTCTCCCGATTGTTTATTCTCTCCCGGTTAATTTCTTTCGTATACTTTTGGTGTATTACAGTAGGGGAAGCAAGCTTGTTTTGAACCTGTTGTTTGCTTGTTCTTGTAATAGTTAACTGCTTAATTAGTATCTTGTTGATTTTCTGTTGCACTTGTTGGTTAATACTTAATGTCAGTATCTATTTTACTCTCTTGAAATGCAATTGTTATATCAGTTTTTCTTATTTCTTGCATGTCCCTCGAAATCTAACATGCTAAAAAACTCCGCCAAAATTCTTAAAAACTGTGCTTGCAAAGCTTGTCCATAACTTATATGCACATGTTTAGGGGGAGCTTTCTTTATTCCAACTTAACAAGAATATAATTCTACTTCAATTCATTCGAACTCTTTACTAGAATTATATTGTTAAGTCATCAATAGAATATACACCTGTTTCACACAAGGAGTATATTCAAAACAATCTTCCTCACATATTAGGTATGTTGTCATCAATTACCAAAAAGGGGGAGATTGAAAGCATCTAGGCCCCTAAAAATCGGTTTTGGTAATTAATGATAATATGTGAATATGGGACTTATGTGTTTGTTGAGTATTTACTAGGTTAAGTCCAAATGGTGAGTATGATCTTGAAGATGCACGCTAAAAGATATCATGAAGATTAAATATGGATCAAATCAAGGTACAAATAGCTTAGGATCCCTTTACATTTTACCAGTCTAAGGAGAAATAGTTGAAAGACCGGATTATAGGATAAATGCCGTTATTAACAGGGATTATATCCAAGTAACTTGATAGCATATTCTTGTGCTTTGATGATCAATTTAGGATCATGCATGAAATTGAAATTCTTTTTGAAAAGCATTCGTTGCACTATCTAGATAATCGGTAGTACGAGCGTGTTCACGCGGTACTCTGCGATAAACTACAACGGGCTTGTAGTGCGGTACTACCGCACCCCGGTCGTTCCGTATAAAAAGCGGTATGTTTTTTTTTCTAGAGAACATGTTTTTGGGTGTTTCGGTGTAAACCCTCAGAACGGTAGTACCGCTGTTCTAAAGCGGAACTACCGCACACCCCCGGTAGTACCGATTATGCGACGGTACGTTTTTTTTCCAGTAGCAATGCAGTTTGGGATTTCTCGTGGAACGGTAATACCGCTGCCTTCGGGCGGTATGACCGGGAAAGCGGTAGTACCGCATGTTCTTGGCGGTAGTACCGCTCTGCAATTCTAACGGCTATATCAGTGCATTTAATGTCTTCCTTTGTAGTCGTTACTGTGCTGGTGGAAAGTGCGGTAGTACCGCATTTACTTGGCGGTAGTACCGAAATTCGCTAATTTCTGGGGATTTCCTCTCCAACGGTTATATTTGTTGGTTGGGGGTATTTATACCCCCCAACTGCTCAAGGGCTGTGTGCTAGAGTTCATTTTAACATCAATAGAGCCTTGAGCATTCACTCAACACCAAAATTCACTTATGCATTCATTGTGAGGTGGTTGAGTTCTTTCAAGTGCATTCATTCATTCATTCTAGATTGATCCCATTGCACTTGTGAGTTGTCAAGCGAAGGTCATTGATTTGTTACTCTTGGAGTTTTGCCGAACTCCTAGACGGTTTTGAGGCGCTTGCACGGTGATCTCTTCAAGAAGATTGTGAAGAGGCTCGGTGCCGAGATTGTGAGTGGTTCGGTGTTCACCATCTCCGGAGCGGAGGAAGAACAACCATAGTGATCGAGGGAAGGCTTAATTCGTGGAGCCGGCTTGAGTGGTCAAGCTTCCTCAACGTGGACTAGTGAAGACCGGCAAGTCTTCGATACCACAGGAAAACATCGTTGTCTCATTGTGGTTATTTCTAGTATTTACTCTTCCGTATTTATATTTCTAGTTTGATCTTTATGCTTGTATTGCTTAGGTAGAAGTATAACTTGTTTAGACTAAGTTGTTAATTGGCTTAGCTAGTTAATTTGTTAAAAAGTTTAAAAACATCCTATTCACCCCCCTCTAGTCGGTTATCACTTCTACTCAGATTATGTTAGCTATTGTAGGATGTACAAATAGTAATTTGAAGATAATTAATTTTGTCTGTAGACTAATATCTTTGTTGTTACAGTAATTAGAAATGTTCTTAAGTCTTTTAGTCAGTGGAACATTTATTTTCTAGTTGTAGTCAATTCAGAGTAAAATCAATCTGGTTAGATTTTTGGAATCTAGCAGAGAGCGACCCATTTCTTTTGATGAATTAGAATCAGTGCTAAGGACTGTGTTTAGTATTAGACCACTTAAGGCTTTGCTTAATAAATTTGTATCTGTAGGAAGACCTAGTTAGCAAACCCTCTTTCTCAGAAAATTTTCTTCTAATAGGTTTCATAAACAGAGGTAGTGTTTAGCCAAAATTTACTTAAGCCAGTAACCTTGTCATAGATATGATAATAGCAATAGAGGCACTAAATCAATGAGATAGTTTATAAAAAGAATGGTTAAACTTCAAAAATTCATAACAAATTCATATGAACTCCAAATGAGATGAATCCAATTGGGTTGTTCATAAAATATTATTCTCTAGCTAACCATGTAAATTTTATCTCCACTAGTATTCTGCAAATTTTTGCGAAATAATTAAATTCGGATTAATAGTAATCGAAAGCAATGTTTTTAGCCTTATCTTAAAAACTGATTTTCAAACTGCTATAACTTTCATATACTAAATAAATAAAATAATTCTATCACCTAAATTCATCTAAAATCATAATCTACCTACTGCATAAATTTCACGCATTTTTTAGTTTTTTGAATTTTCGGCTTAATTGGTGTTTATTGCAATATCGTTCTTTCGATAGGTTTCTTGACGATACAAACGTATTCATAAGTGTAGCCTAAGGTTGAACAAGTGTTACAACAAAGGTGTGAGCACCCCCCCTCTTGATCATTTTGCTCCCAGTGATTTTAAAAGTTTTGTGTGAGTTTTAATATCGCCATTGCATGCTATTTTGAAAAGTATGTTCATGGATAGAAGTAGTTAATTTCCTACTTGCTGCATTGGCCTTCCTTTGAATGTTGAATACCCTTTTACCTTGAATGATTAAGGATATATGTTATATGGGAATGTTTGCTAATTTGTAAAACGAGGTTTAGCCATGCTAGTAGTTGTAGCCAAAAGTAGTTGATGGAGCTAGTCCATCGGGCGATGGATTGAATCGAATCTTGATGAAATTTGAGGATTTTATGAATTGGATTATGTTGAATTTGAGGAATGTACCCAGATCTTCGCATCTGGGGTTTGTGGACATGTTGGGCATGGGTTTTATTTTCTTAACTTAGACGGGTGTAGGGTGATGATGAAATATTGTTGTTGTTTGTTATTATGGAATTCTGTAGCCCCGTCTAAGTGCTTAAGGACCGGTCTGTGGTGTGATGAACCAAGTCTTACGTACAACCACACGTCGGGATAATGGCGAAGGCTTGGCTTAATAATTTGTGGTGTGTTAGCTATCAAAACACAATCAGATTGACAATTGTTATTATTATTTTTAATTATTCTTTTGTCAATCTGGCAGGGGCATGTTAAGTTCCCCTTGCTTGCCCTTAAAGGTCTCTTTTATGTTAGGGACTTACTTACACAACGGGGTTTCCCCTGTGGTTCAGCGATCATCTTCGTGCGCCATGGGGCTGTCTCGGGTGGTTTGATAGTTAGGACATGACATTGTAACGACCTCGTTATGCTACCTCAGTCACACTCCTAAGGAAGAGTGCGTTGTCCGACATTAAGAAGAATGCATATCGTGTGGGTAAAACTGTACAACTCTGCAAATTAAATAAATCTATTCGAATAGCCTCATCATAAGTTATGGACATCACTTGTGGGAAAGCAGGCACAATTAGTTTATGGGAACTTTGGTTTGGGTTATGGTTGGAAATGTTATGTCATTGTGATAGCTTGTTCAGATCTTGTATGTTGTCATGAACGGGAAGTTCGCATGTGGATATGTTTGAGAATTGATATATGTCACGAATGGGAAGTTCGTGTGTTGTTATAATTGGAGTATCTACTATTTTTGATGATTAATTGGATTACCTACTGCTATATAATGTTTTCTAAATGTTTTACAAATGGCAATTTGAATCTATATTGTTTATCTAAATGAAAACTTGCTTTATGCTGAAAATTGACTAGTGTAGTAGCATTCCTTTGATACTCACATGCATCCTTATTTTTTTTGAAAGTCTCGCGTGTACAACTTTGTACTTTAATAGTGTCTATTTGATCAGGTGAGAACGACGGGTGCAACGGCTTTAACTCCAGTTGGTTGCTTGTGGGTTGTGGGCATGCCAACTCGATTATTCCCTCTTTATTTAAGTTTATCTTCCGCTACGATTTATTTGTGTTATTGTTGTTTAGATTTGGCCGATTGGCCCTCATATGAAAATTTTAGACCATAAGGTTCTATATGTTGAAGATGTATCAAAGTTTCTATTTTTCTTGTATGATCGTGTATGGATGTGATTGCAATGTTGTATTAGGATATGTGCATGTTAGTCACTGATCCTTAGGAGCTAACATGAGACACATATCCGGGCACTTGGAATCGGTTTTGTCTCACGTTAAGTATTGCGTTTTCGGCGTAATCACTTAGCTTGGAACAGATCCGATCCCCGGGTGACCCCACACATCGGTAGTACATGCACTGAAAATATGGCGTCACTACCTTATCAGAAATCATTGTAGCATATACACATATCATAAGAGCCACAAATACATCTTCACCCAGTCAGATCTTAACCTGAGGCAACGAAGAAGGCTGGAACTCATCAAGGACTATGATTTGGATCTTCACTATCACCCAGGCAAGGCCAATGTGGTGGCCGATGCACTGAGTAGGAAGTCTTACTGTAACCACATTGTGACTCATGAGCGGCAGCCTTCCCTTTTTGAAGAACTTGAGAAGCTCACCTAGGGATAGTGCCACAAGGGAGCCTCTCTACCCTGGAGATGCACCCAACCTTAGAGGAAAAGATCAAGACCACACAATTGGAAAGTACCGGCACGGTTAGGATCCAACAGCTCATGGAGCAAGGGAAGGCCTCCAAGATGACGAAGGATGATCAGGGCATCCTATGGTATGGGAAGCGCATGTTTGTACCCCATCAATAGGATCTGAAGGATTTGATCCTCAAAGAAGCACATGAGTCGGCATACTCGATCCATCCGGGTGGTACCAAAATGTATCAGGATTTGAAGCAACGCTATTGGTGGCCCCGCATGAAGAGGGACATTGCAGTATATCTAGCATGTTGCGATGTGTGCCAGCAGATTAAAGCCGAACACCAGAAGCCTACCGGTCTTTTGTAGCCTCTACGAGTACCCGAATGGAAATAGGAAGAAATCGGCATGGACTTCATCACTGGTCTACCCAAGACCAGGTTGGGGTATGATTCAGTCTGGGTCATTGTTGATGGATTGACTAAAACTGCCCATTTCATTCTGGTTAAGACCACTTACAAAGGCGACAAATTGGGAGAGCTATATATGGCTCGGATAGTCAGTTTGCATGGGGTTCCTAAGAGAATCGTCTCAGATAGGGGTTCACAGTTCACCCATTTATGGGACAGTCTTCACGAGGCCTTGGGCACATATCTGGCATCAGCACATCATACCACCCCCAGACCAATGGTTAGACTGAAAGAGTGAACCAAGTCCTTGAAGACATGCTCCGAGCTTGCGCTATAGAGTTCGTTGCCGATTGGGAGAAGTGCCTACCATATGCCGAATTCGCCTATAATAATAGCTATCAGTCTAGTCCGAAGATGTCACCTTTGAAGTCCTCTCTCACGGAGACAATGTCGAACACCCTGCGTGGTCGAAGCGGTGGAGGATATCTTTTGGACCAGACATTTTAAAGGAAGCTGAAGACAAGGTACATCTCATTTGAGACCGACTACTTACAGCACAATCAAGACAGAAGAGCTATGTCAACCGTCATCGCAGAGAGTTGAAGTTCGACATAGGATACTTTGTCTACCTAAAGTTTTCTCCTCTCACAGGAACTAGAATATTCAAGGTCAAAGGGAAGTTGGCACCGAGGTATATAGGGCCATACCAGATCGCCGCCAAGATGGGAAAAGTAGCTTACCAGCTGGAGCTACCCGACCAATTGTCCGACATACACGATGTATTCCACGTGTCACAGCTTAAGAAATGCCTTCGTGTGCCTGAAGAGCAAGCTCGATTGGAAGACATTGACAGCTTAAGAAATGCCTTCGTGTGCCTGAAGAGCAAGCTCGATTGGAAGACATTAAACTCGGCAAGGATTTGGCATATGCCGAACACCCAGTCGAAATCTTAGAAGTAGTAGAAAAGCAGACAAGGAACTAGGTATACCGCCTGTGTAAGGTCAGATGGAGCAACCACACAATTAGCGAAGCTACGTGGGAGCGTGAAGACTTGCTGAAAATATAGTACTCTAGGTTATTTTGTAACTGAAAAGGAACCAACAAACCTCATCTTATTCGTTTGTATACAACCCTTATTGTAAGATAGAAGTGTCTTTGCAATCCTCGTAAGCTTTTCCTACAACCACTACCTGGTCGTAAGTCCCTCCACGACCAGTTCCTAGTCGTAAGCTCTCCTGCGACCAGTCTCTAGTCGATGGTGCCTATAGGTATATAGGCCTGGCCGATTAGGAGGTCTTCGAACCATGAATCTCAGGGTCGAGATTCCTCTTAAGGGGGTAGGGTTTGTAATAGCCCAAAAATCCATTTTTAAAACTTTTTAGGTGATGACTATTGTTGCGCTTCTTGATTGCCTTTTCAAATCTTAATTTGACTGCCTCATATCTTCTTACCCGAGTAAATAGCACCAGATCAGGGAACTCTAAGGTCTTAGACCTTAAGTTAGGGAATTACAAGTGATGTGTAGACCACTCTGAGACCTCTAGCCTTTCATCCTCTCGGTTTACTGTTACTCCAACCAGCAGTTGGTCAAAACAAGTGCAGCCAACGTGTGTATAGCGATAGCTATCAATCGGCCATTAATAGCTATTGCCCAAGCCATCACGTTGTCTGCACTATGCTACCACTCCGTCAACAACACCACCCACCCTCCTTGTCGTGCCATGCCCAATGCATCATAGACTCTCAGACCATCTACACTTTTGCATATATATATATATATATATATATATATATATATATATATATATATATATATATAGCGACCCCAAGCTCCTTATTACCTTTCTTCACCATTCCGGTCTTGGTTCCACTCTCTTCCTCCCCAAGCAAACTTGAGCTCCAGTTGGACTCGAGCGCTTGCTTGATCGGCGTTGCCACAACGCCGCAGCCTTCGCCGTTGGTACCCATCGGTAAGGCCCCTCCCACTTTGTGTGCATCCGCTCACATCCATAACCCCAAAAGAGTGTTTCCCCTCAATTGGTTCTTCCTTTTGGTGCACAGGAATTGCCACTTATATCACTCTTTCCTTTCCTCCGACCAGATTACTCCAAGACATCCCTTCAGAACCATCCGCCTGCTGCCATGGAGCTACCCTGAAGATCGAAGGCTACCCTCCTTCCTCAAACTGCTATTGTAGCGTGGAGTTCTCTCGCTGTCGTGGACCACCGTCGCCAGCCCAGCTCTGGCTAGCTTGTACCCACCTTGATCGTACGTTTCTAGTGGCCCGGATTGCTCCTCCCAGTTCGAGCTACCCTGTTCTTTCCTTAGTAATTCTCTGGTTCTTTCTCCTATTGTCTTTCTCTAGTTCTTCCCCTGGCTCCTTCACTAGTTCGTTCGATTACGGCAAAGCAGTCGAACCTTTGCTTCTCTCGACCAATATTGTGTAGTCGAATACTATTCTCATTCGACTACGCACGGTTAACACTCCCACGACCTCCCCTTTTGCAAATACCACCTTACTTGGTCATGACCTCCCCTTTTGCAAAGACCACCCTCCTTGGCCACGACCTCCCCTTTTGCAAAGACCACCTTCCTTGGTCACGACCCCCCCTTTTTGCAAAGACCACTCTCCTTGGTCACAACCCCCCTGGTCGTACCACTTCCACGGCCTCCCCTGGTCATAACACCTCCACGACCTCCCCTAGTCGTAGCATCACCATGACGACACCCAATCGTAACATGTTCCGACCAGGTGGTCAAAAACCCTTTTGATCACTGAGCCGTGACCACTCAATCTTCAACTATACTGGTCTAATACTTTTAAACTACGACCTTGCATTATTTGGAATTCTTGGAATATTTGAAAGCGATTTGAGTTCGTATATGCTTATTTGCCTTTTTGGTTGTCTCTATGATTATAGAAACCGAGGCGACCGAAGAACCATCAGTTGATCAGGACCAAGATCAACAGTACTCTGAGCAAGGCGAGTCAACACTTTGATCATATTTGAGCCTACCTTTTGCAAATTATATTGCTTTAAATTATGAAATTGCATTGCTATGTTTTATACAGCTATATTGGTTTAGCTCATACTTAATGCCTTAATAATAATTGTATATAAACTTTCAACCCTTGAACTTAGACACTATCCTTTGTCACCCTAGAATTTAATGGATTACATACTAGTTAAATAAGTCTGTACCTAAGTGTCATGCTTAGCCTTGCTTAGGTACATTGTCATGCGGGCATTAAATTGCCCGACAACAATCATTCAAAACATGAAAACCAAATTTGGGCAGTCGAGGCTGCGAGCCTGGCTACTATGTTGGATTAAAGGTTATTTTCAAAACAAATGAAAAACCTGGAAAATCGATTTCGACTTGGGCGGATGGAAAGAGTGGCTGGTGCCGGAGGCACGAGTGGGTGTGGGTAAGTGGATGTACCACCCAAGTCACTTAAGGACCGAATCTGGTGATGACCTCTCAAGTAAAAACAGTGTAACCACAAGTCTATAATGGGTATGATCTGGCTAACTAATTTGCTCGCCTCGCTGTGGCTTCGCCATCGGGGGAATGTGGCGTGGGTAAAGGGAAAAGAAGCCAAAGCGAAACTACATGGCGCAAGAGACGGCCTCCTGGAAGTGCATGGCACTAGGCGGTGGAAACCTTAGCAGGTGGGGTTGCGTCGAGGTTGAGCATTGTAAAGGCCTTGTGGTAATCTCCCCTTGATTCACATGTCTAAGGAGACATGTGTAGATATCAAGACAATTATCTCTTGTGGGTAATGTGTACGAACTCTGCAGAGTAAGAAAACTATCTAGATAGTTATGCTCACGGTCAAGAGCGGTGTTGAGAACTTGCCTAATATAGCTTTCAGTTTTATAAAACACTTTGTGGATGGAAAGGAAAGATGGGGTGGGACCCCAAGGGTTTTGAGATAGCGTGGTCGGGGACCAGTGGTAAATATGGGATAGCCCAGGCATTGATTGGATGGAGCTACTCAATGGTATAGGAGGTTGGACCTCTGCTAGTACTTTACAAATGAAAACCCCTTTCTGAAATCAAATTGTTAAAATGCTAAGTTTCAGGATTTTCTACTACTCAATCTAGTTCAAATGGATTTGTGCAAAGAAAAGAACTCAGAACCTCCCTTGGCTAGCCTTGCATCTATACGTCTGCATTGTGTGTTTGGCTCGCGAGTACGGTTGTGTACTCAGGCTCGTTCAATACAATCTTTCAGACCCCCTCGATCAGGACCCCTATGGCTACTACACGGAGACTGGACCTGATGGTGGGGAAGACGGTGAAGCTTAGGCTGGGACCCCAGTTGCTTGCCTGTGGGCATAGTGAATGGATCCACCTCGACTTGTTTTGCTTCCACTCTTATACTAAAATCTGTACTCCGACTTTTGTGGAATTGCCGCCTCTGTGGCCCTTTTGTAAAATAGTTGGCCATACGGCCTATTATGTAATATATTATGGTCTTGCTTTGTTCATACCAAGTATTGGGTACTTCGAGCCCAGGCTCGCGGTGATGAGCATGCTAAGTGTCATATTGTCGAGTGTAGTCTCTATTTTTGCAAAACTGGTCTTGTTGGAAAGTGTTGGGATGGTTTTGTTGTTGTTAACTTGAGTGCCATATCTATGGCTGAGAATAAAATGATGATCACAATCGAGGAGGGTTGTGAATTTACTATTGTTACGTTATACACTTGTTATTTCGTTATCAATCAATTGCTTTTTGAAATTTCCGTTGCAAACTACTACACATCAATATTGCAAATTAAACTTGCTTAATGCCGAAAAGAACTTGTAGTGTAGAACCTCATCCTTTGATAGCCTTGCATTTATAATTATGTTTTGATACACTACAAGTCTTGCTAAGTACAAAATGTACTCAATCTTGCTTAAAAATTGTTGATCAGAGTATGAGGATGAGCCTACGCGAGACGACATGTTCTTCGCACCCAGTATCAGAGAGTTCGGTGACTGGTCTTCCTAAGTATTGTCCTTGTCGGTTGCCTGAGAGTATGGATGGGCACACCACTAGACCTTTTGAGTTTATTCGCTATGCTTTCGTTGTTTAACTTGCTACTTATATTTTAATTTTGCAGGACGACCGTCTAATAATTACTTGTCATGTAAACGTTTAAGTTTATGTTCTATATTTGTTTCATGTTGTATGTATAATGTGTGGGACCCCGAAATTGAAATCGTTTCAAGTCAAGAGATTACACCAAAGGTATAACTCTTAACAGGGGACGAGCCCGATTTCAAATTCCTGGATATGTGTCTCGCATTAGCTCCTAAGATCAATGACTAATGCGCACATATCCTGAACAACATTGTACATAGTCATACACAAGTCTTATATTATTGAGAATAATTTACAGGACTAGTTTTTAAGTACATAAGTTATACATGTGACCACCGGTCAACTAAAAACAAAAGTACGTAGCAGAAACAAGTATAAACACCAAAGATACCACCAAGTTTGCCCAACACCCGAAGGTAACCGAGTGGAGGTAGAAACAACATCATTCGTTAGCGTCGCCATAATCGGCGCTAACGGATGGATCGTAAGCATAATCGTCCTCACCTGCAACAAGTGGTTAATCTGTTTGAGTACAAAAGGTACTTGCAAGTCTTACACAAACTAATAAAAGAAAGTGTATGATAGAGCCTATCCAAAGGATATGAGAATATACATGTTATTGGTTGGCCAAAGGATGGTAATAGTGGCTTAAGTTTTGCATAAAAGCAACAAGTTTTATTCCCACACATTCTAGTTTACAAAAGCCGTTTAGTAACCAAAATTTGTGGACAAAAAAATACAAGTAACATTCATATAAATGTAGAATAAACCAAGTCAAAGTGGCTGCCCACTTTGATAATCTAACACACATGAACAACCATTCATGCCGATACCAAGTTATAACCATGTCAAATTTTAGTTTGAAATCTAACAAATGCTGTCTCGAACCCAAGTGATTGTCCGTAACCGTGGACACGTCTATTCGAATAGTTTTAACTTCGCAAGGGTGTACATATTTACCCACATGACTTGATCAGCCCGTAAGCCTCTGGATAATAGCACACTTCCTTTGGTATGCCGACCGGGGAAATCAAAACTCAGTATTTTTCAGCAAGAACATCTTATTGAGTTGGAAACACCCATGCGAGACAAATCCCACTTAGTACAAGTTTATGATAGAACATGCTAAGCGGGGCGCGCAAGTTGTGCTGGGAGTGCTAATTCAATTGATAGAAATAAAAACTGCACTCACTTGCACATATTAAATTGCAATCGAAGCCCTACGAACATATGATCATACACATGATGTCCTCACACCACCTGTGTTCTAACTTAATAAAAATTCCTCTTACTTGACCAAGCGATGCTCATATACATCTGTGTGTGGAAGTACGAGTGGTACCTGGATTAACAAAGGCACAAAGTTTGGTCCTTGGTGATCCGGACAAAACTACCACATGCCCGATTCTTGTGCACGAAGGCACCCTCACTAGCAACCACTTGTTCATATCGAAAACATGGTTAAATTTGTAAATCTTACACTTAAAAAACATATCCAAGATCTGAACCAAAGTAAAAATGACAATTTGTTCAGTGTTTTCCCATAGTTGACGAGATAACCCCGTCAACCGACTACCGTATCTACTGACTTGCATGGCTAAGCATTTATAGAAAGACTATATATTCCATCACATAACTTCTATCTCAAGCATAAGTGTATGAAATGATTAAGGGTAAGCCACAATGATTATGATATAACTAACTAGACTCACAAATTATTGATACACCAAAATAGCATGCACACAAATATCATTGCATTTCAAAATACTAAAATACCAAAATTGGGATCAAGATGATGCAAGAAGATGCTTGCCTTGATGATATTCCACTTGTTCAATCTCAGGAGTCTCAGAAATATAATCACTCGCGTTGGGCAGTTCGGAATCTAGAAATAGCAATAACAAATGAACACCAAGAAAAATATCCAAAAAGCCAAAATGCTGAAAAATGCATGATAAATTCACAGTAGGGAGATTCTGATTTTAAATGAATTTAGGTGAAAAGTTTAGTTTATTTGTAGTTCATTTGAATTTTCTATGAATTTTACAAGGTTAATGTTATTATTGTGCATTTAATTTAATTATCCAAATTTTCTGTAATAGAGACAAAGTTCAAACCTATTCCATATTAAAGTTCAAGAAAAATGAAAACTAACAAAATTTATTTTACTCTATTCGGAGTTAAATTAAATACTTATGAATTTTTGAAGTTTAAACCATTTTCAGTTCAGAAATAATTCATTTCAGGATTTCAGAAATATAGTGAATACTTTTTATACCGAATGATATCTAGTCCCAGTCGCTGGTAAGCAGGACCCAGGGTTAGGGTTTGACTCAGTCATCCTTGACCCAGCCCCGAGCGAAACAACGCCGAAGGCGTATTTTATGTAATACGTTTTTCCGGTTTTGAAGACGTACTTCGATTTTGAGCGCAAAAGAAATACATTTTTCTTAATAGAAAATGTACTACTCAACTTTACTCAAACACTTAACCAGTCACATGGGCCCACCCGTCAGCATCTCGATGTGGAAACTAATGGTTAAAGCTCACGGGTTTCTGATTTCGGCCCCACGTGCCATAGAGACATATAATGACATCAAATAACATCTAATTACTACTTAGGGTTAACCGATAGTGATTTGAGTTAAAACAAACGCTACAGTGTTTGTCGGACGGTCTGAAAACAGAGCATGAACTCCCGCGCGCTTGGCCGGTGGCTAGCCGACGCTGTGGCCCACGGCCGCGCGATCCAAGGACCAAAATGGGTTCCTAATAGCTCAAGGAACCTAGTGGTGGTTGGATCACGGCCGGCGATGAGCTCTAGCGGGGCGCGACCTGGAGGTGCGGTGGTGCTAGTACGGCACAAGCGGGCATGTCAAACCGTCTACGCACTGAGCTAACAAAAATGTGCAAGAGCACCTACAAGGTCCAGTGAACCTACCAGGATCGAGAAGATGGCCGGGGAAGCAGTGAAGCCCGCCGGTGACAATGACCTAGCGGTGGTGATAAGATTCTTACGTGGACAAGATGACCTAGACAAAATCAAGTGGAATAAATTGTCGGAAAGTCTTAAATATAGCTCATAGATGCTCTGAAAAGAAAAGATTGAGCTATGGCTTACTAGATTAGAAATGAGAACGAAAGAATCGAAGATGGCCGGAGATAGAGGAAATCCAAATTCCGAAGGTTCCTATGAATCAAAGACAAATTGATTGAGGGGTTTTACTAAGCAAATCCTATAACATGATATGACGCGCACAAGAATGGAAATATCTCACCGAACACGAAGAGGACACGAGAGTGGCGTTCGGGGCGTACTCTGGACAATCCAAAAGACACGCTTGCGTTCCCGGGGCTACAAGCAAGATCAAGACCTCCAATTAGCACAATGAACATGGCATGGGGATAGAAGAGTAAGGGCACAAGAATGAGAAGAAATGCCTCAGTGCACATGCAGAAGGGTCAGACTCATCTAAGCGGCCGAGAGGATGAGATTGTGGTTTTGATGGTATTTCCCGACTACAACTAACACAAAGTTGATTCGCGGCATCACTAGGTTAAGCGACGTCGTCAACGATGAAGGTACGTGGCGCTGCATGCACCGGAACGCATGGGCGCAACGCCACCTCACGGCCGATGCACTCGGAGCTAGCGCGGAGAAGACGAGGGAGATGAGGCTGACGAGTGGGCCAGGATTGTCAGCGACGCGATGAAGCGCCTCGAGTCAGACCCAGGCACAGGCGAGAGAATTGGTGTAGTCCAGTCTAGTCAAGAGGCTCGGGTCGCAACAGTGCAAATGGTTCGGGTTAGGTTTAGCTGGTTGACTGAGTGTAAATTCAAAACCTCTACTTTGACCGAGTCTTTAAAATAGCAATTAAATTTGGAAAAATCTGAAATTTTTCATAGATGCTACTGAGATGATTAGTAACTCATATAAATTTTACAAACAACTGTTCATGATTTATTTGATGATTTTAAATGTATTTTTAGATGACGTTTATTAATTGAACATAGATTTTTCTCCATATCAAAATGAGCTCTAAAAATTTAATTAAAATTATATTAATTCATGATAATTGTTATAACATTTTAATAAATTATTTTTCAGAGATGTTTACAAGCATTATTTTCAGTTTCTTTTTGTAGTTACATTTTAAGTTGTAGGTTTTATTTGAATTTGAATTTTTCAAATGCAAAAAATGTGTGCAATGCTCCAAAAATAACATGCATACTGATGAGATGCACCTAAATGCCATAAAGTGAATTTGGGGCTATGACATAATGTATGGATGTGAATATCAATATTGTGGATGTGTACTAGCCACTAATCATGGGACTAGTACAGTACACACACGAGTGCTTCGGGTATTCCACGCTAGGGTCCGACACTTGTAATCGTATCTACATACTAGTGGAGTGCAAGAGAGGTCGTGGAGCTAGCGTCGGAAGGGGAGAGGATAGGCGGCGTCGAGGCTTCTGTGCGTGAGAGTGAGAGGGTTAGCATACACCGCTCAAGTGTTTGGCCTCGTCTTGAGCCGTGTGGTTTGGCCGATTTCAGCGAATGGATTTGTACAACATCTTCGGAGAATACTCTAGAATCTGTACCATCCCAAACACATTGATGAGGGCATATATAAGACCATCCCATACAGATTCATCAAACCAAACACACCCTACAGGGCAAGGCAGAGGTTACGGATCTTCCAAAGATATAAGCGAACGTTGCATCTATGTCCACTATCCGCAGTATTTTTGTATTTAAGCATTAGCTTAGGTCAGTGGTCGCTTCATGTGTTTTAGCTGCAAGTCCAAAAAAAATCTGATGATCTTTATTCGAATAGGTATAAAGTGGGCCAGCAATTACATGTAACTCAAGTTTTATATGCGTGCAAGTCAAACTGGATTCCATGTTTTAAAATGATAATACTTTTTAAAGTTGATATTTATTGTTTGAATCGCTTTCATACAGTCATTGATGTATGTTTTATTCCAGATTTCTGGCTTTCTATTTGTCTTGTTTTCTTTTCGTTGGGATAGTAGTAAGAACTTAGAGCGTCTATGTATTGTTCTGGATGTTTCTAAAAAAAACTTACAACTCTAAGGTGGTTATATACCCAGTAAGCTGAATTGCATAATTCTTTGTTACATTTTTTGTGTGGAGCGCACCCATAACAGTGTAGCATGACAGGTATGTTACCATTTAAATACCGACCACCTGTGTCTGACCACACCTTCCAGTTTTTCTAAGGGAGGAGAGGACATGCCTAATTGACACATTTAGATTCGGCTAAAACAAAAAGTGATTAATTTATAAAAGGAAAAAAGGACAATACCCTCGAAACTTAAAAGCAAATAGACAAAATGAGAAAGTGAAAAACATGGAATCGCTAAAATTTAGGAGTGTGATTTGAACTCGCCGGAGCAAGCATAGTTCCTCAAAAGAAAAGTCGAATGTTTATGCAACCTGTTCCCTGAGTTATTACAGGTAGTATTGCTCTCAAGCTAGGAAGGAAAGTAATTTTTTTTCGAGGCCTTCATACTGCTTACAGTTTGAGGTGTCTGTACTCTGCTCGTATGGCAAAGACACCGACGTCGTCACACGGGTGGAGGCACTTAGGATTTTTCGTATATAGATAGATAGATAGGCTTCGTAGATCCATTATCATAGTTTCACCAGCGAGTCTCATTTCAGAGCACCTCTTCGACGTAACTGCAAATAAACAACTACTCGACCCCCATTGACTTACAGCAGCATTAGCTGTAGGCAGCTTGGCATACAAATTTATATTAGTGGCACGACGACATCACCCGAAGCACAAAATAACATTTTCCATTTCGGACCAAGACGTAAGACAACGATAATCCACACTAGCCTCCCACTGCCAGGTGGGCCCACTGCGTTGCGTACGCACGGACCGGTTCCTCTTCTTGTCTCTTCAAGTCTGACGCGCGCGAGCGTTGCGTGCTTCTTGTAGCAAAGCCTTTCCTCCTACTCTGCATCATCTCTATTCTTTCCTTGATATCCCGCTTGGCTCTGGTTCTTGTGGTTCGTTGGTTGCGTTTCTTGCGCCGGCCGGGTAGACGGCGATCGGATCGATGATGGGTGGTGGCGAGAAGAGGCCGGAGGCGTCGGACGCGCCACTCGAGGAGAGGCTGCTGCTTCCGCTGCTGTCTGAGTCGGCGGTGGCCGCGAGGAGTGCTGACGAGAACGGAGGCGGCAGCGGTAGGAGGAGTAGGAAGTGGGAGAAGACGTACCTGGACGTGCTGGGCGTGTGCTGCTCCGCGGAGGTCGCTCTCGTGGAGCGGCTGCTGGCGCCGCTCGACGGCGTAAGGGCGGTGTCCGTCGTCGTCCCCTCCAGGACCGTCGTCGTCGAGCACGACCCCGCAGCCGTCTCCCAGTCCCACATCGGTAACCAACCTCTTCCCCACAAATCTTAATTCTCACAAGAATCTTACAAATTTCAGTGTGTTGTCTTGCCTGAACCAGTGAAGGCTCTGAACAAGGCAGGCCTCGACGCCTCGGTGCGAGCCTACGGCAGCAGCGGGATCATCAGCAGGTGGCCCAGCCCGTACATCGTCTCCAGCGGCGTCCTCCTCCTCGCGTCTTTCTTCCGGTGGCTTTTCCCCCCGCTGCAGTGGCTGGCCCTGGCGGCGGCCTGCGCCGGCGCTCCGCCGATGCTGCTCCGCGGGTTCGCCGCGGCCAGCAGGCTCACCCTGGACATCAACATCCTCATGCTCATCGCGGTCGCCGGTGCGGTCGCTCTCAACGACTACATGGAGGCAGGTGTCATCGTCTTCCTCTTCACCACCGCAGAATGGCTCGAGACCCTGGCTTGCAGCAAGGTATTGAGTCGAATTCGGAAATCTTGCAATCCTGCATTACCTGCCATTGTAGAATTTTAGAAATCTTGGGATGATGCATTTACCTGCCATGATCAGTAGTTTATCTTTTGTAGAATTTGATAAGAATTTGCACTGATGAGTGATGACAATTCAGTTGCTGAATATGGCTGGCTGTCAACATTGTGAGTGCAGGCGAGTACCGGGATGTCGTCGTTGATGAGCATGATCCCGCCGAAGGTGGTCGTCGTGGAGATGGGGGAGGTTGTCAACGTGCGCGACGTGGCGTAGGTACCGTCATCGCTGTCAGGGCCGGGGAGGTGGTCCCGATCGACGGTGTGGTGGTCGACGGGCAGAGCGACGTCGACGAGAGGAGCCTCACCGGGAGTCCTTCCCGGTGCCGAAGCAACCGCAGTCCGAGGTCTGGACCGGCACACTTAACTTGGACGGTAATAAACTGCCTTTTCAGGTGCATTCGCAAACTTCAGAAAGTCTGAAACATCTGAAGATCCTCAAATGCAACAATGTTCATGTGGTACTCTGCCACGTTGCAGGTTACATTGCTGTGAGGACGACTGCTCTTGCTGAGAACTCCACGATGGCTAAGATGGAAAGGCTGGTGGAGGAGCCGCAGAACAGCAGGTCGAAGACGCAGCGGCTGATCGATTCATGCGCAAAGTACTACACACCAGGTACGCAGCGATGCACACACCTTCAGACAGGATCATATTCTGAAGATGGACAGTGGACAACAAATTCAGCAGAAACATTGTTCCTGTGCAGCTGTGGTGGTTCTTGCAGCTGGGGTGGCTCTGCTCCCATTGTTACTCGGAGAACATGACCTGAAGCAGTGGTTCCAGCTCGCCCTTGTGCTGCTGGTGAGCGCGTGCCCATGCGCGCTGGTGCTGTCGACGCCCGTCGCCACCTTCTGCGCGCTCCTGAGGGCGGCGAGGATGGGGATCCTCATCAAGGAGGATATCCTTGAATCATTGGGTGAGATCAGGGTCGTGGCATTCGACAAGACCGGAACAATCACCAAAGGAGTTTAGCATTGACGAATTCCGTGTGGTTGGGGACAAGGTTCAAATGAGTCATCTTCTCTACTGGTATGTTGGTTTCACCACTTGGCATGCAGCTAACCAGCTACTGATGATGATGTTGCTTCTACTGTAAAGGGGTTTGTTAGGGAGTACTTAAGTGTTTTTGGGTTTGTGAGTACTTGATTTTTTTATCTATGCTATGTTTGATGATATCCCATTAGGAAAGAGCCAATGTGATCTCATATATTGAATCTAGATCTAAGATTTTAAAATTTAAGTACTAGTTAGCAATAAAATCCTCAAGTACTCACTAGACACCACCGTAAATAAATATGACGGAGTTCCAAGGCGTAACCAATTTACGCTTATCGTTCGGAAGATATTGATAATGGATTAGTCCTGTTTGAGTTAACTTTACTGCTGAAATTATTATGTGAAATAAATTTTGTGGCAGGGTTTCAAGCATTGAGAGCAAATCAAGCCACCCAATGGCAGCTGCGCTTGTGGAGTACGCTCAATATAAATCTATCCAACCAAAGCCCGAAAATGTCGCCGAGTTTCGCATCTTTCCCGGGAGGGCATCTATGGAGAGATCAATGGAAAACACATCTACATTGGAAACAAAAGGGCCTTGGCAAGGGCATCATGCCAGACTGGTGAGCAAAAGTACATGATAAATGATGTTTAAGAACAAAACTGATTGAACTGAACTTTGTGAGGTTTTCAGTTCCAGAAATGGATGACATCAAAGGCGTGTCCATCGGTTACGTGATCTGCGACGGGAGCTCGTCGGGTTGTTTTCGCTGTCCGACGACTGCCGGACCGGGGCGGCAGAAGCAATCCGGGAGCTGAGATCACTGGGCATCAAATCAGTGATGCTCACAGGGGACAGCACCGCAGCAGCCGTGCATGCACAGGAGCAGCTCGGGGCGTACTAGAGGAGCTCCATTCCGAGCTCCTCCCGGAAGACAAGGTCCGGCTGGTCGGCGGCCTCAAGGCGAGGGCCGGCCCGACGATGGTGGTCGGCGACGGCATGAACGACGCCCCGGCGCTGGCCATGGCGGACGTGGGCGTCTCCATGGGCGTGTCCGGCTCGGCAGCCGCCATGGAGACCAGCCACGCGACCCTCATGTCCAGCGACATCCTCAGGGTCCCCGAGGCCGTAAGGCTCGGGAGGCGCACCCGCCGGACCATCGTCGTCAACGTGGTGTCGTCGATTGGATCGAAGGCCGCCGTCCTCGTGCTCGCCTTCGCGTGGCGCCCGGTGCTGTGGGCGGCCGTGCTCGCCGACGTCGGGACGTGCCTGCTCGTCGTGCTGAACAGCATGCTCCTGCTGAGGAGAGAAAGAACGGCGGGGAGGACGAGGCGTGCCGCGCCACGACGAGGTCCCTGGCGATGAGGTCTCAGCTCGCCGCCGGTGCATCGAACGCCGCAACCGCGAGCGCTCAGAGACCAGCTGGCCGTGAAGGAACCAAAGATTGCCATTGTTGTCAGAAGACAAGCGAGTCGCTTGAGCACACGGTCGTGATCGATATCCCAGCCGGCCGTGAGCATCAAGAAGAGCGGATGGCCAAGGCGCGTACGACGGCGAAAGGCGAGGTCCTCGCCGGGTGTTGCAGCGCCGACGACGCGACTGGACGTGACGCTTCCGTGGCGCCTACCGCGAGCTGCACGTCGCAAGAATGCTGCGTCGGTGAAAGAGGAGACAGCAAGGAAGCAGGTGGAGAAGATAGCTGCGCGAGAGCCTGTTGCAACAAGGGAATTAAGCTTGCTGCATGAGCCATTGCAGGAATGCAAGAAGGTGTTGTTGATCTAGAGGAGAAGATGGCAATCTCCAGTGCAAGTGAAAGGCTGATGTTGCATTGCAAGAGCTGTAAAAATTCAACTGGTGCATCTTATATTCATGTAATGTTCCTGACTTCCTTGTGCTAAAATTTACTGCACATGCAGGATTGATGCTAGCTGGTTTTTTTGGTGCCTCTTTTATTGATATTTTCACCACAAACTTTATGTTATATCAACCATTTGGCCTGTCGGCCCTTTTGTGTAAAATTCGGTCTTATAAACCTATGTATGTCACCTTAACATCATGTGCAACTCTGTTTTATTTAAACATGTATGGATGTGATGCAATGATATGATATGTATATACTAAATACTGATAATGGGACTAGCACGGTAAACACAAGCATGGGCGGCGCCAGGGGGGTGCCTGTGGTGCACAGGCACCCCCAAAAAAATGTGCAATTTTTTTTAAATTAGGTATACCCAAAAAAGTGTAAATTTTTTTAAACTAGATATACCAAAAAAAAAGTGTACTTTTTTAAAAACTAGGTATACGTATGAACAATTGGCACTTGGATTGAAATATCAGGTAAAAGACACCACTTCAATGTTAGTTGGTTTGATAAGTACAATTAGATTTAATATAGTATCGAGAAGGATGCTGCATTTTACTTTGTCTGTTATTTGTTTAAGGAGAAAATTGTGGGAGGCGATAGTTTTATTAAAGAAGGATTTAGAAATTGGAATAGGTATGACTCCGTTAACAAGCATGTGGGTAGTATAAGAAGTGTGCATAATAGAGCTCAAGAGAAATACAACTTCTTTGTTAAACCTACAAGATCAATTGCTCAAGCTCTTAGAAAACAAATTGAAGAGGACAAACAACTTTACATTTCTAGGTTGACATATTCAATTAAATGCTTAATGTTTATTTTACGTCAAGGACTAGCATGTCGTGGATATGTGAAAATGCAAATTCTAGCGATAAGGGGAATTTTTTTGAACTTTTGGAATGACTTGCAAACAATAATGAGGAGGTTGCTAAGGTTGTCTTAAGCAATGTCTCTGGGAATTGTAAAATGATTGCTCATGAGATACAAACACACATAATTAATTGTTGTGCCACTCGTTGGGGTTTTATTATAGAAACAAGAATCTCGGTGAGCTTTACGCTAAGCTTGTTGAATAAGTCAACCTACTAGCAACATGCGGCGTTGAAAGAGTATTTTCGATAAATCTTGTGAAGAACAAGTTGAGAAATAGTATGGGCGATCAAATATTGAATGATTGTTTAGTAACCTTTATAAGCGAGATATCTTCTCAAGGTTAGTGATAATGATATAATCAGCGTTTTCAAGGAATGAGATCGCGTCGTGTGGTATTGTGATTTTCATTAGCTATTTATGACTCTTTTATTCATGCAAGATTTTATTTGAACTATTTGTATTGCATTATTAACTAACTTCAAACTCTTTTGTGTAACTGTATTGGACTTGTGAAATTATATATGTGTCGTACAAGTTTTTTTTTCATTCTTGAAGTGTGCACCCCCATTACTAAATTCCTGACTCCGCCACCGAACACAAGTGAATTTGAAATTTAAATTCCTGATGTTGACATTCGTCAATAGTTTTAGGACTTGTTTGCAGTACTCGCTCCATAAGCAAGTTAGGCATATAAAATTTCTTCTTCAAATTCCCCTTGTACTGCCTCCATTTGTTATCTAACTGGCTGAGAAGCCAACTCTTTGCTATTCGATCAATTGCAAATTTTCTCTGGCACATAGAAAAAAAAATCGATAGAGTTATAAATAGATCAACATCACCAATGTAATCAGTAACAACACAAGTTTTTGAATTCGAGAACTATACCTCTATTTCCTTAATCATTTTGGGATGATATATTTTCTGATAGATATCATCATTCCATTTAAGAATGTTCAAAGGAGCTGGATGTGGTTTCTTAACAATTGTTCCTAAGTAGGCTCCCATTGAAATGGTCTAGTTTGACAACGACCTTAACACCTTTTGGAAGATTTTCAACGTTCGCCAGTTTTGTTGTTCCTCGACATCTCTTAATGCAGCCGTTAGGATCTAGAAAGAAGATTTCGAAGAAAAAATTATATGAAAAAATGTTTGTAAGAATAAATGACATATCTTGTAATTACAGTACTCATAGACGTGGCTGAACCAATCCTCCTATGTTATGATCTGTTCTTGAATATTGTTCGATGAATGAACATTTCTTGGCATATCAAGGTCTTCATTCCGAAAGTCGTTCCCCACAAACTCCATGCCCTGCAGTCTTCATGCTCTCGAAGCCATATGTCCCACTAAGATTGAATATTTAGACGTTAAGTTATAAGTAACAAGGTAGCCATCTTGTGTTACATCACGGAAAGCATATTCTAAGAATTGAGCTAGTCCTTTATATGCAACACTAAATCTACGTTTATCCATCCAACTCGTATCCATTATCAGTAATCAGTGACTGAAACAAAAAGGAAATGTACCACAGGAATTAGAATTGCAGGAAGAGCCAAAATTCTTGTTATGTGAATGAATACAATGATTAGTACATAGGAGTTGAACCATAACAGATGATATTAATTTAGTGAAATCGAGAAATATAGTATAGTTCAGATAAACATTCTCATGCACTCTGTCATATCTATCAAACTAAAAGCATAGTTGAGACTGACCACAAGAATTATTGTTCATTATATCTAAGATAGTAATAGCATAGTTAGTAATAAAAAGAAAATTACATATACAATAGCAAATATGATGAACAAGTATTGTTGGGTTGTATTGTATGGCATGCCAGCCGAACAATGTAGTCATTTCTATGATATTGATCGTTTGAGCCTTCTCCACAAAGAATCTAAATTGACTATCCCTATAAAAAAGAATATGAATTGACCCAAGTAAAAATTTTCCCCTGTTTTATAATTCCTTTTGTCTGTTGGAACAAGATTTTCGCATGGTTTAGTGAAAATTCCATCCTATAATTTTATTTCTGAATTATGCTACGATGAAATGCATATTGCAACAGTCCCGATTTCCGAGACCGTTAAACCCTTCGCAATCGCCCAGAATGTGCAGTTGCGAAGCAAGTAGCGTCACAAGCAAGCTTCCGATTACAACGAAAACCAGGCTTTTATTAAACAAGATTAAGGTTTATCAACATGTTTTAACCTGACACAGGCATCCAAGCCCAAAGTTAATATAATACAAGACAAAAGAACTTCAAACCACAGGCACGCTTGAGCGCGGTCGAGACCTAATAACATTAGTCGTTGCCTTCAGGGGGTCCACCAAAATCCTACTCACAAGGATCCTCTGCATAATTCCAGGTTTCTTCTATAGATGTTTTGCAATTGCAAGAATGAGTACTACTACCGTACTCAACAAGCCATATAGAAATCTTAATTAATTACATGCAAGGAGTTCAATGGATGGTTAGGGTTTACCATACCTGGCATATGTGGATGCATTTTGCAATTAAAACAGATAATAAAACAGTAAAACAATAATATATATAACATCAGGGGTTTCTCAACAACAGCACCAACCAACTTAACATCTCAACAACTCTACTTATGCCTCTGTACTGGAATCACCTATTAACATAGCTTCATTAACCGGAAGCACGGTGTATTCGAATACCTTTAAATGTATACTCTGCAGAGTTGCCCAACTTTACCCACAAGATATCTCAAGCTCGTACTGTCAGATCATAAACACACAACACGTTAGCATGCGACTGAGCTGAGATAACAAAACTTTTTCACTGCTCAACCTTTCTAGTCTGTACCCGGTAGGCTCTCGGACCATACAGCCTCGGGGAACCACCGGCCAATGGCAGAACTATCAACCCGATGTTGACGACGACTATCGTTGTGGAGATCAGCGAGTATCCCTTTAGGCCTACTCCGTCCCACCCTAAGTATTGTAGATGTTCAATCGGATGAGCGATGTATTAAGCCGTGGAGGAATGACCACACATGTGGTTGAGTGGTTATTGTGTTTGTTACTTTGGCACAAGGTTCTTGTCCTTACTTGTCTTTAGTGAGGAAATAGAGTAACACCAACTTGTGGTCATCCACCTTCTTAGCCCCACCTTCGACTCACAACTTTCTTCCAAAACCATTGGCGATTAGCCAATACTTGTTTGATGATTTTACAAACACATTGACAAAACTAATTATATAGCTATTATTTTATGTGAACTTATCAAGGTGAATATGGCCTACAAGAACTGGGTGGGTTTGTATGTGGGGTAATGGGGTGTATCTAATTATCATGGCATTTCAAAGTATTATTTCAATATTTAAAGTAATTGGCACAAATACAGTAATGAAAGTAATAATATAGATATATGAAACATGGGTTCAAAATGATCAAGAATGTGACTTGCCTTCTTGCACGTAATCTTCTATATATTGGTCTTGTCCGGCGTCTTATGGAGTCTGGCCGTCGAAGTCGTGACCTAATCGCAAAACAAAACAAAACAAACCAAATAAAATCCGGCTCGACAAGGAATGAGCTGGGAACAACATGCAAGTAAGCAAAATCAGAAAAGAAACACAAAGCAAGGAGTGGTGGAGATTATTTGGTGTTTAATTGGATCGAACGGAGCTGAGATTTGGATCCAAGTACAACAAAAATATTGTAAATGGATAGTGAATCATAAAGGAAGGTGGTATGTGATATGTATTTATTTGGGAGCTTCATATGGCTGAACGGAGTGGAGCAATAGATTTACGGGCCCGAAACGGTCAAAAATGACATATAAAGTCGAATTAGGGTTTTGGACGAAAACAGGATCGGATAATGAATAGTACTATTTTACTATCCACGGATGGGAAAAGACTAGTGAACAGTACTAGGGTTTATTGTTTGTAGCTAATGAACAGGACACCCAATTTTTGGATTAGGAACAGTGTTTTCTGGTTTCAGATGAACAGTAAAAGGACCTACTGTGCAATGAATAGTATTTGGTTTCACTGTTCACGTGTTGTGAGCAGTGTTGGGTTGAACCCGACACTCAGATGGGCTTCGGCCCAAATCGGCCAGGCCATAAAGGCCCAGCGCTCGGGCGGCCTTGAGCAGCGCGGCCGAAGGCCAGCGCACTCGGCTGTGCCCGAGTCGGCGGTGACAGCGTTTGCGGTGGTGGTGGTGGCCGGCGGCAGGAGTGGGTGGTGTGGGGAGCACCACGGAGTCAAGGTGAACCCATTTTTGGGATTTGGACGGGTGGTGGAGGTACGGAAATGTGGTGGCGGCGGTTGGCCGGGACAGAGGAGCGGCGCGGCGGCGCTACAGTGGTGCTTTGGGCAAGGGGAGAGGTGCTTGAGCATCAGTGAAGGGAGGGGAACTCAGGGGTGGTGGTGTGGGTGGTCGGGGTGGTCCGAGGCGTTGTGGCGGCATGAGCCGTGAGTGGAGACGACGGTGGAGCATGTGACGGCGAACTCCGCGGGTTTGGGGAATGGGTGAGGTGGGGAAAAGTTTGGCGGTAGAGAGGGGAAGCTTACTGTGGGCTCAATTTGGAGCTTGGGTGGTCGGGGGTGACGAATTGGCGTTGGCTTCGTTGGAGAAGAAGAGGGATGCGGCGGTGATTCTTCAAAAACGACTGGCTCCGAAGGGGGAGAAGGAAAATGGGAGGTGCTGGAGGGAGGGATGAGGAGTGAGGTGCACTCCGGAGGAGATTTTATAGGCCGAGGAAGGCGGTTGCGCTAGTAGGGCGGCAGCAACAGGGAGGCGGTGGGAGCAGGGCGCAGTGGTGACGTGGTTGGCCAGGAGAGAAAGGGCGGCGCCGGAAGCGAGCGAGGTGGCGGTGTGAGGTGGAGACGAAGGCGGTAGAAGCCGGTGCGTGGTGCGTGGCGCGGGAGGCGGTGGCGAGCTGGCCCTGTGATGGCAGCAGAGGAGGTGATAGCGTCGGGGTGGTGACGGGAGGAAGAAAGGAGAAGGCGGGCGGGGAAGAAGACGTTTTCAGAGAAAGAAAATGGTCGGACGGAAAAAGGAAAGCGGGAATTCGAATTGGGTAAAGATTTCGAAAATCCAGCAAAAACTTCAAAAAGTTTTGAAAATCCAAATTTTTGGGTTATTTCACATATCACTGAAATGGTTACGTCTTGTTACAATGACTTTTGTAATTAACTTCTGGCACATCTTGTTAAATCGTAATCTATGTATCTTTAAATAATTCCACCCAAATAATTTTAGATGAATAGCAAATTGAATTTAACAAAAACTAGAAACCTTTTATGACTACACCCTGGATACCAATCTTGGCATAATATTGAGTGGAGTCTGCAGTCTGCATGCCTACATGATGGCGGTGCTCAGGAGAACTGAAGTTCAGAACATGCGCATCCAGATATAGCCAGATACCTCACAATTTTGGTTTGAAGAAGAAAGTTAAGGATTGGATTCACCCAGATAATGATCCCACAGAATTAGCTTCAAATACTGCACTCCACATCTCCCCGGTCGAACAGCTACCAGATCAAAATAACCTCTCTGTAATCAGCTAACCTGAGATGCCCAAAAACACAGAAACAATGCGTCATTTACCAGGGGTATGATGCAATATGGTCCAAGTCATAATAAGATGCCAAATTATCACTGGTGTACATAGAACAATGATCGAACACTTGGTCTGCACTAAAAACTGAATGGAATTAAGGAGAAGAGTTACTGAAGGTGCCCTATGCCATTCGTGTCCTCTTATTCTGTACCCCGAATTGCTCCATCCCGCAACAATACACCACTGCGCCCACGAGGATGGAACTGTGCGCCGATGGGTGCTCAAGAGGCGTAGGGGAATAGCGGCTCGACATTGGATCGATCTAGACGTACGAGATGGTTTCTATTTCTAACTCCAACCTAGGGTCTTGTTGTTTAGACACATTAGTAGGGTGCCGTGCGCTGCAATAGAATTCTAAACCTTATATAAATAATATTTCTATTATGTTATGATAATAGAATACATACATTGAATTCAAGAAGCTGTGGAGGTTTCCTTGGACGGGAGAAAATGGAGCTCCAGCAATCTAAGGCTATGTTTGGCATGGCTCCAACTCCCAGCTTCATGGTTGGAGTAGGTGGAGTCATGCCAAACGGTACAACTCTAACAAAAAATCAAATCTGGAGTTTGAGAATCTGGAGCAGACCGTAGTGCATTTTCTCAGAGCTGTGAAGAGGTTGCTCCCCGCATGGAGCAGCAATCCTATTTATCTACTTGCCCACGGAGTTCACTGAGAATTACCCGCAAATGCCATCAACCAAAACCCCATCCCCATCCCGAGCCCGAGCATTCTGTTCGATTCCCCTCCCATCCCGTTTCACACCGCCACAGAACCCTAGAGAGGTGGCGACCAGGGCGGCCACGACGGCTTCCTCCCCCATCCTCGTCCCGGATTCTTCCTCCCTGCTTCATCCCTCCCCGGCGTCTTCCTGCCCCGACCACACGGTGAGTCCCCATGGCGTACTCCTGCAAAGTTTTTTTTGCTAGATCTGGAGAGCTCGGCGGCCATCAAGTTCATCAAGTGCGTTCCCTTTCCTCTTTCTCATTCTTCTCCTCACCACTTACCCGCACCACCAACCGCACTCCTTGCCCCCACTGCCCAAGGAAGCAGAGCGGAGCGGAGCTCGCTGGCGCCTCGCTATCACCGCTCTTTCTCCCCTCAGAAAAACCGCAAAATCTGAAAGGTCTCTTACTCAGAATTCCCCCATCACCCTTTTTAATTTAACTTCTTATCGGAAATCACTACCGCATTTCGGTTTCTTGATTTGGGTTTGTTCGCTTGATTGGTTTCCTCTCGCGCTTCCCAGTGCAGATCTTGTGGTTTCTTGGGGTGGTTGTTTACTATTGTACTGTAACAATTTCGATCCTGATCGGGGTTCCGTTTCTAATTGATTGGTTGTTCAGAAAAAAAAAAGGCAATCTTTGGGCTTAATTAGGAATTGTTGGCAGCCGAGCTATGAAAAATGTACAATTAGTTAAGTGAAACAAATGTACAGTAAGAAAAATTCTCACGTTTTTTTGTTAAATGGCCGTACTCTGAACTTTGGGATGCTGGCCAACATCACGTCCTCTAGCTCCGCAAAGCTCTTCACTCTCACTGCTCGGATCCTGTGGGCAGTTCGAAGCTCCGGTTCCTTTAGCTTTGTTAGTATAAACTTAGGCCTTCTCTTTTGTGCAGTTGCTGCATCCTCCTGTATTGTGCTTACAAATTGCAATATGATCAAAAACCTCTTAGTCAATTACCAATACTATTTTTATTATCAAGTATATGGATGTACTAAATGTATGGAATTTATCAAACTCTAGACTGGTGGAGATATCATGCATCAAGAAAAACAAATAAAATAAATTAAACAATATGCACACACAATAAATTGAACATACGCGGTCGTTTTTTCCTTTTGCATTTTTAAGTAACCATCCCAATGTTAAATTTTACAAGTATGGGCAATATTTTGTTGATAATGAATGGATTTCCACGTCATCGTCTTTACTTTAAGACAATCATCTTTTACATGGATTCAACTTCCCAAATTATGGGCCGATTTTTCAGCAGCTTTCTGTCACTCTCATATTCCAGATGGTAAGATAGAGATGAAGAAGAACAAGTTACGTGAGCTGCAACAAGGAAACATGTTAGTAAGTGAATACTTCAACAAGTTCACTCAACTCTCCCGTTATGCTCAAGAAGATCTTGCCACACATGATGCATGCTAGAAACGTTTCAAGTGGGGACTCAACCCAAGCCTGAAAGTGCAAGTCGTTAACAACAACTATGTGGATTTTTAACATTTGGTTGACAAGGCCATGCTCATATAGGAGTCTCGTCGTGAGCTTGGGGCATCCTGTAAGCGGAAGATGATGCAACATGGTGCTCACCAGAATCATCCAGAGAGAGCTAGAATGAATGTGCAGCATCATGTCTGTTTCACCCCTCCTACCTAGGGATGGCAATCGGGCGCGGTGGGTATGGGTAGTGCTCACCCATACCCATACCCGCGACCCCCATTTTCCCCCCACGGGCATGCCCGCGAAGAACGACGGGCGAAGAACCTCGCCCATACTCGTCGCCCGCTGACATGCCCGTTTACGCGCGAACAATACACTGCCGTCCGTGGGTACCCATCGCTCGCGGGCATACTCATCACACTGTAGAACATAAGAAAATTTTTCAATTACAACAATTCAACATCAAGAACTGGATCTACCCGGAGCTACAGCATTATAGCATTACAGCATTATACCACAAATGACAGAACTGGATCTACAGCATAAATCACAACATCAAGAACTTTTCTATCAGCACCAAATATAGCATAAATCACAAGTTCACAACATCAAGAACTGGATCTACCAGCTATTATTAGCATGTAGTATAAGTACTAGATCTACATATCCAAATACAGCACAAATCACAACATCAAGAACTGGATCAAGAACTGACGGCCGGGGACGGGTGGTGCGGTGGACCGGGAGGAGGCGCGATGGCCGGGAGGAGGAGGCGCGCTGGCCGGGAGGAGGCGGCGCGGTGGACTGAGGACGGCGGTGGACCAGGAGGAGGCGCGGTGGACCGGGAGGAGGGCGGCGGCCGGGAGACGCGGTGGACCGGGACTCTGGGAGGAGGGCGGTAGCCGGGGGGAGGACGGCGGTGGCCCTCATCTTGCGCGGTGGATAGGGACTCCGGGAGGTGGGCGGAGGCCGGGAGGCACGGAGGAGATCTGAGGAGGGGAGAGCAGTTTGGCAGCACGGAGGAGATCTGAGGAGGGGAGAGCGATGAGATCTGGCGCGGAGAAGAAATGAGGAGGGGAGATTGGTCTGGCGGCGGCTGGGGGCCTGGGACTGTGAATTTGTGAAACCTAGCGAGAGTTACTTAGGGTTTTAGTTATTTATTCAGGAGGGTCCCACTTGTCAGTGTAGATGGCGGGTAATCGGGCGAACCGGGTACGGGTGGAGCTTACCCATACCTGCGCCCGTTTACCCGATGGGTAAGAAATTGTGCCCATTTTTATACCCGTGGGCACAGAAAGAAGCCCATACCCGTCTCCATTAGGTTATTCGCCCACGGGTACGCGAGTAAACGGGCACAATTACCATCCCTACTCCTACCGCATTCAGGACCCCTCCACCGGCACCTCGCTTAGCTATTTTAGGATTCCGCAACTTCAACAACAACAACCAACCAACCGCAAAGGATCAACAATCCAGCTCCAAGAGTCACCTGTTTCAACTGCCACGAGACAGGTCACTACGCCAATAATTGCCCCCGAAAGCAAGGCCTGACGGCAATTCGTTTCAACATGGGAGCTACACCAACTAGGACCCCTACACTAGGAGCAGGATGAGGAACACCTCAGACTCCAAACACCTCAGACTCCAAGTGAAGCCACTAGGACTTCACTGCCATCTGCAAGAGGACAAGTGAATCATGGCACCACAAAGGAAGCCCAATTAGCTTAGAACATCACCCCTGGTAAGTCCTTCGTCAGATCAACATCCCTTGTGGTTTTATTTCGCGTAAAAGAGAAAGTCTCTTGGAAGAGTGAGCAAAGTCCGAGTTCCCGCACCTATTCTCTAGCCAGTACGAATCTCAGAGTCAATATTCCATTTAGGGGGGGGGTAGGTTTTTGACATCCAAATTTTCATGTCTTTTTGGATTTTTCAAAATAAAAGGAACCATTTAACTTGTATTGAGTTATTTAAAGCTTAATTTGAATTTTTAGAAATAAAAATAATTTAATATAAATAAAATAAACCTCAATTAAATTCAAAACTATTTTATTTGAGTTCCTCAGGTCCCAAGGAATTTTATTGAATTTTCTTGGATTTTCTCAAGTTCTTTTGCTATTTATTTGAGCTCCATTCAATTAATCCCATTTTTAAAATTCAAAAAATCAAGTTAAACCCCAATTTTACCTTGGGCTTATTTCCTCTCCCCGGTCCATCTCCTCTCGGCCCACCTCCTGCGTTGACCCAAACCGCGTGCTCCTCCCTGCCTCTGCCGCTACTCGCTCCACCTCGTCGAGCCGCATCCCAGGCCACGCCGCGCGTGCCCACGCCGCGTCCAGGCCGCGCCCACATCCGCATGAGCCAATGATGACATGTGCATTCAAGACGCCATCAATGCCATGTCATCACACACATTATCATTTCCCTTCGCTTGACTTCCATCACCGCCATGATTTCCGTAGTGGTCATTGCCCTCTCCCCTACCTCCCCATGCCTATAAAGGAGAGCATCCAGACCCCCTTGCCCCTCTTTGTTTTTCCTTAAACCCCACCTTCTAACTCGACTCCGTTCGGTTGGAACGCGTGACGCCACCACCTTCTTCCCTAAGTTTGGCCTCACCACCCTCACCCCCGATCTCCCTCTCTGCTGAGCTTCTCGCCAATTGGATCACGTCACAATGTGTTCCCGAAACCCCTCCATCTATTCCCCACCTTGAATCAGTTGTAGCACCAACATGGACCGCCGCCACCACTGTCCCTTCTTCTACACGGCCGACCGCCGACGCCGCACCACCTCGAACCCCCACCCCCCTTAGGACTCCTCGAGTGACCCGGCGTGCTCCCTCGAGCCAACTCCAAGCCTATGCTTGCGCTGCACCCCCCTCCCAAGACCCCCACTCAATTGCCTGTGGGCAGGTCAGCTGACTATTTTATTTTCGCTGTAAGAGTTCTATTTGTCTTTTAAGCCCTGTGTGGAAAATGATGTAAACCTTGACGATAAGGTCTACTGCTACTATTTAATAACAACTTGCTACTTTCTGAGTTATTTCATTAAATGGTTGATATTTCATCTATGTTGCCATTGTGTGCCTAGTATGATCTGGACTTGTGCAGAATACATAGAGGGTCCATATTTGCATATTCGAGTCCTAACAGCTACACTAGCACATAATACAAAATTCTACGATGTAAAATAGGAAAGCCCTGCAAGTAAGAGATCAATGATCATTATCACTAGATGCATAGTGCAGTGGAAGAAGAGTTGGAGTAGCCTGGTCCAATGTCGAGCACGTCGATGTAGTGGTCGTAGTCGATCGTCCAATGTCCTTGGTCACTGATCGTACGTCATATGAACTTCGCATATCATCCTCGATTAGCACAACAACAATCACATCAAGCCTCGTACGTCAGTGTGCTAGCATTAGTGTGCACAGTAGGGCCTTCGGGGAGGTTGCGGGACCAGATTACCACATCCGAAACTCTCTGTGTATTCTGAACTAGTTCCATGATTAGTATCTAGCTCACATACAGTAACATCGATGAAATATCGTCCATTCAATGAATTAACTAAAAAGGTAGCAAAATAGTAATAAATAGTAACAACTGAACCTTATAGTCAATATTTACTTATGCAGGGCTTAACAAACAAATGAAACACTTGCAGCAAAAAATATAACTTGTGGCCATTCGACATGCCCATAGGCAATCGAGTGAGGAGCGTATCCTAGTTCGCAAAGTCTTCAAAGTAATCCTCCTCGAAGAGCTCTTGAGTAACTAATCCTTCTTCAATTGAGCAATAATGTTTAAAGCCGTGAGTACATAAAGTACTCAACCGATCATAGGGAACAATATGTAATTAATACTCATGCCAGGCTGGATCAAAAGAATAGACATATGGTTCTTTTGCAGAAAGCAAGTATTGACAGTAAATACAATGAGTATATTCTAAAGTGTAATTGAAAAGGCATAATAAATAAGTAAACAATTGCTTTGAAACAACTAGTGAACCTCCCAATCACTTCCCAACCAAACCACCAAGTGAACACCGCAATCACCAAGTGAACATCTCATTCACCTTCCAACCATTTTTATAAAAACTCTATACCTCATATGAACAACCATGTCCCCGGTTATGTATTGTCCATAATTGGGGACACGGTAGTTCAAACAGTTTTACACTCTACAATGGTTGTACAACTTTACCCACAAGATACAATCAACTCATCATATCTGCCATGACTCTCCATATGAAAGTATGCGGCTAAGCAATCATAACAAGGCCTTTACAATGCTCTGTCTCAACCTGTTCTGCCCGCTAAGGTTTCAACACTAAATGACATCGCATCCAGATAGCCCCCCCTCTTTACCATGTGAGTATACATCCATCCTGGAACCCACACCACCACAACAAAATTGAAGTTGAGACATTGCAAATTAATTAGCCAGATCCATCCCATATTGGACTTTTGGTTGTACGATATAGCCCAATTCAATGGTGCATGAGACTAAGTCCTCAACAATTCACCCAAGCGAGACCACCTCATCCCAATGTGCGGATGACACCGCCTTTACTACATGATCACTTGCCTGAGCATAAAATCCTTTTGTTTAACCAAACCAATCACAATCCCTAGCATGACACATAATTTTATAATAGTGGCATCGCACCACAACTTGTACAATACTAGCATCGTACCACAAGTTGCACAACAGTGGCATCGTACCACAATTCCATATATCATTAAGTCAAATCATCGTAATTGATTATGTGAACATGAACCCATCGTATAACTAAACATGACTAAGCATCTCTATGACAACCCATGTTGGTTATACAAATATATCCAGCTAATAATGACCATCTTATGATGACAAAGGATTCATGGTACTCAAAATAATCAAGGTGGCATAATGACAAATCGATGATTAACCACTCCCAAAAATAGTTGGTACTGTTGGTGATATGCCCTAGTGGCAATTATAGAGATGATGGTATCACGTCTATGTTTATGAGTTATAAAATAAATGTTATTATGTTCCTTGAATGAATCATTAGTTACAAAGTTTAACAAGTATGTGACTTGTTGGTGAAGCTTTTTAACTTATATGATGTTGTTCTAAAAATATCCCTGGTCGGATGTCACTGGTCGGAACACTAGTGACTTAACGACCAGCACATGTATTGATTGATGACCATGTTTCACCGATCATGGATATAGGGATATCGAATCAATAATGTGGACACATATTAGAGAATATAGTGTTGGACTGACCCACCTTGAGACGCAATTGAGATTGTCATGATTTTATATGTCATCAGTTGGTCTCAAGCAATGATGATGTATAATCCTTAGACCTAAGATCAGCATAGTTTCCTACATGTGTAATAGTACACTTAGGGGTTGCTAAACGCTACTTCGTAACTGGGTAGTTATAAAGATAACTTTCGGGTATGCTATGAAATATGCGGAGGAATGTGACTGGTCGGATATGAGATTTATCCCTCCTAACATAACAAGAGAGATATTTCTAGGCCCCTCGATGTGGTCGGATAAAGAAAGCGCATAACCATACCACTAGTGGTCGAAGAGTTGACCACGTGAAGTTATCCGACACTTGATCGAGAACGTATTGAATAGTCCATAGATGACATGATATCTCACATGGAGTTCAAACCAGATATCGTGAGGCAAAGGGAGGATACATGAGCAGATCATTTAGTTTGATCGAATATGGACTAGCCGTATGGAGATACGAGCTAGTCGTAGACTGGTCGAACATAATCGCTATCTGGTCGAGAACTGGTCGTAAGGAGTTACGAACTGGGCATGACTAAATATGAACTTGTCATATAGAGATACGAGCTGGTCGTAAGTGATAAGGACCTACTCGTAGATCATATTGCATTAAGGTTCGTTCGATATAATTTATGTATATTCGGGAATTGTTATGTCCTGCTAGAGACCGCTAACAACTCGTGGTCAAAAAAAGGTTTTCGAGTCACAACCGATTACGCATGAACCTATAGGGTCACACACTTAACGAGTTGGAACAAACGTGTTTGGATAGGATGTGGGGACCCCCGGGTTACTTCCGTAAGACCAAGGCATTCCCGGTCTTATAGAGATAACTCTAGGTCTCTCGTGAATGGATTCCAACTTAACTCCATCTAAGCGAGAGGCTCGACCGAAAAACTAGAGTCTCGATGATCATGCGTGCTGCTCCTCTGCGAGTACTACATGATAATCGGTTCTCCAACGGTCCAAGCACTACACTTAGTGAGTTAAATTGGAAGCCACAAACAGTAAGCATGCGACCATGTTGGCTCCCTGGATCAGCGACCAACATGCCCAAATTCACAAATAACATTGATCATATCCATACAACATTCATACATTAATAGTTCAAAAGACATACATCAGTAATTCAAGTCTACCACTATTACAAGTGGCCAACTGGCCAAATTCAAATAAGATCATAAAGTGGCAGCAGAAGCAAGTAATAAACCAAAAAACCATCATGGTATGCCCCATAACCCATCGACAACCGACTGGGAGTTAAATGATAGCACTACTCATCAGTGTCGCCTAAATCGACACTGACAAGCTCATCGGGTGAACAATCTTCCTCACCTGTAAGCCAGTAGACAAACTAGCTGAGTACAAAGGTACTCACAAGTCTTACACAAATATAAATTATTTATGCATAAGGTCATTCAAAGGATGACTCATATTAGCTTAGTTTTGCGAACATACACAACAATTTACAACCTACACATACTAGTTTTTCGTTTGCAATTTTGAAATCAGATTTGAAATAGAAGTAAAGCATGCGATCCAATAATAAATTGAATGACAAATGAATCAAACAAACAACAAAGTGGTAGCCCACTTTGATAAAACAAAAATGCTTGAACATCCCATTCATGCCGAATACCAAGCTTACCTACAATTTAAATTCAAAGTCTAACAATAGTAACTCCCGAACTCAAGCAATTGTCCATAACCGTAGACACGGCTATTCGAATAGATTTATCTCTGCAAAGGTGTACTACTTTACCCACACGATTCGACTAGCCTGTAAGCCCTTGGATGCCTCCGGTTAATGACACACTTCCTTAGGTATGCCGACCGGAGAGAATAGAGATACGATCATTTTTAGAAAGAAAATCCCATTGAGATATGTCAGACCCGGGTATTAATACACCCAGATCCTCTGTGCATTTCTGGACTAGTCCCATGATCAGTAGCTAGTCCACACAGTAAACAAAATGATAACAAATTCATATCACAACTTTATTAATAAATAATGACAGAGTTAATTACAAAGGAGGCTTACAGGCCCACAATAAAATAAACACAGCGGAAGACGAAGAAGTAGTAGGGTCCAGCAATCTGCCACAGGCAATCGACTGGGGTAGCGGCCTAGTCATCACGATCCACACTTGTAGTGAAGTCCTTCTCCTCTGAAATTTTATTTGCATAAAGCAAGTATGAGCACAACTTCCGTGCTCGCAAGTTACACCCGTCAAGTAACAGAATGACATGCATATATGGATGTAACAAAGGATGGCTTATAAGGTAATTTGCATAAAGCAGTATTTTCTTTAAATACTTGTATTAAGTTCCAAAGCAGGTATTTTATAACTAAAATTCTCAATTTTATAGTCAGATAACATTCACACATGATTGGTGAAGGATACCCTCCTATCACATGGCTTCTTGCCCAATTCCCATCTGGATAAACCAGTTTTGAAGAAGTCTTTTTCAAACAAAAACCAAAGTCTAACTTTAAGTAGTTCTGCTAGCATGTCCATAACCGCGGACAAGGCTATTCGAATAGTTTTACACTCTGCAGAGGTTGTACAGCTTTACCCACATGACAAGACTTCTCTAGTTTGTCCGGCATATATCTATGCCACCGCTCACTACCTTTGGTAAGCGGTCTAGAGCACGTGTCGAGGCCTTTACAATGTTCTGTCTTAATGTATTTGTGCCCGCTAAGGTTTCGCTGCCATTGAACTGGCCATCCTCCAGAAGCCCCCTCCTGCGCCAGATGGGTCAACTGTCTGACCAACACTCATACCAACAACATAGCACCAATGACACTAAGACATCACAAATTATTTAGCCAAGTCCCGACCCATACTTGGGACATGTGGTGGTACGGTATGGCTTAGCATCATGCGCTCGAAGATCGGTCCTTAACTGACTTGAGCGTCTTTCCATAAAAACCCCTGGGCCTTAACCCTGACCAGATTAAGCCCGTGCATAAACCTGCACCCACCAATCATCCATTTCGCCCAAGTCCAAACCCATTTTTATTTTACTTTTCAAGTCATTTGTAAAACTCCCCTGACACACCAATGCCAAGGGTACAATTTAAACAATAATTGATTATTGGCTGAAATTCCCCAAATCAGACAAGTTTGGTCTATAAGCATGGCTAAGCAATACGTTTAAAATAATCCTAGTTCATACTATTGTATCAACAAGGTTTTATCTAGGGTGTCAATGTTTTTGATTCGATATCAACATTGGTCATACAAAGGATTTAGGTATAACTATGAATTTAAAAACAGGAATTTATATTACTGAATATAAATAAGCATGCAGTAATAATTTAAAAGCAGAATATAAATAATTTAAAATAATGGGATCAATATGATCAAGGGTATAACTTGCCTCGCTTGAGGTGACGTTGTTTTTCTTAACAGATCACCTTCACGAAACGTCTGGTGTTGAGGTGACGTTGTTTTTCTTAACAGGTCACCTAGTACTCACAAGTACTATCTTCAGGTGGTCCAAGTGTACGATCACGATGATCATACAGTCAAAATCAATCCTCTTATGTTGATCTTCAATTGGCGTGAAATCGATTCTCAAAGTCGTCGAAATCTAATCGCGAAATAAGCCAAATCCAACTCAAATTCAAATAAATTCAAAAAGGCAGATCAAAATAACTCCAATTAGAAATATTTTGATTTAGTTATCTATATTATAATTTTATAAAGATTTTGCAACTTGAACCACCAAATTTGGAGTTCAAATTCAAAAGATATGAATTTTGGAAGTTTGAATTTACATGGAATAATGAATTAGGGTTTAAAGGAATTACTGGCCAAATGAACACAAAATTAAATAATTTTGGTTTGGTTGGCTAGATCTTGATTTTATATGAATTTAGGAATTTGAATCGACGAAATCGGAGTTCGTATGAGGGAGAACGAACCCCGGGAAGTTTTAAATCTAAATAAAACCCTAAAATCAGATTTTATTGAATTTCTTGAATTATTTTTCTAAAGGAAAATCTAATTATTGCGCAAGATGACGTCAGCGAGGGATTTTCTTTTCCCGTCCGATTTATTTTCCTAAAGGAAAATGGGATGTGCGACTGACGTGTGGGCCCGATGGTCAAAAGACTAGGTTCACGGCCGGTCAAAGTCCACCGTGGACTTGGTGCACATGAACAGTGCACGGGGTGGGGTGCTGGCGGTGATGCTGAGGTGGCCGCCGCATTGGCAGCCATGTCCCTGCCACATCGGCGAGAGAGATGAGATGGCGCATACGTGGTGGTGCCACGTCAACGAGGCCGGCGATGCTTGTCGGCCGTGAGCTCGCCGGCGAACGGCGGCACGGCGACGGGAGTGGATGATACCGGTAGAGAGGGGGAGTGACGGGGAGTGCGGTGCTCACCAAAACAACAGCGAAACGCGGGGTTTTGACCGCCGACGGTGAGCTTTGCGCGGCGGTGTCGCTTGTCGACGGCAGAGCTGCTCCGGTGGTCTTTGGCCCGGGCGAGTGTGCGCACGGGGTTGGTGGGGTCGCAGCGATGCCGATGGTGCGGTCGAACTCGCCGGGGCGTCGACGACGGCGGCGCTAGAGGCGGAGGAAGAGGTGGTGGCCGTCGGTGAAACCTTGAGAAATCCGGCCAAACGGAGGTGGGAGGGGAGAAGTGGGTGGTGTAGCGGTGATGAGCGAAGGGATGCGGTCCCGGTGCGCTCTTTATAGGGGTCGAAGGGGACCAGAGCGAGGAGATCACGCGCGGGGACGTCACGGCGGCAATGGCGCGATCCGGCGACCGTGCGCGTGATTGAGGGGCAAAAGACCGGAGATGGGGCGGCGAGACGAGGGCATTTTAATGCGTCCGTTCGCGTGCGGAGAGGACGAGGGAATCACGGCGGTGATGGAGCTCCACACGCGCGTCAATGGCGGCATTTGGGTGCGGCTCCGCGAAGAAGAAAGCGGGGAAGAAGGAGAGGGCATGGCAGTCGGATTTTGATCCGACGGTGCGGAGGAGGTAGGTGGCGTGGGGCGTGTGTTAGCCGTCCGATTCAAATCGGACGGTGGGGAGCGAGAGAGGAGCGGGTGGTGAGGGTGGGCCGAGATGGGCTAGCGCGCGCGGTGAAGGGAGATGGGCCGAGTTAGATTCGGCCCATTGGCCATTTCAGGTTTTTCTGTTGATTTTCCAATTGTTTTAATCCAGATAAATCATTTAGGCTTTAGAAAATAACAAATAAAACCCAAAAATTATGAGAAAATTCACAGAAATTCTCTTATTTATTTTAGACTTAAATAAAATAGTTCCAACTTAAATTTGGCTATACTTTTTGCAAATAAATTATTTTGGTTTTGAAATAAATAGGAGAAAGCTTTTAAAGACTCAGAAAATCAAAGGAATTAATTAAAATTTTATTTTTCAGATAAAACCAAATAAGGCTTCAAGAACTTCAAATAAATTTTAAATTTGACTTTTAAAACTTCAGAGATTCAAATAAAGCAATCAAACTCTGGCAAATTCTCAGAAAAACCAGTAAAATAATAATTTTATTTATTTTTATTTTGGTAACAACACTTTGGGATGTTACAAACTACCCCCCTTAAAAGGAATCTCGTCCCCGAGATTCGGAGTGGCTAGAGAGAAAGAAGACGGAGAAAGGATAAATGAAGTGAGAGGTAGATAGTCTATCTTCAAGTTGGCTTTACATCCAGGGGTTTTGAGTTGTCCGAAGTTTTGAAGTGTCGACTTGTCTTTTAAGTTCCAGGCGCATCGATAGGTTAGGAGTCCAATAGATTGTTAGAGAAGAGGGAAATAGCAAAAGGTGAGAAAGAAAGTTATGAGGGAAGAAGTCTACCCATTTAAAGCAAACGTTGTACACAAGATCAAAAGATCTATATACGACGTATCAAAAGAAAACATACCATATAAGTTAAGGAATAATACAACGTTCTACTCGATCAATACTCGTAAGCTGGTGAAATGAATCAATACACAGAAGGAGTCTTGGCAAACTTATACTATATGGCTGGGCTGACATCGTATCTTCTGCTCGTGGTCTTTGCTGACGATGCTCCCTTTATAACTCCATGTCTTCTTGTCTGGATCGTAATGGGAAAACGTATTGACCATCTATAGAATTTTCCAAGGGAGAGAGGATCCATTTACTTTATAAAATGGTGAGGAAAGAATTAGACAAGAAAGAATTTCTATAAGGAAGCTATAGATAGACGACCAAGATGAGAAGAGAACAAATTATTTTTCTTGTTAAACAAGTTTTGAAGTTTTCAAGTAACGGCCATTCTAACTAGGTCACGACCTACAGTCGATATAGCTCTGATACCAATTTGTCAGACCCGGGTATTAATACACCCAGATCCTCTGTGCATTTCTGGACTAGTCCCATGATCAGTAGCTAGTCTACACAGTAAACAAAATGATAACAAATCCATGTCACAACTTTATTAATAAATAATGACAGAGTTAATTACAAAGGAGGCTTACAGGCCCACAATAAAATAAACACAGCGGAAGACGAAGAAGTAGTAGGGTCCAGCAATCTGCCACAGGCAATCGACTGGGGTAGCGGCCTATTCGTCACGATCCACACTTGTAGTGAAGTCCTTCTCCTCTGAAATTTTATTTGCATAAAGCAAGTATGAGCACAACTTCCGTGCTAGCAAGTTACACCCGTCAAGTAACAGAATGACATGCATATATAGATGTAACAAAGGATGGCTTATAAGGTAATTTGCATAAAGCAGCATTTTCTTTAAATACTTGTATTAAGTTCCAAAGCAGGTATTTTATAACTAAAATTCTTAATTTTATAGTCAGATAACATTCACACATGATTGGTGAAGGATACCCTCCTATCACATGGCTTCTTGCCCAATTCCCATCTGGATAAACCAGTTTTGAAGAAGTCTTTTTCAAACAAAAACCAAAGTCTAACTTTGAGTAGTTCTGCTAGCATGTCCATAACCGCGGACAAGGCTATTCGAATAGTTTTACACTCTGCAGAGGTTGTACAGCTTTACCCACATGACAAGACTTCTCTAGTTTGTCCAAGCATATATCTATGCCACCGCTCACTACCTTTGGTAAGCGGTCTAGAGCACGTGTCGAGGCCTTTACAATGTTCTCGTCTTAATGTATTTGTGCCCACTAAGGTTTCACGCCATTGACCGCCATCCTCCGAAGCCCCTCTGCGCGGATGGGTCTCTTGTCGACCAACACCCATACCAACAACATAGAACCAATGACACTAAGACATCACAAATTATTTAGCCAAGTCCCGACCCATACTTGGGACATGTGGTGGTACGGTATGGCTTAGCATCATGCGCTCGAAGATCGGTCCTTAAGTGACTTGTTCGTCTTTCCATAAAAACCCCTGGGCCTTAACCCTGACCAGATTAAGCCCGTGCATAAACCTGCACCCACCAATCATCCATTTCGCCCAAGTCCAAACCCATTTTTATTTTACTTTTCAAGTCATTTGTAAAACTCCCCTGACACACCAATGCCAAGGGTACAATTTAAACAATAATTGATTATTGGCTGAAATTCCCCAAATCAGACAAGTTTGGTCTATAAGCATGGCTAAGCAATACGTTTAAAATAATCCTAGTTCATACTATCGTATCAACCAGGTTTTATCTAGGGTGTCATTGTTTTTGATTCGATATCAACATTGGTCATACAAAGGATTTAGGTATAACTATGAATTTAAAAACAGAATTTATATTACTGAATATAAATAAGCATGCAGTAATAATTTCAAGCAGAATATAAATAATTTAAAATAATGGGATCAATATGATCAAGGGTATAACCTGCCTCGCTTGAGGTGACGTTGTTTTCTTAATGCATCACCTTCACGGGCGTCCGTGTTGAGGTGACGTTGTTTTTCTTAACAGGTCACCTAGTACTCACAAGTACTATCTTCAGGTAGTCCAAGTGTACGATCACGATGATCATACAGTCAAAATCAATCCTCTTATGTTGATCTTCAATTGGCGTCGAAATCTGATTTTCCGAAGTCGTCGAAATCTAATCGCGAAATAAGCCAAATCCAACTCAAATTCAAATAAATTCAAAAAGGCAGATCAAAATAACTCCAATTAGAAATATTTTGATTTAGTTAGCTATATTATAATTTTATAAAGATTTTGCAACTTGAACCACCAAATTTGGAGTTCAAATGCAAAAGATATGAATTTTGGAAGTTTGAATTTACATGGAATAATTAATTAGGGTTTAAAGGAATTACTGGCCAAATGAACCCAAAATTAAATAATTTTGGTTTGGTTGTCTAGATCTTGATTTTATATGAATTTAGGAATTTGAATCGACGAAATCGGAGTTCGTATGAGGGAGAACGAACCCCGGGAAGTTTTAAATCTAAATAAAACCCTAAAATCAGATTTTATTGAATTTCTTGAATTATTTTTCTAAAGGAAAATCTAATTATTGCGCAAGATGACGTCAGCGAGGGATTTTCTTTTCCCGTCCGATTTATTTTCCTAAAGGAAAATGGGATGTGCGACTGACGTGTGGGCCCGATGGTCAAAAGACTAGGTTCACGGCCGGTCAAAGTCCACCGTGGACTTGGTGCACATGAACAGTGCACGGGGTGGGGTGCTGGCGGTGATGCTGAGGTGGCCGCCGCGTTGGCAGCCATGTCCCTGCCACATCGGCGAGAGAGATGAGATGGCGCATACGTGGCGGTGCCACGTCAACGAGGCCGGCGGTGCTTGTCGGCCGTGAGCTCGCCGGCGAACGGCGGCACGGCGACGGGAGTGGATGATACCAGTAGAGAGGGGGAGTGACGGGGAGTGGGGTGCTCACCAAAACAACAGCGAAACGCGGGGTTTTGACCGCCGACGGCGAGCTTTGGCGGCGGCGGTGTCCAGTTGTCGACGGCGGAGCTGCTCCGGTGGTCTTTGGCCCGGGCGAGTGTGCGCACGGGGTTGGTAGGGTCGCAGCGATGCCGATGGTGCGGTCGAACTCGCCGGGGCGTCGACGACGGCGGCGCTAGAGGCGGAGGAAGAGGTGGTGGCCATCGGTGAAACCTTTAGAAATCCGGCCAAACGGAGGTGGGAGGGGAGAAGTAGGTGGTGTAGCGGTGATAAGCGAAGGGAGGTGGTCCCGGTGCGCTCTTTATAGGGGTCGGAGGGGTCCGGAGCGAGGAGATCACGCGCGGGGACGTCACGGCGGCAATGGCGCGATCCGGCGACCGTGCGCGTGATTGAGGGGCAAAAGACCGGAGATGGGGCGGCGAGACGAGGGCATTTTAATGCGTCCGTTCGCGTGCGGAGAGGACGAGGGAATCACGGCGGTGATGGAGCTCCACACGCGCGTCAATGGCGGCATTTGGGCGCGGCTCTGCGAAGAAGAAAGCGGGGAAGAAGGAGAGGGCGTGGCAGTCGGATTTTGATCCGACGGTGCGGAGGAGGTAGGTGGCGTGGGACGTGTGTTAGCCGTTCGATTCAAATCGGACGGTGGGGAGCGAGAGAGGAGCGAGTGGTGAGAGTGGGCCGAGATGGGCTAGCGCGCGCGGTGAAGGGAGATGGGCCGAGTTAGATTCGGCCCATTGGCCATTTCAGGTTTTTCTGTTGATTTTCCAATTGTTTTAATCCAAATAAATCATTTAGGCTTTAGAAAATAACAAATAAAACCAAAAAATTATGAGAACATTCATAGAAATTCTCTTATTTATTTTGGACTTAAATAAAATAGTTCCAACTTAAAGTTGGCTATACTTTTTGCAAATAAATTATTTTAGTTTTGAAATAAATAGGAAAAAGCTTTTAAAGACTCAGAAAATCAAAGGAATTAATTAAATTTTTATTTTTCAGATAAAACCAAATAAGGCTTCAAGAACTTCAAATAAATTTTAAATTTGACTTTTAAAACTTCAGAGATTCAAATAAAGCAATCAAACTCTGGCAAATTCTCAGAAAAACCAGTAAAATAATAATTTTATTTATTTTTATTTTGGTAACAACACTTTGGGATGTTACAAGATAGACCACTCATACGAGATGAACCCCAACTTAGACATAAGCATATAGCAAATGCTAAGCGGGCACGTACGTTGTGTCGGAGGCGCCAGTGTAAGGTAGTTAGTATGTTGTTTTTACACAACATAAGTAATCGTGGTCATTATTCACAGTATATATTACACTGGGTTCCTAAGGAACATAGGATTGCACGGTCACTATGTCCTCACACCACCTGTGGTCTAAACCAATAAAACCTTCCCCTTACTTAACCGTACAACACCCATATACCACATGTGATAGCATGAGTTTTACTTGAATCAACGACGTTACCAAAGTTCGGTTCTTATTGGTCCAGACAAGCCTACCACGTACCCAATCTTGTGCACGAAGGCACCATCACTAGAAACCTCTTGTCCAGACCTAAAACTCATTTTAAAATGACAAAATTTAACTCATAAAGCAGATACGAAGATCTGGAATAAAAAGAATAAGAAAGTGTATGTTTTCCATAATTGTCGGGTTATTCCCGACAATCAAACTACTGTTTCTAGACTTGCATGGTAAGCAAACCCAAACAATATAATTCACACATCCGATCTTAAACATGTGGTACTGGAATAATTCAAGGATAACCTCAATGAATAGGTTATAACTAATCTACACATCACAAAAATAGTGACATTATCAAAATAGCATGCAAGCAATTATTATTGCACTAACTTAACAAAACTGGGATCAAATATGATGCAAAAGAAAGTTCAAATGATGCTTGCCTTGCTGGTAGTTCAGTTTTTCACTCTCGGTGGCGTACGAGTCAATAACAATAGCCTCGGAATCTATAGAATTAAATGATACCGATAAACACCGAGAAATACCTCAAAAATCAAAATGCTAAAAAACGTATGATTTCTCTACAGTGGCTAGTGTATGATTTTAGATGAAAGAATTATTCCATTTGGATTTGGTATGTGAGAGTTATAGCCATTTGAATCTTAGTTTTCCTGGAAATTCCAATTTAATCAAATCGGTTACTGTTTTATTTTAATTATTTAGTCAAAATTTGCAGAGCAGTGGTGAGGATGAGGATTATATATATAAATATGGAATATTATTACAAGTCCAAAATATCTGAGTTCATCTCATTTGGAGTTTTTATGAATTAGTTATGCATTTTAAAAGTTATTAGCCTTTTTCTATTGTAAAAATAGTAGAGTTATGGATCAATTTCCAAAATAATACTCTCTGCTACAGAAACATGTTTGAAACCAATTTTATAATAAATTTTATAAAAAAAATAAAATTATCAACACTAGTTTCATCCATTTTGGAGTTGAGATGAATTAGTTATGTATTTTTTAATTTATTCAAATTTTCAGTGTGCAAATTAATAGATTTTGAATTTTATAAAGCATTTATTTCTTTTTACACCGACACCACGCTAGCCGTAGTCACTGATCGGTGGGGTCCCAAGAACAGTGCCTTTTTCTTTTAACTCATATTTTAAATTCCGAACTGACAAGCAGGCCCCATCTGTCAGTGATAGGGTTCACAAAACAGTGCGTGGACCGATCCATACGTATTAGTCCACCGGTGCACAACCACAAAGCATGGAGCTTAAGTGGCTTGGGTCCACAAGTCATAGGTACTAAGCCAACCATTTAATCAACTAAACTCAATTTCTCGACAGTGATCGAGTCATTAAAAGCTAATCATCATGATTAAATCCTAATGACACTTCTACAGGATTGTCGGGCGTTCCGACAAAATGGCTCGGTGTTGACCGGAGCCTCACTGGCGTTCCCAGCCACGGCGGTGCGAGCCAATGGTATGAATGGAACCACAATAGCTGCACGCACCTCTTAGTACTGGTGGGGGCGCCTGAGCCGGCCTAGAACGGCGGCTAGCCGACAGCGAGCGGCGGTGAACCTACGGTGTAGGTGCATGCGGCACTAAGGCCATGTACTAAGCAAAATAATGCACGTACTAGCTCCTACAAGGTTCGTAGAACTTACCCAAACAATGAAAGGGTTAGGAGACCGCCGGGGTGAGCTTGTCCACTACAATGGTGATGGTGGTGACGAGGTCCAACGTGGAGAGGTCAGCCTGAGGTAGGAGAAAGGAAACTAGCTATCGGAAAGGCTCAAAGGAACCTAGGAGATGGTGTGAACACGAGTAATTTGGTAATGCCTTACCGAAATGTCGCCGGAGAAGAAAAGGGGTTCTCACGACAGGGAAGGGGACAAACCCAAAATTCTTGAGTTCCTGTGTAGCATCCGACAAATTGATTGAGGGGAAAGTCTTGTTAGGCTAAAAGGCGTATATTGACGTGCAAGGAATGAGAAGGAGATCACTGGAGGCTATGTTCACACGGAGGGGGTCTCGGGTGCACGCTCTGGAGCACCAATGGGCACTTCGTTGTTCCGGATTCTACAAGCGATGACAAACCTTGGAATTAGGAAAAATGGACACAACAGGAAAAGGAAAGACTAGGGGATGCCATGACCTTGAGCTTACCCAAGAATGGAGCATGCACAAGCGCGCTCCTCCTCTCGGGTGCGAGGAGAAGTGAGGCAAAAAGGGAAAGCAGGAGTGGAGTTTAAGCCCACGAATTGACAGGGATGGGAGCGGTGTTAGGTGGAGGAGCTCTAGGACTGGCCGATTTGGGCGGTGCGGTCACGGCAATGACGGCATGCGGCAGGGCTCGGTGGGCACATGGCGAGCGTGGTCTGCACATTGCAACGGGAGGTGGGAGACGACCCTGACATGCGGGCCTAGGTTGGCAGTGGCATAAAACAGCACGAAAAGGGGGCGAGCCAGGGTTCGTTGCGGCACTGCGCGGTTAGTTGATTCGACCAAATCAAGTCACACGGTGCGGTCGGATCAATTTTGTTTACTCTGCGCGATCTTGATCGAACGACCGATCGCGCGAGTCGAACGTTCGGACTAGTCCGAATGGGTACACGATCTGGCCCGTTGAATTCTATTCGGACGGTTCGTGTGTAGTGTAATTAGTTGGCTCGGCTGAGTCAGTTTGTCGTGTCATACTCGAGTCCAAGGCACAGTGCAACCTGGTTTGGTTTGATGTTTGTTTGAGATTTAAATTGTTTTCTCTACTTTGACCAAGACCTTATAAATAGAAATAAATTTCCTAAGAATATGAAATAAATCAAGGGTGTTCCTGGGATGACCTAGTGCTCATAAATTTATTAAACCCTAGTTCAGTATGTATTTTGTATAATTCAAATTCAAACTTAGGGTAGGTCATTGAATTGAGTTTGAATTTTCTGAGGGTTGTATCTAGTCCCATAAATCTGGAAAAATTATATTAATTCATTATAATTATTCTAGTATTTGAATAAATTAGTTACAGAGGATGATCATAAGTTTTTGTTACTAATTTCTTTTGGGAGTTCAATTTGAAGTGTATGTTTATAACTTGTTTGAGATTTTCCAAGTGCAATATATAATGCAAATGCTTGAAAACAATGATGCATGCTCATGAGATGCATAATAATCCTCTTTATTAATTTGGGGATGTGACATAGGATCCATCATGGGCTCTAAATAAAGAGATGCATGAGGCTGTTGGGAGATACGAGACAGACACACAACGTGAATTGCTCCACCGAAACCCTAGCTACCATCTTCTCGAGAGAGCCCTGCCGTGCGAGTTGGTGCTAGCACAACGACATATGGTGTTCCATCCCTGGACATGTGGATACCATAGAGGCGCTACTGCAGTTGCTATTGCGCTTGAGGATGATCCATGACTTTACAAGGAACACAATTGGTTGCTAGAGGAGACGATCGACACCGAGGACACTGGATGATCGACTACGTTGGACGATTGACTACGCTGGACGATCGACTACGACCACTTCATCGATGCACTCTACGTTGGATCAAGCTTCTCCAAGTCTTCTTCCACTACGCTGCGCGTCTAGTGGTAACGATCTATAATCTCTTACTTGCATGGCTTCCTGGTTTACATGGTAATTTTTTTGAATTGCCAGCTAGTGTAGCCTACCCATATCCCTTCAGATATAAAAGTAGCATACAATTTGATATAAAACAATATACTTTTAGAAACAAAGGTTCAATATGATCAAAGAATTATGACTTGCCTTGGCCTTACTTAGTTACTACACTTTCGTCTTCCACCCTTGCTCCCACTCCTGTGTGGGGGACCGGCCAAAACTCCCAGAACACCACCAGGAGGTCTAATAAATTCACCCAAGAGGTCCAACAAGACCACCCAGGATACCTTACAAGACCACCAGGAGGACTGAGAGTGGCCGTGAGGCCTAGGATCACCCCAAGATCATAACAGCCCAAGGGAGGTCATGAGACAAGGGATCACCCTAAGCCTTCTGTGATAAAATAAGCTAGTCCCAAGGATCATGTTCTAGCTTCTCACAGTACACAAAGGTGGTGACATCCAACACACATACTTGTAATAATAAAATATCAACAATGTTGCTTACAAAAGCGGCCTTGGGCCGAATATAAAATACAAAAGATTCAAAAGAAGGGCAGTCCATCAGCACGCCACAGGCAACTGACTGGAGGGCACAACCTAGCCACTTTGGTCCTCTTCTTCACTGCTAAAGTATTCCCCTGTTAAAGATTGCATTGAGCAAGAGTGACCACAACAACCGTGCTCGCAAGTCACACCCGTGGAGTAACAAGATGACATGCATAAATGGATATGTCAAGTGAAGGCTGATATGGTTAATTTGCATAAAGCCAAGTTTCTTTCAATTACAAGTAATAAGTTCCAAGGCTGATTTACCATAATTAAGAATTCATTTACCAAATCAGATTTTTACAGTTGGATAATAATCATCATCAAATGGTGAAGGATATCCTCCTGTCACAAGGCTTCCCGCCCCACAACCATGGGATAGAAATCCCTAAATAGTTTATCAAATCCTTTTTAAAACAAAACCAACATCTAACTTTGAGTGGTCTTTGCCAGAAATCCATAACCGTGGACACGGGTATTCGAATAGTTTTTACTCTACAGAGATTGTACACTTTACCCACATGATATGATTTCTCTAGTTTGTTCGACACCCGTCGATGCCACCTCTCACTACCGAAGGTAAGAGGTCTAGAGTTCATGACAAGGCCTTTACAATGCATCATTCCACCGCAGCCCTTCCTCGCTAAGGTTTCGCTTCCATTGGATAGAAATCCGCCGTAAAAGCCCCCTCTTGTGCCTGTGGGAAACATAGGTTATAAAAGACCATAGGCCATGAAAGACCTCCCACACATCAAAATGGAACAACCGCAGTAGAACTTTGCAAGTTAATTGGCCAGGTCCCACGCCCCATTCTGGAGACATGTGGTTGCACGGCAAGGCATAGCCCATTATAGGCATAGCAAAGGGACGCTCAAAGGCCAGTCCTCAAATGTCCAGGGAGACTTCCACAGAACCCATGAGCCTCAACTCTACCCAAGTTGAGCTCGTGCATGAACATGCACCAACCAAGCAATCAATTCGCCCAGACCAAATCAATTTTCCTTTTATTTTGCTTTTCAGAACATTTACAACACCTCCATGGCAACCCAGTGCCATGAATTAAATCATTTTGACAGCATTGGTCATTTGGTAATAAGATCTCCCAAATCAAGAATTGATCTAAGTATGGCTAAGCATATAGTTTGCAGAATTCTCCAGTCCATACTAGTGTATCAACTAGGTTTTCATCTATGGTGACAAGGGAGACATAACAATGACAGATCTGGTTGTATACAAGATAACAAGGATAACTAAAGAATTCCAAAAACAGGGGTTAAACTATTTGTATTGAAATATGCATGCAATACTTAGTTGCAACCAACATAATTAATTTGAGCTAATGGGTTCACATGATCAAGAGTATGACTTGCCTTGCTCACTGATTTGAGAGTCTTCCTCTTCAGTGCACTCAAGCTCCTTGGAGTCTTCGCAACCTATACGGGTACAAGAACAAATTCAAACATAGCGCAAATCAAGAACCAAAAAGGACTCCAAAAGAACCCCAAAACTTAACCAACAGAAGAATTTTATACTTAGAGTAGGCTCTTTGGGAGAGGTTCCAGGTTCCAACACACAGGGAGGAGGTCCTACGAGATTATTCTTAGCAAAAGACCCAAAAGGTGGTATTTAGCAACAAGGAGCCAAGGGGGGATGCTCTATGCACAGGGACCAGGGGAAAGATCTTCACCTATAAGCCATAGCGGTCTGGAGAAAATCCAGAAGAAAAGGTCCTAGAAGGATACAATCACTCATTGTGGCGGTAAGAACCAGAATAGAGTAGTACACCGAAAGACTTACCAGGGTCAGTAAAGAAATAATGGAGGAAAGGGAGGTTGAGGGCAATAGTGGGGGTTGAAGCCGGCGCCAAGGCTCCAGTGGGGCCTCCAGTGGTGGAAACACAACAAAGAAGGTCCCTAGCAGTGTTCTTGGCAGCAAGGTCTCCCCACAAAGTCACTGAGCAAGAACCAAAAGTGCTACGTGCAAAAAAGGTGAGGAAGAAAGGCTACCTGGGCTTATTATAGCTAAAATGAAGAAAGAAAACACTAGAAGCATACGTGTCAAGGATAAGTGTGAAAAAATAGGTCAACGGTAGGTGGGTGTCAGGGCAAGTGTCATCACCAATTTGGTGAAGGACAAAAGAAAAGGACAAGGTATGCTGTTACCGGAGGGGACAAGGAAAGATAACAATGGTGCCACCAAGTGACTACATTCAGAGTAAGTAGCCACGTACATGGCCGCATTTATTGCAACATGACATGCATTAAGTACGCAAGGTACTTGTGTGGCGGAGAAATTGAGAATGGGTAAGACTTGTAAATGGGACCAGTCAAATTTAGAAATAGTCGGGTCAAAGGGGGAGGTCCTGTCCCGCAAGAGAGGTCTTTGAGGAGGCCCGATAGGCTTAGGAGGTCCTACGGCTAGGAGGTCCTAAGGGGGGAGGTCCAGGCATATAGAGGAGGTCCATGCATGGGGAGGTCCTAACGGTCAGGATCAACAAGAGGAGCTCCTGACTGTTAGGATCTCTTCAAGGGAGGTCTTGTGAGGAGGTCCAAAGAGCAATGAGGTCCAATGGATGGGGAGGTCCAGAGGACAGGAGGTCTAAAAGACTTCAAGGAGGTCCTAGACAGGAGGTCCAGGAGGCTACAAGGAGGTCCTACGGTCAAGATTAAAAGCAAGGGGGAGGTCTAGAGAAGTTAATTTCAAAGGAAGGCCTAGACTTAGAGGCACATCCCAAACAAGGAGGAGGTCCGAGCCACTAAAGAGGTCCAAACCACATACATAGAGGAGGTCTAGACCACAGAGAAGGTTTAAACCACACATAACACAAAAGAGATAGGCTGAGGGGGGGACTGGCAAGCATATAGGAGAGGAAACAACTCCAAGCTCAAACAACTCTAAATGTACCAGGATTTTGAATTGATTGAAGTATTGTCTTAGTCATTTTAAAACTCTTTCAAAATATCAAGTTAAGCTTTGAACTCTCATCAAAACCAAATGGTTCTATTTTATTTTGAAACTTTAAATGGTTTAGAAAATCAGGGTGTTACAAACCTACCCCCCCTTAAGGGAATCTCGACCCTGAGATTCAAACTGGATCAGCAAAGAGGTAGGGATAATTAGTCTTGAGATCTTCTTATTTCTCCCATGTGGCTTCACTTTCTGGATGGTGGCTCCATTGCACCTTGTATGATCTGATAATCCTGCTCCTCGTAACACGTTCTACAACATCCAAAATTTTAATCGGCCGCTCGACATAAGTGAGATCTTCTTGAAGACCAAAAATTTCTAGGAGGGTGTGATCCTCTGGCACTCGAAGATATTTTCTTAACTGTGACACATGGAAAACATTGTGCACAGCTGACAGAGACTCTGGGAGCTCTAGTTGATAAGCCACTTCACCTTGCCTTGCCAAGATCTTATATGGCCCGACAAATCAAGGTGCTAGCTTCCCTTTAGTCTGAAATCTCCTAACTCCCCGGAGTGGCGTCACTTTGAGGTAGACAAAATCTCCAACCGCAAAAGACAAATCTCTTCGACGATTGTCTGTGTAGCTCTTTTGTCGGGATTGAGCCACTCTCAATCGCTCCCTTATCAACTTCACCTTGTTTTCAGCATCCTTGATCAGGTCTGGCCCATAAAGTTGATGTTCTCTCACTTCATCCCAAAGAAGAGGTGTGCTACAAGGTCTACCATACAGGGCCTCGAAAGGGGACATCTGCAAGCTAGCTTGATAGCTATTGTTGTAGAAAAATTCAGCATAAGGTAAATTCTTTTCCCAGCTCTTCCCAAAATCTAGAGCACATGCCCTAAGCATGTCTTCAAGGATTTGGTTTACTCTCTCTGTTTGCCCATCTGTTTGAGGGTGATAAGTTCTACTAAAGTTGAGCTTAGTTCCTAAAGCTTCATGTAAGCTTTTCCAGAATCTTGAAGTGAACTGAGACCCTCTGTCTGACACTATTTTTTGGGGTACCCCAGGCAAACAAACAATTTTGGCCATGTATAGATCTACCAATATGTTACTTGAATAGGTAGTCTTAACTGGTATGAAGTGTGCTACCTTAGTTAAGCGGTCAACCACCACCCATATAGAGTCATATCCTGATTGGGTTCTAGGTAGTCTAGTAATGAAGTCCATGCCCACTTGCTCCCATTTCCATTCAGGAATTGGCAATGGTTGCAATAAACCGGCTGGTCTTTGATGTTCAGCCTTAACTCTCTGACATATATCGCATTGAGCAACATATCTAGCAATCTCTTGCTTCATACTGACCCACCAATACCTTTCTTTAAGGTCTTGATACATCTTGGTGCTGCCCCGGGTGAATGGAATAGGGTGTTCCATGGGCTTCCTCCAAGATAAGTTGCTTGAGGTCTTGATGATTTGGCACACAAATTCGACTACCAAACCATACTACTCCCCGCTCATCTTCAGAGAAACCTGGGGCTTTACCCCTTCTCATGTTCCTCTTAATCTCTTGGATGTCTTTATCTTCTCCTTGATGTTCTTTGATCTGGTCCAGAATAGTTGGGTGTACCTCCAAGGTGTTTACACAACCTTGGTCTACAATTTCTAAGTTGAGATATTTCAACTCTTCATATAGTTTTGGCTGTTGTTCTTGAACTAACAAGGTACTACAATATCCTTTTCGGCTCAAGGCATCTGCCACCACATTGGCCTTGCCCGGGTGATAATGAATTCCAAGGTCATAATCATTGATCAATTCTAACCATCTCCTTTGCCTAAGGTTAAGTTCTGTTTGGGTGAAAATGTATTTCAAACTTTTGTGGTCTGTGTATATCTCACAGCGATTACCTTTGAGGTAATGTCACCAAATTTTCAAAGCATGGACAATAGTGGCCAATTCTAGATCATGTGTTGGATAGTTTTCCTCATGAGGTTTCAACTGTCTAGATGCATATGCTATTACCTTTCCTCCTTGCATTAACACACATCCAAGACCCTGATGAGAAGCATCACAAAATACTTCAAAATCTTTATGTATGTCTGGTAGGACTAAGACAGGAGATGTGACAAGCCTTTTCTTCAATTCTTGAAAGCTTTGCTCACAGGTTTCAGTCCATTCGAATTTCTTCTCCTTTTTCAAAAGCGGAGTGAGAGGTCTAGCAATCTTGGAAAAGCCTTCAATGAACCTTCTGTAATAGCCAGCCAGTTCAAGAAAACTCCTCACTTTAGTCACTATCTTGGGTGGTCTCCATTCTAGCATAGCTTCAACCTTTGAAGGGTCCACTGCTACTCCCTTGGCCGAAACAATATGACCAAGGAAGGCTACTTGACTCAGCCAAAATTCACACTTAATAAGCTTGGCATAGAGCTGTTGATCTCTAAGCCTTCCCAAAACAATCCTGAGATGATTTTCATGTTCTTCCTCATTCATGGAGTATACGAGAATATCATCAATAAACACAACTACAAACATGTCCAGGAAATCCATAAATACTTTATTCATCATATTCATGAAGTAGACTGGTGCATTTGTCAACCCAAAAGACATCACAGTAAACTCATATAATCCATACCTTGTGGTAAAAGCAGTCTTGAGGATGTCCTCTAGTTTAATCTTCAATTGATGATAACCAGACCTTAAGTCAATTTTGGAGAAGACACTTGCTCCTTTTAGCTGGTCAAAGAGGTCATCTATCCTAGGCAATGGATATTTGTTCCTAATGGTGACCTCATTGAGTGATCTATAATCTACACACATCCTCAGGCTATTGTCTTTCTTCTTGACAAATAGCACTGGTGCTCCTCACGGTGAAGAACTTGGTCGAATAAATCCTTTGTTTTTCAGCTCTTTGATCTGCTTCTTCAATTCTAAGCACTCATTTGCTGGCATCATATAAGGTCTTTTTGATATAGGAGTAGTTCCAGGAACTAGGTCAATTACGAATACCACATCCTTGTCTGGTGGCATACCAGGCAGTTCCACAGGGAACACATCTGGATAATCCCTGACCACTGGGAGGTCTTCAACCTTCACTTCCTTTAAATTGGTCAGGAGGGGTTTTGCAGCAGGAGAGGTCTTGGGTCTAAACTCCACTTGTATACCTTGATCATTAACAAGTGTGATGGATTTGCTGGCATAGTCTATGTGACCTTTATTCTTGGCTAGCAAATCCATCCCAAGAATCACATCTAAACCTTGAGATTGCAAGACTATCAAGTCCGCATGGAAAAGTACTCCAGTAATCTCCAAGGTAAGGTTTGGGCACAGAGTATGAACCCTCATTTCTGAGCCCGGAGCATGAATTAGCATAGGGTTAACTAAAGGAATTATAGATAACCCATACTTCCCCACAAACTTACTAGAAATAAAAGAATGGGAAGCCCCTGAGTCAAATAAAACCAATGCTGGTACAGAATTGACAAAGAACATACCAAGAACTATATATGGTGCCTCTTGGCATCCTCAGCCATGACATGTGTGACACGACCCTTTGTGTAGTGGGCTGCTAGCTTCACACTTGGTGCACTGCCCTGAGTTGGAGCTCCCAGATTGGATCGGGTAGGGGCAGAGGCTTGCTGCTTCTTTGGGAATTTATTGGCATAGTGCCCCACTTCGTTGCAAAAGAAGCATGTCACTCCAGTAGGGGAGGTTGTGGAAGGCTTCCTTTGGGGCTGGCTCCCAGAGGAGGTCTTATGATAGTTGGATTTGCTAGATGTTTTTGAAGAGGAGGTCCAAGAGGTCTTGTGCTGAGAGGTTTGAGACTGGGAGGTCCTAGATTTAGGAAAACCCCTAGAATTAAACCTCTGTGATGTCTTCTTCCTTTTTCGGCTCTCCATCTCCTGGAGCTTGCCCTCTTGGCGAATTACCTTACTTACAAGTTGTTGAAAATCTGAGTGTTATTGGGCGATAAGGTGAACTGAAATCTCATCATTTAGCCCCTCCAAGAAGCGCTCCTGCTTAGCTTCATAAGTGGCGACATCACCTGGGGCATATCTGGCCAATTAATTAAATTTTTACAAGTATTCATGGACCGTGCGATTACCCTGCCGCAAAGCGTGAAACTCCTTCCTCTTTAAAGTCATCATGCCTAGTGGAATATGAGCACGATGAAAGGCTTGCATAAACTCATCCCATGTGATGGTCTGCGCATCAATGTGAGATTGGCTGAATTTGTCCCACCACTCGGAGGCTAGACCATTGAGTTGATGCGAAGCAAATAAAACTCTTTCATGGTCTGTGCACTGCACCATGTCCAATTTTCAGCTCATTGCCCTGAGCTAGTCATCAGCTTCCATAGGCTCAGTGCTGCTGGAAAAAGTTGGAGGGCGCAATCTCATGAACTCTGCAATGTTGGACCTTGGGGGAGGTGGAACTTGAGGTTGAGGTTGGCCTGCTGCTGTTGCTTGCATTGATTGAGTGTTAGCAATTGACTGGGAGAGCAAGTTTAACAGCTGAGCTTGATTAGCCATCATTTGGGCCTAACTAGGACCTTCAGCTGGAGGTGGGGGTGGCTGTGAGGCTGGGTCCTACTGTACACCCCAACTCCTCGATTTTGGTTGCTCCACCAGGCTGGATTCTCGGGCTCTTCTTCAACTTGCCTATTTTGATTGCTTGAGCTGCCACTACCATTTCTAGTGGTGACCATCTTTCCTGAGCTCCCGAGGCTGAGGAAAGAAAAGAAAAGACTAAGGGAACAACCCAAAACCACTTAGCAAAGAAATCAACAGAAAGAAGCTTTTTCAAAAACTAATAACTATTTATCGCTCTACTTGTTACTTTACTGCATAAAGGAGGCCTAAACTCCAGACCTAACTAACAAACTACTAATAGAGCTTGCAAAGATAAGGGGCTCCATTTAACATTATAAATAGGTGCAAAGAGAGAAATAAGGTAAGATTGTCAGTAGGTAGGTAAGAGTAGAAAGATGACCCAGATAAGAAAAGAACAATTTATGCCTCTTTATTGTATAAAATAAACTTTGAAATTCTACAACCATTCTACCAGGTTGCGACCTACAGTTAGGATGCTCTGATACCACTCTTGTGGGGGACCGGCCAAAACTCCCAAAACACCACCAGGAGGTCTAATAAATTCACCCAGCAGGTCCGACAAGACCACCCAGGACACCTTACAAGACCACCAAGAGGACTGAGAGTCTGAGAGTGGTCGTGAGGCCTAGGATCACCCCAAGAGTGGCGAATTCTGATTTGCTGCTGTCTTGCAAGTTGCGCTTGATTTTGGTGACTGCTTGATCTTTGAGTTGAGCGGCTTGGATCTGAGATTCGAGGGTAGGTTGTAGAACTAGGGCAGCAACATATCCCTTCTCAACCATTTCTAAGTTGAGCTTTTGGAACTCTTCATGCAATGCTAGTTGATTTGCTACATTTGACACATTTATGAAGTGAAGCTTCTGTCTAAGAGCGTCGGCTACAACATTGGCTTTTCCGGGGTGGTAATGAATACCAAGATCATAGGCCTTGATTAACTAGAGCCATCTTCATTGCCTTAGGTTCATATCTGGTTACGTGAAGAAATACTACGGGCTCTTCTGATCGGTGTAAATTTCGCATCGATTGCCGATGAGGTAATGCCTCCAGATCTTGAGAGCATGAACTATAGCTGTCAATTCCAAGTCATGAGTTGGATAATTAGCTTCATGAGGCTGCAACTGACGTGAGGTATAGGCCACCACTTTGCCCTCTTACATCAGCACAAAGCCGAGGCCGTGGCGGGATGCATCACAATACACAACAAAGCTTCTGTGTATGTCAGGCAGAGTAAGCACTGGAGCTGTTGTGAGCCTTTTCTTCAATTCTTGAAAGCTCTCATCACAACATGCTTACCATTCAAATTTCTTCTCCTTTTTAAGAAGTTGTGTCATCGTTCTTGCGATCTTAGAGAAGTTCTCGATGAACCAGCGATAATATCTGGCCAGACCAAGGATGCCTCGGACTTCAGAAATAGTGCGGGGCTGTTCCCAAGCTAGCACATCATGTACTTTTCTTGGATCCACGGACACACCTCCCTCCAATAGAACATGGCCTAGGAAGTCAACTTCTTTTAGCCAAAATTCACACTTGCTAAATTTTACGTATAGTTGATGTTTGCGCAGCTTGTGAAGTACCATACGCAAGTGTTGCTTGTGTTCCTCTACATTGTTGGAATAGATAAGAATATCATCAATGAAGACTACCGCTTGCGTGAGTATTGGTGAGTCCGAATAATATTACAGTGTACTCAGACAAGGCGTAACGGGTGGTGAAAGCAGACTTTGGGATATCTTTCGGCTTGATCTTGAGTTGGAAATAGCCGAGCCTCATATCAATCTTGGAAAAGACACATGCACCATTCATTTGGTCAAACAAGTCATCAATCCTCGGAAATGATATTTATTCTTGATGGTGACTTCATCAAAGAACGGTAGTCGATGACATCCTCAGACTATCGTCTTTCTTGTTCACAAACAGCATGGGGCTTCCTCATGGTGGTGAGATAGGACAGAGGAATCCTTTGTCTAATTGTTGTTTGATTTGTTGCTTCAATTCGACCAACTCATCATATTCCATTCAATAATGTCGCTTGGATATAGGTGTTGTCCCGGGTAGCAAAACGATGACAAATTCCATGTCACGGTCTGGAGGCATCCCCGACAATTCATCCGGAAACACTTTGAGATATTCACATATCACGGGCACTTGACTAAACTCTGGAATTGAGATGGAGTTGAGCATGAGCTGCTACGATGGAGCGTCATATGTGAAGGAGAAAACGACTCATTCTCCATCAGAGTTGACCAGAGAAATGGCCCATTCTGCACAATTGATACATCTCTTATGCTTGGACAACTAATCCATCCCAAGAATTATATATAGCCCTAGTGTATCTATCATAATGAAGTTGGTATTAAATCCTACTCCATTGATCTCAATTTGGACTTCAAAACAACCGAGTTTTGCCCTCATGACAGACCTGGGCCATAAACTGCCATGATGCTTTCTAGAGATGTAGTTTTTATGTCTTGTTGTATGGCAAATTTATTAGATGTGAATGAATGAGAAGCTCCAAAATAAAATAATACCAAGGTAGGTACTAGTGAACAAGAATTGTACCCATCACCACATCGAGTACTGCATTGGCCTCTTCGGCGGTCGTATGATTCAGACAGCCGCGCACGAATCCTTCCGTCGGTTTGGGGGCTTGCTACCCTCCTTGACCTCGTGCAAGGCCTAGGGTTGCTGCTAGATGCCTTTGGGTTGAGGATGAGGCGTTGGGAGTTTCTTCTTTGGGCATTCGTTCGTAAAGTGCCCGTGCTTGCCATAATTGTAGCAAGTGACGGTTGCTACCCGATTTTGTGTCCCAGACGGCTGCCCTCCATGGTTATATGGTTGAATCGTGGATTGTTGTGGGTGGGGGACTTGTGCTTGATACCTCAGTGGTGGTGACATGGAAGGATGTGTGTTCGATGGTTCCCAAACACGCGGTCTCAGCGTGCCGCTGCTTACTGATTTTTGTGCTAACCACTTACACTTGCAGCTTTTCATCGTACGAGTGCTATCTTCAACTCAGATTGCCTTGTTAACCAAGGTCTAGAAGTTGGGGATGTCGTGGGTAGTGAGTGACCACTTCATTTCATCATTGAGGTGCTCCTAGAAGAGTGCAACCTTCCTCCCCTCGTTCGGTATTTCATAGGCAGCATACTAGGCAAGGTAGTTGAAACGATGGAGAAACTCCATCATGGTCAAGTTCCCCTTCCTGAGTTCATAGAACTCCCACTTCTTGAGATCCATGAGACCCACTGGGATGTGAGTGTCATGAAATGCCTTCTTGAAGGCAGCCCAAGTGAGGGTCTTGCCTTATCCAAGGATGTCCTGATGGTTTTCCCACCAAGCAGCTATTGTACCTTCTCATCATCATTGCACTAGGCAATGACCAACTTGCTATCGACAGAACGAAGCCAATCGTCGGTGTCGATAGGATCTACCACATACGAGAAGGTCAGTGGCTGAGTTCGCATGAACTCACCCATCCTCAATTGTGGCATGGCGACAGCTTAACCTCTTGCGGCTGTAGTGCCCATGTTGGTGGTATTTTGCACCAACTGTTGTAGTAGTAGAGTATTCATTTGCCACCCCTGCTCAATCATGGCAAGCACTTGCACTATTCTGGGCGGTGGAGGCAACACTTTCGCTTCCTCAGCGGTGTGTTGATCCTTAGGAGTAGATGGATGCAACGGGTTAGGTTGCAGAGGATTGTGGACCTCGCCTTTTGGTTGTTGTGACCCAGAGGTAGCTCCTGTCAGGACCTAAATTTACACATCCAAAACCCTTTGTGTATTCTGAACTAGTCCCATATCAGTAGCTAGCTCACACAAGAAACATCGATGAAATATGATTCAATTATCGATCTAACTAAAAATATCTCAAAATAATAAATAGTATTAATAACTGGACCTTATAGTCAACATTTAATTAACTTGCCACACAGGGCTAAAGAAATAAATAAACTCTTGCAGCGGAACGGGAAAACTTGTAAAGGCCAATCAACATGCCTACGGGAAATCAAGTGGAGAACGCATCCTAATTCTCAAAGCCTTCACAAAACTCTTCTTCATAAAACTCTTAAGCTACTAGATATTTTTCAACTGAGTAGCAAAGTTTAAAGCCGTGAGTACATAAAGTACTCAACAAGTCATAGGGAATAGTATGCAATTAATATTCATGCAAGGCTTGAACAAAGGATTAGTTGTATGGTTCTTTTGCAGAAAGTCGTATTGATAGTAAATAGGCTGAAATGCTTAATTGCAAAGAATAATAAATAAATAAATAGTTGCATTGAAATAACCAGTGAACCTCCCGTTCACTTCCCACCCAAACCACCAAGTGAATATCTCATCCACCACGTGAACAACACATTCACTACTGAATCTCCCATTCACCAACCGACATATTTTTATAAAGAAACTCTACCTCTCGTGTGAAATCCCTGAGCATGTCCATGACAGTGGACACGACTGTTAAACAGTTTTAACTCTGCAGAGGTTGTATAGCTTTACTCATAAGAGATAAATCAACTTATAATGTCCGATCACACACTTCCATAGGTGTGTGACTAAGTGATTTTCATAAGGCCTTTACAAAGCTCATTCCCAACTCAGTTCTGCCCGCTAAGGTTTCAACACTGAATATCATCATGACCTGATAGGGCTCCCCTCTGCGCCATAGTGAATATCCATCCCGGAATTCACGCTTCCAAAACAGAACTAGAATTGAAGCATTGCTAATTAATTAGCCAGGTTCGTCCCATACTAGACATATAGTTGTACGATATGACCCAATTCAATGGTGCACAAGATAAGTCATTGACAAGTTACTCAAACGAGACTATCTCATCCAAAACATTGTGCCTCACGCACCCCTTTTACTACACGATCACTCGCCTAAGTGTAAATTATTTTGTTCAACCAAACTAATGACAATCCCTGTCATGGCACACAATTTTATAACAGCGACATCGCACCACAATCGACACAACAGTGATATCATACCATAGTTGCACAACAATGGCATCGCACCACAATTCCATATATCATTAAGTCAAATTCAACATTATTGATCATGTGATCATAAGCCCATCGTACTAAGCATGACTAAGCATCTCTATGATACCTATGTTGGTGATACAAATATTTCCAACTAAAATTAACCAACTTATGGTGACAAATGAATCATGATATTCAAATAATCAAAGGAGGCGTAGTGACAAATAGGTGATTAACTATTCCCAAAACAGTTGATATAAAGATAACATGCAATTTGATATAAAATAATATAATTTGGAAATCATAGGTTCAATATGATCAAAGGACTAGGACTTGCCTTGGTTTGGCTTTGCTCAGTTACCACACTTGGATCTTCAAAACTTGCTTTTCCTGCTCCTTGAAGCAGATCATCTAACGAGAGAGAAAACAATAGGCAAAGAACAAATAAGAACAAAACAAATTCAAATAAAATCCAAAAATAGTAAAACCAACTTTTAAAGAAAGATCTTAATTTCAGAATAATTTAGGAATTTGAATGGAGTGAAACGGAGTTCGGACGGAGGAGAACGGACTCTCGAAAGATTTGCTGGAAAGAAAAAAGAGAGAAAAAGAATATTCTCTAGAATATTCCTTCGGCTAAAAAGAAAAGGAAAAAGGAAATAAAAAGGACACTAATAGGTGGGGTCCACATGTAAGTGATAGAGAGAGGAAGAAAAATATTTACAAGTGGGGCCCACTCGGTAGTGACTGGGTTCATGTGAGCTGAGTCTATAGAAAAAGGTCTAGGGTGTTGGCTTGGGTCCACCACGTGGACTGCCATGTGTGCGCTAATTGGATGACACAAGGGCAGCAAATCAGAGGTGGCTGCTGAGGTGGCATAGCGAGAGGGACAGAGAGGAACAAATGAGGCATGGTCGGCTTTAAGGCAAGCGGTGGCGGCGATGAACGACAGTGAGGCAAGGGCTGGCCAAGGGGTAAAATGGAATCCTGGCATTGAGGTGGTTCTTCGGGTGTTGGTGACATGGCTAGAGAAGCATGTTGGCAGTGGCAGTGGCAATGGCAACGGCGGCGGAGGAAGCTCACGGCCAGCGATGGCTTCGGTGGTCTAGTGGTGCACAGGAACGATGGCGGCACAAGGAACACATAGGGCACCTTGGAGTGGCCAGAGGGTGGTCGGAGCGGCGGTGAGGCGGAGGTGACCAGCGACGAAGGAGGAAGACAGTGGTAGCATGCTATGGGGGCGGAGGAACCGAGAGGGAGGTGGGGATTTGAGGAGGATGACAAGGAGCTCAAGATGACGTGCTTGGGGAAGCATAAGAACTCATCGGCAAGGAGATCGGGGTGGAGGGCAGTGGCCGGATTTGAGAAGGAAGGTGGAGGCAGTGCTCCGGTGACGCTCGGGAGAAGATGATGGGAGCACTGGGTAGAACGCCGGCACGCGAACTCAACGGCGGTGGTGGCTCGGACGGAGGACGTCAGATATCCTCCTCTATTCCTCGTCGAATAGGGTTAGCACAACACCCGAACACTAGATGCAAAAGATAGTAGTAGGAAAGCCATCGACTAAGAAGGAAAACGATAATACCCTAACATGTGCATACATATAATTAGCAAGAAATGAACTTCAAATATTTGTAAAAATACATAAGAACTAGCACCAAACCATAAACCAAAAGGTTAACTTCCCGCATGACTAAATTGTATTGAATGAACGAGTAGTGAGTTGGGATGCAAAATTTCAGGACACAACTCAAGTCCTAACGCATCTAATGAGCATGGTAAAAACCATCTAAGGGTGCTTTAGGCAATAGCCAACTATAATCACATCTTACCGTTTTAAACCCACGAGTTTTAGTTGAATTATCCTCTCATTTTTAGCCCTAACGATGAAATAAGTGCTTGCTGCCCAGATTTTGTATTCGAGCTCTGAGATGTATTCTTCCACTCCAAAAGCCTCCTAACATCAACAAAGGACAGTCAACACACTATATTTTCAACTCTCATTATTCCCCAAAACCGAATTTAAATGGTAATCAACTATCTTTAGAAAGAAGATGAGAGGAAAACATCTTTTCAAAACTCAAACAAGGGCAAGGTAAGATGAACAATCTATGATAGGTAAGGAATAAAATCTGAGAACTTAAGTTTTCATAAACCAGTTGATATTTTGAAACTAAGTATTTCAAAACATCCTAAAGACGACCAAGCTTGGATTTTCTACAGTCAGTATGGCTCTCATACCAGCTTTTGTCGAGGACCTGGGGCTATTTAGCTCGCAATATTTAACCATCCAATTGGTCCTAGCATTACAAACCAAATATCTCGCGCCTCGGTGTAACATGTACCTCCCACGAGCGGTACACATAGACCTCACAAAATCAAGCATCAATTCCATACAAGATTACAATACTGATAACAACGAAGTTTTACAACATCCAAAAGGCATACAAGTTCATATTACACAAATAGGGCCGACCAGCCAAATGGCAAGTTAAAAACTAAAGTTGCAGTGGAAGCAAAAGACATAAAATGGCACCAAAAGAAATCCGACTGGTTTGCCCCTTACCCACAAGGCAACCGATCGTACTGCCAAGCTAGTCGTCCTGCACAAAATCGGTCTCACAATAGTCGATCCCTTGGGGATCAACCTCCTCTGCAGTAATTAGACAAAGCAACTGAGTACAAAAATTGTACTCGTAAGACTTACAATTAACAAACCTATACATAGCTACATGCAAACTTGAATCAAAGGAGAATGGCTGTAGAGCTCATTTTTAGCACAAAGCAATATTTCATTTGCAATAGTGTAATAGATTGAAGGCAATTTTAACAAATCTGTTTTTATGGAACTCAAGGAACCCAAATAAAACAACTTTTAATTTAATTGAAGTTTAAATTAATCATATTAACTCATTTTAATTTCTAAAAATTCAAATTAAGGTGGGACTTAACCAAGAAAATTCAACTAGTTATTTTTATTTTTAAAGGCTTCAAATAAACCCCAAAACTTGGGATGTTATAGCTCCCGAAGCCATAAGTTGGTTAACGGAGCATGTTACCGACGTCCTGTTCATACAACACACAGGTTAACAAATTGTGCGCAAGATGAGGGGGAATAAGCACAAGTTAAGTGGGTCGGCAAGTAATATCATCCCATACTAAAATAACTCATCTAAAACTCAAATATGCATGTTTTCAAATTAATAGGACAACGCTCATGAAACTTTAACATACTAGTTAAGTTTTACATGGTTCGCATGCTCATTGCTTAAGCATTACAAAAAACAACTAAGCCATCATAAGTAACAAATTACAATCATCATAAACTAGCACCTTGCATGTTTCTAACATACCAAAATACCCAAAAGTGCTCATGCCAAGTCCCTACAAGTGAGCCCTTGTAACACCCTGGCTATCCAGAAGCCAAAATGTTACCTAAAGAATCTAACATACATCCATAATCATAAGAATTGAAGCAATAATCCAAGTTAACGAAAGGAAAGAGGACCGCTCAAAGGCAACAAATGCACAAATACAAACTGAACTTATGCAAGTCAAGAACCACAGCGGGAAAATAAACATTCATAACCAAACGGAAGTCATCATCCACATGTCACCTCAATTATTACAGTTTATCTCTAAACAAATAAAGGAATTCAACCAAGTTCTATTATTGAAACTGGAATATGGTGTTGTGTGATTAGTGCATGTCTACTCCCTGCCGATAGAGTCATCATCAATGGCCACCTAAAACACAACAACAAACAAGAGTGAGTCCGGGACTCAGCAAGTACAACGAATATAAGAACATACTTCATGAAGAAACATGACACAGTAGAAATATCTGAAAGAATGAATCGTAATGCATGGATGCCATGAACTGGTTGGACTGCACTCGTGCTTATACCGGTATAGCTAGTGACACACCCGTCGGTGTTCACTTAAGCCCGTATTTATCGAAATACGGAGATCCAAAATACCGTATGAAGAACATTTCATACGGGTGTCCAAAACTGCCCACATTGGAATGGTGGGACTTCACTTGCCCATACTGGAATTGATGGGACTTTAGACTCCACTCCCGTGGACGGAACATGAACATGGATGCATGAAATGAATTATTGAATAAAGAATATCATCATCTCTAGGTATGAGAATATCACAAATGAAAGAATATAAACTTTGAACCTTCTCATGTAACATAGGGAATCACAACACAAACATTCAAGCATTCATAATTCACATTTGATAAGATTATCAAAGTACTTATGAACAATGACTAGAATCATCACCGAACATATGAATTTCACATACGGAAGGAACATAATCATCGAAACTTCTCACGTATCAAATGAAAACACAATACGAACATCAAGCACCCAACATACACAATTCATACAAACGTCGGTGTACTTGCCTTTAGCGTTGCAATGCGTTAGGAGGTAACGACGATGCCGCTAATCTCGGAGCCTCACCTCCTACACCATTAGTTTACTCAATAAGAACCACGAAGTCAAGACACTACTTGCAACACATACCCCAACACCCCAACGTTTAACTACACAATTTTACTCCAATTGAACTACATTCCATCATAAAACCATAATGGGTAGCAATACTAAAATTGACATAACTTTTGCTCTGAAATTCTTAAAAATGTAAACTCAGGCTTGTTTGAAAGGTAACAAGATTATCTACAACAACCCAGTTGATGGAAATCCCAAATTCTGAATGTATCAAGTCCCAAAAGGCCGATGAACACCCTCTGTCAGAACTGCAAGACACTTCTGGGCAGCAGTACGAAAAAGGCCATAACTTCTAATTGGCCAAACCAATCTTAGCGTTCTTTATCAATATCAAAAGCTAAGACCAAGTCCTACAATAACCTAGTTGGGTGAAAGCCCTGAATTTTCCATTAATACACTCATATTCTAAAAGGCAACTTGACAGTTCATTCTCGTCAGAATTCTGGACAGTAGAGACGGAAACTAACATAACTTTTGATCCGTATGTCGGAATTCAGTGTTCTTGGCGGCCACCGAAAGCTAAGAACAATACCTACATATCTCTAGGATACGAGATCCTCTGATTCGGACTCTATCTACACGAAAACAGACACGCAAGTAATGGACAGAATTCTGGAATTAAACGCAGCAGTTCAATGATTATCTAATTGATGGCAATAACGAATCTAACTTGATTCAAAACAGCGAGGAGACGAATCGTTACCCTTGAAGACACTAATGAACTCGTTGAAAACCCCACAAGGATCTCCTCTCCCCTTTCGTCTCCCTCTCCTCCACCTTCTTTTGGCCGGTAGCAATGGAGGAAGCACCACAAAGGGGGAGGACAGCAATGGAGCGCAAGGGGAGGAGGTGCTTGACCAAGGCGTCAATGGAGATGGAGAGTGGCGGCTCTAGGGGGGAAGGAGGGGCAAGGGGAGGGGCTCTAGGGTTTCAACCGTCCTCCCCCCTTTCCCACTTGGCCGGCCTCCACATGGGCTTCCTGGGCTAAAGGCCCGAGGCCCAGGTTCTCCCTACTTTATTTCTGTGCAGCGAACACTTAAGAGGTCATAACTTTCTCTCCTGAACTCGGAATGGAGTGATTTTTGTCTTAAAATTTAGATAACTCATAGCACTTCAACTTTCTATTTGTGGAGTTTTTCTTAAAATGTCGTCTTCATTATGAAATTTGCCTTGGAAGTTGACTCAGTTGCGGACCTTGGTTCTCTGTACGGCCTGCCTTGCGGGCCCCATATCTCAAAACTTAGAACTCCAAATTAGGTAAATGAGGACTCTAAATTGTACTATGAAAAATGATCTACAACTTTGTAGTTACGAGGTTTTCCATTCGAAGTCGTTCCAGTCGCAAAAATTACGTTGCAAGATGATTACAGATTCTGTCATGTTTCTGTGCAAGGCAAATAAGGAATCTCTCAATCTCCTTATATTCTCTGCACCTAAACGGGATATTACATTCTACCCCCCTTAAACAGAATTCGACCCCGAATTCTACTTGAAAGATCACCAACTGAACTTAATAATCATTAACACGTACCAACATTAACAACTCTGATGAAAACTCGCGCATGCGAGTTTCCAAGTCCCAAGTCTCATCACACTCAGACCATAACGTATGCCAACATCTTACACCTCAAAACTCGTCTTGACCTTTACAGGTTCTCTCGAAACACAAGACACAAATGTAAGGTCTTACTCGTTGGCCAAAGGCTCTATCGAAGACTCAAGCTTTGGACCTCTCAGGTACTCACTCAGCACTGAAGTTACAAGACGTTGAGTACTCTACACGTGGGCTCGAGATAGTCCTGGCGATACGCCAACCTTTAAAATCAAATCAATGTACCTTGGGCCAACCTTCCCTTCGGTACTAAACCAGACATCCTACATACATCGCACGAAAACTCTTGTTCCAACTCTCAATCGAACTCCTCACCGAAACAAGGATCACTTCCTTTAACGAGGGACACACAACAGAACTCGCTTTGAACAAACTCTACTATAAACATAATCAACTTAAAGGAAAGGATTCTCATCGTAACCACACAATGCCAACTCTCCACCAAAATGGTCAAATCCAAGATTAACAATTCGTCACAAAAACAATTCCACTTTCTAAATAAGCAGCTTATGAATGAACACCACGAAAGCTATAGAAGAAATCGCTCAAAGGCCCAAACCAAATACTTCTTTTGGTTTGTCTGAATTGGAAAGAATCAAATATGCCAACACAACGTCAACTCAAAGTGCGGAAGACATCAGTCAACAACACAAAGCTCAAACGAGAATCAAGAAAACGCGATACAGAGGAAACATCCTTTTTCTCAGTTTCTCTTTTAGAAATAAAACTTCTTTCGAACCTTGGAAGTTGAATTCATCACATACCTCACGAGATCAAACCTCTTAAGTTAACATCCTCAAGTTATGCTCCAACTGAAATACATCGTCCACACCTTTGTGGAGAAGTTCTATTGATTCCACCGAACCCTCTAGACAACTCCTTCTAGTGGTGAAATTAATTGATGGAAGGCACCCAACGCACCTCAAAAATAGAGCTCACGCAATCTCATCACCTCCAACCTTAAAGAATAACAACTCAGAACCCGCAGTACACACGCTCATGTACTACATATGAAGGGTTCTAACAACGATCATTCTACTGATCAAGAACCGTCATATTCTATTTTCTCTCCACACAATCATCGGGCGACCCAAGGTCTAGCAAAAAAGTGCAAAGCCCACATTTAACCTCCAAGACCTCTACAACGAACTCTTCTTATAAGAGATAGAGAAATCATCAGATTAAATCTCTAACATCCCCACAATTCTAACATAGTCACTCATTGACATCATCAGAAATCACACACATAATCTCACAACACTTTCCAATTGTATTACTCTATAAAATTGATCAAGGTTTCTATACATTCGATAATCTCCAACATTTTAACATGAACTAAAGTTCCGGAATTTCACTATACCATAGGTTCTACTTAGTCGTACCAATATTCAGTTTTTTTTTCAACGCCATACATCCCATTGGAATCACATTTCCTCCAAGAGGTACAGGTCAAAACCAATTCATCTCTTACTACTCCTCCAATAGCTTGGTAACAAAAACTCACCACTACAAAACAAATTTAACCACCACCAAACAGTTGCCAATTTACGCTTTGAAAAACTTTGCAATACAAATTGTTGATCCTTTCTAAAAAGAAAGAGGCGAACAAGGACAAGTTTTCTCACATAGGAAAACGTTGCGTCTCACAGCGAGCACAAAACCAAGGGCATTTGAAGCGGTTTGTATTCACTTTAAAGTTGAGAATTTTGCCTTGGGATTTGAAGAGTTTCTGTGTCCGTTGGACTTTTTTGGGTAACTCCTTATTACGATTTAGGATTTCTGAAGCTTATAAAACCCCTTTGTAAACTTAGGGTTTTTTCACTTCCTCCTTTCTTTTCTCATCTTCCGAGTAAAAACTACCTCCGACCTCCTTTGCTTTTCTCACCCAAAAAGAACCTAACCATGTCGGACCAAATCACCAACTGGTCGGTTTCCGACCTAAGTGAGAAAAAGTTGGAGAATCTGGAGAAGATCGGGATGCTCCCCAGCAAGGATGTGATTTCTTGGAGATCCGCATTTGGGGAACATTCCCCGAGCAGTGAAGATGGAGAAATTCCTGTTTTTCTCGCATATATCGAATGCGGATTTCGGCTACCAATTCACTCCTTCCTTCCTCAAGTTTTGGAGTATTATGGAGTTGAATTGGTGAATCTGGCTCACAATGCCATCGCCAATCTCAGTATTTTTATCTATCTCTGCGAAGCGTACTTAGGGATTCCAGCAGATCTGGATCTATTCAGGTACTACTACAGGATGACAAAGTCCGGAAAAGCGATTGGGACGCTTGGAGAGTGCACCTTGCGTCTCCATGATGGAAAAGGCGATGAGTACATTTTTATGTACTCAAAATCTTCGTGGTCGTCGTGGAAGAAGAGCTGGTTCTATATGAAGATCACGAAGAAAGACGACCTTTATTATTCGGTAAGAAGGCGGTCGAGAATCCGAGATGACGCTCCTCTATAGAGAAAGAGGAAATGTAGGAAATGGGCTGAAGCAATCAAGCTTCTTAGTGTCAAAGGTCTAACATCTTGGCATGTGGTGAAGGATTTTTCCACGCGCGGTTAGCCTTTGAAGGCCCGAGCACATAAGATGCTCGTACATTGGTCGTGATGATACGACCGGAGACTCTAAAGATGGTAAACCATTTTAATGATTCGACCAGTTTACCTATTTGATTGATTATTTCTTAACTCTTTCATTTTACCTTTACTGCTCTATCTATGATGAGATTAGAAGCGGATCAAGATGATCTGCGCGAGAGCTCGGCGATAAGGCTAGTTTCCTCGGATCTTAGCGGTTGTTTCATTGAAGAAAGGATTGAAAGACTTAAGGTAAAAAATATCAAGCGATGTCTTATTGACGTACATATTATTTTTGATCGGTATACCATAAACCCTCTTTGATGTGTAGTCGGTTGGGTTGAGAATCAACGAGGCCATTTGAAAGATGTGAGCCATTTGATGATCTAATCTCCCTTCGACCACACGGGATGTCGACCCTCGGAGGTAGGTAACGAACACAAATAATATTCGGATAAATTATGTTCATCGTCTAACTATCTTTAGTGATGAATTTAGGCGGTCGTCATAATTTCAAAGAAGGTCATCGAGAACCTCCGGTGCCTCATCGAGGCCATTTGTTGTGGAGGTAGACGAATCTACATCTACGACCGGCGATCGGGACCTCGACCAAATGGTCGCGATATCGCTTCCGATTTCCGATCGGTGGATGTGCAAGATCTAGTCAACCCTACCGGTTTAGAATGGTGAAATTAGTTGATAAGAAGAGGAAGGCCAGTATAACGAACTTCACTTCGATGCGCTACAAGGGTAAATTCAGAAAAACAACAAGGTATATATATAAAATGAAGAGGTCGTATTTATACATACCTTGGATCTTCCTTACCTTCTCTCTCTCGTTTTAGATCTTACGGTGTTCGGTGGGTGTCCGACAGAGCACCCTCAGAAAAAGTTCCCGAGGTAGAGGTGGTCGTGGATGCTCGACCGAGGATACTCCTAAAGCAAAAACTACCGAGGATGAAGTAGCAAAGAAGCCCCGAGCGAGTTTCAAATCTGCTCAGATCCTCTAGTAATCCTTACTCCTTCTCCTGAGGTAGTCATCCCAGAGACCCTCAACGAGTTCCACCTCCTCCAGAAATACTTCTCAGTTAACAAATTCCTTTTTCTCCCGATTAATCAAGGATAAGGAACTTGATGAAGCACGGGAAAGATATCGAACCATCAAGCCAAGATTGGTCCAGATACCATCTTTTCCGAATATAATGATATAGCAATTCGGGTAAGTGTTCTACGACCATCCTTACAACTCTTTCTTTTGCAGTTTCTTTGAAAGCTTGCTAAAGAAAGGAATTTTTGTTTTTGTAGCATTTGGTCGAAAACTATGCTTGTGATCGAGGACCGACCAAATAATAAAAACTTTGGAGCAAAAACACTCCGATCTGAGAAGTAAGTACATTTCTCTTTTTGATCTCCTAAGGTTTATTATCTTGATTCTCCTTATAGATTATCCTTCTCTTTCTATCATATTTGATAGATTTAGAGAAAATTAAAGAAGAGATCAAGGCCAAGGAAGCCCTAATAATAAAGTCGAGGAAGAAAATCGAGTAAAGACCGCTCGATCGAGCATGCGATGACCAGTGCAAAAGAGGTTTTCGACTCTTGTGAGAAGAAAATCAAAGGTAATCGGTCGTAGACCTAACCATATTCCATAACTCCAATTGTAAAGAGTACATTAATTTTGTTTATCTACTGCGTGCGAAAAAAAGCGTAGCACTTGAGCAGCGGAGAAGACCATCGATTTTGAGCGTGGCCAAAGGAAGCTTTGTATTTGGCCTTGATGAGAAGATCAAGGCTCTTAACAAGATGATCTTCGATATGGGATCAGGATCAAGCTTGCCTTCTTTAGGAGATCCAACGGAAAAGATGGACTACTTTGGTCAACTTTTGGAAGATCTCAAAGGTCCGCTCAAAACTATGAGGAAAACCATACCTGCACAATGAAGGAAGCTATTGTAACTGGAGTTAGTGTTGCTTTAGCAAAACTAAAGGCTTCCGATCCCTCTGTTAACCTTAAAGCTGTGGAAGAGGACTTCGACTGCTCTGAGAGTGAAGCAACAAAACTTCTCGAGGAAGTAAAACCTCTCGGAGAGAAAGTTGCAGGGGAAATGGAAGTCGGATCTCTATCTCATAGCGACCAGTCTGGAGGTCCTAATATGTAAACAGATGTAACATTAGACTATGTAAAATGAAAAACTTACCTTTTATCAAAGAAGATCCTGCTTTGTCAATGTTGTTAAATACTCATATATCTCCTAGCCCCCGACTGCTTATGTTAGTAGATGAACGTTACTAAAAGAAAGCAGTAGACCAGGAAATTGAGTAATAACGATGACCATGGTAAGAGTGCTGATAATGTCTATGACAACGATCTAGGAAATACTAGGAAATCATGTGGTGGAACGGTGGCGATTTCGACTAGTCTAGATCTTGTCCATTATCGAAGTACTATGAAATACCACTTGTAGTCGGAAGACATAACAAAGACCGGATTTTGCTGATAAGAAGATATGCATTAAGAATGTATGCAAAGAAAAAGAAAAGAACAGATAATGATGACGATATCCCTACTACTTATGAGGTTATTCGTGAAGCAGGAGCTAAACTTCTCAAACAACAGGTGCATTTGTTTCTTAATGAATTTCTTTTTGTTACCAATGAGAATTGGTTACTACCTAAAGCAATACTTGGTGCATTCTCAGGTTTGACAAATTTAAAGACTTTGGAACCGAGAGGAGGAGAGGAGGCCGGGAACAAATTCATGGAGGAGAAACACATGCGGCCAACAAGGGAGAAGAAACCCATGTGGCCAACGAGAGGAACGTGCTCTCGTGGATAAAACCCTAGCACATGCGGGCGGTCAAGAAAGACATATGGTGACATGGCAACAAGGGTTACATTGGCATAAAAGAAGCATCAAGTGCATCGAACAAATTCGCAAAGCTAAGAGAAGGAAAGCTCACAATACAAGGGAAACCGAGAGGAGACTAGTTTAAATTTCCAAATTAAAGTAGGACGTTTTTGAATCGGATTCTCGTTCACGTGAATGAATCGGACTCGAATCTTGAGCAATGAGCGATGTCGGACTCAGATTACTATAGCACTCCATTCTTGTTCATCCGAAGTTTTGTGCTTGCGTGGGAGGCTATATAAACCCCCATGGCGCACCATAGAGGAAGACCAGTTTATGCATAAGATTGAAACATAGCTATTGCTTGTTCTTTCGACACCAGAGTTCATGCGAGGACTTTAAGAGAGAATTAGGCGATCCATTTGTTTTGTTCTGCAATCCAAGGTCAAGCCGTCGTTCCATTGGGAATTGGGGACTTGGCGTTCGTCGTTCGTGGTCTCGCGACGAACAACTACCCGTGTGTTTTGGGCGTATTCGAAGAGTTGAGGGTTCGTGCATTGGCGCGAGTGTTCAGCTAGCGACATCGTCTACTTCGCATCAACTATCCACGGTTCCTCACTGAGAAGATCGGGCCTTTCCCCCGTATCATATGGTATCAGATTCTAGGTTTACTCAGTGAGAATTTCTTTACCCGTAGTTAGACTCGTTTTCTATCCTATCGTCCAATAAACCGAAAATTGCAATACCAAAACCGTAGTTTAATCTGTTATTTCTTGTGCGTTTAGTTAAGTTTTCATCCATTAGAGTTTTTGTTTTTAGTGCTGATCCATGTGTTCCTTTTTGCGTTGCTTAATCGTTGTGTTCACATAAACCGTACCAAATTGCTGATTGAACTCCTCAATTAGCACCCAAAAGCGATAGTGACCAAACACTTTGGGTTTCTTGAGCTTCACTTATATCCTTTCATCCTTGAGACTAGCTTTTGTACATTGCACTAGGGCTGTTCTTTGGTTTATTTACACGTTGTTGAATTGTGAGACTTGTGCAATCAAGAGGGGAGCAAACCCTATTTCGGCCATTGCAATAAGAAAAGAGGAAAAGGCAGCGGTTACAAGAAAAAGCCACGGCTTGAAAAGGTATTAAAAACAAAAGATCAAACCCGCAAATACCAAGTACAAATTTTTTCCTTTCGGTTTCCTTAATAGCCGAAGGGCGAAGAGCTTTGTTCATGCGGTTTTGAGAAAAAAAAAACAAAAAGGGGCTGGCCGAAATTGGGAAGAGTAAACCTTAGTCCACAATTTCAGATTGTGTATTTAATCTATTTGAGCAATCTTGTGCCCTAACATTGATATCTTTGCAATTGGCTAGCGTCTCTCATAGTACTTGGTGCAAAAATGAGCTAGTTTTCATCTCAATTTCAGTTTGTCTCTCACTAGCTCATTCCTTTGTTTGCATTAAGTCACATTTATCTTTGTTTGTGCGTTCATACACTTCGCTTAAACCTTTTGGATCAGCACATAGGCAAAATACTCTAGCTTGGATCATTACTTAGCTTTACAATACCTTGAATATCAGATTGCATAGGATATACACATACCGTCCGAGCTCCACCTACACCCGCTTGTGTACTCCTTGCTCTTGGTTACGCTCATACATTACTGGGTTAAGGTCGCTCATTGTCTGGCCGCTCGATTTGCCGTCCTTGATTCACTTTGGAACGGTAGCTTGTCTTGTGTTCGTGATGGTGAGTTGCGAGCATAGAGAGCAAATTTTTTTACTAACCCGGATATAATTTCGTTTGCTATTTGTGAGTTGTATCCATGTCGTCATCGGAGAATCCACCGTTACGTGGGCGGAGTATACACGGTTGTGTGGGGCCTACAAAAGCAACTTCATGATCGTGATAATGGTGTGCGCGATGAGCTCGGGTCCGTTCGATTGGATTGAACAACCTCGGAGAGGAGGTTACGCAACTACGCACGGACATCAACAACAACTTCTTGAGCTGCACGCCATGTTCAATCAACCAAACGTGCATCGTAAGGATTTTCACGATAAGCCCAAATTTTCTATCCCTATATTTTCCGGTCGCATGCGGATGTACAAGAATATCTCACTTGGGAGCTAGAAATTGATACTCTATTTCGGATGCACAACTATACCAATGAGAGGAAGCTCTTACTTGCGTCTAGTGGCTTGGCTGATTATGCCACACATTGGTGGGAGCGTTTATTAAATAGCGTATGGAGCGCCATGAATTGCCGATTATCACGTGGGAGCGGATGAAGCGGCATTTCCGCACGCGTTTGTACCTCGCCACTACAAGCGTTCTCTACTTGACAAGTTGACTTGTCCACGAAAAGGTTTAAATGCCGCTAGTATATCACATGTGAAGGCGACGAGCATGGGACATTCCGTTCGGTACATGTTTAGTGTAGTGCTGCCCCATTGCTTCATGAAGAGTTTGTAGTTCTTGGTAATTGCTCAATTGTGACCCACAATCTTTGGGGACGGGATGTATCCAAACCCATATGAGAATGAGTGCCACATAGCCAAATTGAGTGAGAATGATAAATCGAGTGAGTGTGTGATTCCACCATATGTGAGGTTGAGAGCATCTCTATTGAGTGTGAGAAAGATGCACCAACAGAAAGAGAGAAGTAGATGATAGTCAAAAAATGAGTTGAAAGTTGAACAACCGGCACCGTTGGGCGTGAAAGACGAGGAGATAACCACGGTGGGGATAGAGTGCTTGCGATCCAATGGTTTCATGATGATGATTTGACATCTACAACACCTACAACAACCGAGGAGGATGGTAAAGGTACTTGATGTGGTGTTGAATTGCATACTCATCAAGAAGAGGTACGTCGAGTTCGATCTCTAGTGTTCCTTTGAATATTCCATGTTCTGAAATTTGTACGCTCAATTTACATAATGTGGAATTGATTACCCATAAGGACGTTCTTACTAAAATATCTTTTGATGATCTTTTATACTATATCATGTTCGATGTTCATAGAGAGCTATCTAGTGTGATTGAGAATCTTGCTAAAGTTTCATGTTTAAAATCACTGTTTGTACTTATGCCTACACATATACATTCAATTTGATTGGAGATTATGGTGTAGATGACAAGTTCTATGTTTATCGAATATGCATTACATGTGATAATCTTGCTGATTTAAACTTGCATGACATCCGGTCGACCTCCTAAGGACCTCCCGCGCCTAGGACCTCCTCGCCGCCCGTCACGGGACGTCCGGACCACCACAGTGCATCGGGGCGTCCGGACCTCCTCGCCTCGTTTTCTTCCTCCCGACCTCCCGAGGTCCGGTCGTCATGGTTTTCACGCGCTGTGCGTGTGTCGTCGAGCGGTTGGGAGCGGTGGCTGTCACTTTTGGTCCTTCCCAACGCCTCTTTGCTGCATTAATTGTGTCGAGCTTTGCCTAAAGAAATCATCCCCTACCGCCCTTGTCAAATCTAGCAAGTCCATGGTAGGGGTAGGTACCCGAGGTTGCCTCGCAGTGGTCTTGCTCTGGCTACAAAGACCTGAGCTCCTCCTATCTCCTTTAGACTTCTCTCTCCACCGAATTCCAGAACCCTAGGCACCACCATTGTCGGGTTTGAAGTTCCCAAAATCACCCGAGCTCCTGTGGTTTAATTGCAACCTTGGCTTGCCCAATTGTTCGATTATCCACCTTGGGCATCTTTTCTAACCAAATCGGTTGGTTTCAAGGAGGCATGTGGACTTGTTCTTGAGTCGTCCCTACCTTCTTCCTCGTCTCGGCGAAGTTCACGGTCACCGGAGCACCTCCCGGCTTCCTCCTCTCCTCCGAGCTCCTCTCGAACCTCATCTTGGCCTGGTGAGTTCATTCCCTCCAAGGAAGCTCGCACGTGTCGAGTTAGGTCGTAGCGGACCTTTTTCTTGTTCGGTTTTGTCAAATAGTTTTTCATCGCTCTCTCGGCTCATGGCGTTCGCGTGTCGTGCGCGGGTTAGCTGAAGGCCGCGATGTTATTGTGAGCATAGCGGTGCCCTTGGTTTTCGCCGGCAAGGTCCCCGTCGCCGGCGGTGAGCTAAAAACCAAACTCGTGTTTTGCCGTGTCGTACTCGGGCAGGAATCATAGTCTAATGATTGGCATTAATATTGTCCGAGGTTGCTCATTAATGCTGTCTTGCCGGCAAAACGTGCGTGCCTTCTAAGTCCCCGACCTCCTGGGTGTAATCGTAACCATTAAAGGTCGCCCCAAGTTAGATCTGTGCCGTAGAACGCTTTCTGTGTAAACTCTAAGTCTTAGGACCTCCTAGGGTTAATCTCGGCCGTTGAAGACCTCCTCAGATTAGCTTTTTGGCCGTAGGATCCTTCTCTATAAAAATCCTAGCGCCCGGACCTCCCCTCTTGTTTTGATCCCAGCCGTCCAGGACCACCCTGGTTAAATCCTAGCCGCTAGGACCACTCCTGCGCAAAAAGACCTCCCCGTAGTCTTTTATATGACCACCTAAAGAACACCCTTAGGGTCCTCTTTGTAAAAGACCACCCCTGGTCTTTTATAAAGAAAACCCCGGACCTCCCCCTAGTGTTGATCCTAACCGTTAAGACCTCCCTAGGCCCAATCTTAACCGATAAGATAACCTTCGTGTCTTTGCAAAAGACCACCCAGACCTCCATCGAGGTCCTCTTTGCAAAAGACCACCTGGTCACTTTGCAAAGACCACCCAGTACCTCCATCGGGGTTCTCTTTGCAAAAGACCTCCCACTGGTCCTTTGTTCGGAGGAGCTAAGGACCTCTTTAGAGCAGATCTGAACCGTTGTAGACCTCCCTGTGGAAATCTCAGCCGTCCAGACATCTCTCTGTTAAACCTTATCGCTCGGACCTCCCTCGATAAAATCTGGACCGCTCAGGACCTCCTCTGGTAGATCTTGACCATCTAGGACCTCCTCCTCAGCTTTGGACCGTTAGATCTAGATCTAACGGGCTAGACCTCCTCGATAGATCTTAGCCATCAAAGACCTCCCCCGACCTCATCTTAGCCGCTTCAGGACCTCCCCGAGATCTTGACCGTCCGGACCTCCTTCTTTGGATTAAAGCCTTAGGACCTCCTTAGAGCTCGGGTGCCGATCTTGATCGGCGGTCCCGACCACCTCTAGCGCGAGGACCTCCTCTGCGTCGTTGTGCATGCCTTGGTCGTAGCCGTTGGATTCGATCTCAACGGTCCGGACCTCCACGGGCGCGGCGTGGTGTCTTTGTGCCGAGGTCCGCATGCGTGCGATCGACGGCCACGACCTCCCCGAATTCGTCAGTTCTATTGGACCTCCCGAGAGCTCTGTTTTCCTAAGTTTTTGGCTGATTCAAATTTCAAAAATGTGTAACTTTGTCATTTTAACTCCTTTTTGAATGATTTCAATTGCTCTAGCTTTGTAATAAACTGAACTTCAATCTAAGAATGAACTTAGGCACTTCATGTGAAACTAATGTAGGTTGTATTAACTTGTCTCAACATTAAATATTGTCTAGAAAATTCATTAACTTATAAAATGCATAACTTTTTCTCTGTAATTCCAATCTGGGCAAACTAAACTTTGTTAAAATTCTCTAGGGATGCACTTTAGTGTAGCATAAGTCTTGTTCTTAATATTGCTGGAAAGTGAAATGTGCTAATATTACATCTTAGAAAAATCATAACTAATTCATTTCAACTCCAAATTGTGCAAACTCAGTTTTGCTGTTGAGATAAAAAGCAACTTCATGATCGTGATAATGGTGTGCGCGATGAGCTCGGGTCCGTTCGACTGGATTGAACAACCTCGAGAGGAGGTTACGCAACTACGCACGGACATCAACAACAACTTCTTGGAGCTGCACGCCATGTTCAATCAACCAAACGTGCATCGTAAGGATTTTCACGATAAGCCCAAATTTTCTATCCCTATATTTTCTGGTCGCATGATGTACAAGAATATCTCACTTGGGAGCTAGAAATTGATACTCTATTTCGATGCACAACTATACCAATGAGAGGAAGCTCTTACTTGCGCCTAGTGGCTTGGCTGATTATGCCACACATTGGTGGGAGCAGCTTATTCAGTAGCGTATGGAGCGCCATGAATTGCCGACATCACGTGGGAGCAGATGAAGCAGCATTTCCGGGCACGTTTTGTACCTCGCCACTACAAGCGTTCTCTACTTGACAAGTTGACTTGTCCACGAAAAGGTTTAAATGCCGCTAGTATATCACATGTGAAGGCGACCGAGCATGGGACATTCCGTTCGGTACATGTTTCGTGTAGTGCTGCCCCATTGCTTCATGAAGAGTTTGTGGTTACTGGTAATTGCTCAATTGCTGACCCACAATCTTTGGGGGACGGGATGTATCCAAACCCATATGAGAATGAGTGCCACATAGCCAAATTGAGTGAGAATGATAAATCGAGTGAGCTGTGTGATTCCACCATATGTGAGGTTGAGAGCATCTCTATTGAGTGTGAGAAAGATGCACCAACAGAAAAGAGAGAAGTAGATGATAGTCAAAAAAATGAGTTGAAAGTTGAACAACCGGCACCGTTGGACGTGAAAGACGAGGAGATAACCACGGTGGGGGATAGAGTGCTTGCGATCCAATGGTTTCATGATGATGATTTGATATCTACAACACCTACAACAACTGAGGAGGATGGTAAAGGTACTTGATAATGGTGTTGAATTGCATACTCATCAAGAAGAGGTACGTACGAGTTCGATCTCTAGTGTTCCTTTGAATATTCCATGTTCTGAAATTTGTACGCTCAATTTACATAATGTGGAATTGATTACCCATAAGGACGTTCTTACTAAAATATCTTTTGATGATCTTTTATACTATATCATGTTCGATGTTCATAGAGAGCTATCTAGTGTGATTGAGAATCTTGCTAAAGTTTCATGTTTAAAATCACTGCTTTGTACTTATGCCTACACATATACATTCAATTTGATTGGAGATTATGGTGTAGATGACAAGTTCTATGTTTATCGAATATGCATTACCCGTGATAATCTTGCTGATTTAAACTTGCATGTTTTGCGCAAACCATCTATTGAGAAATATCATGATCATTTTGAGATGGATTTTAATACAAGTGCCTATTGTTTAGAACGCAATATGATGCCTACTTGTTTCTCCTATACATGTAAACAACGTAGTCGAGTTGAAGCATGGAAGAAACTAAAATTTTCTCTCAATATTTGAACAACTTGATCTAGTGGGTCCCTCTTATATCTTGTCCATGTACTTACCAAAGTCGAGGACAATGTTTTCTCATGGGAGGGAGAATGATGTGACTGAAAGTATCGCAATGTATATATCAAATACATCATATGGCTGCTATGATCCTAATTATTTTGTGCGCAACAACGAGAATGTCACACCAATTGATGCATACATATACCACGTATATACGTTGTTCTTTTTGTTTATTACACTTTCAGCAAATCATCATGTGCTAAGCGAAAGGAGTTTGGATGACAAATATATATACCATGCATATACGTTGTATTTTTTGTCTAACACATCTTCAGGCTATCAAAAGCCGAGGACGACTTTTTTTGAAGAAAGGGAGGATGATGACGATATCCCTACTACTTATGAGGTTATTCGTGAGGCAGAGCTAAACTTCTCAAACAAAAGTGCATTTGTTTCTTAATGAATTTCCTTTGTTGCCAATGAGAATTGGTTACTACCTAAAGCAATACTTGGTGCATTCTCGGGTTTGACAAATTTAAAGACTTTGGAACCGAGAGGAGGAGAGGGAGGCCGGAACAAATTCATGGAGGAGAAACACATGCGGCCAACAAGGGAGAAGGAACCCATGTGGCCAACGAGAGGAACGTGCTCTCGTGATAAAACCCTAGCACATGCGGGCGGTCAAGAAAGACATATGGTGACATGGCAACAAGGGTTACATTGGCATAAAAGAAGCATCAAGTGCATCGAACAAATTCGCGCAAGCTAAGAGAAGGAAAGCTCACAATACAAGGGAAACCGAGAGGAGACTAGTTTAAATTTCCAAATTAAAGTAGGACGTTTTTGAATCGGATTATCGTTCACGTGAACGAATCGGACTCGACATCGTAGCAATGAAATGCATGTCGGACTCGGATTATCAGAGCACTTTGCCATCGTTCATCCGAGTTTTGTGCTTGCGTGGGAGGCTATATAAACCCCCATGGCCGCACCATAGAGGAAGACCAGTTTATGCATAAGATTGAAACATAGCTATTGCTTGTTCTTTCGACACCGCAGTTCATGCGAGGACTTTAAGAGAGAATTAGGCGATCCATTTGTTTTGTTCGCAATCCAAGGTCAAGCCGCTGCTCCATTGGGAATTGGGGACTTGGCGTTCGCCGCTCGTGGTCTCGCGACGAACAACTACCCGGTGTGTTTTGGGCGTATTCAAGAGTTGAGGGTTCGTGCATTGGCGCGAGTGTTCAAACTAGCGACATCGTCTACTTCATCAACTATCCACGGTTCCTCATCGAGAAGATCGGCCTTCCCCGTATCGATAAGTACCGTTGTTTAGAAAATATTTGGATCTGGTCGATCGAATCTCAAGAACTAAAGATTTGTTAAAATATGTCGCAAACGTGCTCATGATCAAATCCGATCGCGCGAGGATCGAGGAAAAGGACCGCTCACTAGAAGCTCCTTCCAAGCAAGCGCGAGCCACGCGTCAGAGAGAGAGACTTCGACTAGGAGGCTTTCGTGTCCCACCCAGAGCCAAACTTGATTAGAAATGAATGTTGAAATAAAATAACAATCTTCAAATTCAAGAAAGAAACGAAACCAAGTAAACCGTCTGAGTTGGTATTTCATACTCGTATGATTCTTTAAGAAAAGAATATCGGTTGTGCGTGTGTATCATTGAAGCAATGATCACGTCTAAAACCAAAGGTGGTCGTGACATTCAAGTCAAGAACCATGAGTAGTGGAGATCCTACTGAAAGGAATATCGGAGAGAATGAGAGTCTTCTCCGACCAACCAGCCACGGGAATGGCATACGACCAGATGCGACAAATAATAAGCACAAACAACCATACTTATCGTTTTTAAGGAAAAGCATCTTTATTGAAAAAAGAATGTAAATGAAATACATGAAATTAAACATAGAACTTACGCAATTGATCAATATTCCAAGAATTAGACAAAACTTGCCCATCGGTCATAGCTAATCGCATCGATCCCGCCGTAACTTCGTCCCACGGTGTATGGACCTTCCCACTTAGGTGAAAGTTTGTTGCGACCTGCTTGGTTCTGAATTTTTCTAAGAACCAAATCACCTACAGTTAGGCTGCGAGGTTGCACCTTACGACTGTAGTACCGACGCATGGTTTGCTGGTAGATCGCTGATCGTAGCAAAGCTTGGTTTCGCCGTTCTTCGAGGAAATTGATGTCGCCAAGTCGCCGCTCACACCGATCACTTTCGAAAAAGAATCGGTTCGAGCGTAACCAATTTTAAGCTCGAGGAAGCATGGCTTCGCCCGTAAACCATAAAGAATGGTGTTTCACCGTCCGCACGACTAGTCGTGGTACGAACGCCCATAATACGTAAGGAAGTTCTTGAACCCAAGCTCGGACCGCTGAATTAATCGATCGAATACTCGCTGCTTGATCCCTTGCATTATGATACCATTGGCTCGCTCAATCGCTCCATTGCTCGTGGATGAGCAATGTGTTTAAATGTATCTTGATACCTAGTTCTTCGCGAATTCTCGAAATTGCCGCTGAAAATCGGGCACCGTTATCGCGATTATACGATCGGGTACACCAAACCGTAATCACGCTTTTTGTTAGGAACCTCTTGGCGGCTTCAGTTGTAGTTTTTACAACCGGCTCGGCTTCGATCCATTTAGTGAACGTGTCAATCATAACAAACAGGAACTCAAAGCCCCCAGGTGCTCTTGGGAAAGGTCCCAGAATGTCCAGTCTCCAGGTTGCAAAAGGCCAAGAAAGAGGAATTGTTTGCAAAGCTTGAGACGGCTGATGTACTTGTCGACTATGAAACTGACATTGTACGCACTTCGTCACGAGCTCTTTTGCATCATGAATGATGTGCTCCACAGACTCCTCCATGAATTTCGGCTAGCAATTTAATGCCATCCGAGTGAGATATGCATCTCATCAACACTCCGTGAGATCCTCGCTTATACAAGGTACGTTCAATGAGAGTGTATGATTTGGCTTTTCGTGCAATGCGATCAGCCTCTACATCATCTTCTGGAATTAGGTCATGCTGAAGATAATTGTAGATTGATGTCATCCAATCTCTACCGTGATCGTGATGGCGCCAACCATCATCGACCTATGGAGCATCCATGTTCGCAGAATCGAGGTGTGCAACCTCCTTGCTAACATCTATGTCCTCGGAAGGCTCGACTACCGAGGGTGAATCGAGTTTCTCGAGAAAACTCCGGCGGACGGATGTCCGTGTGAAGCCATCCGCCAATCGTGTGCGAAAGTTTTCCTTTCTAGGAATGTGTTGGATCTAGAAACCGAAGAAATACTTTTCGAGTTTCCGTACTACCGCCAGATATGATGACATCTTGGTACTAGAGCATTGATACTCTTTCCCTACTTGATTCACTACTAGTTGAGAATCGCCTTTCACTAGCAATCTGCGAATCCCGAGCGAACAAGCTGCCCGAAGTCCGGCCAGTAAACCTTCATATTCTGCCACATTGTTAGTAGCAGGAAAGTTAAACTGAATGGCGTACTTTATTTGTTCGCCAGTAGGGGAAATCAAGACGACCCCACCCGAGCCATGCAACATCAAGGAACCATCGGTACATTGTCCACTCGTCGTGGTGCTCGTGCTCGCCCTTGGGTGGGTTCGGGGTTTGTCCATTCGCAATGAATTCGCTATTGCCTCGGGACTTGATTGTCGTTCGTGGGACAAAATGGAGATCGAACGCCCCAAGCTCAACCGCCATTGTGATATTCGCCCGATGACTCCTGCTTCCTAGGACTTGACCAAGGATATCCAGACGCACGACCACTTTGTGGGTCCGAAAATAATGCCTTAGTTTTCTTGAAGCCATAAGGAGACCATAGAGCAATTTTTGTACCGCGATACCTTTCTTTTGGTCCATGTAAGACTTCACTTACGTAATATATTGGTCGTTGAACATTGTCTCGTTCTACGACCAAGCACACCACTAATCGCTTGTGGCGTTGCAGCCACGTAAATTAGTAATGTTTCTCCCAATCTTGGAGAAACTAAGATTGGGGGACTCGTAAGGTACCGTTTTAATTCTTCAAAGGCGCTGCTTGCTTCTTTAGTCCATTCGAAACTCCCATGTTTCCGGAGAAGCTTAAAGAAAGGTAGTCCTTTTTCGCCTAACCGTGCTATGAAACGACTTAACGCTGCCATACAACCGGTTAACTTCTGGACTTCCTTCTTTGTGGTTGGATCGCGCATCTGATCGATGGCGGCGATTTTCGTTGGATTTGCTTCAATGCCTCTAGCTGAAACTAGGAACCCAAGAAGCTTTCCCGACGAAATTCCGAACACACATTTCTCTGGATTTAACCTAAGGTTATGACGTCTTAAGTTATTGAAAGTCTCTTGCGGTCTAGAATATGATCCCCAGCGTTGACGCTTTAACGACCAGATCATCAACGTAGGCTTCAAGATTCCGACCCACCTAAGGGCTAAAGGTCTTTTGCATCAACCTTTGGAATGTTGCACCAGCATTCTTGAGACCAAATGGCATTTTTACATAACAGTAAGTACCATATGGGGTGATAAAGGAAGTTTTCTTCATCTTGTTTACTCATATTGATCCGGTGGTACCTCGAATAAGCATCCAAAAAACTTAACAACTCACACCCAGAAGTAGAGTCTACAAGTTGATCAATGCGAGGAAGGGGAAAGTCATCCTTCGGACAAGCTTTATTAAGATCTGTAAAGTCAATACACATTCGCCATTTCCGTTGGATTTTCTAACCATTACAGATTGGCGAGCCACTGGGGTGGTCGACTCACGAATGAACCCACTTTGAGAAGCTTGTTGATCTCCGATCGATTGCTTCTTTTCGATCAAAGCGAAACGCCGTAGCTTCGCTGACCGTTTTTGTTAGGCTTAGAGCTAGCCTATGCTCGATCACCTCGGGACTCGGGCATATCGGACGTCCGCCATGCGAATACGCCCCGATTAGCTCGGAGGAAGGAGACGAGCGACTCTTCCTATTTAGGGTCGAGTCCGTCCCACCAAGATCTTGGCACCTCCGAGAAGCGCCCATCGAGTTGTACCTCTTTCAACCGGTCGGAAGGTTTTGGTGTCATCTTCGCCTTGAACTTTTGACCGCATGTTAACGGTGTTAGTTCCTCGGTCGGAAGTTCATCGACCACTCTAAACACTTCCGATCGCATGTGTAGGCTATCTTCGATCACCTCGACCGTGATTACACCTTTCGGTCCCGGATTTTCAAACTCGATAACCGTAATGCGTGGCTATCGGGAACTTTGCTAAAGCCGGACGACCGAGAATTGCATTGTATGCAGTCTCGAAGTTCACCACATCGAATGAAACCTTTTCTGTTCGGAAGTTGTCGGGTTTTCCGAATGTAACTAGTAGGGACAAGTGCCCTATTGGTTTAGCAGTAGACCTAGGCACTATGCCGTGAAAGGCATATTTCACCGGTTTTACTTTGGATTTGGGAATCTGCATATCTTCTAAAGCACTTGCAAATAGAATATTCAAAGAACTACCCCATCTATCAAAACCCGATTAACCTTGCGCTTATTAATAGTAGGCTCAACGACAATTGGAAACCTACCGGTCGAGTTGAAGGAATAGGCGCTCTTCTTTCTTTGAAGGAGATTATTGTCTCCGACCACCTTGAAGGTTTAACGGCGATCGAAGCTTCGGTAAGGTTGACCTCTCGCCCATGGCTTTCAGTGACGCCCGACTCGCACGAAGAAGACCCGCCAAGATCACATCAACGGTGTCCGAGGTTCTGGTACTCCATCTCTTCGCCACCATCTTTGTCCTTCTTGGAGCTTGTTTCCGAGCTCTTGAATCGACGGAGTGGTCCTTTACCGCATAATAATCTTCCACTTTCTTTTGCCAAGCGAGCGATAATTGCGCAAATCGTGTCCTCGCTGGCGATGAAGAGGACACCATTTTTTATTTTTCTTGTAACCATTAGTCTGAGCTTTGGCCTTGCCACGACCAAGATAATCTTTTCTTCCTTTTGTAGATTTTTCAGAACAATCGAACCTCTTTGTCGTTGGCTCGCCATGTTTCTTTTTCTTGAGAGTCTTCTTTAGTTTCTTTTCCGCCCTATCTAAGCCAAAGTTGGGGATCTTATCCTTTCGATCAACAACCGCTCCACTCGACCGCTTCATCGGTCGTAGCGCATTTGTCACCATGTCGAAGAGCTCGATGGTTGTTCGTGGAGGATGTATAGCTAAATCCTCCGTAAACCTTCGATTTCTTAATCCCTCTTTGAAGGCTTGGATAACGGAAGATTCTGCGACCTCCGTATTGAGTTACGGACTTGACTAAATCTTTTAATATACCGCGAGAGTCTCGCTTGATTTTTGCCGTATCCTATGGAGATCGCCTTCCTTTCAGGCGATCATACGCACCTAAAAATTTGCAATTAAAAGGTCGCAGAGTTGCTCCCAAGTATACACGGATCCGATAGGAAGGTTAAGCAACCAAGATCGGCCGATCCTTCTAATATCAGAGGAAGATAATTCGCCATTACATTTTCATCACCACCGCAGCTCGATAGCGGTGGTGTATATCCGAGAAATTCTAAGGGATTTTGGGTCCCATTGAATTTATCCATATTGGCCGGTCGAACCTATTTGGCCAACGACACCGAGCCCCGCCGAGAAAGCTCGACACCGTGATAGTTTCGTGGCGCCTTCTTTGAAAAGGCGCCGGATTGTAATCGGTTGGAGATCGATTTCTAGGAACAATTGTCGATGCTCCAATGTCCCGATCCGGTCGTGGACGTTAGTAAACGCTTCGACCGCTTGTTCGACTCGGATGATGCCGAGATCACTAGGTCCAAGCGATGGTTCGCCTCGACGGCGATGGCGAGGATTCTTGAAATAATCTCTCCCTCGTGACGGTTGGTCGGAATCGCCGAGGTGGTCGCAGTGTCAATTGATCCCCAACGCGACCATGTAGGCTTCGCTTGGGAAGAATGCCGTGATGAAGTCATGGTTCGACTTTGCGGTGCCTTCGCCCCGATAAGCTTCGTGCGCCGCATTGTCTATTGGATAATCTCCGATACTTGACTGCGAGTTGGGCAAAACCGAGTCTCTACTGCAGGCGTGGTCGAAGTATTTAAAATATCCCCACTCGCAGTTTTGTATAGTTACCGGTCTCGAGGATTTCGCGCCAAGAAGGTGTTTGATGGCTTACATCCTCCGACCTTCTCGTGGATCTTGCCCGGTCCTCACATTGGTTTGGGAAGGATCAAGCGTATTAACCGTGAATATCTACCGCTGTCACCTCCGGCATTTGGTGCTTGACCACCCGCACCATCTCCATTAGGACATGGTGGCGAGGCAATGTGTGAGGACCGCATACGCATTGTGATCCGTATCTCCGATCGCATTGACCTCGTGCTTCCAAAGAACGGTCCTCGATGAGCTTCCATCGTAATCAACGAGAGCCTCTCGTAGCTTCTGCGAAGCTTCCACGACGGAGAGCGCCGGTGATCGCACCTCCCGAGGTTTTGGAAGGACCTCACCCTAATTCGCGAATCGATCGAATCTCGAGCTTTATCATCCCCACTTGGTTCACGACCAATGGAGGTTTCATTGATACCGCCACTAAGTGTCGGTTGGCTCTGGAATTACTAGAAGCCGGTGAGTACCTATCAACCATGATCGCATCAAAGGTATGTTGAACTTCGGTTGCGGTGTTGAATTTTCGTCACCTTTCTTGCCGGTCCAAAGGGCCGGCTTGTTGAGGATTTGGGGTGTTCCGAACTGGTCGGAAACACTTCCTCTGAGACCGCCACTGATCGTAGCGGTGTGTCTTCATCCATCCGGTTGTCTTCGCCGATTTCTGCCCTGCGCGAGCCGGCAGAGGAGGATGATGAAGAGATTCCGTTTTCTCCATGGCGCGCATACATGCATCCATGTCGAGGTCGGCGACGCAGTAGTCCTCCAAGTCGAACCAATTTTCTTCATCCCAACTTCCCGCCATAACCGCATCGCTGATCACGGACGGGAATGGACAAAGATTTGATGAGCGAGAAAAATCTTCGAGATTCCACGCCGCTTCCCCACTGGTCGGCGCCACCGCCGACGATCAAGACGTCGATCTTACAAAAATAGAAAGGAGAAAATGACGTGGGAAATCTCAGGGAATAATGGAACTGCTCTTTTATTAATATGAACTGGAATTTACAAGGTATATCCTAAGGACTCGCTGCCCTCTTGCTAACTCGTAACTATTACACGAATCTATGGCTTGTGTTTTTGTCTTCCTTCTTCATTTGCCTTTTTCCTCTCCTCTTGATCCGCCTGTGTTCCATCTTTAAATAACCCTCAAGAGGTGGCAAGCACTTCCGAGAAGGCGCCATGCGGCGCTGCGTCTGTCGAGTCAAGTGACGGTTGATACAGAATCAATCGCTTGGCGCTTATATGTCTATGAAACATATAACCGCACGGAGGTTGTTCACCGTGTGTCTTGGATAAGATACGTCGTATGGAATATGCACGTGTTCCATTCATCATACGGTAGAGAATATACCTTGGAATCGCCTACCTTCTACGAGTAGCTTCTCCCGGTGGAAGCTTGGCTTGGGCCTTCGTCCACCGGTACCCATTATGTAACCTCCAAATCTCTACGACCGGAGGTCGTGCACCTCAAAGGTTACGACCATGAAGACGTATGGTCTTATATATATTAAAGATAATATATAGAGGTTTTAATCCTCGTCAATGTCCTCCAACTCGGGGAGCTCGTGTCGCAGCGCATTTATAGCGACCTCCTATGCTACAGTAAATCGCGAGCACTGTTCATCTTCCAGAACGAGTTCGTTCCGTGCACGTTTCAAACTGGCCACATCGTAATTAATTGCGACATCGGGTGCAAGAGTCCTATCCGTAGTAACGAAAGAGGGGTTATTTGCCTATTTATTAGTCATCTTTGTATATGGAAATGATATTTCATCGATGTTGCCACCGTGGTGCACTAGCGTGATCCTGGACTAGTCCGAGTGTCGCCCCCCGACAATAAGCCACATCGAATGAGCACCGAGTGAGGTACTCGTGTCGACGCCGAGTGAGGTACTCGTGGAAGGGTGTGCTGAAGATAGTGTATAGCGACATGTGAGGCCACTGGACACGCTGTAACATCACCCATAAGGTGTGCTGCAGTGTGCCCTCCTCAAATGCGCTAGTCTGGTATTGTGGTTCCCACGGGGTGGTCATGTACAATTTAAGAAAAGGAAAGTTAGTGATCATTTCTGTCAAGAACCCAGGGCTATTTAGCTCGCAATACTTTACTATCCAATTGGTCCTAGCATTACAAACCAAATATCCCGCGCCTCGGTATAACATGTACCTCCTAGGAGTGGTACACATATACCTCACAAAATCAAGCATCAATTCCATACAAGATTACAATACCGATAACAATGAAATTTTACAACATCCAAAAGGCATACAAGTTCATATTACACAAATAGGGCCGACCGGCCAAATGGCAAGTTAAAAACTAAAGTTGTAGCGGAAGCAAAAGCCATAAGATGGCACCAAAAGAAAGCTGACTGGTTTGCCCTTTACCCACAAGGCAACCGATCGGACCACCAAGCTAGTCGTTCTACACGAAATCGATCTCACAATAGTCGATCCCTTGGTGATCAATCTCCTCTGCAGCAATTAGACAATGCAACTGAGTACAAAAATTGTACGTGCAAGACTTACAATTAACAAACCTATACATAGCTACATGCAAACTTGAATCAAAGGAGAATGGTTGTAGAGTTCATTTTTAGCACAAAGCAATATTTTATTTGCAATAGTGTAATAGATTGAAGGCAATTTTAACAAATCTATTTTTATTTGTTTAAATAATAGCGAGAGAACATTTATAAACATAAATAACATCCTGGAGGTGACTTCCCAACAGCCACCACAACATAGAACGAATTACCCATTCGTACCACCCGATTTCAAGTTTTATTGAAAATGTTATAGTCTAATTCTTGCACGACCTAACCAAGCATGTTCATAACCTAGGATGAGCTATTCGAATAGTTTGTAACCCTGTAGGGGTGTACAACTATACCCACATGTCATACCGCCTTTTTACCAAGCTATAGAGTACACTTCCTTAGGTATGTCGGCAAGGCTACGTCCTACGAGGCGTTTTCCAATATTATGTATTAACTACGAGTCGCCGGTATAGATAGAAACTCATACGTTATGTCGGAGTTACCATAAGGCCTCGTACAATTATGGATGCTCCTCAGTGTGGAGAACCTAGACATGAACCCACCCCCGCACACCCAACAATAACATAACATTTCTTTTTAACACAACACACAACCACCACCTGCGACTCGGAGCCAACACATGCCAAAGTATTGAGTCAAGAGAGGTCCCATATCCCTCTCATGTGGAATGCACGCAAATATGCTTGGATCAGTGACACAAGTAATTCGGTCTTTGTTGACTAAGGCACAAGCCACACACCCAACAAACACACCAACAACCATTTGCCTGAGTCCAAATCTTTTGTTTTCATGTTTTAGTTTTCCAAATACAATACTCACATGAGTACCCTGACCCAAGTATTTAAAGTGATGATATACTGACCATCGCCGAGGTGATGATCCCCATACTACCGTTCTAAGCAGTGCTAAGCGATACGACTCGTATACAGTATATATAAATGATCAGAGTCCATCCATCGAGCTCTAAATCATTAAAAAAGACTAAATCTTAGGCTCAGTGGCAATGAGAAATGTTGACCTATATATTATGCATCTATTCGGGTTAACTATCGCTAATCGAGAAATTAATCATCAACATAGCATGTATACATACATTTACAAACAAGATAATACATTTGAACATAATAGGATCAACATGAATCAAAGGATGGATTGCTTGCCTTGTTGGAGATACTCCACTTGCTATCGAGGATCACTCTCGTACTCAATGAATTCGTCGGAACCTATCGAAAGAATCGAGAACAAACAATAAGAACAAATAACATCGAAAATGACCAAAAATTCAAAATCATCCAAAAATCATGAAATTTACACAGAAGGTAGAGCATGATTTTAAATGAATTTAACAATAAAAATCAATTTATTTGGACATTGCATGCAAAAGTTCTAGCTAAAACAAATCTGACGGGAAAGAAGATTTAGAAAAATAGGGTTTCGGTACTGTTCATCCAAAATCCAATTTTTCGTGAAAATTTCTAGAAAGGTGGTGACGGTGAAAATTTTATGGTAGATAGAGCACCACATGAGATTAACAATGAAATTTAATTGACCTCATTTGGAGCTAAAATGAATTTCTTATGATTTTTCAAAGTCATGAAAGTAGTGCACCAATCATTTGTAAAACGAGATTTTCAGGGGTAGTAACATACCCAAAACCTATCATAAAATAAAGTACAATAATATAGGAACCCATCAAGCTTGAGTTCACTCAATTTGGAGTTACAGAGAAATACTTATGCATTTTTGAAGTTACAATAATTTTTAGTGCAAGAAATAATGCTAAATCGAAAGTAATTCAACTAGCAATATTTTCTGGAATAGAGATGTAACATCCCAAGTTGAGACTTGTGTTTCAAATGTAATAAAATGAGTAGAAATTTAAAACTTTTTCTTACATCATGTATTTCCTGTTTGTTCCAAACAAATTCTGTACAAGAACTATGGAAATGTAAATCACAAGTCAATTTGGCCAGCCTTCTAGTCTTTCAAAACATTCCATGTCAATCCTGTGATCATCTCCTGGGAATATCTTTCCTAAGTTCTTGGGTTGCTGTGGAACCCCTCTGAAAAAATTTCACAATTTTTAGAAATTGTTTGAATCTTTTTGGAGGCCAGTCAAACCAAATCAAAATCTGGTCAAACAGAGGACCAGCACCTTGTAGAATTTTTGGAGGATAATGCACACCACAAAAACCTCTGCAAAATTTACACAAGGTTAATCACTCAGTTAGAAAGCTTCTGTAAAAATCTCATGATTTTTGGAGTTGTTTTGCTACTCCAATTAATTCCCCAAAGAGCAGCTCTTGTTGAAACTCAGATTTGAACCCTAGGTCCAGTCCGACTCGACTCAGTCGACCCACTTTGATTCGGCTGAGCCAGCCCCAGACCTCCTCGGCTCACTCCTCAGCGGCACAGCGAGGTGCGGTCCAGGCCCTTGGATCTACATCCAGCGGTCGACGACCTCCTAAGGACCTCCTGCCGCCTAGGACCTCCTCGCGCTTTGGCTAACTGGGACGCCCAGACCACCCCGAGTGCATCGGACGCCCGTGACCTCCTCGGCCTGTTTTTCTCCTCCCGACCTCCCCGAGGTCCGGTCGTCATGGTTTTCACGCGCTGCGCGCGTGTCGTGGTCGAGCAGCTGGGAGCAGTGGCTGTCACTTTTGGTCCTTCCCAACGCCTCTTTCTGCCATGCATTAATTGTGTCAGAGCTTTGCCCTAAAAGAAATCATCCCCTACCTGCCCTTGTCAAATCTAGCAAGTCCATGGTAGGGAGTAGGTACCCGAAGGTTGCCTCTCGCCGTGGTCTTGCTCCCGTGGCTACAAAAGACCCCGAGCTCCTCCCTATCTCCTTTAGACTTCCTCTCCTCCACCAAGCTTCAAGAACCCTAGGCACCACCATTGTCTGGGTTTTGAAGTTCCCAAGATCACCCGAGCTCCGTGGTTTAATTGCAACCTTGGCTTGCCCAATTGTTCGATTATCCACCTTGGGCATCTTTTCTAACCAAATCGGTTGGTTTCAAGGGGAGGCACTGTGGGGACCTGTTCTTCGAGGTCGTCCCTACCTTCTTCCTCGTCTCCGGCGAAGTTCCTGGTCACCGGAGCACCTCCTTCGGCTTCCTCCTCTCCTCCGAGCTCCTCTGAACCTCATCTTGGCCCTGGTGAGTTCATTCTAGCCTCCGAGAGCTCAAGCACGTGTCAGGTTAGGTCGTAGCGGACCTTTTTCTTGTTTTCGGTTTTGTCAAATAGTTTTTCATCGCTCCTCTCCGGCTCGCCGGCGTTCTGAGCCGTCGTCGCCGGCGAGAGTTAGCCTGGAAGGCCCGCGATGTTATTGTGAGCATAGCGGTGCCCTTGGTTTTCGCCGGCAAGGTCCCCGTCGCCGGCGGTGAGCTAAAAACCAAACTCGTGTTTTGCCGTGTCGTACTCGGGCAGGAATCATAGTCTAATGATTGGCATTAATATTGTCCGAGGTTGCTCATTAATGCTGTCTTGCCGGCAAAACGTGCGTGCCTTCTAAGTCCCCGACCTCCTGGGTGTAATCGTAACCATTAAAGGTCGCCCCAAGTTAGATCTGCGTGAGAACGCTCGTAAACTCTAAGTCTTAGGACCTCCTAGGTTAATCTCGCCGTTGAAGACCTCCTCGATTAGCTTTTGGCCGTAGGATCCTTCTCTATAAAAATCCTAGCGCCCGGACCTCCCCTCTTGTTTTGATCCCAGCCGTCCAGGACCACCCTGGTTAAATCCTAGCCGCTAGGACCACTCCTGCGCAAAAAGACCTCCCCGTAGTCTTTTTATAACGACCACCCCTAAAGAACACCCTTAGGGTCCTCTTTGTAAAAGACCACCCCTGGTCTTTTATAAAGAAAACCCCGGACCTCCCCTAGTGTTGATCCTAACCGCTAAGACCTCCCTAGGCCCAATCTTAACCGATAAGATAACCTTCGTGTCTTTGCAAAAGACCACCCTCGACCTCCACCGAGGTCCTCTTTGCAAAAGACCACCTGGCCACTTTGCAAAGACCACCCAAGACTCCATCGGGTTCTCTTTGCAAAAGACCTCCCACTGGTCCTTTGTTCTGAGGAGCTAAGGACCTCTTTAGAGCAGATCCGAACCGTTGTAGACCTCCTGTGGAAATCTCACCGCCCGCACATCTCTCTGTTAAACCTTATCGCTCGGACCTCCTCGATAAAACTGACCGCTCAGACCTCCTCCGGTAGATCTTGACCATCTAGGACCTCCTCCTCGCCTTTGGACCGTTAGATCTAGATCTAACTGCCAGACCTCCTCGATAGATCTTAGCCATCAAAGACCTCCCCGACCTCATCTTAGCCGCTCAGACCTCCCCCGAGAGATCTTGACCGCCCGGACCTCCTTCTTTGGATTAAAGCCTTAGGACCTCCCTTAGAGCTCTGGACTGCCCGATCTTGATCTGACGGTCCCGACCACCTCTAGGCGCGAGGACCTCCTCTGCGTGCGTTGTGCATGCCTTGGTCGTAGCCGTTGGATTCGATCTCAACGGTCCAGACCTCCCCTGGGCGCGACGCGTGGTGTGCTGTGCTTCGAGGTCCGTAGCCGTGCGATGAAGGATCGACGGCCACGACCTCCCCGAATTCGTCAGTTCTATTGGACCTCCCGAGAGCTCTGTTTTCCTAAGTTTTTGGCTGATTCAAATTTCAAAATGTGTAACTTTGTCATTTTAACTCCTTTTGAATGATTTCAATTGCTCTAGCTTTGTAATAAACTGAACTTCAATCTAAGAATGAACTTAGGCACTTTTCTGAGAGAAACTAATGTAGGTTGTATTAACTTGTCTCAACATTAAATATTGTCTAGAAAATTCATTAACTTATAAAATGCATAACTTTTCTCTGTAATTCCAATCTGGGCAAACTAAACTTTGTTAAAATTCTCTAGGATGCACTTTAGTGTAGCATAAGTCTTGTTCTTAATATTGCTTCGAAAGTGAAATGTGCTAATATTACATCTTAGAAAAATCATAACTAATTCATTTCAACTCCAAATTGTGCAAACTCAGTTTTGCTGTTGTTAGGATACTATTACATACCCACCATAAAATTTTCAGACCTTAGATCATTCTGGAAATTTATGCCATGAACAGTAATAGATAGGAATTAAAACTGGAATTTTCAGGCTGAGCAAAATTGATTTAGGCATAACTTTTTCATGCTAAGTCCAAATGAAGAAATTCTTGTTCCTAAAATTGTCTAAAATCAACATCTAGCTGCTGTGTAAATTTCATGGGTTTTGGTTGTCTTTTGCTGTTGAGTTTTATTTGGGGTTCTCCGTTCTTATTGGTTTTATCGCTTTTTCGTAGGGTTTCAAGATTATATTGAACCTGAGAATCCTCCTCTGCAGCAAGAACAACTCCAGCAAGGCAAGCAATTTGATCATGTTAATCCCTGTATTTTCAAGTATTTATGTTGTTTACAAATTCTATGTATGCATTGCTAGTTTGTGTTAAACTATTGTCGTTAGTGGACCTAGTAGATGCATTTCCTTAGGCAAATGATTATCCTGTACTACCATGAGCCTAAGTTATTGCTGTGATTTAGAGTTCGTGGATGAGCTCTTGTCACTTAGTAGTTTTGCGGATTAATTGCTTAGCCATGCTTAGCTTCCGGTAGAAATGGGCGGTTATCGACTTGTCGATAACCTTGATCACACAAATGCTTACTATGTATCTATATTTCGGCTTGATGCTATGTTCAATTTGCAAAAACCCAAAAACTAAAAGCAAAAAGATTTGGACTTGGGCACAATGGTAAGATGGTGTGATTTTGGGTGTGATTGGAATGGTGCCCGGGTCAACAAGGACCGAACATCTTGTTACACTAAACCAAGCATTTTAGCGTACTAACCACACTAGAGGGTATGGGACCTCTCTTGACTTAGTAATTTGGCGTGTATTGGCTTCGGGTCGCAGGGAATCGCAGGAGGGATGGTGCTGGGAGCATTTTAGTGTCTGAAAGGCTTCCCCCGTGATGGCTGGTTGTCTTTCGGCTTGCAATGTAAGCGTATGGATTCCGATCCATACGAGCGGCTCTTGGTTAATACACAATATTGGAAAACGTCTCGTAGGACTTAGCCGTGTCGGCATACCTTCGGAAGTGTGCTTTTGTGGCTTAAAGGCGGTCTGAGGTGTGGGTACATTGGTACACCCCTGCAGGGTTAAAACTATTCGAATAGCCTCGTCCTAGGTTATGGACACGCTTGGCAAGGTCTTTCAAGAGTTAGACTACAACCTGTTAATTAAAACTTGATGGGTGGTACGAATCGGGGATTCGTGCTATGTTGTGGTGGCTATTGGGATAGTCACTTCTAGGTGGTTACTTGTATTTATTATTAATTCGCTGTTATATTCAACATCAAAATAGATTTGCAAACTTGCTTTTAAATGTATTACATTATTGCAAATAAAGTTGGCTTTGTGCAAAATGAGACATATAACCTCCACTTAAATAAGCATGCATGTAGCATATGAATAGGTCTGCTATTCCACACGTCAGTCTTACGAGTACCTTAGTGTACTCAGTTGTCTTGCTTAAATGTAAATTGTTGCAGAGGAAGAAGGTGAGCCCCAAGGGCCTCACTTTTGTGAGCTGTGTTGTGGCGATTCGGCGACTAGCTTGGCGGCCCTGGCCGGTTGCCTTGTGGGTTGTGTTGGCTAACCTGGCCGACTTTTGTTCTTAGCCATCTTATGGCGCTTTTGCTTCATTGTCATTCGGTATATCAGTGTTATTTGGCCGGTCGGCTCTTTTGTAATAACTTTACTTTATGTATGTCGTTGTTGAACTTAGTGTTAAATGTTGTATGGTAATGATGTATAATTTTGTGATGATGAGCATGTGCTGCAATTCTGGGAAGCACATGTCCATCGAGGCTTAGGATATTTAATTAGTAATGCTAGAACCATATGGAGGTTAAGTATTACTAGTTAAATACCCCGGGTCCTCACAAGAGACATGTTTGAAACCTATTTCAAAATAAAGTTCATTTAAAATGAAAATTATTAAAACTGGTTTCACCGGATTTGGAGTTGAGTTGAATTAGATATAAATTTTTGAAGTCACAAGAATTTTTAGTGTACGAATAATTGATTTCCAGATTTTCTTTTAAACTATGAGTCGATAACGTTCGGACTGTCCAAACTAAGAGGTAGGGTTCATTCGGAGTGGTACAAACATCACTCAGACTCATGCAAACTGACAGGTGGGGTCCACTACACAACACGTTTTTCTTTTAAATTCTGGGTTAAGACGTTCGGACCGTCCGAACTGATCCGTTTCTGATCGGACCGGTCCGAACTTCACTTCAACTCAAAACCTACTAACAGGTGGGTCCTACACGTCAGAGACTCTAGCTTATGAACTTAGCCCACCGGTGCACAAATACAATGCACAGGTGGTCAAGGGCCAGGCCCACATGCAAGTGACTCATTATCTATTCTAAGACAGCCATTAACTATTGAACAATCATTAGCAGTTAATGACTAGTGCACAAATCGTAACCACTTCGCTACAGTACGGTCGGAGTACGACAAAACTCCCGAGTTCATTTCCGAGCTCACCGCCTGCGATGTGTTCCACGCTGGCGTGAACCAAGGCCATGAATGGGTTCCTAATAGTCGTGCGCTTCTAATGGTACTGGTGGCGACCTCAATGGCGGCCCGTACCAGCGGCTAGCCAGGGATAGGCGGCGATGCGCTTCGGCCTTATGTGCATGTAACAATCAAGCTCCACATTGTCCATTTTAGCGGGTGCCAAAGCTACCTAGGGACTTAGTGATGCTACCTGAACCAAGAAGAGAGGTCAGGGATGGTTAAAACACCTTGTTGTTGGGACCCAAAAATACGATTTAGGAACCCTTTGTGTATTCTGAACTAATCCGAAATCAGTAGCTAGCTCACACATAAAACAATGATGAAATATCATCCATTTATTCGATCTAACTAAAAAGATCTCAAAGTAACAAGTAATAATAATAACTAGACCTTATGGTTAACGTTTACTTAACTTGTTACGCAGGGCTAAAGAAGCAAATAAACTCCTGTAGTGGAACGAAACTCTTGAAATGGCTAATCAATATGCCCACAGGCAATCGAGTGGAGAACACATCATAATTTACAAAACCTTCATGGTACTTCTGGGCGAAGAACTCTTGAGCAGCTTGATATTCTTCAACTGATCAACAATGGTATAAGCCGTGAGTACATAAAGCACTCAGCAAGTCGTGGGAAAATGTATGCAAATAGTATTCATGCAATGCTTGAACAAAGGTTTGCTGTATGGTTCTTTTGCATAAAGCAGCATTGACGATAAATACAATAAATAGATTGAAATGCGTAATTAAAAAGAATAATAAGTAAGTAAATAATTTCTTTGAAACAACCAGTGAAGTACCCATCCAATTCCCAAGACAACCACTAAGTGAATTACCCGTTCACCAAACAAATATTATATTCATCAAGTGAACTTCTCATTCACACTCCGACACATTTTATAAAAACTCTATCTCCCGTGTGAAATCCCCAAGCACGTCCATAACCGCGGACACGGCTATTCGAATAGTTTACACTCTGCAGAGGTTGTACAGCTTTACCCACATGACATGACTTCTCTAGTTTGTTTGGCATCCGTCAATACCACTACTCACTACCTTAAATAAGCAGTCTAGAGCACGCGACAAGGCCTTTACAAAGTCCTGTTTTGACCCGGTTCTGCTCGCTAAGGTTTCAACACTAAATGTCTCTTTCCGACCAGATAGGGCCCCTCTCTTGCACCAAACACAACCCAAAAAGAACCAAATCAAAACATTGCTAATTAATTAGCCAGGTCCCATCCATACAAGACATGTGGTTGTATGGTTAAGACCTAGTTCAATGGCGCACAAGATTAAGTCCTTGACAAATTACTCAGGCGAGTCTACCACAAACCCATGACGTGCTAACCACACCCCCCAAATCCACAACCCTCTCGCCCGAGTGAAAATCATTTTATTTAACCAAGATCAATATTATGCAACTGAATGCCATTGTTGTGCAACTGAATGTCATCACGACCAGATAGGGGCCCCCTCTTGTGCCATTACGAGTATCCATCTCAGAACTCACGCTTCCAAAAATAGAACTCAGCTAAGATATTGCTAATTAGTTAGTCAGGTACATCCCACACTAGACAAGTGGTTGTACGATATGGTCTAGTTCAATAGCGCACAAGATTAAGTCCTTGAGACTACCTCATCCAAAACAATATGCCTCACGCACCCCCTTTACTGCACAAGCACTCGCTTGAGCATAAATCATTTTATTCAACCAAACCAATGGCAATCCCTGCCATATCACACAATTTTATAATAGCGGCATCGCACCACAATTGGGACAATAGTGACATCACATCTTAGTTGCACAACAATGGCATCGCACCACAATTCCATATATCATTAAGTCAAATTATCAATTTTGAACATGTGAATATGAGTCCAACATAACTAAGTATGACTAAGCATCTCTACGATAACCCATGTGGGTGATACAAATATGACCAACTAATATTGACCATCCTAAGGTGATAAATGATTCTTGGTATTCAAATAATCAATGGAGACATAATGACAGATAGGTGATTAACTATTCTCAAAAGCAGTTGATATAAAGATACATACAATTTGATATAAAATAATATAATTTTGAAATCATAAGTTCAATATGATCAAAGGACTACGACTTGCCTTAACTTTGCTCAGTTACCACAATTGGATCTTTAAAACTTGCTTCTGCCCCTACTCCTTGAAACAGATCGTCTAAATGAGAGAGAAAACAATAGGCGAAGTACAAAAAATCCAAAAGGAAAACAAATAAAATCTAGAATCAACAAAACCAACTCTAAAAGAAAGATAAGCTTTAGATGAATTTAGGAATTTGAACGAACTGAATCAGAGTTCGAAAGAAGGAGAACATACTCTTGGAAGATTTGAGGGAAAAGGAAAAGAGAGAGAAGAAAGAATATTCCTGGAATATTCTATCGACCGAAAAAGAAAAAGAAAAAGGAAAGAACTGAGAAGTGGGACCCACCTATAAGTGACAGAGAGAGAGAAAGATAGATTGACATGTGGGGCCAGCCTAACAGAGAGAGAAAGAGACAGAAAGAAGAAGCTGACATGTGGGACCCACATGTAAGAGAGAGAGGAGCTAGCATAGTGCAGAGGAAGAATAGGGGAGTTGCTGGCAGTGGCTTGCGCTCGACGGTGGCGAGGGAGCAGACGGTGATCACCAAAACAGAACTCCGATGGCACAAGGATCTCCCAGGTGGTGGCAGCAGGGGGGTACAGTGGTGGCAGCGATGGCGACGACAATGGCGGCACGACCACTTGGGCAAGCGACGACGTCAACGAGGAAGTGAGCACGACGGAGAACGCGGAAAGGCAAACCCGATGGCAGTGGAGGCATGTCATGGTTAGAATCACATACAAACGTCGGCCTCGGAATACAACAAGCAACAGCGACTGAATTCAATCAGAGGAATGCAGCGGCAGCGGCGTCCGAATACAACCAGATAACACATCCGAATAAGTGTTTCTGTCCTTAACGAGTCAAAATTGTATTTAAGTATTTCCTTACAAGTTTTGGGAGTCCTAGTATATCTCTAGTTTGTAATCAAACCTCTATTTAAAGGGGTCTGGATGTGTGAGTAAAGCATTGGAAAATTACAAGTCTGTCTTCTCTTTTGTCTTGACTGTATCCGGTCCGGCACAACTCTGATTCTTAAATCTCGCTTCAACTCTTTGCTTTCTTCAACCACAATGGCACCTGGTCGTAACCCAACGTCCAGGCCGGCAGTATCACATACATACGACCTACGCTCAGGCTCCGATCGTGTCAACTTGGTATCAGAGCGCATGGCCGACGATCAATCTGCAACGGAAGCTTTGGCGCAACAGATTGCTAATCTGACAGCGTCGGTGACTGCGCGGCTTGATCGGATGGAGGAAAATTTCGCCAACACCATCGAGCCAACACCATCGAACGTATCTCTAGTTTAGAGAAGAAACCATCAGACGGTATATTACCAGCACCTATTGGAGTGGCGTTTTCGATGATGCACATCAACAGGTGGGAAAACAGGAGGGTAGCAATCCACCGCGCTATCACCGGTTGGATTTTCCAACATACGACGGTAAGGAGGATCCGCTAGGTTGGCTACAATGTTGTGAGCACTTTTTTCGGGGCCAAAAAACTGCCGAAGCTGACAAAGTGTGGTTGGCGTCATACCACTTCATTGGCGCAGCGCAACAATGGTATTATCAGCTTGAGCGTGATGAAGGTGAGCCCAATTGGCACCACTTCAAAGAATTTGTCAATCTGCATTTTGGGCCTTCTATGCGTCATAATCCTCTTAGGGAACTTAAGCAGTTGGTGCAAACTGGGACGGTGGAAGATTATCAGGAGAAATTTCTTGCTATACTTTGCCGTGCAGACCATCTTTGACCTAAACAGCAAGTTCAATTGTTTACTCTGGGTTTAGCAGAACCAATCCGCACGAATGTTGAGCTCCAAAATCCAACAAATCTTCAGATGGCTATGGCACTAGCTCATGCTTATGAATAGCGAGCACAAGTCTCCTCAGCAGGGGTCGTACGTCCCACCCAACCCATTCCCAATGGTCGTTACGCCTCAGCATCTAATCCGGTAGGATTTGGTACTGCTATTGCCCCGAAGGCCGCCTCATCAGTGACTGTTCCTACATCCAAATCTCTATCCAATACACTTGGCTCGGCTCCATCAATGACTCCTATCAACAGCCGATTGCAACGGTGTTACCTCACTCCGGAGGAGATGGTGGCGCATCGTGAGGCCGGATTATGCTACAATTGCGAGGAAAAGTTTGCCCCCGGCCATCGATGCAAGCGATCGCTCTTCGCTTTCACCCGATGACGATCGAGCGTGGATGAGCATGACGATGCTCCTCAACCCCCGAGTATTTCCTTGTATGCTTTGACAGGTATCAAACCTCGTGCCGCTCAGATTATGCAGTTGTCTGTGCGTGTGGCCAATACTATTATGTTAGCATTGCTTGACTCAGGCTCAACGCACAACTTTATTACACCATCAGTAGCTCGTCGGGTGGGCGTCACAATGCAAGATTGCGAAGGCTTGAAGGTGTTAGTGGCTAATGGTGACCGGGTTTCTAGCACCGAAGTATGTCCGGCGCTTCCATTACTCATTGAAAAGGAATAATTCGTTGTCAATTGCTATGCAATTCCTTTGGATGGATTCGATATTGTTCTGGGAGTTCAGTGGTTGAGGACACTCGGACCAATATTGTGGGATTTTGACGCCCTATCCATGTCCTTTTGGCACAATGATCATAAGGTTACGTGGTACGGCGAGGGGGCTCCAAAGTTTGTCACAAATCAGGTTTTTCATCTTGCGGGGCATAATCTCATGGATACTCTGTTGGAGGACTTCAATAGCATTTTTGCCGAGCCCACCCAGCTACCTCTAGCACGTCTTCATAATCATCATATCCGATTGCAACTAGGCACAGCTCCAATGGCGGTTCGACCATATCGTTACCCTCAACTTCTTAAAGATGAACTCGAACGTCAGTGTGAGGCAATGTTAAGTCAAGGCATCATTCGACCGAGCACTTCGGCATTTTCTTCACCCGTTCTTTTGGTGAAGAAGAAGGATGGTACTTGGCATTTTTGTGTGGACTATCATGCCCTAAATACTAATACCATCAAGGATAAGTTTCCTATTCCCATTGTTGATGAATTGCTCGATGAATTGAAGGGTGTCAAATATTTCACCAAATTGGATTTGCGTTCAGGATATCATCAGGTACTCATGCATCCTCCGGATATTGAAAAAACAGCATTTCGTACACATGAAGGGCTCTTTGAATTTCTTGTTATGCCATTCGGGTTGACGAACACGTTGGCTACTTTTCAAGCTCTCATGAACAGTATCCTGCGGCCTTATTTACAGAGGTTCGTTCTTGTTTTTTTTTATGACATACTCATTTACAGTGTGTCTTGGTCTGACCATCTCTGCCATGTTCGAGCTGCTTTGTGTCTTCTTGGCCAACATCAACTTTTCCTGAAACGTTCCAAGTGTCTTTTCGGGGAGACATCTGTTGCATATCTTGGACATGTAATTTCGGCTGATGGCGTCGCCATGGATGAGTCCAAAGTAGAGGCAGTGCGCAAGTGGCCGGAGCCACGTTCCGTACGAGCATTGCGTGGTTTTCTCAGTCTTGCGGGTTATTACCGCAAATTTATTCAGAATTTTGGTTCTATTGTTGCACCGCTTACAAAACTTCTTAAGAAGGCTGCTTTTTCTTGGTCTGATGAAGCTACTCAAGCTTTTTGTGCTCTTCAACAAGCTCTGTCCAGCGCTCCTGTTTTACAATTGCCAGATTTCACTCAACCATTCATTGTCGAATGTGATGCATCGGGGTCGGGCATTGGTGCGGTTCTTCATCAAACTCAAGGAGCCATTGCTTTTTTTAGCCGTGCCATGGCTGCGCAGCATGTTCAACTTGCCGTCTATGAGCGTGAGTTGATCAGACTGGTTCAGGCCATTCGACATTGGAGACCTTATTTATGGGGATGACAATTTATAGTGCGGACGGACCATTATAGTCTAAAGTTCTTGCTCGATCAACGTTTGGCCACTATTCCTCAGCATTGATGGGCTAGCAAGCTTTTTGGTTATGATTTCAATATTGAGTTTAAACCTGGCTACACCAATATTGTTGCTGATGCCCTTTCCAGACAGCACTCTCAGGAGACGTTAGTTTATGCCCTGTCCACTCCTCAGTTCTCATTATTTGATGACTTATGTGCAGAAGTTCAGACCAACCCTGATCTGGCCGAACTGTTTGCTCAATTACGGAATGGGCAACTTGACCCCTCTTGGAGCATTACTGATGGCTTACTTCTTCACAAAGGACGTGTTTATATTCCGTCATCTTCACCATCTTTACAAGTTGCGTTGACAGCGGCTCATGCTAATAGTCACGAAGGTATTCAAAAAACTTTACATCGTCTTTGTGCTAATTTTTATGTGCCGTAAGCTCATACCGTCATGCAAGACTTTGTGCGATCTTGTATCACCTGTCAGTGCAATAAAACTGTCCAGTTACATCTGGCTGGTCTCCTACAACCTTTGGACGTACCATCTCGTATTTGGGAGGATATTGCAATGGATTTCATCGAAGGGTTACCTCAGGTGCATGGCAATACAATTATTCTTACTGTCATCGATCGATTTTCGAAGTATGCACATTTTATACCTTTAGCATCAGAACACCCCAACTCAAAGACGAGCCCGGAATGCAACTACCCTAAGCTGAAATACTAATTTTGTGAACCTCCTTTGTATACGAGGATACTTGGAGGTTCCACACAACAAAAACACAAGTAATCATAAACTAGTCATGAAATCCAATTCTAAGATCTAAACATGAATCAACGATAATGAGCTAAGAATACAAATAACCATATGACTTAAAGTTCTCATCTATGTTCTCATTGATCATAAAGGTACCATCCATGACTAAATTTATTTATTACAAACCAAAAGATGACAAAAGAGAATCATTATTTCTTATAGCAATGAGTTTAATGTGAAGTGCATTATTCGAGTAGTGCTCATCTACTCCCTCCCAAGTGAACCTCATCAACGATCACCTAGAAATAGACAAACAAAGCAAGAGTGAGTCCATGACTCAGCAAGTACAATGATTAAGAAAAACATTCATTCATTGAAGATCAAACATAACATCATTGGGTTCGATCATAACACATTGGATTACTTATGAATACATGATATGAATGCTCAAATCAAGGAATGGATCGCACACACGCCAGATATCGGTATAGCCGGTGAACACCGTCGGTGATCACTCAAGCCCGCATCTTAACAAAAATGCGGGATCCACTTCCGTATGAAGAACGTTTCATACGGTGTCCAACATTGCCCATATTGGAATTAATGGGTCTTATCCAACCATCTTGGAATTGATGGTGGTTCTCATCCACTCCGTGGACGCCAAATGTCAATGAATGCATGCAACAATTAAATGAAATATACCATAACATCACTTCTATTCATGAACTCAATGTATTGAACAAGGCATGAATAATTCATTTCACATGTCTCACAAGTTACCAAAACAACTCATGCTAAAAACCACAGTGCACAAACATCCAAATAAACATGGTACTTGCCTTCAAAGTTGCGGCGTTATTCGGCAACGGCGCTCTTATACCAAGTTTCGCGCCTAAACCAACGAAATAACTTAATAAGAACACCAAAATTCCCAATTCTACTAATCAACGCTATACACCGCTTCCCCGAAGACTCTAGTCGATAATACAAAACTTAAACTGAAATCAACAATTTCTGTCATAACTCAATTCTGGACAGCGGCACGGTAATTGACATATCTTAAGATCTGGAAGTCGAAAAGAGGTGAACCCAATTTCTGTAGCTTCTTAACTGACCAAACTACAAAACTCTAGTTGACGTGGTAAACCAATTTGGCCAATTTAATGGGTTAATAATTGCTTGAACTTTCAGTACAGAAACTGTCTACAGAATGAACAGCAGCAATAAAAGATCATAACTTTCATTAGGTAACTCCAAATTGAATGTTCTTTACCAATCTGAAAAGGTCATCGAATCCTCTACAATAACCTAGTTGGGTGAACTTTCAGATTCAACCAATTTCCTTTCAAAATTTAGGAAATAACCAGACAGTTTATTCTCGTCAGATTTCTGGCAGCAGGTACTAAAACATCCATAACTTTTGACTCGGACCTCGGAATCCAGTGAACTTGGTGGCCACTGAAACTTAAGAACGAGGCCTAGATATCTCTAGGAGACCAAACATTCAGATTCTGCCTAAAAACAACCGAAACAATCCTCCAACATACAGGACAGAACTGAACGAAACGCGGACAGACTGGAAATTAACAAAACTACTCGCCGCTTTAACGAAAGACTTCTAGAAAACCCAAGAACACATCGTTACCCTTGACGACGTGGGAGAAGATGCTGAGCGTGCCTCAAGAAGAAGTTGGTGGTGAATTCCTCTCCTTGAACCACAGCCCACGATCGTCGCCCCCGATCCTTGCAAAGACCGGCAAAGGAGGAAGATCAACACCGCAGCGGGAAGACGACTTGAGGGCACCACCATGGGAGAACACCAGGAAGGGGAGGAGGTTGGGCGCATGGGAGGGGGAGGCCAAAGGGGGTGGCGGCCAAGAAAGGAGGGGCGGCCAAAAAGGGGGAAAAAATTAGGGTTTGGCAAAGGGGAGAAAAGGGGTGGAGTCCCCTTGGCCGCCACTAGGGGCCAAATGGGCCTCTAGCCAGGCCCAGGTTGTCCGCAATTAGCGTAAAACCCTCAATTCGAGACAATTCAATAATCCCAATGCTTCCTCCCTAAAGATCAATTCTCAATCTCAAAGTTTAATCCGAGTATTACACTCTACCCTTTAGCGTGATTCGACCCGATCTAAACGTCATCCTACAAAGAAGATAACTGGAAATGTACTTAGGAATTAAGGTTACACACCTGTCGAAACAAGTCTGGATACTGATCGCGCATGCGAGATTCCAGTTCCCAAGTGGCTTCTCTCTCAGTCTGATGGGACCAAAGTACCTTGACAAACTTCAGGATTTTATTTCTTAGAACCCGCTCTGACTCCTCTAGAATCTTCTCTGGTCGTGACTCAAAAGTAAGGTCCTGCTCAATGTTCAAAGGCTCTAAGGGAATTGCATGCTCGTGGTCTCTTAAGAACTTTCTCAAGATAGACACATGAAACACATTATGAACTCCACGCATGGACTCTGGAAGATCCAAGCGATAAGCCAATTTCCCAATTCGTGCCACGATTGGGAATGGTCCAATGTACCTCGGACTAAGCTTTCCTTTAGTACCAAACCGCACGACACCTCTGGTAGGTGATACCCTCAGAAGAACCTCGTTTCCCACTTCGATTCCAACTCTCGCCTTCTCACATCTGCATAACTCTTCGCCGGCTCTGAGCGACTAGCGATTCTTCCCGATCTCTCGCTACTCTAACCACGGTTTGTTGAACCCACCAGACCTAATACAGCCCGCTCTCCAACTGCATCCCAACACAATGGAGATCTGCATCTCGCCCATAGAGAACCTCAAATGGTGCAGCTCGAATCGGCGTGATAGCTATTATTATAGGCGAACTCGCCAAAGCCGTGATCTTCCCAACCACCCTTCCAGATAAAACACAACACCGAGCATATCTTCTAAGGTTTGAATTGTACGCTCGGTCGACCATCCGTCGAGGGTGGAATGCAGACTAAGACGGAGTTGCGTGCCCAAAGCACTCGCAAACTCTCCCAAAACTTGGAAACAAATTTGGCATCTCGGTGGAAACAATAGTCTTTGGCACCCTGCAACCGCACTATCTCTCGCACATAAAGTGGAGCCAAATCGCCGCAGAGTTGGTGGTTCGAATAGGAATGAAATGTGCGACTTCATCGAACCGATCCACTATCACCCATATAGCATCCTTCCTCGCGAGTGTAGGTAAACCAACCACAAAATCCATGGAGATGTCATCCCATGGCCACACCTAACCTCTAAAGGTTGCAACAATCCTGCCGGCCGCTTATGTTCAGCCTTAACTACCGGGCAGATCCCACACGAGGCCACATCTTTGCGCAATATCGACTTTCATTCTCTTCCACGAAATTCTTCTTCAAATCTTTGTACATTTTGGTCTCACTGGATGTACAGATATCTGGGTACGGTGTGCTTCTTTTAGAATCTCATCTTTAACTCGTGCCCCTGTGGCACACAAAGGCGACCTTTAAATCGCAGCACCGTAATCATCTATACCAAAATGGCCTTGCTTGCCTTCATCTAAGCGCTTCCTCACACACTGGAGCATCCGATCCTGTTGTTGTGCTTCTGCACTGTTCGGAATGGTCGACTCAAGAAGCAAACGGGTCTCGGTCTCGACAAGACCGCAAAGCAAAAAGATATATTCAAACGCTCAAAATCAGCGATGAGACAATCGAGGGTAGGAGGTGTCGCCTTGCGACTCGGGGCATCGGCTACCACATTTGCCTTGCCGGATGATACCGAATGGTGAGATCATAGTCCTTTATCAACTCCAACCATCTCCTCTCGCCTCGTGTTTAAATCTTTCGGGTAAAGATGTATTTGGACTCTTGTGATCGGTGAAAATGTCACAAGATTCGCCATACAAGTAATGGCGCGGATCTTTAAAGCCGCACTCATCACTGCAAGCTCTAGGTCATGAGTAGGATAGTTCTGTTCATGTTTCTTCACCGCCGAGATGCATAGGCAATCACCTTACCATCCCGCATAAGTACACAACCCACCAACTCTAGACGATTCAATAAATAGTGAACCGCTTCCAGGTTCGGAAGGGTGAGAATTGGGCGGTCACCAATCTATCCTTCAAAGTACGTAAGCTTCGCTCACACGCATCCGTCCATCAAACTTGACACCTTTCGTGTCAATCGAGACATTGGTCTAGCAATGGTAGAGAAACCCTCCACGAAACGCCAGTAGTAACCACCAAACCTAAAACTCCTCACTTCTTTTACATTGGTTGGTCTCTTCCATTCCACCACCGTTGAAATCTTACTTGGATCGGCGTAAATGCCCTCTTGATTGATTACATGGCCAAAACCCAACTCGTAAATCCGAATTCACATTTCTTCGCTTGGCATAAAATTGGTTCACTCGTGGTCTCAAGTACCAACCTCAAAGTTGAGTATGTTCTTCTTTCGCCTTGGAATAAATCAAGATGTCATCAATGAATACTACGACTAAATCATCAAGGAAAGGGTGCAACATACTATTCATGGCTTCCATGAAAATCGCAGAGCATTAGTTAGTCCAAATGACATAACCTTATACTCATAATGACCATACCTTGTAGAGAAAGTCGTCTTCTCAATATCTTGCTCGCGAACTCGAATCTGATTATAACTCGATCAAGGTCAATTTTGGAAAATATTTTAGCTCCTTCACTGATCAAAGAGATCTTCAATACGGGCAACGGATATTTATTCTTTACAGCTTGCTTGATTAAGAGCCCTGTAGTCCACACACATACGCCAACTACCGCCCTTCTTCTTAGTGAATGTAACAGAGCTCCCACGGCGATACACTACGCCGAATCATACCTTTGGATAGCAAATCATCCAGTTGCTTTTTCAACTCCTCCGGAATGGTCGTGCCAAACGGTATGGAGACATCGAAATAGGTCGGGTTCCTAACAAGATCTATCCGAATTCAACTTCACGCTCGAGGCATACCAGAAGCTCCACAGAAACACGTCAGAAATTCATTCACCACCGAATATCTTCAATACGAGTGGAGATTCGACTTCTCGCTAAGAGACCAAAGCAACCCAATGTTCGAGGCTCGACGACTAGGAAACAGACTAGCCAACACACACAGGGAATCAAACGGCATACCGCCTCAAACACTAGTTCCTCTCCGACGAGAGCTGCAAAGTCACCGTCTTCCAAAACAACAAATCTTGCACGGTAAAAGAATAGCCAATCCATACCCAAGATAACATCAAAAGGTGATAATCGAATCACCATGAGATTGGCAATGAAATTTTCATCTTCTATAGTGATAGTACAGCCAGGACAAATCAGCAGAGCTAGAAATAAGACCTCCCGGAACCGACCACCACAGATTCGAAATAGATTGCAAACTCAAACCCGCCCTTTAACAAAATCTAAGGACACAAAAGAATAAGTAGCCCTGAATCAAACAGTAACGAAAGCCTCATGTGAATCAACTAATAAAGTACTGTCACCACATCGTATGCCCACGGTGTCGTGGGTGGGCATGGCGTAGACTCCCAAAGGTGTCGGAGCGCAGGACGCACTAACGCTACGAGAGGGAGGGGCAGAACTGCAGCAGTGAGAACGAGGGCGAGCAGATGGAGCGTGGTTCCGTAAGAACCCTGGCCGAGGCGCAGAGCTGAAATCGCGGTGAAACCCATCTCGGTGAGAATGTGGCACAAAAGGTGCAACCAGAGTCCGAACGAGCTCGAGGAGTACTAGAGGACGACGCCGCTGAATCGCTTCCACTTGATGATACTTGTCGGATTCTCGCACAAACGTAAAGCTTGTGGCCTCTCGACCACACCGACGACAAGTCCTCTCGAAAAGAACATTCGACGCACGATGCCCCTCTCCACACTTAAAACATTTCATACCTTGACTCGAATCGGGCGCATTCGAGGTGTGGAAGAAGAAAACGTGGCGCCAAGAAAAGATCGCCGCCGAGCCGGACGGGATGGGCGGCTCCTCAAACCTCTTGGAAGTAGGCCGAGAGGACCCACCTCCACCAACAAAACTCCTCTTCGCCACCACCAACCACCAACAGAAGTAGTGCCACCAGCTGCTTGCCTCTGCGAAGGAGAATTCCTCTCCTGCTCTATCCCTCTAGCCTGCTCAACCACAGTGCTGAAATCACGCAAAACCGAGGCTCCCAAGATCTGACGATACTCCTGAAGGAGACCCCGGCGAAACCTCTTGGCCTTCTCCAAGTCATCACTGGCCACAGCTGGTACAAAGCGTACCAGATTGTTGAACTCCATCTCGCATCGACATCGACCTATTGCCCCGAGTCAACACTAGCAATGATCGCTCCATCTTCTCAATAAAAGAATCCGGATAGTACTTGGCTCGAATCGCGCTACGAAAACTTCCCAAGTAATCGACCTCGTGACTGGGGTCCTAGCGCATGTAACCCTTCCCACCGGATATCGGCTTGACCTTCAGCTGAAAGGCCACAAACGAACCCTTTGCGCCGAGTTCATCTCCAATGCTCGAATCGACGCTCCATGTACCGAGCCAATCTGCCGCTCGAATCGGGTACCGCCCATCAAACGTGTTCAAATGAGCGTCCATCCACTCACGAAGACTCATCCTAGTCTCGGTGGAACTGCGGCAACAACCGGACTGCCATGGCGACAAAGCAGAAAGATCCGCGATGGCCGCAGAGCAACAGAACAGCAGATAAGCCGCCGCACTGCCGACGAGCTGCTCGTTCTCCCTTTGAAGATTCTCGAATAATCGCCGACACCGCTCGAGCATCGCGGCGGCGTAGCTTGAGCTTCCACACCGGTTGAGCACCGAGGCAACCTCCTCATTAACCCCACCACGCAGCTCTTCTTCGCGGACGCTGCGTAAACAATCGACCACGCCCACGATCGCGACCACGATCGGCGGGCGCCACGGCCTCTACCTCTCGCCATCTAAGAACAACACAACGAACAAAGACTAAATCGAACAACGGTTGCACAACAAATAAATCATAACAAGAAAATTGCGAAACAACGAATTGCCCAACCCAACCTATCGTACACAAGGTGTCAATTTAATAATTTTATTTTAACCACGGACCTAAAGCCCGCTCGATACCAATCAGAACACCCCAACTCAAAGACGAGCCCGAATGCAACTACCCTAAGTGAAATACTAAATTTGCAGAACCTCCTTTGTATACGAGGATACCGGAGGTTCCACACAACAAAAACACAAGTAATCATAAACTAGTCATGAAATCCAATTCTAAGATCTAAACATGAATCAACGATAATGAGCTAAGAATACAAATAACCATATGACTTAAAGTTCTCATCTATGTTCTCATTGATCATAAAGGTACCATCCATGACTAAATTTATTTATTACAAACCAAAAGATGACAAAAGAGAATCATTATTTCTTATAGCAATGAGTTTAATGTGAAGTGCATTATTCGAGTAGTGCTCATCTACTCCCTCCCAAGTGAACCTCATCAACGATCACCTAGAAATAGACAAACAAAGCAAGAGTGAGTCCATGACTCAGCAAGTACAATGATTAAGAAAACATTCATTCATTGAAGATCAAACATAACATCATTGGGTTCGATCATAACACATTGGATTACTTATGAATACATGATATGAATGCTCAAATCAAGGAATGGATCGCACACACGCCAGATATCGGTATAGCGGTGAACACCGTCTTCGGTGATCACTCAAGCCCGCATCTTAACAAAAATGCGGGATCCACTTCCGTATGAAGAACGTTTCATACGGGTGTCCAACATTGCCCATATTGGAATTAATGGGTCTTATCCAACCATCTTGGAATTGATGGTGGTTCTCATCCACTCCCGTGGACGCCAAATGTCAATGAATGCATGCAACAATTAAATGAAATATACCATAACATCACTTCTATTCATGAACTCAATGTATTGAACAAGGCATGAATAATTCATTTCACATGTCTCACAAGTTACCAAAACAACTCATGCTAAAAACCACAATGCACAAACATCCAAATAAACATGGTACTTGCCTTCAAGCGTTGCGGCGTTATTCACAACGAAGGCGCTCTTATACCCGGTTTCACGCCTAAACCAACGAAATAACTTAATAAGAACACCAAAATTCCCAATTCTACTAATCAACGCTATACACCGCTTCCGAAGACTCTAGTCGATAATACAAAACTTAAACTGAAATCAACAATTTCTGTCATAACTCAATTCTGACAGCGGCACGGTAATTGACATATCTTAAGATCTGGAAGTCGAAAAGAGGTGAACCCAATTTCTGTAGCTTCTTAACTGACCAAACTACAAAACTCTAGTTGACGTGGTAAACCAATTTGGCCAATTTAATGGGTTAATAATTGCTTGAACTTTCAGTACAGAAACTGTCTACAGAATGAACAGCAGCAATAAAAGATCATAACTTTCATTAGGTAACTCCAAATTGAATGTTCTTTACCAATCTGAAAAGGTCATCGAATCCTCTACAATAACCTAGTTGGGTGAACTTTCAGATTCAACCAATTTCCTTTCAAAATTTAGGAAATAACCAGACAGTTTATTCTCGTCAGATTTCTGGCAGCAGGTACTAAAACATCCATAACTTTTGACTCGGACCTCGGAATCCAGTGAACTTGGTGGCCACTGAAACTTAAGAACGAGGCCTAGATATCTCTAGGAGACCAAACATTCAGATTCTGCCTAAAAACAACCGAAACAATCCTCCAACATACAGGACAGAACTGAACGAAACGCGGACAGACTGGAAATTAACAAAACTACTCGCCGCTTTAACGAAAGACTTCTAGAAAACCCAAGAACACATCGTTACCCTTGACGACGTGGGAGAAGATGCTGAGCGTGCCTCAAGAAGAAGTTGGTGGTGAATTCCTCTCCTTGAACCACAGCCCACGATCGTCGTCCCCGATCCTTGCAAAGACCGCAAAGGAGGAAGATCAACACCGCAGCGGGAAGACGACTTGAGGGGCACCACCATGGGAGAACACCAGGAAGGGGAGGAGGTTGGGCGCATGGGAGGGGAGGCCAAAGGGTGGCGGCCAAGAAAGGAGGCGCGCCAAAAAGGGGGAAAATTAGGTTTGGCAAAGGGAGAAAAGGGTGGAGTCCCCTTGGCCGGCCACTAGGGGGCCAAATGGGCCTCTAGCCCAGGCCCAGTTGTCCGCAATGTGCGAAAACCCTCAATTCGAGACAATTCAATAATCCCAATGCTTCCTCCCCCTAAAGATCAATTCTCAATCTCAAAGTTTAATCCGGAGTATTACAAGCACATCCACATACAACAAGTTATGTGGCTTAGGCTTTCTTTGATGAGGTGGTGCGCCTTCATGGGATTCCGTCTTCTATAGTTAGTGATCGCGACCTGGTTTTTACAAGCAAATTTTGGTCGGAATTGTTTCGGCTCTCAGGAACAAAATTGCATATGATCTCCGCTTTTCATCCTCAGTCCGACGGCCAATCAGAGGTTACTAACAAGATTATTGCCATGTATTTGCGTTGCTTAACCGGGGACAGACCAACTCAATGGATTCGTTGGTTGCCGTGGTCAGAATATTGTTTCAATCTTCTTTACGGGAGACCTTTTAAGGTTGTGTATGGACGAGATCCTCCCTCTATACTTCGTTATTCTGATTTCGCAACTCGATTGCCAGCTGTTGATCAGATTCTACAAGACCGTGACAAATTTTTGGCAGATGTTCGGGAGAGACTTCTTCAAGCTCAGCAATATCACAAACGACACTACGACGCCAAGCATTGTGAACTTCATTTTGATGTTGGTCAATGGGTTTGGCTACGTTTACATCATCGTCGTGCCATCTCTTTAGTTGATCGTGCTAATCGCAAACTAGCACCCCGTTATTATGGTCCATATCAGGTGCTAGAATGCAATGGTTCTGTGGCTTATAAATTGCAACTTCCGACAAAGGCAAAGATTCATAATGTTTTTCATGTTAGTTTGCTCAAACCGTATCATGGGAAGCCACCTGTACAACCTCTGGCGTTACCAACATTAGAAGATGGCCGAGTCATTCCTACACCGCGCCAGGTAACTCGCTCTCACCTGAGTCGAGGTGTCTGCGAGCTTCTAGTGCACTGGACAGGTTTGCCTGATTCCGACACCTCCTGGGAGCCATTGGAAGATTTTTGGCGTCACTTTCCGTCTTTCCAGCTCGAGGACGAGTTGCTTCTTGAGGGAGGGAGAGATGTCATGGTTGGAATCACATACAAACGTCGGCCTCGGAATACAACAAGCAACAATGATCGATTCAATCGAGGAACGCAGCGGCGTGCCGCCGAATACAACCAGATAACACATCCGAATAAGTGTTTCTATTCTTAACAAGTCAGAATTGTATTTAAGTATTTCCTTACAAGTTTTGGGAGTCCTAGTCTATCTCTAGTTTGTAATCAAACCTCTATTTAAAGGGGTCTGGATGTGTGAGTAAAGCATCGGAAAATTACAAGTCTATCTTCTCTTTCGTCTTGACTGTATCCAGTCCAGCACAACTATGTTTCTTCAATCTCGCTTCAACTCTTTGCTTTCTTCAACCACGACAGCACCTGGTCGTAACCCAATGTCCAGGCCGGCAGTATCACATACGTACGACCTACGCTCAGGCTCTGGTTGTGTCAAGGCACGACCGGAGGACAACAGAGGGTGACAGAATGGACAGAGAAACACCACGGCGGCTGGCGGTTTCTTTGGCGAAATCCGGCGAAACGAGGACGAACTTGACGAAGGCGGCTAGGGCTTTCGAAAGAGGACGACGACACGAAGGTTTCGACACGAGCGGCTGCGCTTAAAAAGGTTTGGGATGGGAGGATTAGAGTTGGAGATGGCAACGACAAGGCTGGCACGCGGCAAATGAACTCAGAGTCTAGGAGGAAGCCAGGGTGCTGACAGGTGGGGCCCGCTCAGCAGTGAGAAGAAAGGAGGGAAGCAAGTGGGCTTGCGGCTGCGCACGCGGGAGAAAAGAGAAACAGGCCAGGCCAACAGGGAAGGAAAAGGAACAACCAGGTCGGAAAGAAAAAGGACTAGGCTGAGAGAAAAGAAATTCAGCCCAAAAAAAATCCAGAAAAAGAAAAGACTTTCTGAATTTCATAAAATAGATTAAAGCAAACTCAGCTAAAAGAAATAGCAAATAAACTCCAAAAAATCCTAGAAAATTCTAGAAAATACTCTGGAACTCAAGGAACCCAAATAGAACAGTTTTGAATTTCATTGAAGTTTAGATTATTCACATTAAATTGTTTTAATTTCTGAAAATTCAAATTAAGCTTGAAATTAACCAAGAAATTTAAAATTATTTTTTTATTTTTAAATGCTTCAAAAACATTCCAAAACAGAGCATCTATGGAGATATCAATGGAAAACACATCTACAATGGAAACAAAAGGGCCTTGACTAGGGCATCTTGCGAGACAGGTGAGCCAAAGTACCTGATAAATGATGTTTAAGAACAAAACTCATTGAACTCAACTTTGTGACGTTTTCAGTTCCAGAAATGGATGACATCAAAGGCGTGTCCATCGGTTATGTGATCTGCGACGGGGAGCTCGTCGGGATGTTGTCGCTGTCCGACGACTGCCGGACCGAGGCGGTAGAAGCAATCCGGGAGCTGAGATCACTGGGCATCAAATTAGTGATGCTCAAAGGGGACAGCACTGCAGCAGCTATTCATGCACAGGAGCAGCTCGGGGGTGTACTACAGGAGCTCCATTCCGATCTCCTCCCAGAGGACAAGGTCCGGCTAGTCGGCGGCCTCAAGGCGAGGGCCAGCCCGACGATGATGGTCGGCAGTGGCGAATCCACCAGGGAGGCTTCGTAAGGCTGAAGCCTCACCTCCACCGGCTGGCGGACCCCCACACCTTCCAAGTTCGGTAGTTCCTTCAGTTCTTCAACCTCCGGCTCTCCGGCGTTGTGCCAAGAAGAAGAAAGAAGCGGGTCAAGCACAAGCAGGCAACCGAAAGTGGAACAAAAGCATGTGGGCCTTGCCCTTGCCGAAGCCCAAGCCTAACTCACACTCTCACATCCACCGGTCCTGCGGTCACACGGCAGTTCCCGTTCCAAAATTCCCCAATCCAACAAAATCCCCATTCAATCGAGCAACCACACATTCAATCGAGGCTACGCACGCACCTGACGAGTGACGACCTGAGCGGCAGAGCCGGAGGGAGCTAGGGAGAGCCACCGTGGTCCATGCGTCGTTGCCAGTAGCTGGACCGCCGAAGCCCGGAGGAGGCCAAGGAGGGAGGCTGTCGGGGCGTCGGGCCGAGCCGCCGAGGCAGGGAGCCAACCGGTTGAAGGGGAGGTGGATTTGGGCGGCCGACCGGGGAGGGAGGCGGATCTGGGCGGCTGGGCCGAGGAGGAGCGGCGAGCCGCGCCGGGTGGGGATAGGGGAGAGGAGCCGAGGCGAGGCGGAGGCAGAGGCGGATCTGGGCAGCCGGAGCCAGCAGCAGCGGCGCGGGTGGCCGGGTGGGGAGGGGAGCCGAGGTGATTTGGGGAGGAGGAGGCGGAGCCCGAGGCGATTTGGGAGGGGAGGGGAGCCAGGAGGCGATTTGGGGAGGGGAGGGGAACCCTGGAGGCGATTTGGGGAGGCACCGAGGGGGAGCAATGGTGGCCCAGCTGGGGATTCACCAAGAATGTAAGAAGTGCTGAGCTTTAAGTGTTGAGAGGATGAGTTGATCAGAGGAAGGAGCCAAGGAGTCAAGTGCTCAGAACTCATTGCCTGTGCTGGTATATACTTGTTGCTTAATTTAATATGGTATATACTCAATTAGCTATTAATTCATAGGTTTGCAATAATGGAGAAATGAACTTTGCGCAATTATTTTACAAGTAATTCAAGTTGTACTCCCCCAACTGATGAGAGCGCAATTCAACCAAAGAAACCTCGACTAGAATTTAATCCGGATGAAATTATTGCCGATCCGGCGCATCGTATACCAATAGAAGATTTTGCCAATGAAATTAGAGATGAAGTGAGGAGGACATATTTGTTGAATGGTCCAACTCAAGCAATTGGACATACCTTTCCGAAGACATTGGATGGCAAAGTGTGGAGATCCTTTCAAGAATCATGGTTTAATAAGTTTGATTGGTTGGAATATAGTGTGAAAAAAGATACTGCTTTTTGTTTCTATTGTTTTCTTTTCAAAAAAAAAACAGTTACAACCAAACACATTTGGTAATGATGTATTTACAAAAGTTGGGTTCTCTCGTTGGAAGATAGCTATAGATGCTTTCAATAAACATGTTGGTGGTCCAAATAGTTTCCACAACATCGCAAGGGGTGAGTGTGATGACTTCAAGAATCAACGGTCAAGTGTATCTAGTAAAATGAGCACATACTATAAGGAGGCCGAAATTGCATACAAAATTCGTTTGACTGCATCTTTAGATTGTGCAAGATATCTAATAGCGCAAGGTGAAGCTTTTCGTGGACATGACGAATCCTCCACTTCCATCAACAAGGGTAATTTCAAAGAGCTGTTGGATTGGTACAAGGATTAGGAGGAAGTGAAGTATGCATTTGATACAACTCCCGGGCATGCAGTTATGACTTGTGCAGATATTCAAAAAGAGCTTTCCAAAACTTGCACACAAGAGGTCACGAAAGTGATTAAGGGTGAGATTGGAGATAGGAATTTTGCAGTGCTTATTGATGAGTCTCGAGATGTATCAATAAAGGAGCAAATGGCGGTGATTGTGAGGTATGTTGTACATCTTTGTTTTAGTCATTCAATTTTTACATTGTTGTATTGTACTATTGTTCTAACTTTGCAAAATTTGTGGTATGCAGATTTGTGAACAATCAAGGGAAGGTCATGGAAAGGTTTCTTGCCATTAAGCATATCACAAGTTGTACATCTGCGGCATTGAAGGATGCTTTGGTTGGTTTGCTTAATCATCATGGTTTATCTATTTCTAGGCTTCGTGGGCAAGGTTACGATGGAGCTTCAAATATGAGAGGAGAATTTAATTGCCTGCAAAAACTTATTCGGGATGAGAATCCAAATGCTTTCTATGTCCATTGTTTCGCCCATCAGTTACAATTGGTGGTTGTCACGGTTGCAAGTTGTAGCAGAGCTATTTATGATTTCTTTAACTATGCTCCCCTGATAGTTACGGTTGTTAGTGCATCTTGCAAGAGAAAAGATGTGTTGATTGAAAAGCATCATGATATCCTGTTGGAGAAGTTAGAGAATGATTTGATATCTGCTGGGAGAGGGCTGCATCAGGAATCTGGCATAGCGAGACCTGCAGATACTCAGTGGGGCTCACATCTCAAAACCTTGCTTCGTATATACCAAATGTGGGAGACAGTTATGGATGTGCTAGAACTTATAAGTGAAAATGCTTGTCAAAACACAAGTCATGGTGCAGCAGCAAGTTTGATGAAAAACATGGAATCAAATTTGTGTTCATCGTGCATTTTTTGATAACATTATTGAGCATAACAAATGAGCTATCACTTGCTTTACAAAGGAAGTATCAAGACATCGTTGAAGCTATGGGCTTGATACAGGATGTGAAAGAACGCTTGCAAGATATGAGGGATAATAGGTGGGAGCCATTGTTCGATCAAGTCAAAAGCTTTTGTGAGGTATATGGGATTGGTGTGCCAAATATGAATGATGTCATTGGAGTTATGGGTAAATCTATACATCGGAAGCATACAGTAACTCAACATCATTATCACAAAGTTGATATTTTCAATGCTGCTCTTGATGCAACTATGATTGAGATGTATCATCGCTTCAATGAAGTTTCCTCGGAGTTATTGGTATGCATGTCTTGTCTTGATCAAAGCGACTCATTCTCTAAATTTAATGTTAATAAGCTTATTCAACTTGCTGATATTTATGCTGATGATTTCACGATGGCTGGTCGATTCTTGTTAAGAAATCAGCTTCAAACCTTCATTCTCAACATTAGGATAAGTGAGAAATTTCATAGATGTCCTAATATTTCAAAACTTGCTCAATTGATCATTGAAACAAAAAAAGATAGAACTTTTTCATTGGTATACCGCCTCATCAAGCTGATATTGATCCTTCCAGTGGCAACGGCATCTGTTGAGAGAATATTTTCGGCAATGAATATTATCAAAGCAGATTTGTGCAACAAGGTATCGAATGAGTGGCTGAATGATTTGATGGTGTGCTATACCGAGCGAGACATATTTAGATCCATTGATGATGATGCAATCATAAAATCCTTCCAAGGCATGAAAAATCGCAGAATGAATTTCCCTCGTGAAAGTCGTGATTCAAGCTAGCGTTTTAGTGGTATGGTTTTTTATTTTGAATGTTCATGATCATTTAAGTACAATTTACTATTGTATCACTAATTTTTCTAATTTTGATGTACAGATTGTTACCTGCTGGAACCATATTTATATATTTTAGGGATGCACTTTCCATCAGCGAATAGCGAAGTACCTCCATTGTATTTCTTTTTTTGCTTTGCTTTTATTCATGTATGAAACTATAAATTTGATTGACAAAAATACAAAACTACGTTCGTTACAAATTAGTTTAGCCATTCGAGGTTTCAACTCTTTCAGTCCACCCTCCATTTTGATCCTGAATTCGCCACTGATGGTCGGCGACGGCATGAACGACGCCCGGCGCTGGCCATGGCGGACGTGGGCGTCTCCATGGCCGTGTCCGACTTGGCAGCTGCCATGGTGACCAGCCACGCGACGCTCATGTCCAGAGACATCCTCAGGGTCCCCGAGGCCGTAAGGCTCGGGAGGCGCACCCGCCGGACCTTCGTCGTCAACGTGGTGTCATCGATTGGAGCGAAGGCCGCCGTCCTCGTGCTTGCCTTTGCGTGGCGCCCGGTGCTGTCGGCGGCCGTGCTCGCTGACGCCGGGACGTGCCTGCTCGTCGTGCTGAACAGCAAGCTCCTGCTGAGGGAGAGGAGGAACGGCGGGAAGGATGAGGCGTGCCGCTGGACGGCGAGGTCCCTGGCGATGAGGTCTCACCGTCTCAGCTTGCTGGCGCCGGTGCATCCAACGCTGCAAGAACCGCGAGCGTTCAGAGACCATCTGGCCGTGAAGGAACCAAAGATTGCCATCGCTGTCAGAAGCCAAGCGAGTCGCCTAAGAACACGGTCGGGAATCTCGTGATCGACATCCCAGATGGCCGTGAGCATCAAGAAAAGCGGACGACCAAGGCGCGTACGACGGCGAAGGGCGTGGTCGCCGCCGGGTGTGTTGGAAATCTATTGATCTACTCTCTGTTTTCTGCTAGCCTTTTTGTCGGACGAACAAACAGGAGCCTGAACTTCAGAGAAGAAAACAGAGAACACACAGGGTTTTTTGCTGCGCAACAACTACATTGCGTCTTTTCCTTCTGCTCCACTAATACATATTAGACTCCTTAAATAAATGAGCTAACAGTGCCCACGTCTAACTCCCACTATCCTAAATTTTTGATTCCATTAGCCCAAGTCACGCACATCCAACTACCTTACTGATTCTTAACCCCTAACCGATTCTCACGCCAGGCCGCTAACAGATGACACATGCAACATGTACCACTACATGCAAATGATCACTTCACTAGCACCCAACATATAGATGCAAAACTACTACTTTGTCAAGATTAAACCCAACAGGGTGTTGCAGGCTTGCAGCAGGCAGCGCCGACGATGCGACTGGACGTGACGCTTCCGTGGCGCCTACCGCGACCTGCGCGCGTCGCAAGAATGTTACGCCGGTGCAAGAGGAGACAGCAAGGAAGCTGGTGAAAAGATAGCTGCGCGAGAGCCTGTTGCGACAAGGGAATTAAGATTGCTGCATGAGTCTGATTCTTTGCAGGGATTAGTGCAAGAATGTAAGGTGCTGCTGATCTAGTGGTGAAGATGACAATCTCCAGTGCAAGTGAAAGGCTGATGTTGCAATGCAAGTGCTGTAAGAATTCAAGTGGTGCATCATGTAATGTTCCTCACTTCCTTGTGCTAGAATTTACCGTGCATGCAGGATTTATTTGCCGATTTTTGTGTAGTCGCTTTTATACAGGCTGTTGTGCTCAGGTGCGAAGCGTATAGCTACCATGTTAACGACCATTATGATCCTGATCCTGAAGTAGTACTGTGTAAAATATTGACCTAGATCCTATAATCTCTAAAATCACGATTTTGCAGTTGCGATCCTACCATGATCCAAGCATCCCGATCCTGTCAACCCTAAAACAATCCGGGCTACCTTAGCTGTAGGGTGGAGCATGGTTAGAGCTATTGAGGAACCGTCGCTGGCGAGTCCAGTCCGAGCGATTACCTCGTAGACAAGCATAGAATTGTAAGAACAAATACAAGAACACAAGAACGAACAATAGATGAACACAGAGATGTAGGGGGCTTCTTGCTTCTCTTTATTGCTCTTCTCAAATAATGAACGTGTACATTAGTTGGGGGTCCCCCTCTCCTATATATAGGCTACGGTGGATGAGGTGCCCACATGGGCCAGGACTCCTGGCCGGGCCCAGTTTCTTAACACTCCCCCTTGGGCTCTCATCCTTTATGTCCATGCCTCGTCAAAACTCCATAAAAACCCAGTGGGAAAAATTTGGAGAAAGAGTACATGAAACATGTTCTGCTATGCTGCACGAATTACCTCATTAAAAACCTTAACCGAGAAACTTCAGGAAAACTCGTCAAGGGAAAAAGAGTACAATCCACCCAATCTCATTTAATCTCCATGATTTGCTCCTTGGGTACTCGATCTTCATGATCAAGCTTTAATAATGAGTTCGTGAAGGTTCTCCCCCTGAATTATGCACTTCTCTAAGTCTCATCATTCCAATTCCACGTATGCATCTTTCAAAGCTAGATGCTGAGGGTGACTTAGTGAATAGATCTGCAAGATTCTCACATGACTTAGTATGCAACACTTTAATTTCGTTCATCTTTTGCATTTCATGAGCATAGAAGAACATGGAGTTGATATGCTTTGTGAGAGAAATTTTCACATAACCCATCTGCACTTGTGCAACACAAGCTGCATTATCTTCATAGATAATAGTGGGGGTTTGCGCGGTATTCAATCCACACGACTGCTGGATGTGGTGAATCATCCACTGAAGCCAAGCACATTATCGTGAGGCCTCATACAGTGCTATCATTTCCGAGTGGTTCGTCGGAGTCGGTACAAGACTCTGCTTAGATGATTTTCATGGAATTGCAGTTCCACCACATAGGAATACATAGCCTGTTCGCTATTTGGCTGTATGCGGGTCCTACAAGTACCCGTCATTTGCATTGCCATTCATAGTTAGGTCTTGGTTCTTTCTATAGAACAGACCAAGTTCATTGCTTCCTTTGAGGTATCGGAAGGTGTCCTTCATTTCCTGCCAATGCCTTTGGTAGGTTCTGTACTATACCTTACTAATAGGTTCACGGCAAATGCAATGCCTGGTCTAGTACAGTTTGTTCAATACATGAGTGTTTCTATCACACTTAAATATGGGAATTCCGGTCCCAGGACTTCCTCCCCCTCTTTTCTAGGTTTGTACGGGTCCTTGTCTTGCTGCAAAGATCTCCCGACCATTAACACTTTCAAAGGGTATGCCTTTCCAAAATCAAGCCTTTCTAACACCTTCTGAGTGTAGGTTGACTGATGTACTAATATCCCTTCAGGGGCATGTCCAAGCTGCAAGCCTAGGCAATATTTGGTTTTACCCAAATCTTTCATTTCGAACTCCGACTCCAGGTAAGAGCTTGCTTTCTTAATATCCTTCAGGGTTCCGATGATATTCAGATCATTTTCATACACTGAGATTATACAAAATCCATTCTGGGACCGTTGTATAAATACACAGAGATTATTTTCATTGTTCGTGTAGCCTTTCGTGCATAGAAAGTCGCTTCAAGCGATTATACCACATTCTGCCTAATTGCTTAAATTCGTACAATGACTTTCTGAGTTTCACACTGTACATATTTCTATTTGCTCTATCTTGGTTCGGGACAAGGATACATTCAGGTATCTTTATATAAATGTCCGAATCCAATATTTCATAAAGGTATGCTGGTACCCCATCCATCAATTTCGCTTCTAACTTCAAGTTCACTGCCATTGAGATAAATATTTAAAGGGAGTTCCGCCCATGACCGGGGAATAGGTTTCTTCATAATCATCTCCTGGATGTTCAATGAAACCTTATGCAACGAGCCCCTTTTTTTTCATTTCTCTTTCGAACAAATACCCACTTATGCCCTACAGGGTGCACAAGGGGAGACATGCGGCTTACAGGCCCAAACATCTTTCTTTTATTCGGAGAGAGTAATTCAGTTTCTACTGCCTTCTTTCAATCTGATCTTTCTTTCATTCAGCGAGTGATGCAGGCTCTGGATCAAGATTGATCATTGTGGCAAGTTTCTTTGCAAAGTAAATGTCGACATTGGCTGTTGTCATATTCAAAGGTTCTCCCGAGGTCATAAAGTTTATAACTATTTCTTCAAGGGGCGATTCTTTTAATGCTTCTACTTGCTCACCGCTGCTTCCAATTGCGGGGCAAGTCCCTTTAGTTTTTCAGCTCCGATGTGTGCGCACACATCCATGCCGATGTCTCCTTCTTGGGGATGTTCAATTCGTATGCCTTTTCGAAGGTTCCATACCGATGCAGTCTCAACCGGCTCCCTTCCGTTCGGGCACTTCGGTGATCGGCTGTGTCAAGTCCTTCTTATCCTTTTTCACCAGGCGTCCCCGGTTACTTTGGATTCGAGGGACCGGAGTTCTCGTCCTTTCAGAGGCCTTAGGACGGGATTAGGGATACCTTCAATGGTATTTCAACCCTCTCCGGTGCATTGCTTGCAGGCAAATGCTACTTATTCACGCTCTTCAAATCACTAAAGTAGTCTGGCTGTTGATTCGCTAATACTTGCAAATCAATTATCTTTTGGACTTCAATTGTCTTCTAGACTTCAATTCAGTTATCTTCTGGACTGCAATTATCTTCTGGACTTCTCTATTTGCTTCACTAGTACGCGGGTCATATGCATAGATTTCAATTATCTGCTGGACTTCAATTGTCTTCTAGACTTCAATTATTTCCCGACATTATCATCAAGGGTTGATTTCCTCCCCCTAATGACGGGAAACTAACCTCATCTAATGTACTATCAGCGAATCGGGCATTATACAAATCTCCAGTCATATGGTCCAAATACTTGATTATGGATGCTATCTCATAACCAACGTATATCCCAGACTTTCGGAGAAGACCCATTGCAGTTCACTGCGGTGGTGGTAAAGGTATATAACCCTTGCAACCAAACCTGCGAAGATGAGTAGTTTTCTGTGCTGACCCTTGCGCTAGTTGCATAGGTGGATGGATGTTATAAGCCGACGGTCTAAAAATGATGTGAGATGCTGCGAGCAGGACTGCGTGTCCCCAACATGTAGTTGGTAAGTTACAATTCTTCAAAGTTCTGCTAGTCCATTCTGGGTGCGGACATGCGGTACAAAATGCTCAACTTTAATTCCCATTTTCATGCAATAATCATCAAATGCTTTCGGAGTAAGTTCTCCGGCGTTGTCCATTCAGGTGGACTTCTCATGATGATCAGGGAAAATATTTCTAATTTAATTATCTGCGAGATTTAGCTATGCAAAAGCGTCATTTCTCGCAGACAATAAACATATATGCGACCATTCCGAGGAAGCATCGATGAGCACCATAAAATACCTAAAATTACCCTTACAGGGGCTATATAGGACCGCAAAAGGTCTCCCTGGATACGGTCCAGGAATGTAGGGACTTCATCCTTCGCTGTCAGGGCAAAAGGTCTAATAATTAATTTTCCGGTGGCACATACAGGGCACACAAAATCTTCCTGATTCAAAAAATTATTTATATTCATATTATGTCCCTGTGAATTGTTAATTATATCTCTCATTATCATAAGACCTAGGCGGCATAATCTATCATGCCAGAGATAGGTAAGTTCAGAGATTCTAAATACGGTTTCCAAGGCAGTATAGGCTGCAGGTGCCTTAATATTAGTGTAGTATAGCCCAGTTTCATATGAAGGAAGACATTCTAATGCTATTATTCATTTTCTTCACGCTTTGTAATGAGCAGGTATTCTGTACCATACTCTTCTTCAGTCTCTACGTGGAAACTGTTAGCGTAAATATCCTTAAGAGTTCAAGTCGATTCTGGGTACAACAAGTCTTCTTCAATGACCAAAGTTGTGCCCATTGAGAGTATAATTATGGCCCTTCCTGAGCCTATTATACAAGTATCTCTGCATGCGATTGTCGTAAGACTACCAAAGATTCTTGCCGATCGATCAAAAATTTTGTTTCTCTCAGGATGGTATTCGTTGTGCCGCTACATGCTAAGCACATTTCCTCCATAGGGCGCCACACGCGTTCTAATATAATGTACTTTATTAATATGTAGTAGAAAACAAGCAACACATAAATAAAATACTTCAAATATCAGAACATAACTTGCTATTATAAAGACGGGAACATAAGCCTTGCAGGACTCATGATAAGAATTTAATGTTTTGCTCTGCTAGAGCTTGCAACCATTATTCAATAATTCAAAATTCTGCTTCAATTGCAAACTGCAGGTTACTATAAAAGATTCGAGTGCAATGCATGCATTAGATCTAATAGGCGAAGTATTCAGGAATTTCTGCCTAAATCGGCTCCATGCGCGATCTTCTCCCCTTGGGCAGCTACGGCTGTGGCCGCTGCGATGTCCAAAGGAGGGATGATAGGGGCTGCTACTGGGCTGTCCACATCCATAAGTGCAACTAATAGGTGTGGGTCCTGTATGCCTTCAATGGCAAGGTGTAAAATATGTTGTCATCTGCCCTTCTTCTTAGACTAAAAAACATCAATAACGTGCGACACACTACCTTACCCTTCTTGCTCCTCTCATTCGTGAGAGGTTTCATCACCTTGTAGCTGCTAGCAGTGGCTTCATGACCAACATTGCTATTAGGTGGCTGCGAGTTGTAGTTCTTTCTTAGAACATCATCTTGAGTTTCTGCAACTTGCAGGATGTCAATTAATTAGGCATACTTCATGTAGCCGTCTTGACAATAGTTGCTTGCGGATTGCACCGCGTTTGGGTGAAAGGTAGAGAGTCTTCTCAATCTTCTACTCATCTGTGATTACATTATCACAGAATTGAAGACTGATACAAATTTTATACAAAATCTGGCCATGTTGGGTCAATTCTTCGAACTATTGGTTCGTGATGCCAGTCATATTCATATTCATGCAAAAAGTTCAAAGGATTACTGCTAGTAATCTGCATAAAATGGTTGCAAAATTCTCATAATACTCTTCGAACTCCTGGTTCGTGATCCCGTATTTTTCTATGCATTTTTCATGATTTACTGCTATTTTCAGTGATTAAAAGCAATATATACAATCACAGATAATCAAAAACAGTAAATGCGATACATAAATTGCATAGAAATAACAATAACAAAGTTAAACATGCTACAAATGCAAAAACTGATTCAAAATTGGATTCCCGAGACTCTTTTCTACTGGAAAAGGTATTTTCGGCGAAAACTGCAAGTTTCAGGGGTTAATACGCAAAATTTTTAGTTCTGAGAAAAATTGCGCGTAATTTTCATATCTTTCGAGGGGTTTTCCGCAAAATTTTCAGTTCTGAGAAAAATTACGCGTAATTTTCATATCTTCCGAGGGGTTTTCCGCAAAATTCCTTTATTCGCGAAAATTCGGCGCAATTATGAACACTTCAGGGTTCTTTTTGCAAAAATTCCGAGTTTCCCTTTTTTTTTCAACCGAACCCCTTTTTTTTTCTCCGGAAAAATACTTTCTTGGTCGGGCCGTATTTCAAAGCCCATCCGCCCGGCTCATCCGGCCTTTTGCCCCGGCCCAAAATGGGGCCCATGCGGCCGGCCGAAAGGATGAGGGGTCAGATTAGGTTACCCTATGCCCTTGTGAAGCATGGCGCGCGCGGTTCTTCGCGTGAAGCCGGCGGTGCGGGCGGGGTGGAGGCGGCCGGTTGCGTGCGGGCGGCGGCCATGCGCGCGGCGCTCGGTGGCCGTCGCGCGGCGACGCGCCGAGGCGACCGACCACGCATACGGGCGGCGGCGACCCGCCGCCATGGCGCTGGGAGACCACAATGAGCCGAGGCGCCGGCGGCGGCGGCGGACGGCCGGCGCGACCGGCGGCGCGGCGCGGCGCGACCGGCGGCGGTTTGAACGCACGACTCGGGGGGATCGGCGCGGCGGGAGCGGTGCTCGGCCGACAGCGCCCCCTCTTCCTTTGTTTTTTTTTCTTTCCTCCGTTTTTTTTTTGCTGTTGGTGGCCGGCGTCCAAGAGAACTGAGGTGCGGCGGCCGATTCAATGCGGGGCCGGCGTGGCGCGGCGCTGCAAGGCCGACGGGCGCTCGTGGCGAGGCGGCGCAGCTGAGTCCGACAGCGCGTCACGCGACGCTGCGGCTACCGGCTTCGAGCTCGGTGGGGCGGGCGCGGTGTGGCTCGGCTTTTGCGGTCGGCCGGGGAGCGGCGGCCCCATGCGGCGGCTACGGGCAGCCACGGTTCGGCGGCCCCCCATGTGGCAGCTACGGGCTACCGGGGTTCATGGGATGGCCGGGCGCGGCTCTTCATTGCCAGCAGCCCCCCTTTTTTTTCTTCAAGTTTACTGTTCATTCATGATTATTGTTCATGTACAATTACTGTTCATGCGATTAAACCCGTTCCTGCAACTACCGATCGGCTTGGCCGGCGACTTCAAGTCGGCTCGCGGTAGATTAGACGGATTTACAACTTTCAATCTACGGTACAATCGACATCCGCTCTTTCATGCAATCTATCGATCGGCATTGTGCTGGCGACTACAAGTCGGCTCGCGACAGATTAGAGCAAATTTGCACCGTAGAAAAGTTCTAGAAAGCAGCAATTGAATAATTGAAAGCAATCTAGAAACACGATTCAATCTACGAGTGTCGTTCATCGACGGTTACCTTTTCGATGCGAGGAGAGTCGATCGTGCTGATAACGTATTGAGGAACCGTCGCTGGCGAGTCCAGTCCGAGCGATTACCTCGTAGACAAGCATAGAATTGTAAGAACAAATACAAGAACACAAGAACGAACAATAGATGAACACAGAGATGTAGGGGGCTTCTTGCTTCTCTTTATTGCTCTTCTCAAATAATGAACGTGTACATTAGTTGGGGGTCCCCCTCTCCTATATATAGCTACGGTGGATGAGGTGCCCACATGGGCCAGGACTCCTAGCCGGGCCCAGTTTCTTAACAAGAGCCATGGTGAGCCATAACCTCCCCAGCAACCGGTGGGGGCTGGTAGAAATACAAACCGGTCCATAAGAAATTGGTTTGGATGGATTTTGTTAAAAAAATCGAATTTATTTGAATTTTACTTGAAATTGTTTTTTTAAATTTAAAATCCAAAAAATTCAAATTTTGATTTTAAAATTTCGTCCGAAATTTTTCGATTTTCGGCCTTAGCGGCCTTACCCTTGTTGTTGCCTCCACCGATTTAACCAATTAGGCTGGCTTGTTTTGGTAGCACGACGACAGTTGCTGCTTGTTACTCACCAATTGAAGCATCAGTTTACTTGCTGGTTGTTGCTCCGTGAATTCGTCGCCTCCGGCTCTTGCGGGGGGTGAACCGCAGCCACAAAACAACTAGACAAGGCATTGCGACAGCTGACGAAGCACGATGCATCCGCAGTTCCGCACACACAGCTGGCCCCTTGAGACTTCACTCAAGCTCCGCCACCTACCTAGCCATCTTCGACAATCTTCAGTTCAGCAGTGTGTACTCGGTACGACGAGTTTGCTGCGGCGCTGAATTTGAGCACAGGTTATTGGGTCAGAGTCAAGCTCTGACAGCGAGCCACGCATTTCTCATCTCTCAGGACACCTGCACCATCATGATTCATGCCCGTGGTTCGTGGATGGCAACAGAGTGGCGACATCCGTTGAAAAGCATGCAGACTTCAGATCGATCGAGGCTGCAATTTCAATTCACACCTGCACGATCTGTACTCCCAATTTGCATGTGCGAAGCCAGGAACTATATATGGGTTGAGTCGAACAAAGGTGACTTGACTACTCTTTTACATTATACACGGAACAAAGAACACAAAGGATATACTTGCAAGATAGAGGTACGTACTTAAAGTCCGAAACAAGTGCAACTTGAAAAGAGGCCGTATTATGCTTGAAGTTTCCTTAGCATAAATGAACAAGAGGAATAAGAAAGTTTTTTTAGATGGGACGGGATAAAATTTATTTCCCACACTTTAAATTTAAAGTAAAAGTGAGACTCGAACTTAGGTAGGTGGGTGAGTTCACAACCTTGTGTGCCCACCATTGCACCCTAAGATAGTTCTCATAAGAAAGTTTCAAAAACAATTATTGTTCCTAAGAAAAAACAAGAAAAGAAAGTTTTTCACAGGATATGGGATCCAGGGCTCTCGCCGGTCTCCCCTCCCTCTGTCATTTCCAATTTGTCCACAAACCTGTTAGGAAAAGAGTTTCTAAATATTCTACAAGCATAAGTAAACAAACATAGCTTATTTTACTCAGACTACACTTAAATTTAGTTTAAATATTACAAATGCAAAATTGAGAAGAAAAGAAGAATTTTTTTCTTTTTTTTTCTCTTTGTTTGCTATAATTCATTTATTTCTGCATCAACACCTAGAACCCATTTTTCATTGAGCAAAATCTTAACTATGCCCATTTGGCCAGCATGGACATGAGGCCGGCCCCAACCAGCATGGACAAGTTGATCCCGAGCTGCAGCTTCCCTCTGCTCTGCACCTTGGGGTTCATGAAGTCCTCGGCGAGGAGGTCGACGAGGGCCATGTAGATCAGGATCCCCGCCGCGACGGAGTTGAGGAGGCCCTCCACTACCAGCGCCGTCGGGCTGTTCTCATTGTACACATTCGATATGCCATAGCCGACCATGATGCCCACCGGCGTGGTCAGGCAGAAGAAGAGGATCATGGTCACGATGGACCTCACCTTGAACTTTGCCTGGATGAATAGCCAATCGAGTTAATTCATTGTGCGGTTAATCTATTAAATTGAATAATATATAGAGAACTGCTATACATCTTTCAATTTTAGCTCTCTGTTATTGGTGAGAGAGAGGGAAAGAGGGTGGGAAGTGAGATTGGGTTAAGGATATAGGGGTAGGAGTGATATCTGGAGCATTGGATCTCCATCTGATGGCCCAAAAAGTGACTGATTTTCAAGAAAAAATCAGTCGCATGTTGTATAGACACTCCCTAATATATATTCAGCCGTGAAATGGCATATAAGCAAATAAAATCCATTAAAACACAGAGAGGTATAACTGCAATTTTTAGATCTTGAGGAGGGGGGTCATGGCACCTGCTAGTCCCCACTCCCTCGCCTCAGGCTATTTTTCGAACATCAAGATTTTGCGGGAATTATGTAGAAAAACGTTCAAGAGCTGGTGCAAAAAATCATATTGAATTATAATTCCCTTTCCAAACAAATGCCTAAATGAAAAATGCAAACTAATGTGTCACTTTTTTGCTTGACTACATTACTGGGTACAGGGAACAAATCCTAACAGGAACACAACTTTAACCTCAAACATCTACCCTACAATTTTGGCATCCCAATGATGTTATGCAGTGCTTGTTTTCGAACCATCCGAAGTGCCCTGTCTGTACTTTGTTCTTTCTCATCAGTATCAGATAACTTTTCTAAATATCTTCAAGCTCCAGTGCTCTCAATCTCTTCACACCTCTCAAGTCAAACATGCCTTTCACATCAGAGCATCATAGTACTCTCTTTTTCAGAGCAACTAGTCTTTGTTCATATGTGTTTTTTTCCACTTTTGATGGAGACCATACATACTAAATTTCATGCCTAGCATCTTTCCAATATACATACGTGGAAAGGTATGTTCTTTAAAAAAAAATAGTCATGGCTAGGTATTAAATGCAGGTCGAGCAATTTTTTTATTTAACATTTTTAATTTATTTTTATTAATAATTCATTGTCCAACTTATTTCTAAATCTGACTCTTTTAACCACGCTAACATTCATGCATAAGGCTAGCCCCGAACCACGAAGTGGCCCTTTTTGCCGTGTTATGCATCAGATTTAGAAATAAGTTAGACGATGGGCTATTAATAAAAATACATTTTAAAAGTGATAAATAATTAAAAAAATTATCATGTAAGAAAGTTTCGACCATCAATATTGTCAGCCTAAATTTGATGTTACTAGATTCGTTATTAAATATACTTTCATAGTGTACATTATCTGCTATTTATAATAATATATTATAATAAAATTTAACGGCTGAAGTGGTGCTTTGAACACTACGTCAATGTCCCAAACGCTCCACAATTAGTGACACAAGGAGAATAATAGTCAATCATAAATTGAACTACAAGAGTACTACGGGTGTACCTGCACGATGCAGCCACCGAGCCCCATGCCCTCGAACATCTGGTGGAAGCAGAGGGCGACCACCAGAGGCCTGATGGTGTCCGGGTCTTGAGAGGTGCCGAGGGAGATGCCGATGATCACAGAGTGCACCACGATACCCAGCTCCAGGACCTACACCATCGTCGTCGTCGACACAAAAGATTAAAATCCACATAAGGATACATTAATTTTTTTCTAATATCTCTTTCATTCTAATTAAATACTAGTCGTATACATATGCTACATTTTTAAAATTAATTTCAAATATGTATTACTTTGTTTTTATTGAGTATGTCTTCCGGTGTTCACCGCTAATGCAGGGAAGTGGTTTAGGCAACTAAATCAGGCTGTAATCGTCACAAATTTATTTTATTTTTTGCAACGGTGGTAAATTAATGCATGGTTAAATAGCTGTTATGTAATAAAAAAAATGAAGATTTGTCACAGCAAAAAATATGTATTTGATGATTTATCACTCTACATATATGTGGTCCCACATCTTTATAGTGGTAAATTTTCCGGGAAAAAACTAAGCAGCTAGCTCACGATTAATAACTACCTGAGAGATGACCCGATGCCGGAGCGTGTGCTCCTTGTCGTCCTCGCCACCACCGACGGCCGCGACAAGCGCCGTCGACCCGTGCGCGTGGCCGTGCGTCGCGTGCGTGTGTACGTGCACGTGCCCCTCGTGCTCCCCTCCGTCGCGGTGGTGACGAGCTCCCTCGTCGCCTCCGCCCTGGCCCTGCTTCTCCTCGTCCCCGACAAGGGCGCTCCCCGCAGCGTTGGCGACCTCCTTCTTGAAGTGGACGCGCGTGAAGTACCCCGTGGCGACGGTGTCGACGACGAGCGTGCCGATGGCGCCGACCATGGCGCCGAACCCGGCGAACGGGAACTCCTTCCACGGCCCGCCGGCGGGGAGGCAGGGCGACGTGAGGTTATCGAACGCGTCGGGCAGGATGTGGATGAACCCCGTGGCGAGGATGACCCCCGCCGCGAATGCCTTGATCAGGAAGAACACGTCGCCCTCGGGCCGCAGCACCGGCACGCGCCGCCCCAGCACCGGAAGGCAGCACCCCAGCGCCCCGGACACAAGGATGGAGAAGAAGGCCGCGATCTTGAGCGTTTTAGCCCGCGACCGGTCGTTCGCCGCCGCCTCCGACGCCCCGCAGTCGCCAACGTCATCGCCACGCGCGGCGTCGACGGAGAAGAGCAGCACCGCGGCGGCGGCGAGGAGCACGGTTCTTGCGGTGCTCGGCTTCATGGCTGCTGCTACTACACAGAGACGAGAAGAGCTCGCGGTCACGTGGTTTTATACAGAGAGGCCACGGCCACGGTCACGGCCACAGCCACAGGACGGTGGTGTTTAATTGCTGTAGTTATCGAGTTTGTTAGTGTTTGTTAGTGGGCAAATTTAGATATATGCTACTGAGAAAGTTATCATTTTGAGATACGTCATTCAGTTTTCTAAAATTTAAAATTTTCCGCTCCAGTTTCTTCTACCTTTGAAATTTAACATTATCACCTCTTTTCTCCTATTTTTCATCAATTTCCTTTGTGATCTACCCATTTTGCCCCTATCCCTTCTGAATAACCAGCTCCTTCATACCCAGATTCAAGGCAATCATCTCATTTCCTTTCTGAAGAACCAGCATCCATCCGAGCTCCCCCGTGCTCCTGGCCGGTCCCGCCCCAGTCAGCTGCCGCCGCCTCCGGTGCTAGCCCTAGTCGCGCCTCCCCCAAGCTCCCCTTCGGTCCTTCCCCGCCACCCTCGAGTGAGCTCCATGATAGTCCAGGCCCACCTCCCCGGAGCTCCTCTATGTGCGCGCCCCTGCCGCCATCGCCGGCACTGGTGCGCGCGGCAGCGACCTCCCGGGCGAGCTCATCGATGCGGCCCTGGTAGGCTCGCACGAGCTCGGCGGCCTCAACCTCGGTCTCGCCGAGTTGCACGCATAGCCGCTCCTCGGCCTCCTCCGCCGTCTTGGCGCGCCGCCGCGCGGCCTCTAGCTCCAGCTCGGCGTTCTGCCACAGCAGCAGTTCCGCCTCGCCCAGCGCCACGGCCTCCGCCGTCGCGATGCCCCTTCGCTTCCCGCCCGAGGCTGGCACTGCAATGCCGATGGAGATAGCCGGCGCCATCGAGACACACACATGCGACAAGAAGCCAGCAACCTCAAGATGAGATGGGAAGATCGAATTCAACTGGACTAGCAGCAGATTCATGCGTTGCTTGTTGGGTTAATGGGGGCAAAATGGGTAGATCACAAAGGAAATTGATGGAAAATGGGTGAAAAAGTGATAATGACAAATTTTAAAGGTGGAAGAAACTGGAGTGGCAAATTTTGAATTTTAGAAAACTGAGTGGCGTATCTCGAAGTGGCAACTTTCTCAGTGCCATATATCCAAATTTGTCTTGTTAGTGGCGTAGGGAAGCAGTCAAGGGCCAGCTATAGAAATGAAGATGTCGATAGAATTACTAGTCGTCAAGAGTTGCTAGTCGTCAGAGGAGGTAGCGCCGCAAGTTAGGTGCATGGCCGTATTGAGTGCTAGACATGTGCGTGGACACTGCTATTTCGGAAGCGTGGCGTGCGCAGTGGGACAAGGTGATGAGCGTGTGTACTTGCGTTATATATTCTCATGTAATCAGTTTCTTTAGTGTGTGAGAATAAACAGAGAAAATTGCCCCAAACTTTGTATGTGTTTTTTTCTTGATGTGAGTGTGTATGTGATCTGAAGAGAGGGAGAGTCATGAGTGAGTTCTCGCCGGGTGCTAGGCCAACATTAACTAGGGTGTTAATCTCTTCAATTAGCTGAACACGGGAGAGATTCTGACGAAAGCGACGACGGTACAGGGTGACGACATGCGTGTGAATATACACTAAGCGAGTTCGATTTTTCTGGGGATAGTGGCGACATAGTTTGCTGGCATGCATGTGAGCGTGTGGAAATTACGCACGGGGAAGATATAAATTTTCTCAAGAAGGAATTTCGTTTCCTTCTTGACGAAAAGATATCCGAAATTCCCGGGTAAGTTTTCAAGTTCGAAAATGGACCAGTTTATACGCTTGATTCCATAGTTTATTAATCCCATCAATATACTTGACATCTCATTCAAGTTTTCTCTTATAAGAGTTAAAAGAATTACTCAAGATTAAACGCATTTATTTCAAGAGCATGCACGCACAGCAAACATATATGTGTTTGTTCTTCTAAAATATCAGGTACATCCTGGACCGTCAGACTGAGACAGGAGAAGGAAACATGTATATGACCCCTTATCAAATCTATTATTCTAAAATTGTCTTATTCATGTATGGAGCCCTCGAATAATACAGGAATAATATTACAAAATTCAGCAGGTTTAATCCGGTGTTCAAGTTGGGGAAAACCAGGTCGGCTATAATTCGTGTTACCTCTGGTCACAAAAGGTAGTCGCCCTAGAATATGTATAGTTAAGTCATATCAATTTTAACCAAAGATATTTTCTAAAACATGTAATTTGGATATACGAAAATGACATGAGTAAATTTGTCACGAAAAATACTTTCATAACATTATATTTTTATAATTCTTTTTTAAATTATAATAATAAAAATTAATAGCCAAAGTGGTATCTTGATGAATTTGAAAAGTCAAAACTCACTTCTTCCTCAGGACCATTTAGGCCTGAGATCGATCAATCGATAAACAAAGTCGAAAAATAGGGTGAAACTGTTACGAAACCTAATTATGAACAAAAGACTAAACCGTCCCTGAAGGGTTTTCATCTATTTGGGCTATAAATATGAGGACCACATGTACAAGAGATGGATAGATGAATAAAGATATTGTATCCCCTCTATACATTGTGTCTCTCTTTAGTGTTTATTGTGTGAATGGTCTATGTCAATGCTACGACAACTACTGATTTCTTAATACGTTATCAGCATGAAGCTCTTTGATCCAGATAAGTCATTCTAAAGGTTGGCAATTAGATCAATCTTGTATTTTTCCGATTCTAATCGCCAATTGATATGTAATTTGTATGCACGATCCGATTTATTGCCCTCATGGTAATCATGTGTGTGAGAGCCCCGAGAGATTTAACTTGTAATGCTTAACCTTCCAAATGGTCTTAGCATCACAAGAGAAAATTCTCGCTCTCGCTGTATTGTGTACCTCCCAGGACAGCGGTACACATACACCTTCACAAACAAACATCAATGCCATATACAAAGTTATTATAATACCGAAGTCTTCATAGTTTACAACAAAATAACATACAAAGTTCAGATTTCATACATATGGCCAACCGGCCAAATAGCACAAAAAAGACCGAGTTTGCAGCGAAAGCAAAAACCATAAGATGGCAGCGAATAAAAGCCAACTGGCTGCCCTTACCCACAAGGCAACCGATTGGTAAACCACCGAGCTAGTCGTCACATTGATTAACCCCTTGGGGGTCAACCTCCTCTGAAGCAAGTGGACAATTCGGTTAAGTACAAAATTGTACTCGCAAGTCTTACAAACAACAAAATATAGTAGATGCATTCAAATATCAAAGGAAGGCTACTACACTAAGCAATTTTCAGCATAAAGGCATTTTCTTTGTAACAGAGTAATAGATTGTAAGACAATTTACCAAATCTGTTTTTATTTATTTAAATAACAGCGAGACAATATTTAGAGATATAAATAACAACCTAGAGGTGCTGCCCACAACCACCATAACAATAGCACGAATTCCCCAATTCATACCACCTAATTTCAAGTTTTATCGAAAATATAAAATCTAACTCTCGCAAGTCCAATCCAAGCTTGTCCATAACCTAAGGACGTGGCTATTCGAATAGATTATACCCTGCAGAGGTGTACAACTTTTCCAAATTATAGAGCATACTTCCTAAGGTATGCCGGCAGAGCTAAGTCCTATGAGATGTTTTCCAATAAAATGTCTTAGCTAAGAGTTGCCCTATGGGTGTGAAACCCTCCGTGAACTGCCCTTGTGTATGCAGATGGGGCTCCCACAGAGGACCCATATGTTGTGTCGGAGTCACCAGTAAAGCCTCAGCAACTACCGATGCTCCTTAGGCAAGGCAACCTTCCCAGATCTCACCCCGCACATTACCAACAACAATAGAACATTTTTCTCCCTAACAACTACCATATGCGGCTCAGAGTTAACACACAACTAAGTCATGAGGGACCCCATCATCCCCGCATGTGGATGCACGCATTAGTGCTTGGATTCGGTGAAACAATATGTTCGGTCCTTGATTGACTTAGGCACAATCCACACACCCAACAAACACACCATTCAACCATCTGCCCAAGTCCAAATGGTTTTATTTTCAATTTTAATTTCCAAATACATTACTTACATGAGTACCCTGACCCCAAGTAATTAAAGTGATGATATAATGACCATCACCGAAACGATGATCTCCATTCTACCGAACTAAGCATTGCTAAGCGACACGATTCGTATACAGTATAAATAACCATAACTCATCCACCGGGATCTAATTCACCAGCAAGAATATTAACCTAGGCTCAGTGGCAAGGGATAAACATTTACCTATAGCTCATGCAACTACTAGGATTAACTACCTCTAGCGAGAAATTAATCATCAAATAGAATATGCATACATACAATTGTAAAACAAGATAATAGAGTTAAACATAGTAGGATCAACATGAAAATAAAGATCAAAGGGATGCTTGCCTTGCTGGGGATAGTCCAGATGTTGCTGAGGATCACTCTCATAGATAATCGAATCTCCAAAATCTATCGAACGAACAATAAGAACTAATAAAAACGAATAACGTCGAATATAACCAAAAATTCAAATTCATCAAAAATGCATGAAAATTATACAGGAGGTAGAGTATGATTTTATATGAATTTGGAGACAAAAATTATTTGATTTGAAGTTTGCATGTGAGAGTGATGCCCTACACAAATTCTGGCGGGAGAGAAAATGCTGGAAAAATAGCCTTTAGTTACTGTAGCCAAAATTAATTCTTTTCGCGAAAATTTCTAGGATAACGGTGGAGATAAAAACTATGTGTCATGAAAGAGAATAAAAAGCTATGAACAAATTTTTTGAATCACCCCATTTGGAGTTAAAATGAATTACTTATGCATTTTCAAAGTTAATTGAATTTTTAGTGTAAAAATATTTTTTTTTCTGAATTTAATTCTAATATCAAACTTTTCTGTGACAGTAATATGTTTCAAACTATTATAATTTAAAGTACAATAAAAATAGAACCCAACAAAATTAGTTTCACTCAATTTTGAGTTGATTTGAAATAATTATGAATTTTGGAAGTTATTTGAATTTACAGTGCAAAATTAATTCGTTTTAGAATTATAAATGGAATTAAATACTTTTATACCTAGCTAGAGCTAGCCATGGTCACTGACCAGTGGGTCCTATGAGCACAGTGCTTTCATGCTCTTTTTCATTTTAATTTCTAAAGGAAATCATCACTGACACGTGGGTCCTACGTGTCATAGGCTCAGCTCATGGAATAGCGCATGAACCGAAGGTCCACGACATAGTGTTTTGGTCCACACGGTGGGTCACTGTGCACTAAAATGCCCCGGGCCTACTCATCATTGACTCTAAAGGAAACCAGATTTTAATCTCTCTTCAATAACTATTCATGGGACCCACGCGTCATAGAGACAAAGCGCTAATTAAACTGGACATTAAAGCAATGATTAACCTAAACGATAGAGATTTGATTATTAATGATGCGCTACAAGAGCGATCGCGTTCGGACAAAGTAGGGGTGCTCTCGGCTGTGACTTTGCGGGCGCGTCGTCAGCGAGGGAAACCATGGTGGCGCTGGCTAATGGCCAAAATGGCATCTTGAGGTCCAAGCGAAACTAGGGGTAATAGCGGTGAAGTTTTCGGTGGTTCGACGTGGTGGCACGATGAGGATAAGTGGAGGTGCTCTTTGGGCCATCATGCCATATAGCAAACCAAGGGCGCCTGATGCAAATTAGCGCATGCACTAGCAATAGGAGGGGTCAAGGATTATACCGAAGTCAAGCAGGAGGACATAGGCGAGCTGAGGGTGGCCCGCAACGATGGACAACGGTGGCGATGGGAGCTCCACCGTGGAGAGGACGACCTGAGTAAAAAGGAGGAAAAAGAGTGATAGGGGAGGTTCAGGTGAGTTCAGTAGATGGTTAAGGAGGGATGAACGAAGCCTAGCTCACAGGAGAGGACGATTGGTTTGCTTTGGCTCTTCTAGCCGGAGCCAAGGAAGAACGAGATTGCGACAAGGTTCTGCGAATGAAACGCCAAATTAGTTTAGGGGAAAAGATGGTGAGGATGTGGAACACAACATGACAGGGATAGAGAGGGTAGAGAGACACTGGAGCGGCCGGAACGACAGGGCGGCATCTGGGCCGAAGCTTGGAGCTCGCCTCTTTGCGATTCTTGCTCGGTGGGAATGGGCAAGGATGGAGGGGAACAGCCTGGGGTGGTGAAAGGAATAGAAGGAGAAGCTCTTAGGCTTTAAATAGGCCGGAGGTGGAGAACGCAAGAGGGAGCCTGCCCTTGGCATGCTGACACACAGGCGCACGAGCGACTGAGGGGACGGTGAGTGATAGGGGCAGGTGAGGGTGCAGACGATGCGGCCGAGGTGAGTGGCACTGGGGGCGCGCGGGCAAGAACAGGGGCGGGGCAGTTGGAGCTAGCGCACTGGCATGAGCGCATGGGTGGAGCTAGCGTCGGGCTGCATTGTGCTGTGTGCGTGGAGATGAAGGCTTGTGGTTGGGGCCCATAGGTCAGAGAGGTGAGGTGAGAGATTTGGTTTTCAGAAAACCCAATTAGACTGAGACTTTAGGGAATTTTTAGATATAGATTTCGAACTCCAAAAATTATGAAAATTTTATAGGAGGTTCCTGACACTGAGAAGACCATTGTGTATTTTGTCTAGGGTTTTTCTTGTAATGCATTTTTCTCTAGAATTATTTTAAATTTCAGTTTTTGTTGATTGACTTTTGATTCTCTAGTTTGACTAACTGTTTAAAAATAGCAATTTAATTCTAAGGTGCTCTAGAACCTAGAAAAAATATTTTTAGCCACTGTTTAGATGATTTATTTGTATTTTAAATTTAAATTCAAATTTGAACAAGCAAATTAAATAGGGAACCAAAAACCTCCAAAAATTCCAGGAAATTTCGAACAAGCATAACAGAGAAGATAGAATCCAGCTAAAATATTCCCAGCTATGGGTCCTACTATATTTTCAAAATAAAAATCAGTTTGTAATTGTGAACTAGAGAAAGTATATTTTCAAGTTTGAATTTGATAATTCTTTTGAAATTACCTCAAGCATTCTTGGAGCCTTTGAGGTTTTACTGTTTTTAAGTTAAATTCCAAAATAAACATTCTCACACTTGAAACCTTTTTAGTTTTGCCCCAAATTCAATTTGAGCTTTTGAATAGGAGAAGGAGTATTGGATTTCTAGGTTTAAATTCTAGTCTTAAAAAATCATAGGATTTTCAACATAAGGTTTACACTCCACTCTGAACTAAGTTTCAAAATCTTGACAAAATTTTATTTTGTTTTACAAAATTCATTTTTAGGATTTGGAAGACCAGCTTACAACCTATTTGCTTTGCAACAAAAAGTTGTAAAATGTCCAAAATTTCACAAAATGCACAATAGATACTTAACTAATCCAACTTAGGGATCTTGGACTGTTACAATGTGCTAGGAGAAAAAGCCATGATCGGGAGGATCGGATCTACAACACATCAAGCCGACGCAAATGGCACAATCACCGATTTGTCGACACAACAATAAGTGAGTCGACCCTATCTCGTTAAAAATGATCATCTATTCATTTGCCTGACAACGAAGGTCGCTGGCCGAACCACGCCACGCCCGTTGCACGCCGCTTGCACCGACCCCGCAGGCCGCCTGGGCTGCACCGTCGCGCCTAGGCAATGCACCGCCTGGCCCGTTGCACCTCCGAGCAGTGCCACATGGCCCCGCCACGTCGTGTGGCTACCGCCGCCGCCACCGAAGGGCGCTAGGGTTTCTACTAGGGTTGGAAACCCTAGCGCCAAGGCGCATGGCCGGTTAATGTATTATTTTTGGTCCAAAACAAAAATAAAATTCGGCTCTAGAATTTAGCAAAAAGCCCTTTGATTTCAGAAAAATCACGAGATAATTTTGTGGATAAGGGAATGTTGCAGAAGGCCCCTTGGTATTCTAAAATTTACGAGAAAATTTTTACGGTTAAGAAAGTTTGCGAAACCCCTGTAGCATAAAGCTAGATGTGGCCCAGTAGCAGCAGCAGAAGGCAACAAGCACGTCACCCTAGCTCGCGTGTAAAAAGGAGAAAATTCGACACACGTAAACGTCAAACTCCGTCGAATCTTTTCATGCCCCTTTCGTAGTGTCTTTGTTTTTTTTTTCTTCCCTGCTTGATCAGGAGTTAGCAGCCGTACGTCGTTTTAATCCCGATCGAACAGTTAGTCGCCGTCTGTTCGACTGCGTGTCTTTCCGCGGACGGACGGACGGCGAGGTGTGACCCTGTGTCGATAGAGTGTCGACATTGTGGCCGGTGGATAAGTTTAACACTCCAATAGCACAGTCAACCGGTCCGATCAACATGGGTCGGGCCCAAGCGCTCTCTGTGATTCACACATTGGATTTAACTTTCTGACTAATTTATCTTTTGTGATCCTCACATTGGATGGATGTTAATTTCTGACTTATATATCTTTCGCAGTGTTACTAACCAAATTTCTTCTAGTTAGAATTACCTCTGGCTTACGCGCCACTTGCTTTTTACCCAACGACCCGCACGGTGCTACAATTTATGGGTCCTAAACCATTTGGAAAACAACAACAGAAAAAAAAACAGAAAACCATAGCAATTCTTTCCCAGGTTAGCTAGAGCCTATCCTTCGTTTTCTTTTTCTTTCTTTTTTTCTTTTTTCGTTGCCCTTTCTGGGCCTTGTAACCTTTTCTGTTTGTTCCTTTTTATTTATTTATATATACCGTAGGGTGCTTTCCTACTGTTCTCATTCCAAAAAAATTCTTTTTCAAGTTAATTTTTCTCTTTGTTTTCTATTTCAACTTCACGTGTCTTTTCTCGAGTTTTTTCCCCTCATTTGGCACGTTTTCAGAACAAAATATCAAATCTAGTCTCCTTTTCGGACAATTAATAAAAATGGTATCGTGGATGGAAAGGTAGGTGACATGTGTTGCTGCAGTGCTCCCGGAGCGCAGCACGGGCTTGCCGCTCACCTGGAGCACGACATGGCATGTGTCGCACACAGCGCTCTCTTTCCCTCAGAGCTACGAAATATCAAATCTAGTCTCCTTTCGACAATTAATAAATGCACCACGGGTGGCCTCTAGCTCCCTATCGCATGTGCCCGGGCCCGCCGTCACGTCACCACCTGCCAGTCGCATGTGCCGCGGCGTAGGAGGTTATGTGACCCTCTATCATGCTACCTTTTCAAACTGAAATGACAACTCGCACTAGTTTTTCGCAGTGAGTAGGCATCACTCATCCCACATTTTCAGACTAAATTGACCACATCCTGCCATGCCACTTTTTAGACCGAAATGACAACCTGCACTAGCTTTTTGCAATGAGTAGGCATCACTCACCAGTCATCCCACCTTTCATACCGAATTTGACCACACCCTACCATACCATCTTTTCTGACTAAAATGACAATCCGCACCAGCTTTTTGCGGTGAGTAGGCATTACTCACAAGACATGCCAACTTTTCAGACCGAATTGATCACACCCTGTCATGCCACCTTTTCAGACCGAAATGACCACACCCTATCGTACCACCTTTTCAGACCAAAATGACAACCCACACCAGTTTTTTATAGTGAGTAGACATCACTCACCAGACCTTTCTTTTGTAGGAAGATTCCGTCATGGACATGAGTGCATCGCCATTTGTCATAATTTACCCCCTTAATGATATACCCTAGCCGCTTATAAAAGCGGAGTACACTCTACCACCACGGCCAACACTCCTCTCCAACTAATTTCACAAAACAGAGACAAAGGAGGGGAGAAAAGAGGTAGAGATCAATATGTCGGCTTGGAGATGTCAAGCTATAGGGATATGATGTGGAAGCGGAACTAGCTTACTGAGAAGGTGGGAACCTACCCAGATCGTTTGATGAAAGACGCACCTGTACCGCCAGAGTTTTCATGTTAGTAGTGCGATTGAGTTTACCCGACATATATCATTCGGTCGATACACCCGTAGACCGCTGCCCAGGCGTCTACATATGCTCAGATATCCACGTAAGATAATCTCGCACACACATCGATTTTTCACATTGCATATATTGCTAACTTTATCCGTGCATAATGGTAGTTGTTGAAGCGTTGCTATTTATTCCAATGGATCGACTGTCCAAATAAGTACAACAGGGTCTTCATCCAGCAGAAGTACATGCTAAACTACACGGTGCCGCCCAAGAACTTTACTCGTTGGAAACCTCACTCAGCCGAGAATCGGAAGACAAGGCAGAGGTCGCGATGGTCCCTAAGAAACCAGGGTGGTGGTGAAAGACCAAAAGTCAGCTCGCTCAGTACTCCTGGGCCAAGCGCGCGGTAGACAAGGGGAAGGCATCCATGTTCCTCGATGCTCCTGCTAAGCGGGTGATTACTTCCACAGAGGTCCTGAAAATCTAGTACAGGGTTTCCTTCCTGATTGGTCATGCCCGTAGGCCTACAGGAGACAAATTAAAGGAAAGGCATCAATGGGCCCTCAAGACTGACTTCTTTCCAATCTACTAGTTTTTCCGATTCCAAAAGGCAAACATGCTCCAGGAACAACTGTCTGGTTGTGCGCAACCACTTCGGGGCCAACAACCTCCGTAGCTTCAGGCTGCGGGTTCTCTTTCTCACCCGCCTAATTATACATCCAAGTTAGTTTGGCGATAGAATACTTCATCTAAAATGTAAATTCACGTTTTTTTATGCCTTTCTTACCTCCAAGGAGCCACCTTTCTGAGTGGTCGCTGGAGCTGGAGCGGTCAGAATGTCGATTGGATTAGAACTCCCAGTGAGCTCGTTGATCTCAAACCCAACTAACTGCACGTGAAAATAAAAGTTATGGCATATTGATCGAAAAAGTACATAAATGATAAAAGAAAGTATTCTCACCTTAAGCCGCTCTATTCTCTTTGTTTGAGAACAAGATGCCAACATAAGGGGAGCCACGACCTTGACATCAGGCTCCCTGGCACAGATCATCTTGATCCGTTCCCTGATTTCTTCAGCGAAAAGTGCTATCAAAAGAGAAAAGAGGCTATAAGGTTATAAAATAATTAAACAAAGCTGGTCAGAGTTTTTTAGGACTTACGATCTGTAGTATCGATGATTGTATCGTCACGACCAAGGTACCATAGCGAGGTACATGATCGAGCTTGAGAGGACTTATCCAATATATGGAGAAATCTCTCACCACATGCCAATAAGTAAGTCCCCTAATGCTAAGGAGTCGGATGGCTTCAATCCAACTCTCTACTCTTCCCTCTTTCTTCGTAGAGGAATGCCACTTTGGATTCTCAACTGCTACCTTGCCAACAAAGTAGAGGCCATCTTCTTTGGTGACTGTCATGTAGAACCAGCTTTTCTTCCATGACAACCACGAGGACTTGGGGTACATATGGGTGTACTCCTTAGCCTTCCCGTCATAGAGACACAAAGCGCACTCCCCAGGTGCAGCTGCTAACTTCCCCGACCTCGACATCTTGTAGAAGTACCTGAAGACTTCCAGATCTAGCAGAATCCCCACATATGTTTCACAAAGGAAGATAAAGATGCTGATGTTGGCGATCGAGTTAGGAGCGAGATTCACCAGCTCAACCTCATAATACTCCAAAACCTTGGAGAGGAATGGGTGCACTGGTAATCTAAATCCGCACTCGACATACGCAAGGAAAATAGGAATTTCTCCCTCTTCACGAGTGGGAAAATGCTCCCCGACCGCTAGTTTCCAGTGAATCAAGGTCCAGTCAGGAAGCATCCCGATCTTCTCTAGGCTCTTGAGTTTCTTCATGCTTAAATCCAAGACCGGCCAGTTGATGATTGAGTCTCTGACATTGCTGGATCTCGAACAAGAAGATGAAACAAATTTGGGGGAAGTTATTGGCTAGAAGGTAAAAAGTGAAAGCAAAATCTAAGAGCATAAAAGACCTAAAGCAATGCGCTATGGGGATTTCATAGCCTCACTTTCACTAATTGCAATGGGGAGTTGCCCAAGACCAATGGGCATAAATCTCTTCAGTTTCCCAGGTGATTTATCAACTTTAAAGTGAATACAGACCACCTCGTTATCTACGCCATTAAGACAGAGGTTTTTCTTTCGATATGGATTTCATCGGAGAAGGGTTCACATTCATTTAAAATTTGGGGCTAGCTGATGAGGATTAAAATATCTAAATATTACTTTAATATTTAATTAAAGACTACATGTCTTTCATGGTCATAACTCTTAAGGCTAACGACCATTGGTCATGAGGATTCCAGAGGGGTACCTTGGTCGAAGAGGTTCTGTACCTGTTACTCAACCAGGTGACTACTCGTAGGAGCTTTGAACTGGCACTTGGACTCGGTTCCAAATATATTCCTTCCATGTGACGAATAGAACATGTGTTTAATTTGTCCCAAACCACAACGACGTTTGCAATCCTAAATCACTGACAATAACCATCATATGGTTATTCTCCCATTGACATCAACCATTGGTCAATTGGTTTTTTACCAACTGCCACTACTTCTCTGGCCAGACGCAACACTTTCAACATGCACCACTTCTAGGAGTAACTGACACCTCTTCATCAGTTATTTAAAGAAAAAGACAACCAGGAAGACAAGTACACAAGTACACAACACATCAAACAAGATCAGGATACGATCTACAATCACAACTCAAGGCTATTGAAGCATAGCACACCACATTCCCAGTGTAATTAGGGCTAGTCCACTGCCTTGTCGAAAGCACCCCTTGTAAAGCATCTAGTTCATTACAATAAAGAGCAAACTCCATTCTCTCCTAAGAACTCTTTGTCATTTTTCTCTGTTTATTTCATAAGATCGACGAATCGATCGTCGACATGTGTAGATCGGGTTGATGATTCGTGCATATTGTTAATTCTACTGTACGAGCAGTGGGACAAACAAATGCATGTTACAAAACCCTACGCACCATGTAATTCACACCAACATTACGAAGCCTTATTGTTGGAATTGAAACATCATCTTTTTAATTTAATTTAGAAATTAATATTTCATTTTCTTTTTTGAAAAATAATCGATTGTGCAAACACTACGCTCGCAACAACAACGCGGGTGCAAACCCTAATTATCTACAGTGGCAGACAAGCGGTGTAGTGCACCGGGCGCGCGACAGGCTTGATGTAGTGCGTCGGTGAGCGGCACAGTGCTAAAGGGACCGGGTGAGCAGTAGGGCACATGGAGGCGATGCGGCGACATGACGGTGGCCCTGAGCACGCACGACACTGTGGTAGGGAGCTACAGGCTACCCGGGGGCGGCATGCTGCTGCAACGCTTTGGGAGCGCGGTAGGCCGGTGCGGCACACCTGATGCGCCACACGCGGCCTGCCGTGCTTCGGGTGAGCGGCAGACCCATGTCACACTCCAGGAGCATTGCATGCGAAACATGTCGCTTGCCTCTCCATCCGTGGTATCATTTTAGCTAATTCGTTAGGAAAGAGACTAGATTTGCTATTTTCAGTGTCTTATGTTGGTCTATTTGGTTATGTCAGAATGATGTTGTGTTTGACAAAAAGATTGTCAATAACCCCTTGTAGGTTATCTTCTTGTCTGGGTACTAGCTGAGTGCTTGGACAAATTTGCAAAAATCGGACCAGAAGGATACACGATGGCCGGAAGCGAAAGGTTGGAGTTTGTGGCGAAGCAAATCTTTAATCTTTTAGGGTGACGGCTTAGTCACAGGATTTGCAATGATTGAGTTTAACTTTCGGTCGTCTTTTGGTTGTAAAGCTTGGAGCCAATTTTAACTGTTTTGGCTCTTTTGATACTTTAAACTCTTTAATAAATTAGACTGTGTGTATTCTTGATGCAGAGATCGAATGAGATGTTTTTTTTCATTATCTAAAAAAAGATTTGCTATTTCATTGTGAAAATGTGCCAAACGCGAGCGAAAACTCGTCTTTTCTCTCGCGCACAGGTGAGGATCGGGTTAAAGCATGAGTACGTACTGACCACACGGAGCAGGGGACCCAGTCAACTTGTGTGCTTCTGTTCATTGTGTAAGCGACCGCAGTGAAACTTGACCTACGACCCACGCGCGCCAATAATTCCGCCTTCCGGAGGACCAAAAGCATTTTGCACCCATTTGACCGCATGTATAGCTATCTAGTGTGTTTGTGCGGTACCTCTCGACATTCTCAAAATATCTTCTTTTTTATTATTGTCGGAATAACTACAACCGAATGCTAACGCAGTGGTGGGTATACGCGTGATTAACCATAACATAGGATGACGTAGATCATGACTAGTACACAACAATAAGTGATACACAAGCCAAGTTGGCAATCACGCAAGAAGCAAGCCAGAATTGGCCACAAACATTACAAACGTATGTAGAAGACAAGCACATCTATATATATCGCTGATGTGAGTGTGATGTATGTTAAGAATGTGTGTCCATCTTGTACTCGAAAAACTGGGCCCGAACACATAGCAACCCTTGTCCTACCTGAGATCAAGCAACCACACATTACTCGTCACACATTATTCATCTTATTTAGCACAGTAGCCCTATAGACCTATAGAGAAAAAAAAAAACTCCAATGGCCAAGTCAAGGCAGTCGTCCAGCCTGCCACAGTGCTAAATCCGCGCCTTTATAGAAGTATGCTAACTTTAATTTGTTCATGATCGTATACCACGCCGGACAATTGTCAACCGGTAAACACATCCGGTTGCTCTCAAAAAGTAAATACCATGGTTTAATCCCAGCACCTGCATACTGCAGAATATATATGAACCAAGTTGAACTTAGTACTCTTGTTTTCCAGATATAGCAGCCTTTGCTAATCCTGTTGCTCCAATGTCGCACCAATCAAGTATGAACATGGCTTCCATGGTCTTTCATCATATTTCTGAAATATCAACTTGCCCATCGTCAACAGTGGTATAGAATTTGTCTACTGCTGAAAAGTGCAAGCGACAGGTCCATCACCATCAAAGTAAGAACAGTCTATACGACAGAACCGAAGCCAGCCGATCCACTGAATTTACCTCCACACATGCCGCTCTCATCGCAGGATCATCCACCTCTGCATATCTTTGGTAATCGCACTCCTGTAGAGAACCGTAGGTCAAAGTCTCCGGCCGGACCGTCAGCGCTTCCAAGTCTCCAATAGTTTTCACTTTGCGGGCAGCACAGTACAGCGGCGACATGGACGTGTTAAGCCCATGGACGTGTTATTCCAGCTTAGTTGGTTAGCGCGCGTCATGCGTGCGATTGCAACTAGGAGTGTAAGCGGCGGCGGTCGGCTCCCCGCGAGCCCGCTTGCCCCGCCCCGAAAAAAAAAAAAACTATCACGTGGCTGTTGCGCAAACTGCAACTGTTAAGGGTCCGTTTGGATGAGTGAACCGAACCGTCCTGTACCGGATGGTTCGGGAAATAGATAAATTTATGTGTTTGGTGTGTTGAATCGAACCAAACGGTTCATACCAAGTCGTTCCATGTGAGGGAATATTCTGCCAATATGTTGTATCATGTGGTTCAAGAAAAATTCCCAAACCACGTGGTTCAGCGCGCCATTGAGCTGTCCAAGTGGCGGTCGGTCTGGTCTAGAAGCAGGGCCAAGTTAGGGCGGCACACGGCAGCCGAGGTGACGCCGGCGGCCGAAGGCCGGGCCGGCCAAGCCACGAGCGGCCGGGCGCACGAGCATGGACGTGCGCGAGGGAGCCAGAGGAGGGAAGCGGCGGCGCCATGGGGACAGGCCAAGCCCGGGCGGGACGAACCGAAGGGGAGACGCACGGGCCAGCGGCGCCAGGGGACCGAGCCGGTGGCAGGCACAACTGACGATAGGAAATGGGGATTGAGGAAAAGCAAGGAAGAAGAAAGCAATGGTCTGGTAGATGTGTGTCGGCCGAATGCATAAGGATAAGGTAGAAATAAATTAAAGAAATGAAAGGATAAAGTGGAGAGAGAAAGTGGTGAAAAGAAAAGAAAAGTAAAAATCTATAGAAAAATTTGAGAAAGAAAAAGAAAAAGAATGGTCATCCAAATACAATCTCATTCATTAAACCAAACACCATCTTGAACCATCCAGAATTATCCTATCCAAGTAACTAAACAAAATTCTATATCATCATATCCCACCAACCAAACATCATACTTGTATCATCTCATCCAGTACCATCCCATCCATCATGTACCGTCCCATCCTATTCATCCTGGTTCACCCAACCAAACGCACCCTAAGTGGCTTAAGTGGTCTGACTCACGAAGCCCACGAAGCAGACGGACCACATAGCGCGCACGTCTTTGCCAGTAGCCACCACGGCGCTGCTCACCCGGGGTATCTTTCGTGCTCTCGCTCTACCCGACGGTGGTCGCCGTGTTCAGGGTGGCGGCGGCCAGGGATTGTTGGCTCAGCTCCTAGAGAGAACTCACTCATCGGTTCTCTTTCTAGTGTTCCATGTTGGAAATGTGGACAACATTATAATTCCAGATTTTATTATGAGGAAAAGATCATTTAAAACTACAGATGCATAAAACGATACTAACAGTAGGCAACTCATTGCTCTTCTAAACATACTCAATAACAAGTTTATAACAGAATATAATGGTCGTACAACCAACTTATAGTCAGGCGCGATGAAGAATAGGTAGCAGTGCAGGTCGTAGATGATGCAGCGCAGCGAGTGGTCGCGCAGATGCGCTGCCCAGAAACCTTATTGCCGCCGCGTGCAGGTGAACTCTGCAACAATGGCTCGGAGATACCCGCTCACCCTCCTTCCCGGTACACGCTGAGGAGAAGGGACGGCTTTGTTTAATAGCACAACTCTCCAGCCAGTAGAACAGAGAGGAAGAAGGCACTACTACAGAAAAGATTTTCATAGATGGTTTAAAAACGTTATCACAGACAGTTTCATGAGCCGTCTGAGTTTATGGGTCAGTAATGACATGAGGTCATCACAAACAGTTTTCGAACCGTCTGTAATGCATACTACCACAGACGACAATTAACTCAGAACCATCTGTGATAATTGCCTATCACAAACGATTTTTAGATGAAACCGTTTGTGATATATTATGTATCACAGATGGTTTGTAGATGAAACCGTCTGTGATATCTGGATGTATCACAGATGGTTTGTATATGAAACCGTCTTTGGTAGCTGATGTATCACAGACTGTTTGTTCTAAGGAAACGTCTGTGATATTATTTTTGTATTGGTAAATCTATTTCTGTTTATTGGCTAGCTTCAGGAAATGCTAGCCATACCATCTGAAACAAGCAGAAACACAATAAGTACATGTACATATCCAATTTACATTCATTTTAGAAACAAGCACATCTAATTCACATTCATTTCAGAAACAAGCATATCCAATTCACATTCATTTCAGAAACAAACACATCCATTTCATAAATCAATTAACTCAAATGAACTAAAATTAACCATTCATGAACAAATATACACACATGTTTTATTAAGTTTAATCTTATCCCAATCAAGTTCAATCTAAATTGTGGAACTTCCCTTTTGGGTTTATGACCTCACGCATCAAGAAAGCTGCAAATTGTCTTCAAATGCGTTCGAGCTGGGCCTGTTCCAATGGAGTTTCAGCGATGGTCGCAACTTGTTGATAGGAAGATTAAAGTCATGCATATATAAATTAATAAGTATGAAATAATTATTATAAGATTGGCAAACCTGAGGATCTTTGGTCATCGGGGAACTGAGGAGTAGTTCTATGTTGTGGCAAACATAGTATCCATAGGTGTTGTCTGGTGGCTGCTGGTGGCACTGCAAAAATAGAATTGGTTAGGTCGAGAGGCATTACTACGAAGTGTTATATAAGATTAATGTGTACTAGCGAATACTGGGAATTTAAAATCATATCGCAGGTTCACTCCCTTGCATTTCCCTCCCTTGGCATAGAACGTGATAAACGACCTACGTAATTCCAAAAACTTAGCCTTAGCCATTGCAAAGGAAGGAAAGACTACAATAGAGTTATCTATGGAGGAAATGTGTTTACTTGTCGATTAAGTTTTTGACAACTGTGAAAGTTGTTATTAGACATCTTTAGGGAATCAAGTTATCTTACCTGGTTCTATTTTAGTATAATTACAATTAGAATCTAGTGATACATACACAGGTATGTCGCTATGGTCATTAAACCTAAGTTCGTGTTGCTTATAAAGTACAAATCAACAAGTATAGCCACTAGTGCAGCACTTACCCTTGGTTTTAGGGCGAAAGTATGAAATCCTTCTCACGGTGATCCAGCAAAAATGTCATCATGTACTCCTCGATGAAGGTTGTATTGTTGTTGATGCATTGCTCAGAGACCAAGTGTGGGTCGAGGAAACCTACTAATCGTTAAATTGATATGGTTTCTACGAAAATGTATATATATGTACAAACGCTAGAAGTTATATATGACATTTATCGGTATTACACGAATGTAGACCGTGATTGTACACACTTACAGTGTCTAGCATCGCATGAGTGGGCATCGAGGGAGCCGAGGTTGAAGAGTAAAAACAAATCATCGAAGGTCACCATGAAGATACATAGTCTTGAAAGTTGTGGTTGAAATGAATTTTCTTGAACTTGACGGTGACACCTGAGCACTATTGTCCACCCGTCTTTTTGGCCTGTTCCATATACCATTCATGCAATCTCTAGGAAGACAATCCTAGGGTTTTGAGGTCCTCTTATGGGATGACCAACGGCTCGCCATGCACAAATTTTCGGGCCAACAACAAGAAGGGGATATCATCGGGCTTCTTCAATTTGCCCTTTCCGCCTCGCTTTTTAGAGGTCGACTAGGCACGAGGTGTAGATGCATCTAATGCACTGGGTCTTTGCTGCATTGGTACAGTAACTCTGGTGCAGGTAGCTCTAGTGCGGATACTTTTTGTGAAGTTGACACCGGTGCAGGTAGCTCCGGTGCAGATACTTCCCGTGAAGTTGACACCGGTGCAGTAGCTCCAGACAGATGTCTCTCTTGGGCCACTGGACGAATGCTCCAATGGCTTACCCTAAAGTCACGACCTCATTGTTTGGGGGCATCTCTAGCTGGACGACCTCGAAATTGGCACAAACACTGTCCATATTCACTTTTGCGAAACCCGGCGCTATATTTACACCGTGCAACAAGGCCTTGACATCGGATAGATACGTCTGGCCCCAAGCAGCATCCATGGCAATGGAGGCACATCTCACTTGGAGCTTGCACTTCGTAGCCACCTAAATTACGATACAAAATTAGCTACTCTAACAGGCCTATCAATGGATCGAGTATTCCAGGGATAATAATTATTACCAGCATATCATCAACAAGAAATCTGTTATCGATTTCTAAGTTATGGTTGGACGCACAGCTACTTAGACGTTTGGGGGGCTGGCTAGCACAGTAGCGATGGGGCTTCCAACTGATTTCCCCTAAACCTTTCCTCTATGCGGGATGCACGAATCTCCTCTTGTGTGACATCCCGCATCTCTTCTTTAAGGGATGCACAAATCTCCTCTTGTAGCCATGCTTCGTGCTCGGCTTTGGCTCTCTTCCTACTTCGGTACGCCCCAGAATCCTCTGGGAATTCATCTTTCCATGGAACATAAGACCAATGTCTCTCGTACAACCGGATGCTCCTTGTTTCCCAGGGCCACGGAGAGTATATCTCTCTCCCTATCTGCCTGGAATGAGCCTTAGGAAGATTGTGCAGTACTCAGCTCTTCCTGCAAAAGCCCGATATGTTGTTTCACATCCTATGAAGTCATTGAGTAATTACAAATTAGGTAGTTCGATATCTTACTAGGTGTCGGGACACTTCCTCGTCTACAGGGTTTGGAAAGGAGATGGCCTACGAAGACACGGTAGCTAACCTTGCTCTTAGCCAGTTTCAGCGCGCTCAACAGGGATCTCGACAAATGGCGGGGAGGCGTCCAACTATCTTGCATGCTCGTCCTGATCCCTCCATTGTGGGACTTTACCTGTATACCCAGTGGTGCCAAGTCTGTGGGGGTGCGTGTTTTTGCTTGAGGGCCCTATGCGCCGCACTTTCACTCCTAAAATAATCTATTGTCTTCTTCACTACAAAGTCTTCCTAGTACTCCTCCACAAATGGATACTTCTAGAAGAGCGTCAGATCCTTCTCCACGTAATTCTTAATAAGTGTGCTCTTAAAATTCCTTCACGCTTTGCACGCCGCTAGCAATGTGTATCGTTGCACGGAGGCCTGGTGTTATTCCGGGATTTGGACGATTGTAAAAATTATGCTATTAGCCCAGTTTTCTCAACATTGGTCAACTACATCCATGAATCGTAAGTGATCCTGACCTGTTGGCGTGCAACTATTCTGACCATTGTTCGAAATACAGACGCTGCTCAGCGAGAACTTAGAGGGATCCCAAATGCATCGACTCTCGTGATGGTAAATCGCCGTTGGGCCTTTTCGATATTCCTCTTTCCTTGTGCTTGGATTTTTCAGAGGATGACACATCAGACGCATGAGGCAACGATGACGAAGAATGAGCGGATGACATCTTCATGAGAAATAGAAGCTCTGACATGCATGAAAATATTATCATAAGATTCTCTATGTGTATTGGTATACACACCAATTAAATAGCATAATTGACATATAAACATGTAAATCCGCCAAGTCAGCCAACAACACTTGATCTACTAACATAATAGCATGTATTATGAATTGGATCATAGAACTTGGAGGTTCAACCAATTAACCAACCAAAGTAACAGACTAAATGTTAAAGATCAATCAATAGTAGTAAGCATTCCATTCCAATAAAGCTCAAGTTCAAACCCGATTATCAAATTAATTTCAATACAAGACTATTATCATCACAGAGTATTTATCTCAAGCCCACTACACCACAATGCAATATGAACATATCAAACGCAAAGAGGTAATTAAATTGAAATGCTGTGATACTCATGAAGTAGATGGCAATCAAAGCCATTGTGCAATCTGAGCAATGTGTGAGGGGAAGGGGTATCGGGGTCGGCAACTCAGCATCTGTTACCTTTGGGCATCGAGGAGAAGGATGAGTAGGGAGCACCGGAGCAGTAGGGTGACGTTGAAGGGGAGGCACGCCGGGCTTGGGGGAGGAGGAGGCGACACATGCTCAGGGGAGGATAGGAGGTGGGCTCGGGACAAGGGACGCCGGGTTCAAGGAGGCAGCGGCTCATGCTCAGGGAGGAGGAGGTAGCTCATGCTCGGGGAGGAGGTGGCAGGCTCAGGGGAGGTGGCGTGCTGGGCTCGAGGAGGAGGCGGCGTTGAGGACGGCGGCAACGGGCTCAGGGAGGAGGGGCACCGGGCTTGGGGAGGTGGTGGCTCATGCTCGGGAGGAGGCGGCGGGCTCGGGGGAGGAGGCAGCGTCAAGGACGGCAACAATGGTCTCGGGGAGGAGGGGTGTTAGAGAAACTTAATTATTTGAGTGGGGGCGCGGGCAAACCCTAGAGTCTGAATATAAATAGGGTTGAACATCACAGACAGTTCTAAATTAAAACCGTCTATGCAAATAGACAATACAGATGGTTCCAATAAATAACCGTCTATGATAGCTTATGTATTACAGACGGTTTATAGATGAAATCGTCTGTGGTATCTCATGTATCACATATAGTTTGTTGGTGAAACCGTCATGATAGATAATCACAGACGGTTTGTCTTAAGAAATCGTCTATGATATTCTTTTGTATTGCTAAATCTATTTATATTTATTGGCTAGCCTCAGGAAATACTAGCCATGCCCTTTGAAACAAGCAGAAACACAACAAGTACATGTATACATCCAATTCACATTCATTTCGGAGACAAGCACATCCATTTCACAAATTCAGATATGACACATTCTCATATACATAAATGTAAATTCACATATTACACATTCTCATATATAAATGCAAATTCAGAATATATGACACATAAACATTTCATTCATCATTCCACTTGCTTATCTCCTTTAAAAGTTAGCCCTTCATGATGATCAACGCGTATGTAACTAGTTTCGTCACGTTGTTCTTAGTCGACCCTTATGCCATTTCTGAAAGGAGGCAACTCGTAAAATTGATTGTATTCTTTCTTGTTCACTACATTCTTAACTCCAAAAATCCTCCTTTTTTATGAAGAACTATGTGGCATTTCTTATTTGCCTGGTCGGTTACATAAAAGACTTGAACAACTTGGTTAGCGAGTACGAATGGTTCATCTTTGTATCCGACACATTCGAGATCCATGGTAATGACGGCGTACCTATTGACCTTCACCTGTGGAGATGGACCCAACGACACCGAAATAGGGGGATCTTGAAAAGCACGTAGTCAAGCTCCCAAATCTCCTCTATGAACCCATAGTAGGAGCTTCTCAACCCATCGGTACTGAATGCATCTATGCAGACACCATTGTTCTGGTTAGTGCTCTTTGTATCCTGAGCCTACGTATAGAATGTGTACCCATTTATGTTGTATCCTTGCTATGTCACAACTGTAAATATTGGCCCTTTTGCCAACCTTGTCAACGTATCACTTGATGATTTCCTAGCAAGTCGCTCCTTCAACCATTGGTTGAACCAACTGTTGTGCTGTCTCGTGATCCAAACATCTAGCCACTCCGGATTCTGTTGTCGAAGCACGTCCTTATGTTGGTCGATATACGGGGACACTTCAGTCATGTGTTGCAAGACTGTGAAATAGGCTTGAGCATACACTCTTATCTCTGGAGTGATCACTTTCCTTTCGATGGTCCCAATACCCTCGAGCCTCCCTCATGGCGAGATCGAGGCACACCTATCGGTTTGACCTTAGCAATGTAATTGATGCTGAACTAAATGACCTCTTCGGTTGCATAATCTTCGACGATGCTGTCCTCCGGTCGAGATTGATTCTGTACATAGGACTTGGGAATTTCCATGAACCTCTCGAACGGGTACATGCTACGTAGGAACACGAGCCTGCACATCTTTATCTCTCTCAGAATGTTAACAATGAGATAGACCATGATATCGAAAAATGATAGAGAGAAATACATCTCAAGATGACAGAGTCGTCACCACCTCGTCATGCAGAGCATCTAGTCCTTTGGGATTGATGACCTTTTGAGGAATTGTGTTAAAAAATTAATAGAGCCTTATGATTGTCTCTCGGACCTTGATCGGTAAAATACTTCTAATTACAACAGGGAGCATCTGTTTCATTAGCACATGACAATCATGAGACTTCATGCCAATTAACTTCAAATCTTCCATCGAAACAAGTTTCTTCATGTTAGCAGAGTAACCGAACGTAACTTTCACACTATGCAAACACTGTCACAATTCAGTTCTCTTGGCCTTGGATAGAGTGTAACAAGCAGGGGGAAGGTACATTCATCCTTTATCGGCCTTTGTCGGTGCTAACTCAGGTCTGATGTCCATATCAACTAGGTCAAGCCATGCACTGACACTATCCTTTGTTTTGTTATGAATGTTCAGTAAGAGACCAATCAAGTTGTCACATACATTCTTCTCTACGTAAATGACGTCGATGCAGTGACGAACTTCTATGTGCTCCCATGTGCTCCCAATAAGGTAAGTCCTAAAATATTGATCTCTTCTTCCAGATGTTCTTCTCATGGGTCCTCGATTTACGTCCCTTTTTTTAGTACAACATCTAAATCCTTAACCATATCATAGACCTCTTTTCCACTTAAATGCCTTGAAGCTAAACTGTCCTCCTTCTCTCCATCGAATTATTTCTTCATCCTACGGTATGGGTGAGCCCTCCGAAGGAACCTACAGTGATGCATGTACATGATTTTGTGCGAGTGCTTCAGCCACACAATCTTAGTATCATCTAAGCAGTGAGTACATGCTTTGGCCCCTTTTGTACTTTGGCCCGACAGGTTAGCAAGAGCAGAATAATCATTTATGGTGCAGAACGATAAGGAGTGTCAAGTGAAGTTCTCTCGTTTGTACGCATCCCATACCTGTACCCTTTCGATCCACAGTATTTTTAGATCTTTCATCAATGGTGCTAGGTACACATCAATATCATTCCCAAGTTGCTTCGGCCCTTGGATAAGTGTCGACAGCAAAATATACTTCTGCTTCATACATAACCAAAGAGGAAGGTTATAGATATAGAGAGTCACGGGCCAAGTGCTAGCTCATGTTACTGAAAGGATTTATTCCATCTGTACTCAATCCAAACCTTATATTTCTCGGTTCCGCACCAAAGTATGCAAACCTCCTATCGATGTTTCTCCACTAGGTGGAATAAGCAGGGTGTCTTAGCTTTCCATCCTGCTTACGCTCTTCTAAGTGCCAACACAGTAGTTTTGCCTCCTTTGAGTTCGCAAAAACCAATTCAAACGGGGAATTACAAGAAGATACCATGCCACCTTAGTAGGAGGTTCTTTCTTCACCTCGATTCCCTCGCCATCATCTGATTGATTCTAACGCTTGTATCGGGATGTGTTGCACACCTGACATACATGCATGTTTACGTACTCTTTACGGTAGAGGATACAGTCATCCAGATATGTATGTTTTTTTCTACTTTCTTTCTCAATGGACAAAGAACATTATTGGCTCTGTAGGTGGTTTTGGGAAACTTGTTTCCATCCGAAAGCATGTTCGCTAAGAGAGCTAACAGCACCGTGAAACTCTTATCAGGCCAACTGTTGCTTGCCTTCAATTTCAGCAGTTCAAGCACAGATGACAACCTTGTATATTCTGGCTTGCAGCCCAGGAACAAAGGCTTCTCTGAGTCCTCCATCAAGCCCTTAAATTTACCAAACTCTCTCTCACTATAGTTCACTTCTGCATCATGAAGTATCTGATCGAGATTGCCATCGTGCAGCCTATCCAAATCAGAACCACAATCGACATCAACCGGCAGCTTATCGTTGACTTCGTCGGCGATGTCATTATTACTACCTTCCTGTATAATCTGCTCTTCACCGTGACTGGTCCAACGTGTATAGCCCTTTTTGAAACCCTTTAAATCAAGTGTGCTTCGATCTGCGCTTAGTTATTAAACATCTTCAGATTCTCGCAGTCAATGCATGGACAATACATATATTCCGCTCTCTTATTCAACATATCCTCCTCGACAGCTCTTGTAAAAGCAAACACACCATTAATGTACTCTTCACTCACATAGTTCTTAGCGTACATCCAGCTTCGGTCCATCACACGGTTTGTATTGAAAACCCTAGAAATAAATAAAAAAGGTGATTTCAAAAGTATATTTTCTGAGGCTTATGCTTTCCAACAGAGAAAGCATATTTTTCTCTGAACTAAATGTGGCTTTTCTCATTTTACATTTTTTCAGATTTTATTAACTTACATGTGGGCCCTACTTGTCAGTGACTCATCTTTCTTATTTCATGATTTTATTTATAAAATCTATGGCAGGCCCACATATAATAGATTCATTAGTTTATTAACTAAATAATTAAAAGTATTAGGATTTGAAGCTCAAATTGGGCTCAGGGTGCCATCGCATTGCTAATAGTCATGGCTCGGGGCCCTAAGGTCGCCTGAGGCAAGCCGACAGTGATGTCCCATGGCAGCGCCATGGGCTTCACTAGCGATTTCGACGTAAACGTCCGAAACTACTCAAATTAAAGGATGTTTATGCTCTAGTAGCTCATCTCGATCACGAGGAAGGAGTCAATGAAATCGGGGAAGGTTCAAGGCGGCTGGTCGTCAGTGAACAAAGGCGATGGTGGCAATTACCTCCTTGGTCACAGGTCTTTTCGGTGGAAACAAAATTAAATGAAGCATATGCACAGCTTTAGGGGACATATAGGTGGAGAAATTGACCTTGGTGGGGTCGAGGACTCACCGGAGAAGAGTTGGCGTCGATGGCACTGGCGGTGATAGAGAGGTCCATGGTGACAACTCGGTGTGGGTGACAATAATTGGAATGGACCACACGAGTGGGCTTAGTGAGGTGAGGCAATAACCAAATAGGGCACAGAGTGGAGATGAACTCACCAGGCTTGGAGGTCTCCCACGGCTACCGTAGCGCCAGAGATGGAGAAGAAGATTGTTGAGGAGCTACACTGCACCTGGATGATAAGTGAGCAAAACGATGCACCATCTGTGATGAGTTAATTATGACAGACGGTTTTTAACAAAAAAAACCGTCTGTGATATGTAGTAATATCACAGACGGTTATTTTTAAGAACCATCTATAAAGTATCATGGATGGTTTTCAATAAAAAACTGTTTGTGATATGTAGTAATATTATAGACGATTATTGTTGAGAACCGTCTGTAATACTTTATAGACGGTTTTAATCATTAACCATCTGTGATATTACCTCTTCACAGACGGTTTTTAGCGCAGACAGTAACACTGACAGTCTCTAAACCAAAACCGTCTGTGATTGTATATAATATAGATGGTTTTGGTCAACCATCTGTAATGAGGTGTCTAATATTAGCCTTTTTGTAGTAGTGAGGAGAAAGAAGCATGGATGTGAATTGATCAAAATCGCATGTTTGGACGTCTCCAGATGTTTTTTAAGGGTTGAATTAATTACTCTCTAGTAACTGCTCAATAAAGCACACATGAAAACACTGGTAATGTTGAATCAAAACCAATTAATGGTCATTTAAGTAGTATTTATTGATCCTGATTACACACTAGTCTACAGCTTCAACCACATTATTTGGACCACTATGTTTTGACCACTTTATTTGGACCACTCTATTTTGACCACTTTATTTGATCACAATGTTCTGACCACACTGGTCTTATGGACCACTTGTTTCGACCATAGTGGTCTGATCAAGTGATCGGACCACACTGGTCTTATGAACCACTTGTTTTGTCCATAGTGATCCGACTACACTGTTGTTCTGACCAGTGACCACGTTGGTCTTCAGAATGACCACCCTGTTATTCCAAATGATTTATAAGAAGAGCGAAATGCACGGCAAGCAAAAGAAAAGTGGACTAGCATCATGACACGTTCACGATCGTGCGTCGCAAGTCACAAGTCACGTGATTGCCACACAAATATATGCACGTGCATGCGTACGTGCATGTGTGTGATTTATCTATGGTCCTCCTCATATCACCCTATGCCATATGACACATGTATCAAGACATGACAAGGACTCCAACTTATAAGTTGTACTCCTATCACTTGGCTAAGCAATATGGGACTAAACAATGCATGCTTTGGAATTTCAGGATTGAATGTTCCTTTACACATGTGGTCCCAATTCTAACATTTCACATGCGCACACACACAAGAATCACGGTGGAAGAGAAAAATATGCGCACACAAGAACTTTGATGCTCGGCTGCAACCTGCCTAGCCAAAGTATTTTGTTTTCTCTATTCCATTGTCAAACACATCTGATTACATGTCCTTTTAAAGACTACCTAATCAACCTGCTAACCAAGCTAAAAACTAAACATGGAAAGCCTAACAAAGGAAATAAACTAATTTGATCTGATGTCGATTGCATCTGAATCCTAACACCCTATTATTTGGCAAGTTTAGATTAATTTTCAACAATCTCCCCCCTAATATAGACTTGCCTTCTCCACATCTCGAAGGCTAATCTTCTGACATATCTCCAAGAAGTTCTGTCTTCCTACTCAGCACGAGTTAGCAACACAAGCTCTCTTTATGTGTTGCCAACCCACGCAGCCGCTTCTCTACCACGTGGTGTACTCCTTGAGGGACAGTACAGTTGTCCTCACCACGCGATCACTCTTGAGGGATAATACATTCGCCCTCGCCATCAGCGATCGTGAACATGGGCGCCACCGCAGCCCATGCACCTGACAGTTCTTCTCCTAGAGACACGGACATGGCCGCCAATGCCATCTTGTCTTTCCGATTGTCGACGACGCTCCTTGGTAGCAGGTATTTGGGAGACATGCCACCTCCACTCTTCACCGCTACCTCTTTACTGCCACAACTTTGTCGCTAGTGGCATGACTCACCGGGTGACTCTGACATCCGATTCCTCTTGCAATGAAGGCCTCCATGCCATCGCCGTTTGTTGGCCTTATGACAACAAGTGTCCCGGCGGCTTCGCACCGCCTCACCTTGTCGTTGCCAACTTCCACCTCCGGTGGAGACTGCCGTTGTCAGCCTACTCTGTGGTGATCACATCACTGCCATCAGTGCGCACGTCACGTGCGATTCTACGTGCACCGTGTTGACCTCGCCATGGCCACACGGATCTCCACCATCACATCCCTGGTGCACAGTGCTACAGCCAGCCTCGTCGCTGATGCCCCGTACACCTTCGCCTAACGCATTGGCTCTCCTCATCACGGAGCCACATGCTCTGCCCAAGTGCAGCACCAACGTGCCCGCTTGCACCCAATGTGCCGCTACACCATCGAGCTTGCCACTGGAATGCAGCTTCGCCGATGCACCGCTAGGCACGGCACAACCCCGCTCTAATATCAATTGTTGGCCCAGATCCTGGAGAGAACTCACTCATCGCTTCTCTTTCTAGTGTTTCACATGCGCACACACACAAGAATCATGGTGGAAGAGAAAAATATTTGCACACAAGAACTTTGGTGCTCGGTTGCATCCTGCCTAGCCAAAGCGTTTTGTTTTCTCTATTCTATTTTCAAACACATCTGATTACACGTCCTTTTAAAGACTACCTAATCAACTTGCTAACCAAACCAAAAACTAAATATAAAAAGTCTAACAAAGAAAACAAACTAATTTAATCCAATGTTGATTGCATCCAGATCCTAACGCCCTATTATTTGGCAAGTTTAAATTAATTTCCAACAAGGACAAGAGCATCATTCTATGCTTCTACCTGGTGCTGCTAGGGAGACACCAGAGGTGCTCGACATTCTGCTACTCAACTTTGGCGTGCTCTACAGCCTGCTCTTTGTCATCTTTTGCCAATTTACCAAATCAATCCAATATGAATTGCACATACACTTGTAGCATTATTTTGAAAGTGCTATGCACTTGCACTCTCTGAATTTTGAAGGCATTTTAACTTGGATTATGCTATGGGTTGGGCGTCCAAGCCCACGAGATGCATCTGAATGCCCACTCCCACTTGTAGTCATCTACTCTTCTTGGAAGTCACAAGTACTCACGACCATTCATTTCTTATCCATTTCTATTGTTCCACAACGACACTATTCTTCTCCTCTCCACCTATCGTCCTTGGCAGCAGCTAGATCCTACAACTATGTGTCTTCCCTCTTTCTCTCCGATGAGCTCCAACTGAGTTGCCACCATCGATCCAACAATCAATGCCATGCCAATCGAGCAGCTCGAGCCTTCTCCCCTTTCTATTTTCCTTCTTCCAATCCGGCTGTTGCTTCTTGTCGATGAACATCACCAGCAATAACCACTCTTGTTTCCTACTAGTCTCGGCTAGATCAACACCATGCCAACGCCGTTGAGGACCACAGACTCAATGCCAACCACTCCTCCCTCAGTTCGTCTGTTCACAGGGGGCGACCACTTCCTTCATTTTCGATTGGCTATTGCAGACGTTTCCCCATTTCTTGCAGTCCCTTTCGAATGTTTTTGTAGTTTGACCTCTCATAAAAATTGTATTGAGCTGTTTTTGTTGCAATGCCCTATGTGATTTGTTCCACCTGAATCATTTTTGTTGCAGTAGTTTGTGGTTTTGTGGCTGACTTTTTTTTGCCACCATGGGTTATTGTAATTGGATTTTTTTTTGTTGCAAGCTTTATTAATTTTTGTTGCAACTGGATATTTCTTTTGTTGCAAGCTTTATTAATCTTTGCTACAACTAGATTTTTTTATTGGTTATTGCAAATGTGGTGAATTTTGTTGCATGTTCATCGGATTGATGTTGGGCATCTGTGAGGACCCGAGGTATTTAACTAGTAATACTTAACCTCCATATGGTTCTAGTATTACTAATTAAATATCCTAAGCCTCGATGGACATGTGCTTCTCAGAATTGCAGCACATGCTCATCATCACAAAATTATACATCATTTTCATACAACATTTAACACTAGGTTCAACAACGACATACATAAAGTAAAGTTATTACAAAAGAGCCGATCGGCCAAATAACACAATATACAAGAATAACAGCAGAAGCAAAAGCGCCATAAGATGGCTAAGAACAAAACTCGACCGGTTAGCCAACATAACCCACAAGGCAACCGACCGGGCCGCCAAGGTAGTCGCCCCGCAAGCTACCACAACACAGCTCACAAAAGTGAGGTCCATCGAGCTCACCTTCTTCCTCTGCAACAAATACATTTAAGCAAGACAACTGAGTACACAAGGTTCTCGCAAGACTGACGTGTGGAATAGCAGACCTATTCATATGCTACATGCAGGCTTATTTAAGTGGAGGTCATATGTCTCATTTTGCACATAGCCAACTTTATTTGCAATAATGTAATACATTTAAAAGCAAGTTTACAAATCTGTTTTATGGTTAAAATAACAGCGAAATAATGATAATTACAAGTAACCACCTGGAAGTGACTATCCCAATAGCCACCACAACATAGCATGAATCCCTGATTCGTACCACCCATCAAGTTTTAATTAAAAGGTTGTAGTCTAGTTCTCACGGGGTGTATCCGAGCGTGTCCATAACCTAGGACGAGGCTATTCGAATAGTTTTAACCCTGCAGGGGTGTACCAATATACCAACACTTCAGACCGCCTTTAAGCCACAAAAGCACACTTCCGAAGGTATGCCGGCACGGCTAAGTCCTACGAGACGTTTTCCAATATTGTGTATTAAACACGAGCCGCTCGTATGGATCGGAACCCATACGCTTACATTACAAGCCGAAAGACAACAAATCCCATCACAGGTGAAGCCTTTCGGACACTGTAATGCTCCCAGCACCCGAAGCCAATACACGCCAAAGTACTAAGTCAAGAGAGGTCCCATACCCTCTAGTGTGGTTAGCACGCAAAATGCTCAGTACGGTGGCGCAAGTAACTCGGTCCTTAATGACCCGGGCACCATTCTAGTCACACCCAAAAGCACACCAACATACCATTGTGCCCAAGTCTAAATCATTTTGTTTTTAGTTTTTAATTTTTGCAAGTAAACATGGCACAATGCTGAAATCATAAGTGATAATAAGTTTTATGTGACCAAGGTTATCGACAAGTCGATAACCGCCTATTTCTACCGGAAGCTAAGCATGGCTAAGCAATTAATCCGCAAAACTACTAAGTGACAAGAGCTCATCCACGAACTCTAAATCACAGCAATAACCTAGGCTCATGGTAGTAAAGGATAATCATTTGCCAAAGAAAATGCATCTACTAGGTCAACTAACGACAATAGTTAAACACAAACTAGCAATGCATACATAGACTTTGTAAACAACATAAATACTTAAAAATACAAGGATTAACATGATCAAACTGCTTGCCTTGCTGAAATTGTTCTTGCTGCAGAGGAGGATTCTCAGGTTCAATATAATCTTCGGAACCTAACGCGAAAATGCAATAAAACCCGATAAGAACGAAGAACACCAAACAAAACTCAACAGGAAAATATATCCAAATCCCATGAAATTTATACAGCAGTAAGAGGTTGATTTTAGAAAATTTTAGGAACAAGAATTACTTCATTTGGACTTAGCATGAAGAAGTTATGCCTAAATCAATTTTGCTCACCCTGAAAATTCCAGTTTTAATTCCTATCTATTACTGTTCATGGCATAAATTTTCAGAATGATCTAAGGTCTGAAATTTTTATGGTGGGTAGGTAATAATATCCTAACAACAGCAAAACTGAGTTTGCAAAATTTGGAGTTGAAATGAATTAGTTATGATTTTTCTAAGATGTAATACTAGCACATTTCACTTTCGGAAGCAATATTAAGAACAAGACTTATGCTACACTAAAGTGCATCCTAGAGAATTTTAACAAAGTTTAGTTTGCCCAGATTGGAATTACAGAGAAAAAGTTATGCATTTTATAAGTTAATGAATTTTCTAGACAATATTTAATGTTGAGACAAGTTAATACAGCCTACATTAGTTTCCTTTCTGAGAAAAGTGCCTAAGTTCATTCTCATATTGAAGTTCATTTCATGGCGAGCTCTGCAACTTGATTCATTCAAAAGGAGCTATAATGATAAAGATATGTATTTTTGAAATTTGGATCGGCAAAATACTTAGGAAAACAGAGCTCTCGGGAGGTCTAATTGAACCGACGGAAAAGGAGAGGTCGTGGCGTCGATCCTTCATCGCACGACTACGGACACAAGCACCTGATGCACCACACGGCGCGCACAAGGGAGGTGCAGGCCGTTGAGATCGAGATCCAACGGTCCGAGGCGAGGGTAGCACAAAGACACGTGAAAATCCCGCGTGGAGGTGCTCAACGCGCATAGGGGAGGTCGGGACCGTTAGATCAAGATCTGACGGTCCTGATCTCCGAAGGAGGTCCCAAGGCTGAATCTACGGAGGGAGGTCTGGACGGTTAGGATCTCTCAGGGAGGTTATGGATGGCCAAGATCCCTACCGACGGATCTAAAGCGCTGAGGAGGTCTAGGCCGTTAGATGGAGATCCAACGGTCCAGAGCTATGGGGAGGTCCTCAAGCGGAGGATCTAATCGGAGGAGGTCGGGACGGTCAAGATCTACCAGATGAGGTCTTGAACGATCCAGATTTAATCGAGGGAGGTCCGAGCGATAAGGTTTAACAGAGAGAGGTCTGGACGGCTGAGATTTCCACGGGGAGGTCTACAACGGTTCAGATCTGCTCTAAAGAGGTCCTTAGCTCCTCCGAACAAAGGACCAGTGGGAGGTCTTTTGCAAAGAGGACCCCGATGGAGGTCCTGGGTGGTCTTTGCAAAGTGACTGAGGTGGTCGTTTTGCAAAGAGGACCTCGGTGGAGGTCCAGGGGGTGATCTTTTTGCAAAGACACGAAGGTGATCTTATCGGTTAAGATTGGGCCTAGGGAGGTCTTAACGGTTAGGATCAACACTAGGGGGAGGTCCGGGGTTTTCTTTATAAAAGATCAGGGGTGGTCTTTTACAAAGAGGACCCTAAGGGTGGTCTTTAGGGGTGGTCGTTACAAAAAGACTACGGGGAGGTCTTTTTGCGCAGGAGTGGTCTTAGCGGTCAGGATTTAACCAGGGTGGTCCTGGACGGCTGGGATCAAAACAAGAGGGGAGGTCCGGGTGCTAGGATTTTTATAGAGAAGGATCCTACGGCCAAAAAGCTAATCTGAGGAGGTCTTCAACGGCCGAGATTAACCCTAGGAGGTCCTAAGACTTAGAGTTTACACAAAAAGCGTTCTACGGCACAGATCTAACTTGGGGTGACCTATAATGGCTACGATTACACCCAGGAGGTCGGGGACTTAGAAGGCACGCACGTTTTGCCGGAAGACAGCATTAATGAGCAACATCGGACAATATTAATGTCAATCATTAGACTATGATACCTGCCCGAGTATGACACGGCAAAACACGAGTTTGGTTTTTAGCTCACCGCCGGCGACGGGGACCTCACCGGCGAAAACCAAGGGCACCGCTATGCTCACAATAACATCGCGGGCCTTCCAGGCTAACTCTCGCCAGCGGTGACGGCTCAGAACGCCGGCGAGCCGGAGAGGAGCGATGAACAACTTTTTGACAAAACCGAAAATAAGAAAAAGGTCCGCTACGACCTAACCTGACACGTGCTCGAGCTCTAGGAGGCTAGAATTAACTCACCAGGGCCAAGATGAGGTTCAGAGGAGCTCGGAGGAGAGGAGGAAGCCGAAGGAGGTGCTCCGGTGACTAGGAACTTCGCCGGAGACGAGGAAGAAGGTAGGGACGACCTCGAAGAACAGGTCCCCACAATGCCTCCCCCTGAAACCAACCGATTTGGTTAGAAAAGATGCCCAAGGTGGATAATCGAACAATTGGGCAAGCCAAGGTTGCAATTAAACCACAGGAGCTCGGGTGATCTTGGGGAACTTCAAAACCCGACAATGGTGGTGCCTAGGGTTCTTGAAGCCTGGTGGAGGGAGAGGAAGTCTAAAGGAGATAGGGAGGAGCTCAGGGTCTTTTGTAGCCACAGGAGCAAGACCACGGGCAGAGGCAACCTTCGGGTGCCTACTCCCTGCCATGGACTTGCTAGATTTGACAAGGGCAGGTAGGGGATGATTTCTTTTAGGGCAAAGCTCTGACACAATTAATGCATGGCAGAAAGAGGCGTTGGGAAGGACCAAAAAGTGACAGGCCACTGCTCCCAACTGCTCTGACCCTGACACACGCACAGGCGCGTGAAAACCATGACGACCAGACCTCAGGGAGGTCGGGAGGAAGAAAAACAGGGCCGAGGGAGGTCCTGGACGTCCCTGATGCACTCGGGGTGGTCCTGGACGTCCCGGATTGGCCAAGGCAGAGGAGGTCCTAGGCGGCAGGAGGTCCTTGGGAGGTCGTCGACTGCTGGATGGAGATCCAAGGGCCTGGAACGCACCTCGCTGTGCCGCCTGAGGGGAGTGAGCCCGATGAGGTCTAGGGGCTGGCTCAACCGAATCAAAGGTGGGTCGACTGAGTCCGAGTCGGACTGGACCTAGGGTTCAAATCTGAGTTTCAACAAGAGCTGCTCTTTGGGGAATTAATTGGAGTAGCAAAACAACTCCAAAAATTATGAGATTTTTACAGAAGCTTGCTAACTGAGTGATTGACCTTGAGTAAAAATTTTAGAGGTTTTTGTGCTGTGATTTTTTCTCCAAAAATTCTACAAGGTTCTGGTTTAAGGTTTGACTAAAAGTCAAACAGGTTTGACTGCCCTCTAAAAATATTCAAACAATTTCTAAAAATTGTGAAATTTTTCAGAGGGGTCACATACCATCCCAAGAACTTAGGAAAAATATTTCCAGGAGATGATCAAAAGGTTTGACCAGATTGTTTTTGGAAGGTGAGGTTTTGGATCAAAAAGACTTGTGACTTTGTATTTCCGTGATTTCTTGTACAAGATTTGCTTAGTACACAAAGGAAATACATGATGTAAGAAAAAGTTTTAATTTATACTCATTTTCTTATATTTGAAACACAAGTCTAAAACTTGGAATATTACAAACCCCCCCCCCCTTACAAAAATCTCGTCCCGAGATTTGGCTCTCTCGGGAAAGAAAGAGGGGTAGTCTGGACACAAATGATCTTCCCATGCCCAAGTAGCTTCATCCTTGGAATGATTTGATCACTGAACTTCAAGGAATTTTGATAGCATGATTCCCCTGAGACAAAGAGCTCAGCCAAGCGACCGGTACGAATTTTGGTTCTGACCTGGTAGAAAATGTGCCACTTTAGTTGGCACGGAGGGACTTACCAGGTCCAGATATACCAAGGATTGACAGACTGAGAGATCTTTCTAGGTTCCATGGTTGATGGTGCAAGGTCATTGTTAGCTGGTGGAGCAATTTGTCTGGTCAATTCCGCCAACAACGGGATCTCAGCCTGCTAGCTAGGTATGCAGAGTCATCCCTCCACAGCTAGCTTCTTGGAGGAACCAAGGCCATACTCAGTTGGTGGAGCAATTTGTCTAGTTACTCCACTAACGAACGAGACCTTGACTTGATAACTAGCTATACGGAGTCATCCCCGTGCTTGATTGATTAGAGGGGCTATGGTCCATTAGGTCACAGAAATTTGAGGCAATAACAGGTAGGTGATGTCCTTAGATGTATAAGGACAGGAGGGTGTCACTCAAGTCAAACGACCGAGGACAATCCAGATGGTAGCATTCTTCTTAGGGGAAACGGGGTAGGCTTAGCAAGGCTTGATAAAACCGAGGTGGTGCCGGGCACCAGATAGAAGAGCAAAACAAAGACCATCAATAGTAGCAAAAGATGGGGATACAAGGGAATGAGATGCTCCTGAATTGAATAAAATAGTATAGGGCAAGAGGTAACAAGAAGCGTACCTAACACGGCGTCGGGTATCTCCTGTGCTTTCCCAGCTGAGATTGAGTTGACTTGAGTACGAACAACCCTCAGGTCACGATGTTTCGCAGGTGCATGTGATCGAATCACGGGCCGCGAAAAGAAACGAGAGGTTGCTGCAAGCCTTTTAGGACAATTATTAGGATAATGGCCCTTGAGTTTGCAGAGGAAACAAGTGACTTCGGCTAGATTGCGGAGGCCGCCCTGCTGACTCGCAGGTGCACGAGATTGGGGCACGACCTGCAGAGGATGAGGGGTTGCCGCAACCCCTTTAGGACAACTATGCGCATAGTGACCCTTGTTGTTGCAAAAGAAACAAGTGACATCAGCTATCTGCTGACGCTTACGACGATCCTTTAGCTTTCTTTTTCCGGCCCCAGCAACAATGGGATCTCCGACCACAATCTGAAAGTTAGGGAAGGTATAGACTGGTAGTTTGTCCCGCAGCTCCGTAGACAAATCATCCAGGAACTTCTCTGGTTTGGAGGCATCGGTGGCGGCGAGTCTTGCGGATGCACAAAGAATCTGCTGTTGTAGTTCTACTGACTTGGTGATCACCCGTTTCAGACTACACTCCTTGGGGTAATGATCATTCCCCTCACAAAGGAAACAAGTGACTTTGGCAGTCGGACATTTTCCGGGTAGGTGGCTTTGGTCGCAGTTCGGACAAGCTGTAGTACATTCGCTGCTGTAGTGTCCTTCCTCACCACAGCGCTGGCAGACCTTAACCTGCCCCAGTTGACAATCTTCGGCGACGTGGCTCTCCTCACCAAGGCCACAGCAGAAAGGAGGTAGTTGCCGTTCCTCGGGGCAATGGGAACAAACTCCATCACAATCGCCTGAGTGGAGGCGCCTGTGAGTCTTGTCCGGAAATTTGGAGACAGGGAGATCTCCATTCCCGCCAGCTTGCTGACCTAGTCCGCTGCTGGGCTGTCCAGACATCCTGGTATGAAGAGATGGGTTAACAACGCAACCCGAAAACTAGAAGCTGAACGACGCGAACGAAAACCAAGGACTAGGGAGTCCTACTGAAAGTTAGGTGGGGATAGGTACTAAGATGGACAAGGGCCTGGACCGCACCTCGCTGTGCCGCCTGAGGGGAGTGAGCCCGAGGAGGTCTAGGGGCTGGCTCAACCGAATCCAAAGGCTGGGTCTGACCCGAGTCCGAGTCAGACTCAGACCTAGGGTTCAAATCTGAGTTTCAACAAGAGCTGCTCTTTGGGGAATTAATTGGAGTAGCAAAACAACTCCAAAAATCATGAGATTTTTACAGAAGCTTGCTGACTGAGTGGTTGACCTTAACTAAAATTTTTAGAGGTTTTTGTGCTGTGAATTTTTCTCCAAAAATTCTGCAAGGTTCTGGTTTAAGGTTTGACTAAAAGTCAAACAGGTTTGACTACCCTCTAAAAATATTCAAACAATTTCTAAAAATTGTGAAATTTTTCAGAGGGGTCACATACCATCCCAAGAACTTAGAAAAAATATTTCCAGGAGATGATCAAAAGGTTTGACCAGATTGTTTTTGGAATGTGAGGTTTTGGATCAAAAAGACTTGTGACTTTGTATTTCCATGACTTCTTGTACAAGATTTGCTTAGTACACAAAGGAAATACATGATGTAAGAAAAAGTTTTATTTCTACTCATTTTCTTACATTTGAAACATAAGTCTAAAACTTGGGATGTTACAGCATCATTGTAAATTTGTTGCAAGCGTCTCATGGAGCATTGTCTGGTTCCTTTTCCTCCTCCTCTCCTGCCAAGTTGGAGCTTTGACAAGCTAGTTGCGTCTGGGGATTGTCCTCTTCCTCTATGTGCCTCCTTTGTGGAAGCAGGCTATGACCACTAGCGTCATAGGCCTCGCCACCAGCACCTCGAGCTCCAATGCAACTGCTAGTCCGAGGTTGCCGCTACTCATGCTCGAGGGAGACAGTTCGCAATAGCAACCTCCTCCTCTAGCAAGCTAGAGCTCTAGTGAGGCAACAACGGTCGAAGATCGAGCAGAGGTGAGCTTCTCTGTTGTGCCAAATTGAACAGCCATAATTCGTCCAAGTTATATCTAACGGTGGGGGAAGCGTGCGATGGGAAACTTACCATCGTACCTCCGGATGCTAGTCGCTCCCTTTTAATTGTCAGCTCTTGTTGTAAATACATTTTGGTATATAGAGATCTTAGCTACTGTAAGAGCTATAGGATAGCAAGAACTTGCCATGAATGAACATAGATTGCTGACTAGTAAACAATCACCAGGAGAATGGTGCACCTCTTATTAATTAAAGAACTATAAGTTTTGGAACTGAAATAAGGCATGTTCATAGGCTGAAACTTGTGGGAGAAAAGACCTAAATTGATGCATCAGCTAAATTCCATTGTAAAACTAGAAACATTTCGATATAAACTCCTAAGAGATTACGTACTAGATTGAGCTTGTGTTCTTCCTAAGATCATTGGTGGTGTACTGTTTAGGAAAAAGTCCATTTGACATCCCTAAACTCTTTCAAAAGTTCAATAAATAACACTCAACTACGAAACTAGACACGCAACAACCTTCAACTCTTAAACCATTCAGTTTACCCCATGAGACAAAAAACACCCCAGTTTTGCTAACGTAGCATCTACGTCAGCATGCATGTCACCATATTCTACAACCTCATTAGCTAAATCGGCTCCTCTCTCTTTCTCCATCTCCCCTTCTTCACTCTATCCTCTTTGCACCAACCCAAAGTGAAAATCCACCCAAAATTCTTCGTGATGAGGCAGAGATTGAGACACCGGCACGCGGTTCTGGGTGATTCAACGTAGATTCCATGAGGAGGGACGCAGAGGAGGCAGTTCTTGAGCAATTTGAAGGGGAGAAGAAATGGGAGGAGGGGTTCTTGGTTCTTAGCTGGGGATAGGGAGAAGGCGATGTTGGCACAACCGATCCAGCTGGGCATCGAGGTCGCCATGCGCTGCTTCTAGGCCATGTGTGACATGCTGCAAGTCCAACACTGACAAGCTCACCACCCTGCTCCGCCAAGTGATGCGAGCTGACCTCTACGACCGCCCTGCCATGGGTATCATGGTGGGTGCAGCACAGATGCTCACCAAGGCCTTGTCCCTCATGACGCGATGCGCGAGTGTCCACTTGCGACTCCGATGGCTCTTCACACTTAGCACTACATCGGGTTCCTGCGCTGTGGCCCTAATCGAGACCGTCATCGAGGACCTCGCTTGCTACTCCGCATCTCGTCACCTCATGCTGGTGCCGATGGGAACGGGGACAGGGACCCTGTAAGATCGAGGAGGCCAACTAGAGGGGGGATGAATAGGTATTTTAAAACTTCTATGCGCTAAAACCGATTTCTAATAAGGAAGCTTACAACAATACGGTTTACAAAATTCAAGCCTAAATCAACTAGGTTCAACTAAGTGCACCAACAATACAAGTCAATTAAAGAATATTACAATTAAGCAAAGACTTGTAAGCTATTCAATTCTAGCAATGTAAATAGCACAAAACATGACGAGCATTCATACACAATGAATAAGCAATTTGATACAAGAAATATAAATTGCACAATGTAAAGCAATAGAATGCAAACCGCAAAAGACACGACGATGTTTTACCGTGATGATCGGAGACTTGCCGGTCTCCCCTAATCCACGTTGAGGGAAACGCAAACCAATTGGGCCGGCTCCACAAATTAAGCCTTTCTCAGAGGTATCAACACCTCGCTCCACTAGGATTGCTCTTACTCCATTCCGGAGATGGTGAGCACTAAGCCACTCACAAACACCGGGCCTTCTCACAAGCTTCACTTGAGAAGATCACTGGACCACGACGCCTCCATGCCATCTAGGTGTCGGCAAACACCAAGAGTAATAAGCCAAGCCCCTTGCTTGACTCTCACCACATGCAACGAATGCACAAGCTCAAGTGGATACGAAATCCACCTCTAGATGCAATACATGCAACTAGAGACCTCTCTCCTTGCTCACAATGTGCAACACATGCACAATTGAGAGGAGAAGCTCACACTAGCTTAAGAGAGTGACATGGGATGCCAAAGGTTGCCTCTCAACCGCCAAGGGGGTATTTATAACCCCTACACCAAAAACTAGCTGTTTGGAGACGAAACAACCAAAAACTAGCCGTTACAGACGTGCGGTCGTACTGCCCTCACAAGGGCTGGTACAACCTTTCTGGACGGTCGTGCTGCTCTTTTCATGGCGGTCGTACCGCGGCTCAAAATCAGCACAGACGACACTCGGTAAAAAGGTCATAACTTTTGACTTTGATGTTGGAATTGAGTGATCTTGGACTCTATTGAAAGCTTATTCAGAGGGCTATACAACCTACCTATTTGATTTGATCTCAAACATATTTTATTAAATCAAAAAGCACAACTCCAAAGAGTCACTACCATAGTCTAAGTCCAAAGTGTTAGCAACAAGCAATTTTAAACCATGCCAAGGGAAAATATATGAATCCTAACAATTCGCAAAACGCATTTGCAAACTTAGATCATGCCACAAGGAATAGGTACATGAACTTGAACCGTTTGCAGAACACATTTGTAAAGTATAGTCACATGCTACAAGGATTAAATGCATGAGTCTTGACTATTTGCAAAACACATTCGCAAATAATAGCATCATGTCACGGAGAGCTAGAGCAAGTGAGATTGAGCTATCAACACATGATGAGACTCAAGCTACTAGACAAGACCCCTCTTAATAGTAAGGCAACCTATATTAGCAATCCGGTCTTCCAACCAAACACTAAGACCGGTAAAAGATTAGGAACACATCCTTAGCCCTAGCTAGTCATACCTTCGCCTTGAGCATCTTTTTGAAGCTTGATGACGCACATCTTCACTTCAAGTCGGGTCATCATCTTGACATGCATCAAACCATAATGCATCCTTTACTTGACCTCAATCAACACATGATGAGTCTTCTCTTGACTTGATGACCAACTCATGATCATCTCTTCTTCGAGATCTTGATATGCATCAACATGATGCATCCTCTTCTTGAACCTTTACTTGATGACGATCAACTCATGATGCCATCCGAAGTCTCCATTACCCTAGAACATAACCTATTCATCCAACTCATGGAAAATATTAGTCCTATAATGATTAACATTAATTACCAAGATATACCTGCAATAAATGCTTCTAAACAAGCCGTTGAAAATTCTGGACCGGTACTACCGCCAACCAAGTTGCGGTACTACCACTTGGTCCGGTTGTACCGCATGAAGGAGCGGTACTACCAATTGTAGGGTTGCAAATTTTGCCGAAAAGACATGCTCTTTGGAAAATACATACCGCCATACAAACATCAGTACAACCGCATATCGGTACAACTGATTCTCAGAGGCGGTACAACCGATTAACAAGGAGAGCTCTGAGCCAAAATGCATCGATTCTGGTTTTATCTAACTGCCAACTAGAAATCGGAACGACCGCAATGCGGTGGTACCGCTGCAAGAGCCGGTCGTACCGCATTAGCGCTCAGTTGGCTGTGATGATCAAAACTTGGTAATACCGCCAAGAAATGTGCGGTCATACCACTTGATGCGGTACTACCGCCGGTTAGCCTCCGGTACTACCGATTTCTGACAGAAGCACTTAGAGCTTCCAAAACTCAAATTCAAATGCATGCATGATCCTAAATCGATCCATATAGTATAAGAACATGATATCAAGCTACTAATCATGATCCCTCTATTGTCATGCATTTCCATTACCATGTCGCCATCCATAAATTGGGACTAAGCCTTTAAACATCTTAGCACACATGTTAGTCCCACAACACAATTTCAAATAATTGAATATAGATGAACATGAGTATGTATAAACTACACAAGTTATATATATACTCACATATAAGTATATATGAACTACACAAGTTATATATACCATGAGTATATATGAACTACAAGTTGTATATACTAAATATGAGTGTATAAGAACTACACAAGTTGTATATACTCATATGAATATATTAACTACACAAGTTAAATATATTCAAGGATATATCAGCATCTATGAACTATGCAAGTCTCATATGCTCTATATTAACTACACAAGTTAAATATATTCAAGGATATGTTTCAAAGTAAAGATCCTTAATATATGTGGAAGGAGAATATGGATCAATACTAATGAAACCATAAAATATAGAATGAACTCTCCCTAAATGTGTGCATACACAAATGTGTAATGGAAACATATGCACATATCCAAGTTAACCTTTTTGGTAGAGTTTAACCTATATTTTGGATCCGAGGAATGCAACAAGATATAATTAGAAGAAGTAGAATGCATACCTCTTGTATTTTCATCCTTATATCCAAACGAGATTAAGCAATAGATAATCAATAGAATTGTTAGTCTCACAAATAGATTTATCATTAATGAATACATACTTGTTTGGATTTTTGCTTTTCTATCCAAGCCGAGACTAAACATGATATAACAATAAGAGTGTTAGTCTCACAAGTGCATTTTGGATTTTTGCTTTTCTATCCAAGCTGAGACTAAACATGATATAACAATAAGAGTGTTAGTCTCACAAGTGCATTTGTCATTAATCACCAAAATACTCCATTAACGCATAATGGCGGGTCTAGATCCTTCAACCTCCCAACATCGCACAGAACAAGCCCATACTATTCCTGATCTTGGACCACATCATGTAGCTGCACATCGATGACCTTGATGCGCATGCTGACTCCGCCGCCAACCTCGCCTCCCTCCGCATCACTGACTCAATCATGTTCTCTGGTGCCTCCGCTGTCACCATCGACAACCAACACCGCCGCCACCTTGTGGTGTCCGAGGGCTCTGCCTCAGTGCGGCTTGGGCTCTAAAGTGCTCCCTATCTTCTTGAGCTGGGTGGAGGTTGAGGATGAGGAGGAGGTGGTGGTGGCGGCTACTGTAGAGGAGGAGAGGAGGTTATCAAGGATGACACCAAGCCTGCAGAGGAGGCCTGGATGACTCTGCTGGCAAAGGTGAAGGAGTGTTGGAAGGGGGTGACAACGTCACCGTCGTTGTCGGGGCCGACGGGGGGGAGAGGGGTCCATCATTAGTTCAAGCACGACGATAGAGAAGAAGGAGCAGTGGGTGCAGGGTTGGGGTAGGAGCACTTGGAGGCTAGGCTAATGCCAAGGAAGAGGCAATGAGCTTGTGGTTGTGTGTTTCCATACAAGCGGCAGGCGGGCAAGGGAGGGTAGCTTGCTGCCGTGCCTAGGCCGTGAGCGGCATGTTGTTGTTGTGGCCTATTGTTGTTGGCGACGTTGCTGTTTTGGGAGTGAGGACAGAGAGAGAGGAAGGAGTGCACAAATATGATGTGGCAAACACCTGTGCTGAAGAGAATTACAATTGGCACATCAGCAAAACAACCTCCACATCAGATCAAAAATCGGGCTAGATTTGGCGTGGGGGTAATTTGTCTGGCTTGGAAACTTGAAGGGTGTTAGGTGTCTAATTTTGTAGTTCAGGGATAATTTCTGAACTTTGAGAAGGGTTTCATGTGTGTCAAATTGTAACATCCCAATTTTTAGAGCTTTTAGAAAAAATTTAAAAATTTAAAAATAACCATTTGATTTCATCAAGTTGCTAAACCTTAACTTAAAAATTTAGAAACAAAAATAATTTAATTTGAATTAATCAAACTTCAATTAATTTAAGTTGGCTTATTTAAGTTTTATAGATTTTATTTGGATTTAAAAGTAAAAAAAGATTATTTTAAGTCATTTCTAGATTTTATAAATGCTTTTCCTAATTTTCCAAAATTAAAAAGATTTTACTTGCAAAATTAAAAGCTAAAGTTAAGTTGAAAATATTTTTATTAAGTTCCAAATAGTTCTAGAAATTTTTGTGTGTTTTTCTGGAATTTTTGGGCTGTATTAACTATTTAAATCCTTTTCTGTAATTTTTTTACTAGAAATAGCGCCTTTGCATTTATTTCCCTTTCTGTAATTCAAAAATGGTATTTAAATTGCCCGTTGGCTTTGGGCCGAATCTCTCTCAGCACACCTCCCCGCACTCCAGCTCGCTCAGCCGTGAGGCACATTCAGACGGTCCGAACGTGCACGTGAGGCTATTTAGACGGTCTGAACGTGCCTTTTTCTTGCTGCCATGTGCGGCCCACCTGTCAACGCGCCCTTCTTCTCTGCCCCTTTCTTCCTCGTTTTTTTCCCGTGCAGGTCTGAACCGTATCGCCATGGATGTGACACAAGCTCCATCACATCCCGCGATTTCGTCCCCTTCCTCGCCTGAAATCACGCGCTTTGAATGCCCCATATCCTGTTGACCCCGTTATGCCCGTTGTTTTTCAGGAATCCCGTCCGATTTCGTCGGAACACGCAAGGTGTGATGAGATGTCCTTCGCGCGATCTCGCCCTCCGACCCCCTTCCCTTTTAAGGCAGGCATCGAAGCCCCTCGCCCTCATCTTCGTTCCCCCTATTCCCCCTCTCAATCTCACCCTCTCCTAGCCACATTTCGAGCTTGCTCCCCACTGGCCAAGCTTCACGCCGTCGCCTCTAGTGCCGCCGCCAAGCCTCCTCTAGCGATGTGGTCGTCACCATTGGTTTCGCAAGACCATCGCCCACCTTGTGCTCACCCTCCTGCCCTCTGGAGTCCCCTGGATCGCCACCACCGCCGCCGCCGCTTCTCCTCCTCGCCACCGGCCATCCCTTAGCGCCGCGTCGCCAAATCCGTGAGCATCACATCCGCCGTGACTCCCTCTAACCACTAGTGCCCTCGCCATCGGCTAGGACACTGTCGTTCGCCAGTGAGCCATTGGGCCGTGCGCGCCACCTGTCGGGTGCTCACGTGGCTGCCCAGGTGGCACCAAATCAGTGCCACATTGTGCCACATCATCTCTTTTGCCTATATGGCAGTCCACGTGGAAGCCTATGTGGCATTTATTTTTTCCTTCACAAAAGAAATTCGGTTGAAAATCTAAATTCCTTAGGGCTGTGTAATAGCCCAAAATTTCAAATTTCAGAAGAAAATAAAACATAATTATTTTTTTGGAATTTTCTAAAATTTTAAAAGCTTTTTGCAATTATTTTAAAGTCAAAACAAATTTATTTGAAAAATTAATTACCAAATAATAGTTGGAAATATTTTATCTAAGTCCCAAATAACTCTACGAATTTCTGTGAATTTTTCAAAATTTTTGGGATTTATTTACTATTTTCTAAAGCTTAAATAAATTAACAGAATTAATTTAATTGTTAAATCATTTTAAAACCCCAACTTGTTTTTGGGCCGAAATCCAAATTTTCGGCCCAATCCTTTTTTCCACAGGCCCGAGTTGGCCCGCACTACACCCTCTCTCTCTCAATCACCCCCGGTCCCACCTGTCATCCACTCACGCGCACGCGCGTTAAAACCCCAACAACGCCCATCAACCGTTGGATCTTAAACCAACGGCCTGATTTTGTGTGACCTCCGGGCGGTCCGACCATCCCAACGCATGTGAGCCGTCTGATCTAAAATGGATGGCCACGATCCTTTGTGTCTTCCGGATAGTCCGAATGGCCCACTCATTGTGAGCCATTCGATCTAAATCAAACGGCCACCGCAGCGCCCGTTCCTTTTTCCTTTCACTGCCATGTGGGCCCACCTGCCTTCTTCTTCCCCACCTTCATCCTCCTCGCGACGCGCCCGACTTGGCCGCCATTGTTGCAAGCTCAAAGCTCCACAACGGCCGCCCCCAACCACCCCTGACTTCCATGTGTGCGTGCGCACGGCCCGCATCCACCTCCGCTTTATCTCCCCACTCTCTTCCCCTTTCTCCATAACGGTTTGCCCACGATGCCACAACCGCTACCATGACCCCCACGACCTCCACGCAGCCCCGGTGCCCCTCGACCCCTATAAAAGGACACCCCAGGTGCGCCTCCCTCCTCACAATCCAACGCCACCACCCATTGCTCATCTCCTTGTCTCTAGCGCCTCAATTTGGAGTTTCTTCATCGCCAGCGAAGAAAGAATGGATCGTCGATTGCGCCGCCACCAGAGCCGCTCCGCCCGGTCGTCCACACCTTTGTCATCGCCATGATGCCGCGAAGCCGGTGCGCATCTCCGCCTCGCTGGAACCCCACGGGATCGCTACTTCACCGTCGACCTCAACCGTGCCACTGCTTTTTCCTCGCCACTAGTCTCCTCCGTCCTCCTCTCGCCGTTTGGGTGAGCGCATCAAAATCCCCGCGCCTTCCTCTCTCTTTTGCGCACCTTGCCGGCAGCCACCGTGCCACACATCGCCGGCGACCATAGGGCCAAGAGCCTCACCAGGTTTTGCCATCGTGGCTTAGCCACCTCACCGCCACATGCACGCCATGTCACCGCCACCTCATCGCGTTCGCCCATGTGGCAATGACGTGTCTTGGGTGGGCTTGGTCCATGGGGACCGAGCCACTTACAAGTGGGGCCCGTACGTCGGGATTTCTTCTAATTCTTTTAATCACGAATCCTGAGGGCTGATGTCATCCTTGCGTAGTAATAGGAGTTTCCTTTAGAAAAATAACTCAGGAAAATCTTTTAAATACATATTTAGGGTAAAAACTTCTAAAACCCATATCTTTTGCATCAAAACTCCGATTTGGGTGTTTCAAATTTCTAAATTTGTATAAAATCAATATATAGCTAACTAAACTAAAATTATTCTATTTAGAGTTAATTTGTTTTGTCTTTTTGAATTTATTTGAATTTCAATTGAATTTATTGTATTTTCGCGTATAGACTTCAACGACTCTGGAGAGTTTGATCCTTCAGAGGATTTAGAGTACCAAGATTTCAACGAAGTCAAGTTATACCATTGACCATGTTGATCCCAATATTTTAAAGTTATTTAAATTTAGTTTTTAAATTATTATTGCATGCATAATTTTGTTCAATTATTTTAATTCCCTATTTTAAATACCTAGTTATTCCAATTCCTTTTGTATAGCCAATTTGAATGTTGAATATCATTTCCTTGTCACCATTAGTTAAAATAATATTGAGAATAATCTTATGCTTAGCTAATGCTTAGACCATAATTGTGATTTTTGGAGGATTTAGCCAAATCATTTCAAACTTGGTTTAAATTTGAATCTGTGTTATTGGTTTACCATAAAATTTTTTATATAGATGCTTTTATTTAAATAAAATAAAAAATAGGTTTGGACTTGAGCGAAATGGATGAAGAATGGTGGGTGCAGGTTTATGCACGGGCTTAATCTAGTTAGGATTAAGACCCAGGGTTTATTTTGGAAGACACCCAAGTCAGTTGAGGACCAGCATTTGAGAGTTCCTTTGTATGCCTTACCGTATCACCATATGTCCTGTATGGGCAGGACTTGGCTTAATAATTTGTGATACCTCATTGATATTTGTGTGATGATGTTGTGTGGGTATCGGTTAGACAGTAGTCCCACTTAGCGCAAGAGGGGGCTCCCGGAGGACGGTCAGTCCAATGGAAGCGAAACCTTAACGGGCATGAATACTTTAAGGTGGAACATTGTAATGGCCTTGTGATAATTGCTTAGTCGCACACCCTTGGCAGCGTGTATTGGCTGACATTAATAGCAAATTATCTCGTGTGGGTAAAGCTGTAAGACCCGAGAGTAACACCCCAAATCCTCTGTGCATAACTGAACTAGTCCCATGATCAGTAGTTAGCTCACACAGTAAACAAATGTCATAACACAAAATTTATTAATAGACAATAGAGTTGCTTACAAGATAGAACATGCCAACATTAAATAAACACAGCGGAAGACGAAGAAGACGTAGTGGAGTCCAGCTGATCTGCCACAGGCAATCAATTGGGGTAGCGGCCTAGTCGTCGAGATCCACACCGGTAGCGAAGTTCTTCTCCTCTGAAATTTGTTTGCATAAAGCAAGTATGAGCACTACTACCGTGCTCGTAAATTACACCCGTCAAATAACATAATGACATGCATACATGGATGAGACAAAGGAAGGCTTATAGGGTCATTTGTGCAAAAACAACATTTGACATTAAATATATTACTAAGTTCAAAGCTCAAGTTTCATAATATCTAAAATTGAGTTTTAACTGAAATGATAGAGCTAGTGTAGGCACCAATCAAACACTAACTTAAACACGGGCACCAACCCAGGGTTTCAACCCATAACTTTTCTCATGGACACCCATCCATGTCATGACTGTTTTACAAAAATATTTTTGAAATCAAAACTAAAGTCTAACTTTGAGTGGCTTTGCCAAGCATGTCCATGACCGTGGACACGGCTATTCGAATAGATTGACACTCTGTAGAGGTTGTACAACTTTACCCACAAGAGATAACCAATTTATACTGTCCGCTCACACACTTCCGAAGGTGTGCGACTAAAAGGTTATCACAAGGCTTTTGCAATGCGCCATTCCACCACAGTCCTCCCTCGCTAAGGTTTCACCCCCTTTAGACTACCCGTCCGTAGGGTTCAAGCCCCTCTTGCGCCAGGTGGGACTAACAAAGGTCATGAAAATTACCCACCGCATCAATAGGAACGACAATGATGGAACTTTGCAAATTAATCAGCCAGGTCCTGCCCATACAAGACATGTGGTAGTATGATGTGGTTTAGCAAGGTGCGGCTCGAAGATCGGTCCTTCACTAATCTGGACGACAACCAACAGAACCCTGGACCTCAACCTACCTAGTTAAGCCCGTGCATAAACCTGCACCCACCAGACAACCAATTCGCCCAAGTCCAAACCATCATTTAATTTTATTTCATTTTTTAAAGAATTTGTAAAACTCCCATGACACATTAATAACAAGGGTACCATTTAAACATCATTTGATTTTTGGTTGAAATTCCCCAAATCAAATATTTTTGGTCTAAGCATGGCTAAACATAATTTTTCTCAAAACATTCTAGTTCATACTAGTGTATAAACTAGATTTTCATCTAAGGTGTCAAGGCGTGTGTGAATCAATATCAATATTGGCAGTACAAAGGATTTTAGGCATAACTATAATTTAAAGACATGTATTTAAATTATATTGAATAGAAATAGCATGCAATAATAATTTACAATAGAATTTAAATAATTTGAAATATTGGGATCATGGTCAAAGATGTAACTTGTCTTGCTTAATTAGGTGATGTTGTTTTCCTTAACAGTTACCTAGTACTCATAAGTACTTTCTCCAGGTAGTCTATGTGTACACTCACGAGGATCATACAATCAAAATCAATCCTCTTATATGCTCTTCAAACGACGTCGAAATCTAACTCTCTGAAGTCATCGAAATCTATACGTGAAAATAAGTCAAATTCAAACAAAATTCAAATAACAATTCAAATGGACTCCAAATTAAATAATTTTGGTTTAGTTAGCTACATCTTGAATTTAGAAATTTGAATCAACGGAATCGGAGTTCGTATGAAGGAGAACGAACCCTGGGAAGGTTGAAAATCACATGAAATGATAGAATTGGTATTTTCTAAAATTTGGAACTATTTTTGTAAAGGAAAAGGTTTTACTGTGTCAGTATGACATCAGCAGGTGGAAAAAGGATTTTCAGCTGAATTAAATTTGTAAAGGAAAAGAAATTGGGTCACTAACAAGTGGGCCCGTGTCTGTGGACTAGGTCCACGAATTTGCATATTGGTCCATCGTGGACCAAGGAATGACCCGGCGTGGCTTTGGACACGTCAGGGACACATAGGTGATGACGAGGCCAAATGGCCTACGTGGCAGCCATGTGGCGTTGAGGTGGCATCGCCACGTGAGCAAAAACTGACGGCTACTCGGCGTCGAGCCTATTGGCGAACGGTGGCGAGATGGCCTCTGGCAAGGGTACCAGGAGGACGGGAGGGCTTCACTGAGTCGAGTGCTCACCTCCAACGTCCGGGGATGCAAATGAAATGCTGGCGGCGAGGGAGATTGGCGGCGCGAGGTTCGGCTCGTGGCGGTGCGGGTGTTCGGGCGGCGCTCCAGCGAAGGCGGCACGAGCACAGGGTTGGCGGGGCTGAAGCGATGTTGTTTGTGCTGTCCACGGCGCCGATTATTCCCTGTGGCCGCGGAACGGAGGAAGAAAGGGCGTGCGGCCAAGGAACTTCAAACCCGAAATACGGCCAAACCGAGAGGGGGGAGGAGGAGTGGGTGGTGGGAATGGGATGAGCGAGGAAGAGGGCTCCTGGGGCTCCCTTTTATAGGGCGAGGGGGGGGGTGGAGATCGTGTGCGGCAATGGCGGCGACAGCGGTTGGGTGCGCGGGCGAACCAGTCGTGGAGAGAGGGGGAGAAAGTGGGGGTGGCGACGGTTCGTGCATGTGGCTCGTGCGCAGCCGCCGCGGGTCTCGCGGGCGAACCGGGGTGGCGGTTTGACGTAGCTCCCACGCGGGCGGAAATAGCGGCGTCGGGCGGTTTCTGCCCGAGGAAGAAGGGGCAGGGGAAGATGACCCGGGCGGTCCCACATGGAAGTGAAGCGGGGAGGGGGCGCGGCTAGTGAGCGTCGGATTCAGATCCGACGGCCGGAACGAGGCGTGGGTGGAAAAGGGAGCGGGCGGGTTGAGCTTGGCCGAAAGCGGCCGGGCGCGGGAAAAGGGTTGGGCTGGAGGAATTCGGCCCGAACACTATTGGAGGATTTTAAAGATTTAGCATTTTAAATAATTCAAGTAATTCAATTAAGTTTTAGAAAATAGCAAATAAAATCCAAAAATTAGGGAAAAATTCACAGAAATTCCCTTATTTATTTTGGACTTAATAAAATTATTTCCAACTTAAAGTTGGCTTTTAATTTTGCAAATAAATTTGTTTTGACTTTAAAATAACTAAAAAAGCTTTTAAAATTCTAGAAAATTCTAGAAATTAATTAAAAAATTTCTTTTCAACTTTAAATCCAATAAAATCCCAAAAAACTCAATAAATTTTATTTTTGCCTTTTTAAAAATTAGGAAATTCAAGAAAAGCAAATAAACTCCTTCAAATTTCAGAAATTCCAGCAAAGTAATAACTTTATTAACTTTATTTTGGTAACATAACATTGAGATGTTACAAAAGTTGTACAAACTCTGCAGAGTAGAAAACTATTCGAATAGCCACATCCACGGTCATAGATATGCTAGCAAAGCCACTTAGAGTTAGACTTTATTTTTTGTTTTAAAATGTTTTAGCAAATGATTTGAGGATGGTTAATCCTTGTGGTAAAATTGGGTGGTCAGCCATGTGTTAGGAGGGTATCCTTCATCATTTAATCATGGAGGTTATCCACACTATAAAACTGTCTTTTTAAATCTGATTTTAGATATAATATAAAAATGGTCTTGGAAATTAATATGAGTATTTAAACTAGAACTGCTACTTTATGCAAAATAAACCATGACAGTCCTATTTGTTTACCTTATACATACATCATAATTCAATATTAGGTGTAACTTGCGAGCACGGTAGTAGTGCTCACTCTTGCCGAATAATCTTTATTCAGGAGAAGACTTCTACCAGGACGGTGAGGATCCACACGATTAGGCCTATGCCCCGAGACGATTGTCTGTGGCAAATCGTGTGGCCTTCTACTACTGCTTTTGCTTTCATTGTGTTAATTGTTTATTTGGCCTCAAGCCCGTTTGTATTAAACTCTGAATTATTAATGTTATTTAATTTTCATGATATGATTGTGACATCATTTTTGTATGACCATGTACACTAGAAATCCTGGACTAGTGTATGAACACCGAGAATTCCGGATCCTTCGTTCCCGGGTTCGACAGGCTGACGTTAGCTGACGTAGTAATCTGATTTTCCTTTACAAAAATAAATCCAAGAATCCCAAAAATCCTAGTTTTCATCATTTCATGTGTTTTCAAACTTCCGAGAGCCCGTTCTCCTTTGTTCGAGCTCCGATTTGAGTGATTCAAAATTTTAAATTCATCTAAATTCATTATCTTTCTATTGGAGCTTATTTGGTATTTTTCTGGAATTTATTTGGCTCTTATCGCATGTATAGATTATGGCATTTCATAAGAATTCTTGGACCCGACGACCGAAGCATCCCAACTCTTCAACGAAGGCAAGTCGTAGACCTTTGATCATGTCGTACCAACTATATAAAATTATATTGTTTTATATTAACATGCATTGATAGTTTCATAATAATGGTTTTGGGGAATAGTTAATTGCCCAACTGCCGTTATGCCTCATTGAATAATTGTGAATGACATGTTGACATGTACCCTTGGACACCATAGGTTGGGTTAATCTTAGTTGGACTTATTATTTTACCAACATGGGTATCGTATTATGCTTAGCGATGCTCAATCGTGATAGGATTCATGGTCACATGCTCATAAATTCTTAAACTTGACTTAATGAAATATGGATTTGTGGCGCAGCTACTGTTGTTAAAAGTTTGTTGTGCCATGGCAAGGGTTGCCATTTGGCCGGGTTGAACCGAAAATGATTTATACTCGAGCGAGTGATCGTGCAGTAAAGAGGATGATTTTAGGATGTGGTTGCCTCGCCTGAGTAGACACTTATAACTTAACTTTGTGCGCCATTGATATAGGCCTTACCGTACCACCACATATCTAGACTGAGGTAGACCTGGCCAACTAATTAGTAATGTTTTGAGTCAGTTCTGTTTTGGTGGATGATTTGGCGCAAGAGGGGGCCAACGTGGCGAAATCTTAGCGAGCAAAATCGAATCAAAACAAAACTTTGTAAAGGCCTTGACGCGTGCTCTAGACTGCTTACCTCAGGTAGTGAGCAGTGGTATCAACGGATGCCAAATAAACTAGAGAAGTCGTGTTACGTGGGTAAAGCTGTACAACCTCTGCAGAGTATAAAACTATTCGAATAGCTGTGTCCCTGGTTATGGACAATGCCTGGTGATTTCATATGAGGAGTAGATTTTCAAAAAAAGTATTGCGAAGGTTTGGTTGGGTTTGGAATGGTTAGTTTTGATTGATAGTTGGGAAGTGAATAGTGTGTTTACTAGTGGTTTGAAAGAACTTGTTTACTTAAGCATTAATCTTTCAAATTATGCTTTTCAATCTATTTACTGTCAATACTGCTTTCTACAAAACAGCCATAAAGCTATCATTGTTCAAGCCTTGTATGAATACTATTTGCATACATTTTCTTACGGACTTGCTGATCAGTACTTTATGTACTCACGGCTATACACCACTTGTTAATCAGTCACCCAGGAGGAACCAGAGAACTCAAAGCTCTTTGAAGAGGAGTATTTTGAAGACTATGCAAACTAGAATGTGTTTTCCACTCGATTGCCTATGGGCATGTCGGATGGCTACCATGAGTTTGTCTATTTTCTCTGCAAGTTTACTATGTTGTCGTTAAACCCTGCGTAGCAAATTCTGTAAGACTTGACCATAAGGTCATTTTGAAACTAAGTAACATTAATTTGTCTGCTTCCTAGCTAACTTGTTGTATGGATATGATTTCATCGATGTTGCAAATTGTGTGGACTAGCTACTGATCATGAGACTAGTTTAGAATACACAGAGGGCTCGGATCCAGCGACTCAGGGTCCCGACACAAATGGGCTTTTTCCTACTGTTTGTTACTGGATCTCAATGAATATCCACTGTTTGTTATTGAAGTTACATATTTTCTATTGATGCTTCTATAAGTGCAGAGATTTTCATAAATGGGCATTACACCCCCTTCCTTTAGACAAGATATTTAGGAACTATAGTGTGTATATATAACCTTCAGACCAGATGTTTAGCAACTATGGTGTGTATATATAAAAATTTCTTTCTTGGTGTCCCCGGAAAGTGTGGTAGCATAATTATTTCTGGATAACGATGAACGTGGATATGCTTAAAACTGCATTTTGCTATGTAGTGAGCAACCATTGTATGTATAACTCAACTTGATGAAGAAGTATTCATCGTTAATCCAATCTTTTAGGCGAGACAAACAGTTTGTGTATTGTAGAATTCAGTTTTTTTATATTACCAGCCGGTTTAGTGGGTTCATACTACAGTCTGCAGCTAATCTACTAGTAAAGGCTTCTAAATGATTTAGTGCTATGTTCATTTGGATGCTAGTTGCTTTGTTTGGTGGCTACCCAAGTAAATCCACAAATGTAACCAGGCAGGCAGTCAGCTAGTCTGCTTGTCCGTGTTGAACGTTTGGCTAAAATGACGTGTTTTTTTAAATAAAATAGCAAAATTAGCTTCTATGTGTCTAAACTGGCAAAAAAATAGCATCTCTACTGCACTAAATTGCCGCTCTCCCAGTCCGCCGCAGGCGACGTGCCGCTCTCCCATATTGCGGAAGGCCACTTACCGCGTACCCAGTCAGCCATAGTAACGTGCGCAAGTCACCTGCTGTGCTAGTATGCCATCCTGCCATTGACAGGGTGCGCGGCATGTGGCCTGCCGCGATCTGAAAGCGCGGCACATTGTCTGCCGCGGTCTGGGATCGCGGCACGTGACTTCTACGATAATTTAGAACGGTAAAGATGTCATTTTTGTCATTTTGAACGTGATATGCTAGTTTTATTATTTCGTTTGAAAAAGATGGTAAATGAGCAAGTACTTGTCCAGGTAGGCCAAACCCACTTAAACACAGTAGACCACCAACTCACTTTGGTAACCGCCGCGAGGTCCGCATAAACAACATGCGACTAGAGCGAACGAGTGCGCCGGTCACCCCACTTACATCCTTAATTGCCAGTGGTGGATTGGATGCATATCGATCAGCCGATGTAATTTACTCGTTGTTAGTAGAAAGAATCAAAGTGCATGCCCTTTGTGCCGGCCGGGATCAGGAAAAGCTAGATTGTGTTGAAGTACAAGCAGAAGCAAGCAACCATCCGGGGGGCGGATTCGTTTCCATGAGGTAATGGCCTCTCTTTGGCACTGCCCACTTGCCCAGCTTTCCCAAGCATCTTATTTGGATTTTAGGCATAAAGGTGATATCTTTTAGGTAAGCACATGGCAGAAAATAAATTAATGGATGGTAGGCAGCTAATGTCAGCTGCAAAGGTTAGGAGTCCACCGTGGTGCTTTTTCAAAAGTAAAAAAATAAAATAAAATAAAACTATGGAGCTCGCACGCCCTCTCTTCTAAAAAAGCACATAGTGGCATCCGTGCATCCGTCACATTTTTACCTACGATTTATAGTAGGTCATCTTAGATGCGATGACATGTAACTCGGCTAAGATGGGAGGCTATATGAATGAATATTGTTCATTATGTATCATATTTTATATTTGTTTTTAGAATTGGAGTCGAATACGGATAGTGTTTGACACCTATTGTTTTATCCCGTATTCGCTCCACGAGTCTTCGGTTGGTCGGTCGGACGGAAATTGTCCGCTTCTTTTGCACCCTACATAGAACATTAGATAGTAGGAGTGCAATCAGAACAAACATGGAGAGACTAATCGCTGAGATATCGAAGGAAAAAAACTCACCATCCTCTGTCTATTCAGATGCAGTAATCCACCTATCTATTATCTTGTTCTTAAGTGAAGTCACAACAGACTTTCCTTGTACCACCTGAAATACGGATACAAACGGACGGATATCGCTCATCTTGTATTATATTATGTATATTTTCCTCAGTCGGAGTCGGACACGGATAATATCGGATATCCATTTCTCCATCCCATATTCGCCCCGCGAACCTTCGGTCGGTCTCTTGTTAGCCGGTGTGAAAAAACTTATCTTTATTACCTTAGCACGGGGGCTACATCGTTTGATATTTTGACACTTACATACGACTCTTTTCTGAATATATGACATGTGGACCCATTTCGCTGATGTTTTGTTGGCATCGGGCACTCCCCTTCGAACCATAGCCAAGCGTCCAATCCAAAGTGTCAATGGGCCTAATAGATGCCCTAAAAAGTTCTGGAACCAGTAATCATTGGGATAGACCAGTTGATATGCTAATAGCATTTTGGAAGCTTCAAAAGTGTCTCTTGAAAGCAAGCGAGGTGCAAAAATGCCATTTAGGATGCTCTTTTGCTAAAGAAAAATGATTGGACTAACGAAGTGAAGAGACCAAAAAAAAAACAGAATAGAACGGACGGTGTTAGCATACTTTATATACTGTGGTAAACAAGATGCAGCTTCTGAATCTTTATTTACTGTGATGTATGACCACTGCTCAGTTCTTTGTTGTTTACCATAATTTGCACTTGAAGTTATGAACATTTCTTTGGAGTTTTGATTGCTGCGAGTTTTAGATCTGCATGATATTTCTAAACAGATCGTTAATTAGCACTGCACAGGGATGTGTCCTCATCCTTGTTCTCGGTGAAGAATTTCGGCTCTTAACCAGTAATTCATTGTCTTTATCTCCCAGATTCTTTTTGCTTGATATGCTGATTTCTTCATCTAGCATTGCACATGGATGTATCAGTGCTAGTTGCTTCATCTAGCTCTAGAGTACGTATAGTCGTTGGACACAGCATAGCAGGCGTTCGTCTATTTACGTATACAGTGGCTGCTGCTTCCTGCAATGCTCTTGATAACCCTGTTGTAATTCTGACAAGATCGGCACACGAAACGTTGCTTTGGTCTCCGGTGTATTCTGATTACAGTGTTCCAAACCAAACACTGTACTGAAATAAAAAAAACCATCCCCATTTGAACCAAACATATCTAGTAACCATTCCACACCCCCACCAATTACATTGTATTCCCATTCCATTACCATTTTCTGAACCAAACGCTACTTATGATTTAATTCGGTTGCAATTTACCGATGGTTTTAGCTGAAGGCGACAGGAGCGAAGGGTGAGAAGGGATGGTGTCGCGAAGTTTGAAAAGGGATTGCAGCGGCACTCAGGCCCGTACATTAGCAGGAGCAAGGTGGGCAACTGTTCAGGCCCTCAAAATTACAGAGCCTCCAAATTTACACTAAGTAGTAATTAGCAATAGTTCAAGTTAATCCAACGTAAGGGCCCATGGCCATCTGCCATGCCCAACAGCCTACTTGGGTCCTTGATCATATTGACAAATCTATGGGCCCTCTTGATATTCTGAAGTATTTGAAACAGCATGGTTCTTTCCCAAATGCCATTATTGCATATAGAATTTTGTTAACCATTCCGGTTACTGTTGCATCTGCGGAAAGGAGCTTTTCTAAACTCAAGCTATTGAAGTCCTACTTGCGATGTACAATGACACAAGAAAGACTCGATGGGTTGGCGACAATAGCACTTGAAAATGATATCTTGGAGATGATCAAGTATGAAGATATAATTGAAGATTTCATTTCAAAGAATACTAAAAGAATGATGCTTTTCAGTAGGACATAAGGTCAGTTTGTTGCTTGAGTACTACTTTTATTGTTTTAGCATTAAGATTTGATATGTTCTTAGTAGTGTAAGAACAACATATATTTTGAAGCTTTATAATTAAGTAAAAATATGTTTTTATTATATTATTTTCTTGAATTTTAGAATCACATCGCGTGTTTCGTTCAGGTCCTCCAAATCGTACCCTGGCGGCACTGGGCGTCAAGTCAGATGCTATGCCCTCAGTTTGTTGACAGGTGGTACATCTAGGGGTGAGATTGGCTTGCACGGGAGCAATTTTTTCGATATTGATGTGCCTTGGCCGAATCGCAGGGGAGCCGCTCCTGTTTCTGAATCTAGCGCGTGCACAGATGGTTCACCAGAAGGCTATGTTTGCGACCATGGTGTTGCAGCACGGGTGTTGGGAATACACTCGCTCACTGAATTCCCTCCTCTCTCGGCTTGTCAAGATCAGGAAAACACTATCGGTATAAGAATTTTATCGGAGGGTAGCGATACAACTGGTTTTCGCTGGTTACTGAAAATTTCTAAGAAATTTCAGACAAAATTTTTTAATTGAAATTTGAATTTGAATGAAAAATCAATAAATCTGATTTTTTTTTTCCAGTATAATTATCGACGAATATCACATCCGTACATGCGTATAAGTAAAAAAATACTTAATATTACAGATACAAATGTAAATAGGCACTAGTGCCAAGTTTTAACAGCACATGCCGATGGGCCAACGAGTTCATAGAATAAGTAGCAGCAGAATGTAAATAAGCTAAAAGGAAGGGGCCTCCATGAGTTTGCCACAGGCAATTGATTGGGGTTATGACCTAGTTATCGTCAACCTCCTAGTTTTCATAGCCAGATGCATAGAAGTATCTATACACCGAGTCTTTTGTTTCGTAGTCTGAATTCACATATTTGAGCAACTATAAGTATGAAAGTACTCAGCAAGCCCTTGCACCATAATGCAATTATATAGAAGCAAGGCTTACCAAAGGAATGGTCTTATGGTTATTTTAGCACAAAATAGGTTTTACTCAAATACTATAATTATTTTCCAAACCTATTACTTAGCTTTTTTAACTTCAAAACTAAAGTTTCATCTGTGTAAGAAGTTCTTACTTTGATAAAGTTTCATCCACCTACAGTTACTCATAAGATTCCATCCACCTACATCATCGCTAAAAACATTTTTCGTTAACATGTCTTAGTTCACGTTTTATAAAAACTAATCAAGTGTGGCTTTCTACACAATACCCATAACCGGGGTACAGCTATTCGAATAGATTATACACTATGTAGAGGTTGTACAACTTTATCTACAAGATATGATCAAATCGCAATGTCGGTCATGACATGCTTTCTTAAGCGTCCGACGAAGACGATCATAATAAGGCTTTTCTAATACCCAGTCTCGACACTCGACCTGCTCTAGTGGGGGAACCACTCAATGCTGGGAGAGTGACCGTTACAAGGCACCCCTAAAATGCTCTGTTACGGGACATATTTTCAATGAGGGATCCACCGTTCTTAGGGAGTCACTCGCCCTTCTCAATTTCCAAACCTGCCACTATGCGCGAGATTTATGCCGAAACTGAACAATGTAGTCGACCAATCTATCACATAATAGACTTATCTTTGCACGGTTCATTAGTTTAGAAATGTAGTACATGATTCGGTCCTTAATCGACTCAGGCAAGACAGTCCACAAACCCAACTCTCATGCATGCCTCTGCACCGATCTCATACAAACCACTCTCCCAAGTCTCCACCATTTTAAATAATATTTTTCTGTTTCCAGTGGTAACCCACGTTACCACACTACGAGTCACAATATATCTCAAGTTTTTGTAATGGCAATGTTTATGTCATATTCAATTCAACAACTAAGCAATGCCAAACACAACTAATAGTCATTTATTGATTAACCAAGGAAAATTTACTACTGTAATAAATAACCTAGGGTGACAAGGTATGAGTTATCAATAATCAAGGAGGGGAATAGTAATATTCACCATTTGGCATAGTTAGGGTATCAACCTTTAACATAACATTTCATAAATAATATTAAGAATTCAAGTAATACTTTGAAATAAAATAATTTGCATTTGAAAAGTAGGTTCAACATGATCAATTGTAAGGACTTACCTTGATAAACAGTGGATATTATTTGGTCTTGGTCTAATCCTGAAGCAGTGGCAAAGTCTTCAGTGACGTTGGAATATCTTTAAGCGCAAAACGACGACTTCGAATAAATATAAATAATTCAAATAAATTCAAATAAAATTCATATGAACTCCAAAAGTTATGATTTTGGTACTGATGGAAAGATATTCAATTTATATGAATTTATATAAAAATATTAAATTATTTGGATTTAAAACGAGGGAGAACGAACTCTCCAAAATTTGACTCGAGAGAAATTCCAGAAAATGTAACATTTCTAATAGGTGGGTCCAATTGGATTTTAATTTTAATTTTATTTTATTTTCTTGAAGAAAATTGTATGTGACTAAAAGGTGGGGCCCACTGGGTTTTTAATTTGCTTTCCATTATTTTATTTGGGACAACCCGAGGGACTGACAGGTGGGACCACGGTCCACATGGACTCGATCCACCCGAGGGTGCACGGGGCCAGGGGGCCCACATGTCAGCGGCTTGGTCCACAGACTATGTCTATGCACGGATAAAGTAGGGGTGGGGTCTGCATGTCATAGACTCAAACATTAACCTATGGTTTAATTAGTTTTCCTAATTATCGAGGGCCTACTTATCATACCGACACTAACTAGTTAATTAATGTTAACTAATTACCGATTTGTACTAAGTACCTATGTCCACGTGTCAGCGCTCCACAACGTCATCTTCCTCCACACGGGGACGAAACAGAGCATTGTAACATCCCAATTTTCGTGTCTTTTTGGAACTTTCAAAATAAAAATAACCATTTGAATTTTCTTGAGTTAAGTAAAGCTTTATTTGAATTTTTAGAAATTAAAACAATTTAATGTGAATAATTCAAACATAAATTAAATTTAAAACCTATTTATTTGAGTTTCTCTTGTTCTAGAGTATTTTATGGAATTTTCTTGGATTTGTTCGAGTTCATTTGCTATTTTTTTTGGCTCGATTTAATTTAATTCATTTTCAAAAATCCTAAATCCCTTCTTTCTCTGGAAAATCCCTTGGGCCGAATTCTCTTCCTGGCCTATTCTCTTTCTCTCTTCACCTAAGCCAAAACCCATCTCCCTCGCCCGAGTTAGCTCATTCCTTTTCTCTCTCCCAAGACTACTTGCGTGTAACATCCCAAAAATTTGGTCTGTTTTAAAGTTTTAAAAGAAAAATAATCATTTGGATTTTTCTACTAAAGTTAGAAGCTTAATATGAATTTTCAGAATTCAAAAACAATTTAACATGATTAATGTCAACATCAACTATTATCAAAATTATTTTATTTGGGTTTTATGTACTTGGATATATTTTCTAGAATTTTCTAGAATTTTCCAAGTGCATTTGCTATTTTCTATTTGCTATTTGGATTTTCTGCTATTTTCTAAAAAGAAAAACTAATTAAAAATCTCGGATTTGCTTTCGGGCCTAATCTCCAAATCCCGGCCCATCTCCTTTTCCTTCCGACCGGTTCTGTGCGGCCTTTTTCTTTGCGCGGCCGAAGCCCAGCAAGCCCAAGCCGAGAGCCAGCCCGTGCTATCCTTTTCATTTTTGTTTCACTACTCGTGGGTCCCGCCGCTTGCCATGTCCCTGTCGTCTTCAACTAGGACTTCTCAGTCGGCATCTTCAAACCGAACCGCCGACTCCATCTTGGACTCCCTCCCTCCGCCCTATTTAAAGAGTCGCACCCGCGTCAAAACCTCCGCGTCGCCATCCTCCACCGAAGCCCTAAGCTTTCCGTCCCATCTTCGATCTAGTTTTACCGGATTTTGTCGACAAACCGAGCCGGTCGCCAAGTTCGTTTTCGCCAGAATTCTCCGTCATCTGTTCATCTCTGGCCGAGTCGTCAACCGCTCTGGGTCCGCATTAGTGTGGTCTACACCGTGACAATATCGCCTTCGGTCGCGGACCACTCCATCGCCGTTTTCGTCTTCGTCATCAAAACCGGCCGCCGCCTCTCCTTTTCAATCTATATCTCCGGTGAGCTTCTTCTTTGTCCCGAGCCTTTCCTGTGTTCCTGGTGATGCCACCAAACCCGTGCTCCTCTTTGTTTCGTCAGGATGCCAAGGTTTCGCCAAAGTCGCCTCACCCGAGAGGCTCCCTGCTGTTGAATTCACCGCCGCCGACGACTTGTCGCCGCTCCGGTCAAGCCATCGTCGCCCAAAGCTCTGCCTCACTCATGGGGTCTTGTTTGTGCGCTCTCCGGCTGCCCGCTCGCCTCCGTTCACCTTCGGCGCCGTCATCAATGCCGCCGGCCATGGCTGCCACCTCCTTTGCCTGTTTTTCCTCTTGTGCTGAGTCAGCATGCCAAATAAGCCGCCATGTCACCACTTTTATCCTACTTGGCGCCCGCGTGTTGCCTCGTCGTCAGCCATGTCAGCACCCCAAGCCACTTCATGGCCAAACCCAGATCCAAAATCCCCATGGACCTAGTCCACCGCGAGCCTAGCCACTTCCAAGTGGGGCCCAGCTGTTAGGTTGACTTAGCCCAGTCCGAACAAACTTGCTGACATCAGCATGCATCATAATCCAGAATTTCCAGTAGGAAAATAATTCGGATAATTCCAGAAATTCAATTTAGGGTTTTTCTTTAGATTTCAATCTTCCAGAGCCCATATCTTTTGCATCCGAACTCCGATTGAGTCCATTCAAATTCCTAAATTTATCTAAATTCGAGATCTATTTATCTGAGATTTTTATTTAATTTTTGGAGTTTGTTTTCTCTCTATTATTTATTTATTTGGTTTATTTGCTTGTTTGCGAGTAGACGTCGACACTTCGGGAAGCTTTGAGCAAGGAGTAGCATACCAAGATCAAGATCAATCACTGGATTTATTCCAAGGCAAGTCATGGTCCTTTGATCATATTGAACCCATGATTTCAAACGTATCTTGTTTTATACAACTGCATGCTATCTTTATATAAATTGTTTGGGGATTAGTTATTACCTATTGTCATTATGCCTCCATTGATTACTTGAATGCCATGAATCCTTTGTCACCTTAGCATGGGTAATTTTAGTTGGACATAATTATATTGCCAACATGGGTATCGTACATATGCTTAGTTCAGCTTAGTTGCGATGAGTTTGTCATCACATGTGTCATAATGATAAATCTTGACCTAATGAAATATGGAATCGTGGTGGTGAGCCATTCTTGTTAAAATTTGTGTACCATGAAGGGGTTAGTCATGGGTGTTGGTTAAACAAAATGGTTTTCGCTCGGGCGAGTGGTTGGTGGATAGTGAGGATGTGGATTGAACATGTTGTGGGTTTGTGGTAGTCTCGCCTGAGTAACTTGTCAAGGACTTAATCTTGTGCGCCATTGAACTGGGCCTTAACGGTACAACCACATGCCTGGTATGGGACGGGCATGGCTGATTAATTAGCAATGTCTTAATTTCGGTTCTGTCATGTGAAGTGTGAGTCGTGGAAAACGTATTCTCACGGTGGCGCAAGAGGGGGGGCCTGTCTGGTCGGGAAGACATTCAGTGTTGAAACCTTAGCGGGCAGAACTAGGTTAAGAAGGAGCTTTGTAAAAGCTTTGTGATGATCACTTAGTCGCACACCTCGGAAGTGTGTTAAACGGACATTATAAGTTGATCTATCTCTTGTGGGTCAAGCTGTACAACCTCTGTAGAGTGTAAAACTATTCAAATAGCCGTGTCCGCGGTTATGGACGTGCTCGGGGATTTCACACGGGAGATAGAGTTTCTTCAAAAATGTGTCGGAGTGTGGATGGGGTGTTCACTTGATGAATATAATGTTCGTTTGGTGAATAGGTCATTCACTTGGTGGTTTGTGTCGATTGGTGAATGGGGAATTCACTTATCTTTGGTTTGGTTGGGAAGTGAATGGGAAGTTCACTAGTCGTTCAAAACAGTTGTTTAATTATTTATTATTGTTTTAAATTACGCATTTCAATCTATTTATTGTATTTATCGTAACTGTCATTTTCTGCAAAAGAACCATACAGCTAACCTTTGTTCAAGCCCTACATGAATACTATTTGCATACATTTCCCCACGGCTTGCTGAGTACATTCAAAGTACTCATGGCTTTTGCCCTGTATTGCTCAGTTGAAGAATATCAAGCTGCTCAAGAGTCTTCGCCCAGGAGGACCATGAAGGTTTTGCGGATTAGGATGTGTTTCTCCACTCGATTGCCTGTGGGCATGTTGATTGGCCATTTGAAGAGTTTCGTTCTGCTGCAAGAGTTTATTTGTTTCTTTAGCCCTGCGTGGCAAGTTAAGTAAACGTTGACCATAAGGTCCAGTTATTATAATTATTGGTTACTTTGAGATCTTTTTAGTTAAATTGAATAAATGGATGGTATTTCATCACTGTTTTCCTGTGTGAGCTAGCTACTGATCTGGGACTAGTTCAGAATACACAGAGAGTTCTTGAGATGTATTTTTGGTCCCGACACTGCGCCTCCCCGCCGCAAACCCTAACCCTAACCTTATCCGGTCGGGCCCAGCCGTTAGCTAGCGCCCCACCGCATGCGTAGCCATCGTGGACTCCGCCACCGCTCTCCCTTGGCTTTCGTGCCGTCTATGCCACCTGAGGCTATAAATAGCCGTGGGGATCCTCGTGTTGTGCTCCTTTCTTCGCGCCACCTCTGTTGTCCTAGCTGTCCACCTCAGGAGTCGCCACGAATCCGCTGGATTCGCGACGTGAAACCGTGATCCTCTATCACCTTCATCGTCCTCTTTCACCACTGTCGATGAGTCCCAACCTTCGCCGTCATCACTGTCAGCTTCCCACAGCCCAGATTTACCTCGCCCCTCCTCGGTTTTGACGGAGCGCCACCGGAGCCCTGTCTTCACCGAAACTTGTAGCGCCACGGCCACTTCTTCCTTGCTACTAGTTGCCTTCATCTTTCCCCGGACTCAGCATGCTGTCCGTCGGGTTTACCGTTGCCTCCTCTTCCGTTTGCACCGCTCCAAGCCCGCCTAGCCACAGCCATTCGTTGTCGTTGGAGTTGCGCCACCGCTTGTCATTGTCCCTTGGTCTCTGTGTGTCGCCACCGACGTCAGTGTCGCATCCTCGCCACCTCAGCCATCAGTCCCAGTCAGTCGCCACATCACCCGAACCAAACCCTAGAGCCAATTGGTGCGTGGACTTGGTCCACCGTGAACCATGCCTCTGCCATTTTGACCCCACACCTGTAAGTTTCCTATTTGGTGAAACCGGTTCGCCGTGGACCACAAGCCCTCTTCGTGGACTAGGTCCATAGACCATGGACCCATATGTCAGCCTCTGTCCTTTTTCCAAAAATCTAGAAAAAAGAAAGAATCTGGAATATTCCCTTAGCCCCACCTGTCACTAACCCATAACCTCTCTCCTATTTCTTTTTCCCAATTTTCTCTCCCGTCCAAACTTTCAAAAGCCCATTCACCTTCATCCGAACTCCGATTCAGCCTGTTCTCTCTTTCAGTACTAGTTTTGTTAATTTTGAATTTTATTTGAATTTCTCTCGTTTAGACAACAATTTCCATGGAGCGGGAGCAAGATTTGAAGATCAGAGTGTGGTAACTGAGCAAGGCCAAGGCAAGTCATAACTTTTGATCATGTTGAACCTATGTTTTGCAAAAGTATTTTGCTTAGATATCAAATTGCACACTACTTTTATATCAAATGTTTCCTAGTAGCAGCTAAATACTTATTTGTCACTATGCCACCTTGAATATCTTGAATGTCATGTATCCATTATCACCATAGGTTGGGTTATTGTTAGTCGGACATAATTGTACTACCAACATGGGTTGATGTAATTATGGTTATCCATGCTTAGTTATACGATGAACTCATATTCACGTGATCAATTATGTCAATTTGACTTTATCACTACAACATCTGCAATTTTCATCAACAGCCATATTAATTACCAACAGTCCTCACATATAAAATAAAGTAGCGGCCAACAGTCTTGTTGGTGACATCACCAACAGTACTCTCTTGGTTGATAATGTTGGGGAACCATCACTGGCGAGTCCAGTCCGAACGATTACCTCGTAGATAAACTCATAATCGTAAGAACAATGCAAGAACACAAAAATAGAACAAAAGATTGAACACAGAGATGTAAGGGGACTTCTTACTTCTCTTTATTCTTTCATCAAGCAATCAATCTTTACAATAACTAGTACCCCCTATTTATAGGCTACAACCCTACTAGAGTTTGGGATAAGGAGCCCACCTTGGGCCAAGACTCCCGGTCCTGAGCCCAGTTTCTTAACACTCCCCCTTGAGCACTCATCCTTCATGTTCATATCTTGTCAAAACTCTATAAAAACCCAATGGGAAAAACTTAGAGAAAGAGTACATGAAACATGTTTTACTATACTGCACGAATTGCCTCATTAAAAACCTGCAGAGAAACTTCAGAAAAACTCGTCAAGGAAAAAAGAGTACAATCCACCCAATTTCATTTAATCTCCAGGATTTATTCTTTGGGTACTCGATCTTCGTGATCAAGCTTTAGTAATGAGTTCATGAATGTTCTCCTCCTGAATTCTGCACTTCTCTAAGTCTCATCATTCCAATTCCACGTATGCATCTTTCAAAGCTAGACGCTGAAAGTGACTTAGTGAATAAATTTGCAAAATTTTCACATGACTTAGTATGCAGTACTTTAATTTCGTCCATCTTATGTAATTCATGAGTATAAAAGGACTTGGGGTTGATATGCTTTGTGAGAGGACTCTTCATATAACCCATCTGCACTTGTGCAACACAAGCTGCATTATCTTCATAGATAATAGTAGGGGTTTGTGCGGTATTCAATCCACACGACTACTGGATATGGTGAATCATCTACCGAAGCTAAACATTTCTCGTAAGGTCTCGTACAGTGCTATGATTTCTAAGTGGTTCGTCGAAGTCGATACAAGACATTTCTTAGACGATTTTCATGGAATTGCAGTTCCACCACATAGGATACATAGCCTGTTTGCTATTTGGCTGTATACGGGTTCTACAGGTACCCAACATCTGTATTGTCATTCATAGTTAGGTCTTGGTTCTTTCTATAGAACAATCAAGTTCTTTGCTTCCTTGGAGGCATTAGAAGATGTCCTTCATTCCTTACCAATGTCTTTGGTAGGTTCTGCACTATACCTTGCTAATAGGTTCACGACAAATGCAATGCCTGATTTAGTACAGTTTGCTAAATATATGAGTGCTTCTATTACACTTAATTATGGGAATTCCGGTCCCAGGACTTCCTCCCCCTCTTCTTTAGGTCTGTATGGGTCTTTGTCTTGCTGCAAAGGTCTCCCAACCATTGGCACTTTCAAAAAGTATGCCTTTCCAAAGTTGAACATTTCTAACACCTTCTGAGTATAGGTTGGCTGATACACTAATATTCCTTCAGGGATATGCTCAAACTACAAGTCTAAGCAATATTTGGTTTTATCCAAATCTTTCATTTCAAACTCCGACTCTAGGTAAGAGCTTGTTTTCTTAATATCCTTTAGGGTTCCGATGATATTCAGATCATCTTCATACACTGATATTATACAAAATCCATCCTGGGATCATCGTATAAATACATAGGGATTATTCTCATTGTTCGTGTAGCCTTTCTTGCATAGGAAGTCGCTTCAAGCGATTATACCACATCTTACCTGATTGCTTAAGTCCGTACAGTGACTTTCTGAGTTTCACGTTGTACAGATTTCTATTTGCTCTCTCTTGGTTCATGACAAGGATACATTTAGGTATCTTCGTATAAATGTCCGAATCCAATATTCCATACAGGTATGCTGGTATCCCATCCATCAATTTCACTTCTAACTTCAAGTTCACTGCCATTGAGATAAATATCTAAAGGGAGTTCCGCCCATGACCTATGAATAGGTTTCTTCATAATCATCTCCTGGACGTTTGAGTGAAACCTTGTGCAACGAGCCTTGCTTCTTTTCATTTCTCTTTTGAACAAATACCCAATTATGCCCTACGGTGGTGTACATGGGGAGGCCTACGGCTTACAGGCCTAAACACCTCTCTTTTATTCAGAGAGAACAATTCAGTTTCTATTGCCTTCTTCAATCTTTTCAATCTGATCTTTTCTTACATTCAGCGAGCGATACAGGCTCTAGATCAAGATCGATGATTGTGGTAATTTTCTTTGCAAAGTAGATGTCGACATTGGCTGTTGTCATATTCATAGATTCTCTCAAGGTCACAAAGTTTATAGTTATTTCTTCAAGGAGCGATTCTTCTAATGCTTCTACTTGTTCACCGCTGCTTCCAATTGCGGTACAAGTCCTTTAATTTTTCAGCTCCGATGTGTGTGCACACATCCATACTGATGTCTCCCTTCATAGGGATGTTCAATCCAGTATGCCTTTCTTGAAGGTTCCATACCTGTGTCAGGTCTCAACTGGCTCCCCTTCTAATTTTAGGGAACTTCAGTTATCGGCTGTGGCAAGTCCTTCTTATCCTTTTTCGCCAGGCGTCCCCGGTTACTTTGGATTCGAGGGACCAGAGTTCTCGTCCTTTCAGAGGCCTTAGGACGGGATTAGGGATACCTTCATTGGCATTTCAACCCTCTCCGGTGCATTGCTTGCAGGCAAAAGCGACTTAGTCAAGCTCTTTAACTCACTCTCATATGATTTAATTCTGAACTACTGGCAAGTTCTTTTAGATCTGTGATGCGAAAATTTTCTGACAAAAAAATGAAACGTAAAGAAACTAAGCACATTATGCAATTAGGAATTGAACCGGAAACCTCGAATAGTTCAAACAAATATCACTTTGCTTAAAAAAAATATCACTTCAACAAAAGTACTGCAGCCTTTGTGATTATTTTATTTGTAGAAAATGAATGGCCGACAGCCATGTTGGAAGGCTAGCTTGAAGCCCATAATCACGTGAAGCATTAATCTTCCATTTAGGCCCATTCATTTTCAACCAAATTAACGGGGGTGCACTGCTTCCATATTAAACCTTACGCTGCCCATCCATCAAACATCCCTACGCCGCCACCCCTTTGGCCTTACCGACGCAGCGAGGCCGGCGACCATGGTAGATCGAGAAGATCCTGTGGTGCAGGGCGCCCATCGAGCGTGCAATGAACTTGCGATGCGCGTCATGTTACGGACGACGCCACGACCACATCATCGTCAGTGAGAATAATTGACTTGAGGAATTGTTGGAGGCGCAAGGTAGCCATGGGTCCATGCTGGATCTTTCACGCCATCGAGGACGACGACGAGCAATTACTTCACCGCGCAACTTGTAAGCAGTATATACCCTCTAACTCGCTGGTCGTTCTAACTTTATAAATAATCAATCGATTCTATAAATTTGCAGGTGTTGGTCTGTATCCTGTTCCAGGATGACCATGTTAACCTCCCAAGTATCAACTGATCTGGCGGGTCATCGACTGCGATCTCTTCATGATGTTCTCGTGCCAATGTTAAAGCTACATGCTAATTAGAAATATTTAGTCATGAAGTCATATGCGTTGTACCCATATTCTAAACAAATTATTTGCGTCTGAGGTTCCTTTTCATTTGGGATCTGAACATCCTGTTTCTTCATTATGCATGGTATTGTTATACTACCTTATTCCAAAGAAAAATATTGGAGTTTGAACTTCTAGTTTTAATACGTTGGTAAGGATTTGCATTGATGCAGATATGTAGTGGATCATGTCAAACATATAGAGATGAATGTGCTAACTCGCACAAATTAGTCAAAAATTTGAATCATATATGGCAATTGAATTTAAAACAATTGTTTGTAGCTGTTGATAAACATTTAACATAACCGACAGTGTAATCACAGGTGATTAGGCCATGAAGTGTATGAATACCCATCCGACAGCCCAGTTCTCCAACAGTTAGCACTGTCAGCAAAAGAGAACACCAACATGGCTGTCGGCATTGGATGTCCTTCCCCAACATAGCAGCGCCAACATGGAATCTCCGACGGTTGGCTGTTGGCAAAGTACATAGCAGACAGTTTTGGTGCTTCTGCCGACAGTTTTGCGCTGTCGGGGTTTCATTGGTCTGTTGTAATGAATGAGACATGGAATTGTGGTGTGATACCACTATTGTCAAATTTATTGTGCCATGGCAATGAATGCCATTGGTCTTGGTTAAATAAAATGGTTTCATACTCAGACGAGTGATTATGCAGTAAAGGGGTGTGATTAGCACATTTGGGATGAGATTTTCTTGCCTAGGTGACCACTAAGGACTTAATCTTTGTGTGTCATTGAACTCGGTCATATCGTCCAACCACATGTCCAGTATGGGATGGATCTGGCTAATTAATTTGCAATGTCTTGACTTTGTTACTGCCATGTGGTGGTGTGGGGTCTGGGATGGACAATAGACTCACATGACACAAGAGGGGGGCCCTGACTATGGTGGATGGAACAGTTTGGTGGTGAAACCTTAGCGGGTGAGACTAGGTTGAGACGGAGCATTGTAAAGGCCTTGTTATGACTTTCTCTGATCAAGTGGTCATATTTTATGGGTAAAGTTGTACAACCTCTTCTGAGTGTTAAAAACCGTTTGAACAGTCGTGCCCCTGGTTATAGACAATGCTTGATAATTTCACAAGAGGTATAGAGTTTTCATAAAGCTTTTGGATGGTGGAATGGTTGAGAACTCAGATTTCTACGAGGAGGATTACTTTGAAGACTTTGCGAACTAGGATGCACTCCCCACTTGATTTCCTGTGGGCATATCGGATGGCCACCATAAGTTATTTTATTTCCACCGCAAGAGTTTTATTTGTTTCTTAAGCCTAGCACGACAAGTTATGTAAACTTTGACCATATGGTCCGCTGCTACGATTTAATAATAATTTGCTAATTTCTTAGTTATTTCATTGAATGATTGATGTTTCATCGATGTTAATTGCCACTATGTGCATTAGCGTGATCCTGGATTAGTGCACAATACATAGAGGGTTTCGGATTCGGTAATCTAGGTCCCAACAAGCACCATAAATGTCTTGGGGGCGAGCTCGGTGGCGGCGGAGGGGACTCCAGTGAGCACCCGCGATGAGAAAAATGGAACATGGGGTCCACGGTGACTCTAATTGTTGTGGAGGAGCAACAAGAGATGGACCGAGGCGGCAACGTGACGGCGAGGGTGGCGGCCATAGTACTGTTGTTAGGGGCAACTACTCAACATGGCTAAAACTAGAAATTGAAGCCTAGACTGATATCAACTGCTATAACCATGCTAAATGTGAGCTCAGTGCTCAAAATGGCGATGCAATTAGTTCTTCCACGGTGGCTTGCGGCAACGTGGCGAGGTCATGGTGAGGCTACATTATGGACATCTATGAGCTTCATTGACTATCCTAGAGGTTTTGTAAGATGATGAAGGGATGAAGGCTACGAGAACGGAAGGGATCACCTGGAAACCAAGTGAGGAAGCAAGGGTTTGTCGGTGTCTCTGGTGCATGGGCCGGGAAAAAGGAGGCGCGTATTAGAGAGAGGACATCAAAGCGACAAAGATGATGAAGGCAAAAGCTCACCGGACAAGGCGGGAGAAGGCGGCGATGGCGCGACATGCTTGCACTAGCTCCGCAGACATTAACAAATCCTTTCTTATCTGTGAGGAAATAAGCACAGAGGAGGCGAGCGTGAGGAAGAGGGAGTCAAGGTGACCACAATGCGCAAAAAGATGAAGACAAAGACTCACTCTGGTGGACAGAATCCAACGGCGAAGTCGACGGCTGGAATTGGGGAAGAAGGTGAGTTCTTGACCAGCCGAGTAGAGGAGAAAGTTGGGGAATAAGAAGTGGGGAGGTTGGCGAGCACAGTGACGCACTCTGCCTGGGCTTAAATAGCAAGGACAGGTGGTGAGACGAACGCGCGGCACGGCAGCTCGGGCGCGAGATCTCGTGCATGGTGCGCGAGAGAACTGGGGCGCGCTCGTGAGGTGACAAGGTCATGGAGGTGTGAAAGAGGGCGAGAGACGAGAGGTGCATGGCCTGACTCGGCTCTGGTGCACGTTGCTCGTGCATACAGCGCAACGACGAGAGAGTGAGGCGAGCTAGCGTGTAGGGAAGATAAATAGTGAATTCCCTAGGCGCCACGTGTTGGTCAACACGATGCGAGAGAGCGAGCGAGCAGGCTGGCGCTGACTATAGTGCGATTGGGCCTAGTGTAACATCTCAATTTTGTGTTCAATTGAAACTTTATTGAATTTTATGGATTTTCAAAAAATTCCACCATTTTATTTAATTTTCACTACTACAAAAAGGCACATACTGGATGCCTCATCACAGACGGTTGACCAAAACTATCTGTATTATATGACATCACAGACGGGTTTTGGTTTAGAGATCGCTCAGACATCGCTGCGCGCTAAAACCGCTTTGTGAACGAGTAATATCACGACGGTTCATGATAAAACCGCTCAGAAGTATCACGAGCGGTTCGTAATAATAGCCGTCTGTGATATTGCTATATATCACAGACGGTTTTATGTTGGAAACCATCTGTGATACTTCACAGACGGTTCTTATTAATAACCGTCTGAGATATTACTCCATGTCACAGACGGTTTTTTGTTGAAAACTGTTTGTGATAATTATCCCATCACAGACGGTGCACCGTTTTGCTCTCTTACTTATCATCCGTTGCAGTGTACTCCTCAACAGTCTTCTTCTCCATCTCTGGCGCTACGGTGAGTCCATCAGCGCCACTCCGTACCCGGTTTTTAGTATCGCCTTACCTCACTGAGCCCACTCGATCGATCGTGTGGTCCATTTCAGCTATTGTCGCCCACGCCGAGCTGCATGTCACCGCCGCCGCCATCGACGCCAACTCTTCTCCGGTGAGTGCTCGACCCTACCAAGGTCGATTTCCCCACCTATATGTCCCCCTAAAGCTGTGCATGTGCTTCGTTTCAGTTTATTTCCACCGAGAAGACCTGTCACCGAGGAGCTTGTCGCCGTCGCCTCTGTTCACCGACGACCAGCCGCCTTGGACCTTCCCCGACCGACTTCATTGACACCTTCCTCGTGATCGAGGTGAGCTACTGGAGCATAAGCATCCTTTAATTTGAGTAGTTTGGCGTTTACGCCGAAATCGCTAGTGAAGCCCATGGTTACCATTTTATTTATTTTCAAGGTTTTCAACATGACGAACCATGTGATGGACTGAAGCTGGATGTACGCTAAGAACCGTGTGAGTGAAGAGTACATTAATGGCGTGTGTGCTTTTACAAGAGCTGCCGATAGGGATATGTTGAATAAGGGGCGAGATATATGTACTGTCCATGCATTGACTGCGAGAATCTAAAGATATTTGATAACCAAGCGCAGATTCAATCACATTTGATTCGAAGGGGTTTCAAAAAGGGGTATACACGTTGGACCAGTCACGGTGAAGAGCAGATTATACAAGAAGATAGTAATAACAACATCGCCAACGAAGTCAACGATATGTCGGCGGATGATGTCAATTATGGTTCCGATTCGGATAGGCTGCACGATGACAATCTGGATCAGATGCTTCGTGATGCAGAAGTGAACTATAATGAGAGAGAGTTTGGTAAATTCAAGGGCTTGATGGAGAACTCGGAGAAGCCTTTGTTCCCGGGCTGCAAGCCGGAATACACAAGGTTGTCATCCGTGCTTGAACTGCTGAAATTGAAGGCAAGCAACGGTTGGTCCGACAAGAGTTTCACGACGCTGTTAGGTCTCTTAGCGGACATGCTTCCGGATGGAAATGAGTTTCCCAAAACCAACTATAGAACCAAGAATGTTCTTTGTCCGTTGGGAATGGAAGTACAAAAAATACATGCATATCCAAACGATTGTATCCTCTACCGTAAAGAGTACGCAAATATGCATGTATGTCCGGTGTGCAACGCATCCCGATACAAGCGTAAGAATCAATCAGATGACGGCGAGGGAATTGAGGTGAAGAAAAGACCTCCTGCTAAGGTGGCGTGGTATCTTCCTGTAATTCCCCGTTTGAAGCAGTTTTTTGCGAACCCAAAGGAGGCAAAACTGCTACGTTGGCACTCGGAGGAGCGTAAGCAGGATGGAAAGCTAAGACACCCTGCTGATTCCACCCAATGGAGAAACATCGATAGCAGGTTTGCAGACTTCGGTGCGGAACCGATGAATATAAGATTTGGATTGATTATAGATGGAATGAATCATTTCGGTAAGATGAGCAGCCGATATAGCACTTGGCCCATGACTCTCTGTATGTACAACCTTCCCCCTTGGTTGTGTATGAAGCGGAAGTATATTTTACTGTCGATACTTATCCAAGGGTCGAAGCAACTTGGGAATGATATTGATGTGTACCTAGTACCATTGATTGAAGATATAAAAATACTGTGGATCGAAGGGGTACAGGTATGGGATGCGTACAAACGAGAGTACTGCACCGTACGCTCCTTGTTGTTCTGCACCATAAATGATTATCCCACCCTTGCTAACCTGTCGGGCCAGAGTACAAAAGGGGTCAAAGCATGTACTCACTACTTAGATGATACCGAGAGTGTGTGGCTGAAGCACTCGTGCAAAACCGTGTATATGCGTCATCGTAGGTTCCTCCGGAGGGCTCACCCATACCGCAGGATGAAGAAACAATTCGATGGAGAGAAGGATGACAGTTCAGCTCCAAGGCATTTAAGCAGAAAAGAGGTCTATGATATGGTTAAGGATTTAGATGTTGTGCTCGGAAAGGGACGTAAATCGAGGACCCGTGAGAAGAACATCTGGAAGAAGAGATCAATATTTTGGGACTTACCTTATTAGGAGCACCTAGAAATTCGCCATTGCATCGACGTTATGCATGTAGAGAAGAATGTATGTGACAGTTTGATTGGTCTCTTACTGAACATTCGTGACAAAATAAAGGATGGTGTCAATGCACGACTTGACTTGGTTGATATGGGCATCAGACCCGAGTTAGCACCGACAAAGACTGATAAAGGACGAACGTATCTTCCCTCTGCTTGTTACACTCTGTCCAAGGCCGAGAGAACTGAACTGTGCTAGTGCTTGCATGGTGTGAAAGTTTCGTCCGGTTACTCTGCCAACATGAAGAAACTTGTTTCGATGGAAGATTTGAAGTTAATTGGCATGAAGTCTCATGATTGTCATGTGCTGATGACACAGATACTCCCTATTGCAATTAGAAGTATTTTGCCGATCAAGGTCCGAGAGACAATCATGAGGCTGTGTTATTTTTTTAACACAATTGCTCAGAAGGTCATCCCACTCAAACGATTAAGTTTCTCCAACATCCCACCTCCCCCGAGCCCGTTCGCCTCCTCCCCCGAGCCTGCCGCCTCCTCCCCTGAGCGCATCGCCTCCTCCTTGAGCCCGGTGTGCCTCCTCCCCCGAGCCCGCCGCCTCCTCCCCAAGCACAAGCCGCTGCTCCCGAACTTGGCGCCCCTCCTCCCCTTCGACACCACCCTGCTGCTCCGGTGCTCCGTGAGTATCACAGCATTGCTTGGCTTTGATTGCCATCTGCTTCGTGAGTATCACAGTATTTCAATTTTATTACCCCTTTGCATTTGATATGTTCATATTGAAATGTGGTGTAGTGGGCTTGAGAATCTTATGATAATACGTTGATTTGTGAGAGAACCTCTATTTCTCATGAAGATGTTGTCTGCTCATTCTTCGTCATCGTCGCCTCATGCGTATGATGTGCCATCCTTTGGAAAATCCAAGCGCAAGAAAAGAGGAATACCGAAAAGGCCGGAGGGCCAATTTACCATCACGAGAGTTCATGTGTCTGGGGCCCCTCTGAGTCCTCCCCGAGCAGCGTCCACATTCCGGACAACGGTCGGAGTAGTTACACGCGAACAGGTCAAGATCACCTATGATTCGTGGAAGGACTACACCAAAGTTAACAATCACAAAGCTGTGCTGCTGAAGGAAAATTTTAAATCGTTCGAGATACCAAAAGAACACAAGGCCTCCATGCAATGATACGCGTTGCTAGCGGCGTGCAAAGTGTGGAGGAACTTCAAGAGCACGCTTATCAAGAATTACACGGAGAAGGATTTGACGCCCTTTCAGAAGTATCCGTTCGTGGAGGAGTACTGGGAAGACTTTGTGGCGAAGAAGAAGACAAATGATTTTAGGATTCAAAGTGAGGCGCACAGGGCCCTCCAGGCAAAAAACATGCACCCCCACAGACTCGGTATCGCTGGGTATGCGGGTAAAATCGCGTAATGGAGGGATCAGAACGAGCGTGCACGCCAGTTGGATGCCTCTTCGCCATTTGCCAGCATCACTGATGAGTGTTCCCAACAGTGGCTAAGGGCGAGGTTATCTACCTCATCTTCGGGGGTCGTCTCCTTTCCAAACCCCACAAACATGGAAGTGTTATGGCGCATGGTAAGATATCGAACTACCTAGTTTTTAATTACTCGATAACTTTATAGGAAGTGAAATAACATGTCGGACTCTTGCAGGAAGAGCTGAGTAGTACTGCACAATCTTTCCAAGGCTCATTCCAGTAGACAGGGAGAGAGATATACTCTCCGCGACCTTGGGAAACAAGGAGCATCCGGGTTGCACGAGTGGCATTGGTCTTTATGTTGATTGGAACAAAGAATTCTCAAAGGACTCCGAGACGTACCGGAGTGGGAAGAGAGCCAATGCCGAGCGCGAAGCGAAGATACTAGAGGAGATTCGTGCATCCCTTAGAGAAGAGATGCGGGATGTCATACGAGAGGAGATTCATGCATCCCTCACAAATCAGTTGGAAGCCCCCACCGCTACTGTGCTAGCTAGCCCCCCCAAACGTCCGAGTAGCTGCGCATCCAACCATAACTTAGAAATCGATAACAGATTTCCTGTTGATGACATCCAGGTAATAATTATTATCCCTGGAATGCTTGGTCTATTGATAGGCCTGTTGGAGTAGCTAATTTTGTATCATTATGTAGGGGGCTACGAAGTGCAAGCTCCAAGTGAGATGTGACTCCATTGCCCTGGATGCTGCTTGGGGCCAGGTGTATCCATTCGGTGTTAGGACCTTGCTGCACGATGTAAATATAGCACCGGGTTTCGCAAAAGTGAATATGGACGGTGTTTATGCCAATTTCGAGGTCGTCTAGCTGGAGAAGCCCCCAAACGACGAGATCGTGACTTTAGGGCAAGCCATTGGAGCATTCATCCAGTGGTCCAAGAGAGACATCTGCCTGGAGCTACCTGCACCGGTGCCAACTTCACAGGAAGTATCTCAGACGAGCCGATCGCACCGGCGGCAGGGTCCTGCATCGGTGCATCTACACCTCATGCTCAGTCGACTCTCGTGAAGTCGACCTATACAAAGCGAGGCAGGAAGGGCAAATCGAAGACGGTTGACTCCTGTTTTGATGTACCCTTCTTGCCATTGGCCCAAAAATTCGTGCTAGGCAAGCCGTTGATCGAGAGGTTAGACAGTCCTACCATAGGATTGGCTTGCACGAGATTGCACACATGGTACATGGAAGAGGCCAACAAGACGGATGAACAACGACGCTCGGGTGTCACCGTCAAGTTCAAGAAGGATCATTTTAACCACGAGGCTCTAGACTGTGTCTTCATGGTGATGTTCGATGACTTGTTCAATCCCTTCAACCTCGACTCCTTTGACGTCTCACTCATGCGATGCTGGACACTGTAAGTGTGTACAACCACGGTCAATGTTTGTGTAATACCGATAAATGTTATATATAACTCCTTGCTTTTGTATATATATATACATGATTTTTTAAGCCGAACTAAGGTATTCACCGGTAGGTTTCTGTGAGACCCCGGTTTATTTAGCTTATAATACTTAGCCTTCCATTGGCTCTAGCATCACAAACAAAATACGCCGTGTCTCGATAGACATGTGCTTCCTAGAATTGCAGCACACATACATCCTTACAAAAGTATGCATCAATTCCATACATCACGTAATAACAGGTCTAGCAAAATACATACATAATATAGAGTTATTATAAAAGAGCCGACCGGCCAAATGACATCAAAGTATCAATAACAGCGGAAGCAAAAGTACCATAAGATGGCTATAAACAAAAGCCAATTAGTGTACCTTAACCCACAAGGCAACCAATCGGACCGCCAAGCTAGTCGTCCCAAAAGCCGCACATCTCACAAAAGTAAGGCCCTTGGGACTCACCCTCTTCCTCTACACACAACAAGCAATGAAGGTGAGTACACTAACGTACTCGCAAGACTTACGAGTAACAAGCCTATACATAGCTACATGAAAGCTGTAACAAAGGGAGATGGTTATATGGGTGATTGGACGCATAAAGCAATTTTCATTTGCAATAATCTAATAGATTGAAGGCAATTTGTAAAATCTGTTCGTAAGCATTGAAATAACAGTGAGTAGCAATAAATAACAAGTAACCACCTAGATGTGACTAACCCAATAGCCACCATAACATAGCATGAATCCCCGATTCGTACCACCCATCAAGTTTTAATTAAAAGTTGTAGTCTAATGCTTGCGGGAAATAACCAAGCGTGTCCATAACCTAGGACAAGGCTATTCGAATAGATTTAACCCTGCAGAGGTGTACCAATGTACCCACACTTCAGACCGCCTTTAAGCCACAATAAGCACACTTCCGAAGGTATGCCGGCACGGCTAAGTCCTACAAGACGTTTCCAATATTGTGTATCAACTACGAGCCACTCGTATGGATAGAAACCCATACGCCTACATGGTAAAGCCGAAAGACAACTACCCACCCAGGGTAAAGCTTCCGAACAACTACCATGCTCCCAAACACCATCCCTCCTGCGACCCCCTGCGACTCGGAGTCAACATACGCCAAAGTACTAAGTCAAGAAAGGTCTCATACCCTCTAGTGTGGTTAGCACGCACAAATTTCTTAGATCAATGGCGCAAGTATTCGGTCCTTGTTGACTCGAGCACCAACCATTCACACCCAAAAACACACCATCTTACCATTGTGCCCAAGTCCCAATCATTTTTGTTTTCATTTTTAGTTTTTGCAATTTAAACATAGCACAAAGCTGAAACATAAAGATCATAATAAGTTTGTGTGATCAAGGTTATCGACAAGTCGATAACCGCCCACTTCTACCGGTAGCTAAGCATGGCTAAGCAACATACTCGAAAACTACTAAGTGACAAGGGCTCATCCAATGAACCCAAAATCACAGCAAGTATTCCTAGGCTCAGTAGTAGAGGATAAACATTTACCTATATATTATGCATCTAATAGGTCAACTAATCGACAATAGTTTAAAACAAGATAGCAATGCATACGTAGAATTTGCAAACAACATATTAGAATTTGAAAATAGTAGGAGCAACATGATCAAATGATGCTACATCTACTTACCTTGCTGCAGGTCAGAGCCTGGCTGCTGAGGATCAGATTCAAGATAAATAATATCTTCGAAACCTAACGCAAAAATACGATAAAACCAATAAGAACGAAGAACACCAAACAAGACTCAACAGCAAAAGTCATTCAAATCTTATGAAATTTATACAGTAGCAAGGTTATGGTTTTAAATGAATTTAGAAACAAGAATCAAGTCATTTGGACTAAGCATGCAAAAGTTATAGCTGAAACAAATTCTCTCAGCCTAGAAATTCAACTAAATTAATTACTGGTACTGTTCATGACATAAATTTCTAGAATAATCTAGAACCTGAAATTTTTATGGTACGTAGAAAATGGTATTCTAAGAACAGCAAAACTGAGTTTACTCAAATAGGAGTTAAAATGAATTACTTATGATTTTTCTAAGTTATGAAACTAGAGCATTTCATTTTTCAGAAGTATAACCATGATCAAAACCTATTCCATATTAAAGTATGCTAACAGAGGAATTTTACAAGCTTGAGTTTGCTCAGATTGGAGTTATACAGAAAAAGTTATGCCTTTTACAAGTTTCAATTTAATTTTTGGAATATTAAATAATGGCTGAAAACAAGCTAATATTGTTTACAAAATTTTCTATTACAGAACCATGTCTAAATGCATTTTTAGATTAAACTTTTGTGAAACATGAATTTAACACAGTTGGAACCATCTAAAAATGAATTAAAATGAATTAGTTATGAGTTTTTAAAGTTTTAATACAATTTTCAATTGACAAATAAAAGCTTACCGAAATAAAATCAAACTTATCAAAAAGAAAACGACGTGGACGAATGTGGGCTGTAGATCGGAAATCCAACGGCCACGCGCTCCGCAACACAACGCACGCGCGCGAGGAGGCCCACGGGACCCATCGTTGGATCTAGATCCAACGGTCAAAAATGAATGAGACGTTTGGGTGACCCGAACGGCCCAATCGATCTTGACCGTTGAAAAGAAATCGTACGGCTGAGATTTAAGCAACATTCGGAAGTCCGAATGCACTCGCGCTCTCAGCCACAGATCGCGAGATGGACGGGCTGCAGCGGCTTGGGAGCTCGGGTGGTCCGAACGTTTCCCAGATCTGGGCCGTTGATCTCAAGATCGTCGATTCAGGGTCACTCAAGTGTTGCGCACTCACGCACATGCGTTTTAAGTGCACAGAGGGGTTTAGTGGGTGTGGGCCAACATGGCAATGACTCAAAAAGCCATTTTAGGACAGCAATTAACCACCAACAATGATTAGTAATTAATGACCCCAGATTTTGTCCTAAAGGCTACGCTACAGCGGTTTTAAGCCTACGGGCCCACTGTCAGTGACACAAAAGGTCATTAGGATAGCCATTAATTACTGAATCCAATGATTAGTGATGATTAGCATTAATGGTGTCCTAAACGATACCGCACAGGGCCAACGGGGGGGGGTTTAAGTGGCTGGGCCCACCTGACAGTGACTCAGTGGGCCACTTAAGACAGCATTAACTACTACCCAATGATTAACAATGATTAAACAATGATTAGCATTTAATTATGTCTTAACGACAACGCCCAGTGGCGACCTCGCCCGACAAAAGGCCGAAGGCAAGGAAAAGCTTGTCGTCGTCGGCTTCGGCCACCGCGACGGCAACTAAGGGCAAAAATGGGTTCGCGATAACTTTGCGCACCCAAAGGAGGTATTCACGGCGGCGGCCTAAAACGCCGGTGAGCCAGAAATAAGTGACGGCGACAAGAATGGTCGAAAACAAAAATAGCTAAAAAGCTCCGCATTGTCTAAAGAAGCGTGTGCCACAGCGTCTAAGGACTAATAAGAAGCTACCTTAGCCAAGGAGAGCTTCAAAGATGGCCGGAGAAGCTTTGACCACGGGGGAGCTCACCAGAGTTGAAGAAGATGAAGTGGAAATAATGGCCTAAGCAAAAATGAACACCAGTAGGTGGTCAAAATAGCTGCATTAAGGCCGACAGAAGGTCCATGAGCAATTAATTGCTAAATGAAACCACTTATCGGAGTTGGAGAAGAAATGGGATGATTTCGGCCAAAAAGATTCAAACTTAAAATTGAGCGATTCCTGTGAATGAAACCCAAAATTAAGTTAGGAGAAATGAATATAGGGTTAAGGAGCTCAAAAGGGTACAAAAAGATTTGAAGAAGAACCACTGGAGCACCAAGGTCCACAATGGAGCTCCACGGCCAACAATGGTGATTTGGGGATTTCAGTGGTTTTGAGCTCCAAAAACAAAGAAGGAGCTATGGGTGGTGTAAAGGAACACCAGGAGGGGTTTTGGGGGGCTTTTTATAGCTAGAGAACTAGGGTTTGGGCAAGGATGAAGGCCCAAAGGTGAGCTCGGTTCATGGTGCGGCCATAGACCATGAAATGATGGGGGCAAGTGAAGACCAGGACTTTGGGGCCGAAAGCCTGGGGTGCATTTAATGCGAAGAGCCGTTGACGTGCGAGGGGATAGGGCACTACCCTCTCCTACTCCCTGCCATGGCGCGCACGCGAGTACGGGAGCCAAGAGGAAGAAGAAGAACAGAAAAAGAAGGTTGTGACCGTTGGATTTAAGATGGACGGCTGAGACTGATTTAGACGATCGGAAGTCCAAACGTCCCACTCAATCTGGAGCGTCCGATTAGGATTCAACGGCTGAGAGACACGCGCCTTTTATTAAAGCGAACCGGTACCCTCAGTTGGTTCGACTCGACCAAGTGGCTCGAGCCCGAGTCTGACTCAAATCCAACTGGTTTGACTAGGGTTTTAAATTAGCAACTGAAACTTTGAGGAATTTTTAAAAGTAGCAAACTAACTCCAAAAATTCTGAAATTTTTACAGTAGCTTTCTAACTTTAATAATGACCTTGTGTAAAATTGTCAGAGATTTTTATGCATTGAATTTTTCTCCAAAAATTCTGCAAGTTGCTGAACTAGGGTTTGACAAGTATTCTAACTGGTTTGACTGCCCTCCAAATATATTCAAACAATTTCTAAAAATTGTGAAATTTTTCAGATGGGCCACACACCAACCCTAGAATTTAGGAAAAATATTTCAAAATGATGATTTCAAGATTTGACAAGGAACATTTTGAAGGGTCAAGATTTGGATCAAAAGACTTGTGACTTTGTATTTCCATATTTCCTTTACAAGAATTGTTCAGAACATACAGGAAATATAATATGTAAGAAAAGTTTTTAATTTCTACACATTTTATTACATTTGAAACACAAGTCTAAACTTGGGATGTTACAGTTTCCTCGACCCACACATGGTCTGCGAGCAAACCATCAAGGATAATGCACAATTCATCGAGGATTACGTGGTGGACTCATTGCTGACTCACCACAACAAGCAATTCATACTTTTGCCCTACAACCAGGAGTAAGTGCTGCACTAGTAGCTATACTTGTTGATTTGTACTTTATAAGCAACACCAACTTAGGTTTAATGACCATTGCGACATACCTGTGTAGGTTTCACTGGATTCTAATTGTAATTATACTAAAACGTAACTTGGTAATATACCTAGATTCCCTAAAGAGGGCCACACACAACTTCACAGTTATCCGAGAATTAATCAACAGGTAAGCACATTTCCTCCATAGATAACTCTATTGTACAGTCTTTCCTTCCTTTACAATATAATGGTTAAGGCTAAGTTTTTGGAATCACGTAGGTTGTTCAAGATGTACTATCCAAAAGGAGGGATATACAAGGGAGGGACCCTGCGACACGATCTAAATTTCCCGGTATTTTAGTACACATTAATCCTATGTAACACTTCATAGTAATGCCTCTCGAACCAACCAATTCTATTTTTGAAGTGCCACCAGCAGCCGCCGTCCTGCAACCTCTGTGGATTCTATGTTTGCCACAACATGGAACTACTCATCGGTTCCGCGATAACCAATGATCCTCAGGTTTGTCAATCTTAATGAAATAATTATTTCATACTTATCAATTTATATATGCAGGAATTTAATCTTCGTAGCGACAGGTTGCGATCATCGCAGAAACTGCGTTGGAATAGAGCCAGCTCATAAAAATTCGAGGACACCTTGCTGCATTCTTGAACCGTGAGGTTATAAATCCAAATGGGAAGTTCCACAATGTAGATTGAACTTGATTGGGATAAGATATTGAACTTAACCGTACATGTGTGTAAATGTACATGAATGGTTAATTTTAGTTAATTGATTTGTGAATATTGGATGTGCTTGTTTCTGAAATGAATGTGAATTGGATGTGCTAGCTTGTTTCTGAAATGAATGTGAATTAGATGTGCTAGCTTGTTTTTGAAATGAATATGAATTGAATGTGCTAGCTTGTTTCTGAAATGAATGCGAATTGGATGTGCTTGTTTCTGAAAAGAATATCACAGACGGTTCCTTAGGACATATCATTTGTGGTGCATCATCTCTCACTGACGGTTTAATCTACAAACCGTCTGTGATGCATCAGATATCACAGGCGGTTTAATATACAAACCGTCTGTGATGCATCAGATATTACAAATGATTTCATCTACAAACCGTCTGTGATAGTCTACTGTCACAGATGGTTTTAAAACCGCCTATGATGACTCATGTCATCACTGACCCATAGACTCAGACGGCTCACGAAACTGTCTGTGATGGCATTTTTGAACCGTCTGTGAAGACCATTTCTGTAGTAGTGTTTATGGATTTTCAAAAAACAAAGTCAGTTTGACTTAATGAGATATAAAATTGTGGTGTGTTGTCACTGTTGTAAAATTTGTTGTGCCATGGCAGGGAATGCCATTGGTCTTAGTTTTCATCCTTAGGCGAGTGATCGTGTAGTAAAGAGGGTGTAGTTGACACATTTGGGATGAGGTTATCTCGCCTGGGTGAACACTAAGGACTTAATCTTTCTGAACCATTAAACTGGGCTATATCGTACAACCACATGTCTAGTATGGGATGAACCTGGTTGATTAATTTGCAATATGTTGACTTTGGTACATCCATGTGGTGGTGTGAGACTCGGGATGGACGGTAGACTCACATGGCGCAAGTGGGGGCCACTGACTGTGGTTGATGGAACCCTTCATGAAGGGATACGGGTAGGCTACACTAGCACGAAATTTAAAAAATCTACCACGTAAACTAGGAAGCCATGCAAGCAAGAGATCGTAGATTGTTACCACTAGATGCGCAATGTAGCAAAATAAGAGTTGGACCAGTTTGATCCAACGTCGAGCACATCGATGTAGTGGTCGTAGTCGATTGACCAACATCCTTGACACCCATCGTCTCCTCCAGCAACCTATTACGTTCCTTGCATAGGCCACGGATCATCCTCGATTAGCGGAGCAATAACGTCTCTACTGTATCCACATGTCCATTGGTGGAACACTATATGCTAGTATGTTGGCACCAGCACACACTGTAGGCCCTTCGTGGAGATGGTGGCTAGGGTTTCGGTGGTGCAACTCTTACATCCCAACAGCCCCATGCAACCCCTTATAAAGAGCCCATAACAGATCCTATCTGAATTAGTTTGTTCCAACCCATTAAGTGTGTGACCCTGTAGGTTCATGTGTAATCCATTGTCACTCGAAAGCTCCTTTCCGGTTGTCGAACCCGGGAGTAACACCCCTAGATTCTCTGTGTATTCTACAGCTAGTCCCGGGAGTAACGCTAGTCCCTGGAATAGTATCTAGTATACACAATGAACAAATATGGTAACATCCACATCTTGCATAATTTTATTAATAACTATCAAAATTGTACAAGAATGGCTTACAAGCCAAAATAAAAGAACATAGAGGAAGACGAAGAAGTAATAGAGCCTAACAAATAGCCACAAGCAATCGACTAGGGTAGCGGCCTAGTCGTCGAGATCCTTAGCAGTAGAAAAGTTCTCATCTGAACAATATTTTATTAAGAAAGAGTGAGTACAAAAATGTACTTCACAAGTTACACCCCATAACAGAGTTAATTCATGAATGGATATTATCAAAGGAAGGCTTATAAGATTGTTTGTGCAAAAGCAATGTTTAACATTTTTAATTACAATCACTAATTTCAAATTTTAAAATATCTAAAATGGAGTTTTGATGATGGCAGGAGAAAGCGGTGACGGTGCATCATGACTGGGGTAGCTCCGCAGACGTCGACGTATCCTTTCTTATCTGTGGGGAAATAAGCATAGAAGAGACGAGTGTGAGAAAGGAGTCAAGACGACCACAATGCACAATAAGATGAAGGCGAAGACCACAATTGCCCTGGTGCAACAAACCTCGAGCGGACCCCTCCCCGCCATAACCTTGTCCCATCAACCGCCAGCTCGCCGACGACTTTTTTTTTTATTTGGCCCCGTGGTGCCATGTAAATACAAAAATAGCCCTCACTACACCGTATTTGCAATTCTAGCCTCATCCTGACCGCGGAAGAATGCGGCGGCGACACGTCCCTCGTTCCGTGGTCGTGAGCGCGGAAAGCGTTTGTCCTGCACGGGAGGCCGGCCGAGCACAGGATCGAAGTGATGAACGCGGGACGTGCTGGGGCCGGCCTCTTTTCACGGTCGCCGAGCGCGGGAGCTCACCATTCCGCGGACGCCGAGCGCGGAAGTGGAAGGACGCGGGTGCTCCCACGTTTTCTGTTGGCATTTGAAAGAAATGATTTTTTTATTAATTTTTTTACTCACTTTCCAGCGCTTGTCTGTTGGCGTTTGAAATAAATGCATTTTTTATTAATTTTTTTATTCACTTTGAAAGCGACGCACGAAAGCAAAAGCTTTTTTTATACTCACCTTCCGCGCTCGGCCAGAGCGGAATGTTGCCGGTTTCTTCGCTCACCTGGCGCGGAAGCTGCCTGGCACCACCACGTTCCGCGCCTAACATCAAGGTTTCGCGCTTCCTGAGCGCGGAAAGTGACATATGTCAACCTTCGGTCATTTCGCACTCGGAAAAAGCTAAATTTAGAATTTTCAAAGCACGGAAGCTATTTTTACACTTAACATGCTGTCAGATGGCCAAATCAAAAAAAAAAAAAAAATCTCTCTCCGACCCCTTAAGGCGCACTCACTTGTGAGTTCTCGCCATTCAGCCGCAACATTGCTGCCACCTTCTCTCCTTTCCACCGCTATAAAATCCATCCGAGCGCGTCACCATGTGCGCCTCAATAGCGCCTCAATAATGGGTCATCAGATAAGTAACAATCTGAGCATGCCGCCTTGGGAGGGAGATTGAAATACTACAGCAGAAAATAATGTTGACGGAGCGGGAACTCAAAGAAAGGATTGATGCACGTCAGCAGGAAATCAAAGAAATTATTAATGTTGTGCAGGTATGCAAAAATTTTGTTTTACATAAATTGCTTTACATCTTTTATTACTAACTGATTATGTGTTATAGTAGAGATTCTTTTACTGACGCAAACCTCCTGCGAAGGAGAGGCCGCGTAGGTCCTACCTGTCAGCCTCCTCTTCCTCTTCTTCCTCATCCCGCTCCTCTCTCTGCTCTGCGTACTGCTTGTGCTGTTGTCACTTGGTATGTATGTGCGTGGCTAATTTGTTCCAATCGTACAGCTGAGTACTTGGACTTGGACATTGTGTTGGTTCGATCTCTAGCTGATTAATTTAACATTTTAAATTAATAGCTGAATTATATGTTTATTATTTATGCATTTGCTTATTACACTGGAGACTTTCGGAAACAACAATTGAACCGTTGAAACTTAGAGTGCGATATATTGGCGAAGAAGTAGCATCATAAAACAGCTGATATTACGACACAGGATGATCGGAATTTGCCATCTTATGGACATGTACATCCAGATCCAACCATAGAACTTGTAATTGGCTATGAGAACTTGACTACGGTCTGAAAATGACAATGATGAGGCATCTGTTTCATCAGGCATTGTAACTTAGCTAACACATCTAATTGGCATGCTACAATGAACATCGGAGTATAGCACTGTAATTTTCTTTTCCTCTGCATTTGTACACAAGAATGGTCATTAAGTTTCTTTCTTCCTCTCTTTTCTAAAAAAGGTTAATCATCATATATTTCCATTTTGATGCAGCAAAACGCTTGATTACATTTTCCAAATCACTGCCTTGCACCACCAGCAGGAATGCAGACAGGTGAAAATGTAATGCTAGCCTCAATGGTACAGATCTACTCATTGGGATCAAGGAATCCGACGAGGCACTTCTCCAAGAGGAACTCTGCATTTACCCAGGCATGATATTTATCTATAGGAAAGTCAAGGAATCATATCAAGAATTATATATGCATGCATAGAATTCTCATGCAAGTATGACAGTCACAGTCATCATCAGATACTCGGCCAAGCATGCAGACGCTTAAGCTGCAAAGCCTGGTGGCTATCATATGGCCATCATATGGCCACCTAGAATGAGCAGACTATCCTATGAGTTTTGCTACCACATTAACATGCATGCCAAAGCATACAATGTTCTAATGCTATTCTGCAACAAGCAGCAAGGTATTTTGAATTGAAATGTGAACAATCACAATAGAAGGATACTGAACAAAGCAGTGCAGTCTTTTCCAGCGGCCTTCATAAGCATATCAACTCCTGCAAATATACATTAAAAAACTCAGTTTAAGATATAGCACTCTGAAGAACCAACTGAAAGTAAAAGAGTGAACAGCAGTTTCGAAAAACAAACAGAACCAAGCTCTCTGCATCAGGTTAAAACATATGCTTACCTCCAGGATGAAATTTCATGTAGGGAGCAATATTGTACACGCGGCCTTTCAAAACTGTCCAAATACAATCTCCAGTTTTTTGCTGTTTAACTTCCTCCAAAGAGATTAACCTACGGTTTGACTGCCCCTTAAGCCCTATAGAAGAGGCACACAAAAGAAAAGGAAATCAGGGTCACTTCACCAGAAAGAATCAACTGAGAAACATGTTGCAAGCAGGTAAACAAAAATAAAAAAATTATGAAATCAACCACAGTGCAAGGGTATACTTTGATCAAGCTCAAACAAGTTGACAACTGAATGACTGGTATGTTAGTCGCTGGACTCTTGCTTGAGGTGATAGCAAGATCCTTACTCTCATGGAGAGGATGACACTTGGAGATGGGGCAATTTTTCTTGTATATTTCTCTTCACAATGCCATGCCAACCTAAGGGGTTGGGTATACATATTTATAGGCTGCTACTCAGCCAAGCATATGCCAAGATGCTAGTCTAAGATGCTAACAACCTGTCCTAGATGCTGTCCTCTAAGATGCTAACAACCTGTCCTAGATGCTGGTCAAGATGCTGTCTTAGAGATGCTAACAACCACCAAGGATGCTGTCCTTGAGATGCTAACAACCAGTCAAGGATGTTGTCCTTTACAAAAGCAAAAAGCCGACACAAAAGCCGACACAGAAAGCCGACACAGAGACTTATCCATCATTCTCCCCCTAAGTCTTGTGTGTCTCCTTGTGAGGAATCTGAGCCATCCCGATCCTAGAGCGAGCGTCGTTCTGATTTCCACGCGAGGCGCCCCAAACCTGACAGAGCCTCGAACGCTCGAGTCACGCTCGAGAAGAACTCCGCCGCCCGGTCATGTGGTGGATGTCGCCGGTGTCGAGGCACCACCCGTCGGTCTTGTCGCTGTTTAACTTTCGCCGAGGAGGCGTGTGCTTTGGCTCGCAAGGTGGAGGAGAGCCGCGCGGCGGCTGCCGGAGGTAGTTCGATGCTCGCCGAGCAATGAACGAGCCGGCTGCTCCTCCTCTCCACTGCGCGACGTGGGCTCGCCGCGTCGTGGTTGTCGACAATCCTTGGCCCGGTGACCGTGCTTGCCGCAGCTTGTAGCAAGAGTCGCCTCGCGGCGCTTGCTTGCCGGCCGCGCCGCTCGGGCGCCCACGGCCATCACCTCAAGACGCCTCGCGCCATGCTCGGCGTATTTGCGCGCTTGCCGCGCTTGCCACGCTTGGTGGTCGCTGTCGTGGAAGAAGGCTCCCTTCTTCCTGTCACCGCCGCCGGCCCACCGCTCTCGAGCGAGGAGGAGCTTCCGCCAATGGTGACGGGTCCCGAGAGGAGCTGTGGCTCATCATCGCCGACGACCTTGAGGCGACCTATCGCCTCCTCGATCGACATCGTGGAGAGGTCCAACGAGACCGGATCGAGCGAGCCATCCGCTTGTACTTCGGGACGCAGCGAAAGAGCTTCTCACGCCTCTCTCGCCGTAGGTGTCATCGCCGAATCGCACGGCGCCGCAACAGAGTGTTGAGACGAGAGCAAAGTCATCGACGCCCTCACCGGATTGAAGGCGTGTTCTCCCACTCCGCGCGGCGCTCGCAGCGGTGGACTTGCGCGCGCCGCCGCCGATGCGTGAGGCGGCGATGGCGTCCCAAGCCTCCTTGGCACCGCTTGTTGGTAAGCGAATCGCATCTCGGCGGGATCGCAGCGATGAGAGCATCCAGCGCCGCCGATCTCGGTTGTAGTCGACGCCGCCGTACTGCATCGCATCCCACATGTGCCGCACTGAGCTCACTTCATCACCGCGCCCACTCGACGTAGTTGGCCTTGGCGAGGTAGGCCACCCACCGCCGGGCCGGCGTCCCGACAACGACCGAACCCGTGGTAACCACGCAGTGCCGGCCCGGGAGAGTCACACCGCTCGTGAAGGCCGCACTTCTATCGACCCGCTCGCCGTTGTCGTCGCGCGCTCTTCCAGAGCGCCACCGCCGCGGCGCGCTCTCCAGAGCGCCACCGCCGTGCTTCGCCTCCTCCAGAGCGCCACCAGCCGCGACCGCGCTGTCGATCGCCGCCAAGCTCGTGGCGTCGCGCGGCGCCATCGCGCCGCTTCGCTCGCTGCGGCTCCTCGCGCCGGTCGAGTTCGCATCGACGCTTATCGCCGGGCCGAAATGGAGCTACCGACGCCGCGCGCAGAGCCTCGACCTCCGCTGCCGCCGACGCATCGCATTCGCCGCGCGCCGCTTCCACCTCTGCCTTAGCTGCCGCTAGCTCGCCGCCGCCAGCCTCGACGCTTTTTCCGCGCCAGCGTCTGCGCCGCTCGCCATGCGGCTGCTGCGCGCGCGAAGCTCGGCCGTCACCGACGCCGCGTGCTCGAGGCGATCGAAGGCCGAGATCGCCTGCGACATGGCGCGCACGTGGGTGTTGCGTGGAGAGGGCGCCGCCGAAGCACGCTCGCCTCCGAGAGGCGAGCGGCGGCCGAGTCGCTGCGCACGGCATTGGGCTCATGAGGCCGAGAAGGAGATGAGCAGGAGATGCTCAGGCTACAGGATAGTATAGCTCTGATACCATATTGAGTTGCATGCACCAACCAATTCACCCAAAAACTTAAGCTGATGAGGAAAGGTGGACAATTCACTTATACTTCAACACTCCCCCTCACGTGTAGGCTCCCTCAGGCCTAAGACGTGGAATAGAAGTGGGCTGCAATTATTATTTTTTAATTGCACCAACCGGGTCTTGACCTCAAGACCTCTTGGCTCTGATACCACTTGTTAGTCGCTGGACTCTTGCTTGAGGTGATAGCAAGATCCTTACTCTCATGGAGAGGATGACACTTGGAGATAGGGCAATTTTTCTTGTATATTTCTCTTCACAATGCCATGCCAACCTAAGGGGTTGGGTATACATATTTATAGGCTGCTACTCAGCCAAGCATATGCCAAGATGCTAGTCTAAGATGCTAACAACCTGTCCTAGATGCTGTCCTCTAAGATGCTAACAACCTGTCCTAGATGCTGGTCAAGATGCTGTCTTAGAGATGCTAACAACCAGTCAAGGATACTGTTCTTGAGATGCTAACAACCAGTCAAGGATGTTGTTCTTTACAAAAGCAAAAAAGCCGACACAAAAAGCCGACACAGAGACTTATCCATCATGGTACACATAGGTGCAAGCCACACTAGCATAGTTTTCCCCTTTGCAGTTATGGTCGATAACTGTGGTAGCCCATGGGTGTAAACTTCTTTATTTCCATCCACTCTGTACAAAATTAAATTGCAAGCACATGCATTTGTGCACCCATTTCAGATCTTAACATCTATAGATAACCATTTATATGCTTTGCATTATTTCAGGGTGTCTTAAAGATTTAGCAGAAGTCCTAGTTCTTTTTCATTACTGCACAATATCCATCCCAAGGGCACAGGAAACAAAATCAGCATGTTTAGCTACCTATGCAGGAAGTAACATTTCTGATGTAAACATTTTCTTGTTCACACCACAAAATTATTTAAGCAGAGTTCATACCAACTAACTCTGAAATGGATTCTTATGCCCATGAGTAAAAAAACAAACAAGGCCCCTTTTGCGAACCCATCAACACTCAAATCAACACAAAACCATCTAGAAACTTATCGTTACGCCCTTGAGCAAAATTACAGTTAGCAGTATGATTTGAAGTTCACAACAATACAATTGACATGGCATATATCAAGGTGTGAAAATGCCACAGGCACACAGCACAGATAGCTATGCTTAGAAAAAGTAGGTCTTCAGGGGGAATAATTTAAGTTTAACATGAGTGAATGGTTCGTAACTTAATTGATTTGACCAATCCATCAAGGAAACAAAAATGGATCTCTCAAGCAGGTATTGTTTCTTCACTACCAATAAACCCTATATGGCACAAAACATAGGCTCGGTAACTTGAATTATTGTGATTTTAGTGCCAGACAATTACAATGCATTAAATAAGTCTGCTTTACAAATGTGCTACTCTTTAATTCTGCAGCAGCATCAAGCCATTCAGTAATAATCAGAGATATCAAAGATCAACAAAAAGTACCAGCTAATGTCTTTTACAATTTACCTGCTAGATCAGGATGCGTACGAGTTAGCTTTAGCCAGTCCATTTGGCTGTAGCCCTTCTCAAAAGGAACCTTTGTCCGTACTGCAGGTTTCTTTAAAGGTTTTGGTTGACATGATGCGTTTGATTGCAGAGACTCTCCACTGCTTTTTGGTATAGCTGGTTCTTTTATATTAGAGTCTTGAAGAGATACGCTGCTGATGCTGCCAGATATGGAATTAGATCTTCCATCTTTAATTGAATTGTTTGTTTGTCTGTCATCCTGGATCTTCTTAGTCTTTGAAATATTTGCACCATCCCCGCCTTCATCCTCAAGTGTCATACATGCCACAGGGATGGCTTTAGGGGACTCTAACTGACCATCATTTTCCGCAGAATCAACATAGAAACGAAATAGAAGAAAGAAGCTGTTAAAGCTATATAACAAAATAAGCCAGAAACAAGCATAAGAAAAATGATATCAGCGAGTTTTGAAGTCAAGCCCTCCGTGTGCTTTAAAATTTTAAATTTATGCTTTTCACTTTTAAGGAGAGCATTCAAACACTCTTTATGCAATCATTTCAGAAGGTTTAGTCTACTTGAGCAACATGTCTAGATGCAATTAAATGTACACAATGGTTGAAGATGGCAAACGATATAACGTATACACATGTTGACTGCTCCTGTGGTATCCAAAATTCAAAAAGGAAATAGCATAAATGAAAGCAGATAGTACAACTGAGTATAGTGCACTTAACTAATTTACTCAACCCACACCACCAAATCAGCTAAGATATTTATAAAATAGAAAACAAATAAGATCAACTACTTAAATGCATTTCTTGATATAACAACATTAAGAGAGTAGCAGATAGTGAAGCATCTTCCCTCTTTCATTCTGTCCGCATGATTTCTTATGTTCTCTCTTTTCTATTTTCTTTCACTTGTTTTATTCCTTCTCACCCATTCACTTCTTCCCAAGTTATCTGGATATTACATATTTATTTATACTAATTTCCAAACGAAGCTAATGTTAGTGAATCCATGTACCTAACTTCATGCTTCTCGCTAATTCTTTCCCATAGTTCAAGGTTTGTGGTGGCCAGACTTTTTAGAAGCAAATATATTCGAAGTCAAAATGACTCTTGACTAAGATATCGTAAAGCATACAGCTGGTAATTTGACTAGTCAATCACGATTGACAGATTTATGTCCCAATAACTAAATGTGTTGATAATAATCTATCATAACGAAATGTGTTGATAATAATCTATCTGTTCCGCTCCCGCATAAACATGATTAATTGAATGTGGGGATCTTTCTTTTCTAGCAGGAAAAGAAGCGACCGCAGGTAATGGAACAGACCAACACACGGAGTAGCTGCAGGCAAATGATAAATGAGAAATGATTGCAGGAGTAAGTAATAACACAGGGAGTAGAACGCACACCTTGCAGAAGGTGAAGTCGGATGAGTGTCCATCCGCCATCTCGACCTGGAGGTGGTCGCGCAGACTGCTAGCCCTGAACTCCGGATTCGCCGACAAAGTATCAGCGGGCACTCGAAGCAATTCCTGGTTCAAGCAAGGCACAGTAAAATAAGTGATTGACCTGACAACAGCTGCTGGCTCAACTCATCGTCACACACACACACACACACACACACACACACACACACACACACACACACACACACACACACACACACACACACACACACACACACACACGAATCAAACAGATCGAACGAGAGGCTCCCATGGCGATAGACAGCAACGATCATCTGCATCCCCAGGACAGACACCCAAGAGAGGAGGGGGGAATTTCTCTGCTCTACGCTAATTGCCGACCCAGCGGCGACTCCTTCCTTGCAAGAAAAAAAGAAAAGCTAGGCTACCTCGCAGGCTGCTCTTCCAAGGATGGATTTCTCCCCAGCACAAAGCATCGACATCGCCAACAAAGAACCCGCTCGCCGGGACAAGCAATCAAGAACTGGAGAAACTCCGGGATTCCCCAAAAGATGGGACGGTGGTGGCGACGACGACGGTTACCTGTGCTGTAGGCGGATCTGGCGGGGGGAGCGCGCGGCCCGATTCGCGGCGTTGGATCTCGGACGGGCAGCGCGGGCGATCGACGAAGATTGGGGCGGAGAGAGGAAGAGGCGAGGAGACCCGTGCTAGGCCGCCGCGCCGCGTTCTTTTTCTCTCTCCTTTTTTGCCCCTTTCCGGTCAAAATTGGGGCGGGTTGGGCTGCGGATGCGCACGAACGGCACCGTGTCCCGTGTCCGTATGCTGTTTGTTTGTTTCGTTGCTTTTTTATTTTTCCTTGCCACTGTAACTGCCGTGGCCTTGCACACGCTTTACGGGCCGTTCGATCTAGAATCTACGGCGGCTAGGATCAACGAAGTCAGCTGCCACGGATCTAGGTGAGTGATGCCACATTGCGATTTTTTTAAAAAATAGTATTATTTAAAAAAAGAATTACCAAACTAAATAGTCACTTAAAAATATACAAAACTAGGTCTCTGTCGCTACTTGGAATGGCGGCATGCTTCTGTCACCATCCTAACTAGTGACAGAGACCCTGTTGACACTCTATCGCCGGTCTAACTCTCTGTAGTTAGTTCAACTGGCGACAGAAAGTGAACAGTACCCCTATCGCCAGTTGAACTAGCGATAGGAAACCACGTGATTCAGTCTGAAAGCATCTAGACCCCTAAAAATAGTTTTGGTAATTAATGTCAACAATATGTTATGCGATTAATATGTGTGTTAAGATGTTTTTAAGATTTAGTTCCCCAAATTTTGAATAATGAATTGGAAATGGTAATGCAAGGATATTAAAAGATCAATATGGCTCCAGGCAAAGGTAATGAAAAGCCTAAGAATCCTTTTAAAGTTTTACCGGTCTCGATGTTTGGAGAATAGATCGGATTTGTAGGCTAGATACTATAAAGAGGTATCATGACTAGTAGCTTGAGATCTAATTTTGTGTCATCTTGATCAACTACGAGTCATGCATTGCATCTTAAATAGCTTTTGAAAAAACTTCAGTGGAAATCGGTATGACCGCATGTGATGAGCAGCACTACTGCAGATTGGTAATATCGGATTCTAGTTGACGGTATGTATTTTTCAGAAAACATGTCTTGGAAGTTTTTCATCTCCTTTGAAAATCAGTAGTACCGTATTTTAAGAATGGTACTACCGCACTTGACGGTATGTTATTTGCAGAGAGAGTATTTTTCATGGTTCTTTTGCCTCTAAAAACTAGTAGTACCGCCTCTGCGGTAGTATCGATATTTGGTTGACGGTAGTACCGCACCTTTTTTAACAGTTAGTAAAAGAGCATTTAATGAACAACAGTTGACCGTTGAACAGTGAAAGTGGTAGTACCGGGTTTGTACAGTGGTACTACCGTAAATACTAAATGTTTTAGGAATTTGTTCCAAACGACTTGTTTTGTGGTTGGAGGCTATAATTACACCCCCACCTGCACCAAGCTCAAAGACTTTTGGCCACATTGAAACATTTGAGGCTTTGGCACACTCTCATCTACTCATTTGCATTCATTTCACATCTTGAGATGGTTGAGAACATTCAAGTGCATTGCATCATTAGTTGATCATTTTGGCACTTGATAATCTTCAAGTAAGCGTTGCAATTTGTTACTCTTGGTGCTTGCCGACACTTAAACGGTTTGGAGAAGATTTGCACGGTGATCTCTTCAAGAAGAGTGTGACGAGACTTAGCAACAGTTGTGATTGGTTTGGAGCTCATTATCTTCGGAGTGGAGAAAGAGCATCCATAGTGAAATAGAGGGTTAAGGCTTAATTCGTGGAGTCAGTCCAATTCGTTTAGGCTTAGCTCAACGTGAACTTGTGAAGACCGGCAAGTCTTCGATACCACGGGAAAACATCGTTGTGTCTTCATTGTGGTTTATCTCTTGTCTTTACTATTTCTGTATTTACATTTCTAGCAATTATTTGTGTAGAATTGCTTAGCTAGAATTGTATTTAGTATTGGCATAGTCTTGAAGTTGTCTTAAATAGCATAGTTCACATTCCTTGTATTGTGCTATAATACTTGTTAAGTCGTACTAGATAAAATTGTTAATCAAAGAACAAGATTTTTTTAGAAACCTCATATTCACCCCCCTCTAATCGGTTATCCTTGATCCTACGCTGTCACTAGTTGAATTGGCGACAAAGGTCCATCTATAAAAACCCCAAAAAAATCCATCCAAAACTGATTTTAATTCCAGAAAAAACGAGAAGAGAGGAAGAGAGGGAGAGAAGAAAGGTAGCAAAGTCCTACTAGTTCATAGCGGAGGAGAGGGAGAAGGAGCATCAGATCCGGGTGGCCATCTTGTAGGTACGGGTTTTTGCAACTTCGTACATTATGTTAAAACTTTGTCGGTTAGCAAACATAAATAGCGACATAGAATATAATAGGTTAGATAATTTTCATCAAACTATGTAGCACATCATTTGAGCTGTGTATAGTCTAGTTCATCGTGCACATAGTATGAATGTTCCAGCACTCGAACGATTTAGGACAAATCGGCAGAAATAAGAAAACGCCTACTACAAATCTGTAAAAATTGTATAGTAGCAAAGTAGGGTAGGTAGAGCGTAATCTAAATAATCCTAGTTGTATTTAGCTTCTCATTTGTGCATGATAATTATATTCTTAATGCCAAAAATTAATTTGAAACTAGAAAAATAGCATGACATATTTTAAAATTGTATAGAAAATAGCATGGCACATCCATGGTCAAAGAAACCTTGCATAGACTTTGGATTAAGTATGAAACATTTCAATGTTGCCTCATGAAAACGTCACAAAGATGTATTCTAGACTCAATAACATTGTAAATGAGCTCAAAGGTATAGACACTAACTTAATTGGTGTTGATATTGTGTGAAAAATACTTTAGGCTCTACCGAAGAAATATGAGACATTTGTGACTCTATTTCTTAACTCTCCCGAGTTGCCAAGAATAACGCTAACCGGTCTCTTAGGCAACCTCATCACAAATAAATTGTACAAGAAGGACAAAGATGAGCTTTTGGAGCCATCCTCCTCTAAGAAGAAGGTTATCGCTTTCAAAGTAAAAACGGAATCGAGTGATGAAGCGGAGGAAGAAGATGATGACTTCGAAGAGGAGTTTGCCCTCCTTGTGGAGAGAATGAAGAAATTCATGAGAAGATGCACATATCAAAGCTTTAATTTTGACAAGAGCAAAATGGGGGCATTTTCAAATAACAACAAACACTATAGCAATATTCGTTGCTATGAGTGTGATGAGAAGAGGCACATTGCCACTTATTGCTCAAACAAGAAAGATGACAAGGCCAAGTCATCAAAGAAGAAGGAATTCAACTGCAAGAAGAAGCTTTTCAAGAAGCTACATAAAAATGGCAAGAATGAAGCTCATACTAGAGACGAGGACTCCAATGAGGAGTATTCGGACTCTGACTCCGATGATGAAGGGTCCTCAAAGAAGAGAGGACTTATTGGCATTGTCATTAAGGAAGCACCGTCAAGTGAACCTTCATATGATGAACTAATGGATATGCTTGAAGAACTAAATGAATACCTTGAAAAAGAGAAGTTAAAATCTAAATTCTTGAAAAAAGTATGTATCTCTAAAGACACGTATGAGGAGCTCAAAGAAGCTCATGACTCACTTCTTCTAAAGGATATTGAAAAATCTCATTCAAATGTTGAAATTACCTACGATATAATGAATGAGATACCTAGAATAGAAGTTACTTCAAATATCATTTCAATGTCTAGTACTTCTACCTCTTGTGATAATTTATTAGCCATGCCATGTTGTTCTAAAATTAATTCAAATTCTAGTATGGCTAAAACAAATGATCCATTGCTCATTGTCAAAAATAATAAATTAAAAGAGCAAGTGATCAAGCTAAGTAAAAGCTTAGAGAGATGCTTCAAGGATAAAGCAACTCTTGACAAGTTATTGAGTGAACAAATGTGCCCATTCAACAAGAAACGACTTGGGTTTATTCCCAAGAAAGGTAAAAAGTAAATTTACAAGCCCACAAAGTTTGTAAAAATTAGAAAATATTGTTATAAATGGCATAATATAGGACATCTACAAAATTCATGCTTAATTACTAAAACTACATCTTATGACATTTATGATTCATGCTACATACTTAGAAAATCTAAAGATGACAAAGTTATAGCTAAATTTATTGGCACCTCAATTTTAGATATTAAAAAGAATGTCATTTGGGTGCCCAAAGCCTTGGTTACTAACCTCCAATGATCCAAACAAATTTTAGTACCTAAAAGAACTTGATTCTTATTTTGTAGGTAAACTACAAAACCGATGTAAAACATTGGGTACTTGATAGTGGTTGTACCCAATACATGACCGATGATAGAAAAATGTTCACCACATTTGAGAATGGAAAAGAAAATGATAAGATCACATTTGATGACAATAGCAAAGCAAAGGTAATAGGATTGGGTAAAATTGCTATCTCAAATGACCTTTTCATTTCTAATGTATCCTTAGTTGAATCATTTAATTTTTATTTTCTATCCGTTGCTCAAATTTATGATCTTGATTTAACTTGCTCATTCTCTCAAGAAGGTGTTTCTATATTAAACGAAAAGAATAATTCATTGGCTTTCAAAGGATTTAGATTTAGAAATCTTTATTTGGTGGATTTTCTTCAAATAATTCATGCTTGAAAACTTGTTTAATTTCAAAAACCTCTTTGGGTTGGCTTTGGCATAGAAAGTTAGCTCATGTTGGTATGATTCAACTCAATTTTTTTTTTCAAATATGATTTAGTAGTTGGTTTGAAAGATGTGAAGTTTGAGAAGAATAAATTATGTAGTGCTCGTTAAGCCAGAAAGCAAGTTGCAAATTTGCATCATTCCAAAGTATCATGTCAACATATAGGCCATTAAAGCTCTTACATATGAATTTGTTTGGGCCAACAAACTATAAGAGCATCGGGAGAAATAGCTATTGTCTAGCCATTGTGGATGATTACTCAAGATATACATGTGTTTTCTTCCTACATGACAAAGCTGAAACCTCCAGTATTTTTAAAAGTTTTGCTAAAAGGGTTCAAAATGAATTTAATTTCAAAACCAAAAAAATTCGTAGTGATAATGGTTCTAAGTTCAAGAATACTAAAATTGAAGATTTTTGTGATGAATTTGGAATAAAGTATGAACTTTCAACAATCTACACTCCGAGCAAAATAAAGTTGAAGAAAGGAAAAATCGAACATTAATTGAAATGGCTAGGATAATATTTGATGAGTATAATGCTTCCGATAGTTTTTAGGTGGAAGCAATCAATATCATTTGTCATACCATAAATCGTCTTTATTTGCATCGTATTTTGAAAAAACTTCTTATGAACTTTTTGTTGGAAGAAAACCGAACATCTCATATTTTCGTGTTTTTGGTTGCAAGTGTTACATTTTAAGAAAAGATCTCATATTTTCATGTCTTTTGTTGCAAGTGTTACATTTTAAGAAAAGGTGTTTGCCTTTTAAAATTTGCAAGTCGATGTGATGTTGGTTTCATGCTTAGCTATTCATCAAATAGTAAAACTTATCGTGTCTTTAACAAAAATTCGGTTTTGTTGAAGAAACTCACAAATAGAATAGTCCTTTTATATAGAATGGAGCGGGTAGCGTGAATCGAACCCGCATCATTAGCTTGGAAGGCTAGGGATCTATCAGAATAGTGGATAGAGGCATCATTCAAGGAGTTAGGTCTACTTACTTTATCTTTCTTTCCAATTTTATGGCGGGTTTGATAAGAACTCTTTTTGTTTTGTTTATAAATAATCGAAAAATAGTTTTTTTATTTTTTATATAACCTGCTTGTTTTATTATAACAAGTCCTATATGAAAATGCCCGCTGAAGAGAAAATCTATCTGATTGTTTCTCAGTCAATATCGAATTTTAGAAAGAAAAAACAAGAATTTTCTTCTTTTTATTAACATTAAGAAAAAAGAATATAATTAAAATAGAATTGTAAATTAAACTAATGGCTATCAAGAAAAGCAAATGAATTTGGATGATGTAGGTAACGAAGAACTAAGGCAAGTAATGAAGAATATGCAAATAGACGACATTAAGCCAAAGGAAGGTCTAAATGACTCACCATCACCCATTCAAGTCGAGCCTTCAATGTCGTCCACCTCAAGTCAAATTCAAATCAATGAAGAAAACAACAAGGAAGATGAACAACCACCTAACCTACCCCAAAGGATTCATCATGCAATTGCAAAAAATCATCCAATAGATCAAGTATTGGGTGATGTGAGTAAAAGTGTTCAAACTCAATCTCGTGTTGCTTCTTTTTATGAATATTACTCTTTTGTCTTTTCTCTTGAGCCAAAGCATGTAGATGAAGCACTCGATGATCTGGATTGGGTAAATACAATGCATGTAGAACTTAATAACTTCACCCAAAACGATGTTTGGATATTGGTGGATAGACCCAAGGAACAAAACGTAATTGGTACAAAATGGGTCTTTAGAAATAAGAAAGATGAAAGTAGAACGGTTGTGAGGAACAAAGCTAGATTGGTCGGATTCACTCAAGTTGAAGGTTAGGATTTTGGTAAAAATTTTGCTCCCGTAGCTAGACTTGAATCTATTCGTATATTACTTGTTTTTGTATCATGCTTTGATATTAAATTATTTTAAATGGATGTTAAAAATGCTTTCAAAATGAAAAAATATCCGAACTTATGTTTGTTGAAAACCACCCAGATTTGAAGATCAAAATAATCAAAATCATATGTATAAACTCTCCAAAGAACTCTATGGTCTTAAGAAAGCTCCAGAGCATGGTATGAACGCGTTAGAGATTTTCTACTTTTAAAAGGATTCAAAATCAAAAATTTGACTCAACTTTGTTTACAAAAGTTTTAGATGATGATTTCTTTGTATGCCAAATATATGTTGATAATATTATTTTCAGGTCTACTATCCATGATTTTTGCAAAGAATTTAGTGTTATGATGTCTAGAGAATTTGAAATGTCTATGATCGGGAAACTTAGCTATTTTCTTGGACTTCAAATCAAGTAACTTCAAGATGAGACCTTTGTGAGTCAAACAAGATGCACAAAAGATTTGATCAAGAGGTTTAGTATGGAGGACGCAAAACCCATCAATACTCCTATGGCTATCAGCGGTCATCTTGACCTTAATGAGGGAGGTAAATCGCTCGATCTAAAGCTTTATAGATTCATAATTGATAGTTTGCTCTAGCTTACTGCATCTAGACCCAATATCATGTTTAGTATTTGCATGTGTGCAAGATTTCATGTATCACCAAAAGAGTACCATTTAGTGGCCGTGACAAGAATTCTTAGATATTTAAAGCATTCCTCAAGCATTGACTTAATTATGGATAGAAAAGGCACCTCGGGTAGTTGTCAATTCTTAGGAAGAGCCTTAGCTTCATGGTCATCCAAGAAATAAAATTCCATAGCCCTATCCACCGCCGAAGCCGAATATATTTCCACGAGTAGTTGTTATGCTCAATTGCTATGGATGAGACAAATCTTGATGGATTATGAAATTAAATTTGATAATATGCCTCTTTTGGATGATAATGATAGTATTGTGAAGATAGCAAATAATCCGGTCCAACACTCAAGAACTGAACATATAGATATCCGTCATCATTTCTTGAGAGATCATGTGAGCAAAGGAGATATAAAGATTAGCTACATAAGGACCGATGATCAATTAGTCGATATCTTCGCCAAACCTTTAGATGACAGCCGGTTTTAAAAATTGAGGAATGAGTTAAATGTCATAGATCAGTCAAATGTTGCTTGAAACTCATGCCTCATGTTATTTGCTCTCATTTGAATTTTTGAAGTTCTTACAAAAACAACTTCAAAATCTTTCACAAAAACTCTCTAATTTGATAGAAACTATTTAATTGGGGCATTTGTTGTTTATCTCATGCATAATGATCCTGAAATTTATTTATTTTAATGTTTCGTTAAGGATCATTTGTGTCCCTCTTTCAGCTCCTGTTATTCCAAGAAAAATAGTAATACCGTAGTTTACCATCGGTACTACCGTACTATCGCTTCTGGCTGGTAGTTGTGGCGACCTGCCCAGGGGCCACCCGAGCGGTCCTCCTGGACCAACCGAAAGTCCACTAGGACTTCCCAGGAGGTCCAATAGGATCACCGAGGAAACTCGCAGGACCACTGTAACATCCCTAATTTGCTTAGTTTTTGAAACTTTTCAAAATAAAAATAACCAGTTGATTTTATTAAGTTGCAAAAGCTTAAATTAAAATTTATAAATCAAAAACCATTTAAACTGAGTTAATCCAACTTCAATTAAACCAAATGTTAGTTTATTGGAGTTTCCTGGATTTTATTTGGATTTTAAGCCTTTATTGCATTTTCTGGATTTTAATTTGGCTTTTCCTTTTTATTTGAAGCCAAAATCTATTTTGTTTGCCAAATTTAAAACAAAAGTATAGCCTAAAGTATTTTTATTAAGTTCCATATAATTCAAGGATCTTCTGTCAATTTTCCTAGAATTTTTGGGCTGCTTTAGCTATTTTCCTAAAAGGGTTTTCGTTTTCTGGTATTTCTAAAATAAAAAATGCTTTGAAAATCCTTTTTCGGTTTTGGGCCGAATTCCCACCTCGGCCCGCTTCTCCAGCCCATTTCCCGCGCGCGCCTCCCCTCGGGCACCGTCCGATTGAAATCAGACGACATCCCTTCCGCCACGCCCTCCTCCTTTGCCGACCGTCCGATCGAAATCAGACGGCCCTCGCTCTTTGTCCTCCTCCGGACCCCTCCTCTCTTCCTCACGCGGGCGTGCGTGCGTGCGCGGCACCGCGGCGCGAATCTCGCCTCCTCGCTCGCCCTAGCGCTGCGTGCGCCGCCACCTCGCGCGCGCGCCTCCGCCTCCGCGCTCTGGCGCCTACTTTTTCCCCTTTTCCCTGCTCCTTTCGCCGACGCCGCCGTCCGCCATTAGTGGCCGCCTGACACCACCTCCCCCTTCCCCCCTCCTGCGGGCCTCCCCGAGCCATTTAAAAGCGAGCACCGAAATCGCCTCCCCTCCTCTCGTTTCCCCATCTCACTCTCTCTCTCCTCCGAGCTCGCCAGTATTTGAGCTCGGCCGCCGATCACCAAGGTCGCCGCCGCCGCGCGCCTCAAGCACCCTCAACCGCCGCCGCCTCCACCTTCGGCATCGCCGCACCAAGGGCCACCTCGTGCGCGCCTCCCCGTCCACGGACCGCCCCCGGAGCACCGTTGCCGCCGTAGCCCTCTCCTCGTCGCCGCCGACCCTCCGATGACGCCGCGTCCTCAAGCCGGTGAGCACCTAGTTAGCCTCGCCGAGACCTAGCCGCCGGCCGCAGCGCAGCCAAACGCCGGCGACCATCAGGCCCCGAGTGCCACTGGCTCGGGTGCCGACGTGGCCGTCCAGGTGGCCGCCACCTCGCCTCCACCTCAGCGCCCTGTCACCCCTCTGGCCTACGTGGTCATCCACGTGGAAGCCCATGTGGCACTCCAGCCCCCGCGTTTCCTAAAGCTCGGTGGACCTAGTCCACATGCACCCTCTCGCTGACAGTGGGCCCCACATGCCAGTTTCTTTTTCTTTTATTTTTCTTCCGGCCGAATTTCCTCTGCTGACGTCAGCTGACGTCATATTTACCTTTTCCTTTACAAAAATAATTCCAAAAAATCAGAAAATCCCTAAATCCATCATTTCATGTGTTTTCCAAATTCGGAAGGTCATAACTTCTTCGTTCGAACTCCGATTCGAGTGATTCAAATTTCTAAATTCATATAAAATCCTCCTCTTTCTGTTAGTACTAGTTTAGTATTTATTTGGAGTTGGTTTATTTATTTTTCTCTTTTCGCACGTGTAGAAACCGGCTTTTCGGAAGATTTCACGGACCCGACGACCGAAGCACCTCAACTCTTCAACGAAGGCAAGTCATAGACCTTTGATCATGTTGAACCCATTTTACAAAACTATATTGTTTGATATAAACATGCATTGCTAGTTTTATATTAAATTGTTTCGGGAGTAGATAATTGCCTAATTGATGTATACCTCCTTGATAAATTGTAAACGACATGTACCCTTGAATGACATGAACCCTTGGACACCTTAGGAGGGTTTATATTAGTTGGACATTGATTAATTACCAACGCGGGTATCGTTTTACTTAGCCATGCTATAGTTGTGCGTTGAGACTCATGATCACATTACTCATATGAATAAACTTGACTAAATGAATTATGGAATCGTTGCACGGCCACTGTTGTTAAAAGATGTTGTGCCAAGGCTAGGGTGGTCTTCGACCGGGTTGAATCGAAAATGTTTTGTTCTCGGACGAGTGGGCGGTGGTGAGTGTGGGTGCCGTAACGCACATTGGGGCGTGGATTAGTCTCGCCTGAGCAGCCAACTAAGGACTTAACCTTGAACCATTGATCTGGGTCATACCGCGTAACCACATGTCTAGACCGGGATAGACTCGCCAACTAATGAGCAATGTCTTAGGTCTTGGGTGAGAACGCGCAAGAGGACATTTCAAGGATGACCCGAACGAATCTTTAGCGCAAGAGGGGACATAAAGGCCACGTCATGTGCTCTAGTAAGACCCATTATATGCCTGACAAACTCGTGTCTTGCGAAAAGTGTACAACCTCTGAGTCAAAAACTATTCGAACTTTGTAAAGGCCATGTCATGTAGATCTAAAATGACCGCTGGTTTGGAAGGAAGGTAGTGATCGGTGTTGCATAGATATATGTATTAACAAACTAGAGAATTTGTGTCTTGTGGTTTTCTCGCAAAAACATACAACCTCTCACCTCGTACATACTTTTCCTATGACTTGTCGAGTACATTCAAAGTACTCACGGCTTGCATACGTGTGATTAATCCCCACAGAAGAACCAGAGAATTTAGAGTATTATGAAGAGGAGTATCCTGAAGACTTTACAAACTAGGTCGTGTCCTCCACTAGATTGCCTGTGGGCATGTCAAATGGCCTCCACGAGATATTTTGGTTTCCGCTGCAAGTTGTATTTTGTTGCTAAGCCCGGTGTGCGCTCTATATTATCATCTATTAAAACAACGATGACACACATCCTTATATTTCCCCTTCCTACACAGTTAGATTAATCCATTGAGACCAAATAATTTAACAAGTTTAGCAAACTAAACAATTCTAATGATCAACCTTTTCATCAAAGTTCCACACTTTTTAATAACTCTATTGATTCCAATTAGGTATAGCCATACCCTTAATCACAGTTCAACAAGAACTACTACATGGCACCATCAAATTAATCAACTTTCTTTCCAGGAATCTTAGTTAGGATCGATTATACACCACACTACAGACCCAACTTGATAACCCATATCATATCTACTAATTTCTCTAATTATAACCTCTCATTTAACCACGAGACGACATCGCTAAAGGGTTTAGCATTTTCTTTCATAAAAGAACCTTTCAATTTCAACACTCAAAATACCCAAAAGAGATACATTGAATCAAAACTTCCACGTACTAAAGGACTTGCGAAAGGAGACTTTTATTATCCAAATCATTAAGCGAAATAAATGAGTCATGTTTTCCAGTAAGAAAGACAAAACTCCAATACAAGGGTCAATATTGACAACTAACCAAGTCCACCAGCCACAAGAATAACTCAACAATTGGAAAAAACAATAATTGCTTTAAGGGACAAGTTAAGTCAATGAAAACACATCAATCCTTCTCAAAGAAACCCACCAACTGCAATGAACTACTGACCCAAAAGAAATTCATCAACCACTACTGGACAAGAGTTGACCAAATTCGAACTCAAGGAAGAGAAAAAATTTCTAAAGATACTCACTATCGACATCCGTACTAAGACATCTGAGATAACCACATCCCTGTTCTCATACCACGAAAGATGGTGTGACCTGGTAAAGCCCAGGGCCATAACCACGACCTTAACCTCTCAACATGCGCTACCATCACTCATACTAATCATAGAATCATATTATAGGTATATAAGGTCATCTCATAATAGGAATCATCAATACAATATAACAGAAGCGTAAATGCAATGCTTAACCCATCTCATCCTACTGTGCACTAGTATGTCAGGTTTTTAAGTTCATTAACCATTACAAAATTTTAGCAATTTAAGTTGCCTAAGTTGTAAATCCAATCACCACGGACCTACTACCCGCTCTGATACCAACTGTAACACCCCAGCCCACATGAGTCTGGAATGCTACACAATTAACAAATCTAAGCCAAAACATTCTATCAGATTCCGGCAGATCCTCCTCTGTATGGTTTACTACTAGGAGGTTCCAGCATTTGAATAAAACATGTATAAATAAACCAACACTCAAAATCATTAATAGGCATTCAAAACATGTAAGCATCTAGCCTATTCAGAGATATCCAAAAGTCACTACTCAACATTATTACACTTAATCCAAAGCTTGAAACATAATCATAATCAATCCTTAAGCAGTTTGCTCATTTTTTAAGGTACGATCTAGAAATTTATCAATCTGTAAAAGTGGATGGCGATGTGTGAATCCAATTCATGTCTACTCCTCCCATGCATGCCGTTCTTGCAAAAGGTACCTAAAAACACAACAAAAGCAAGGGTGAGCCCAAAGACTCAGCAAGTACCAATAATGAAATATTAAATTCACATCTACAACATCAACATTCCATTTCCAAGCTTTACTCGAAAACATGTCTCACAATGTATGAATGCAGTTATGCAATGCAACTTTTCTCTTTCACTCTTTGTCGATTTCACCGTGTCGCGAGATATGCGACCGTCGCCGCATACCATGCCTGTGCTCACAAGCCCAGGGACCAATTGCCCAATACTCCGCAAGTAAAGGGGACCTCAAGCCCACACTTCACAAGTGTGGGGACCTCAAGCCCGTCATGTACATGACGGGGATCTCAACAAATACTTGGTCACCATGTGACCAAGTCTTCATTTTGTCAACATGATGCATATGCACAAATCATGAACCATCATAGTCATACCTCTTCAGCAACATCACATATGAATTCAACTCATTCATGCTTCTATCATTCATATCATAAGCATCCATACACTCCAACATCCATGCATGATATATATATTCACAACGCCAAATAAAGTCATGGTCATCAACATCCATAACACTCAAGCAACCATAGATATCACATTTATTAACAAAATCAACAAACAAGCACTTGCCTTAACCGCGTGAGAACGGAGGATGTGAAGACGGCGCTGCACCTGGGACCAGTCCCCCACCTAAATTTCATTTTAAAGGCTTACTAAGACAACAGTATTGGACCAAATAAACTATATAAGCAACACAAACTAGCAAAAGCTTGTAACGCAATCCCAACTCCAATTTTCCTAAATACTGATCTGCCCCTCTAGAAACAGTCGTGTTCTAAAATTCGTATCTTTTAGTACAGGAGTCCCAAATGAGGTGTTCTTGGACTTCATTTAAAGGTTATAAAATTCTCTAACTAAACCTAGTTGGTGGGCCATCCTGATTCGGCCATCTAATATCCCTTTTATGCTGATTAACAAAACATCGATTTCACGTTAGGTTCTCTCCACAGTACACTAAAATAATCATAACTTTCAGCTCGTTTGTCCAAATGTCAAGTTCTTGGGCTTCCCTGAAAGCTACGATAATTATCTACAACTTTCGTTATACTGAGATCCTCTAATTCTCCCTTTAACTAATCGCTCAAGTCATATTACTAAAACCTATCAAAATACTGACAGATTCGCAGAATAGTCGCACTAATAAATTCATAATTTTTTCTATAGAGGTCCAAATAGTACGATCTAGCACTTCATAGAAAGCTATTGACGTCCTCTACAACTATATAGGAGAAGCCCAAGACTGAATCCGCACTTAACTATATCAAAATGTCTGTCTAACATGATCTGTCCTGAGGAGACAGAAATACCGACATTGCTACAACAATCAAATATGCATCTATTCGAGGGCAAATCGGGGTTATCCTTGATGAACCGTTGTAGATCATGATACAGCCCACGAACCTTCCCCTTCCCTCTCTTCTTCCCTTCTCCCTTCTTCCTTCTTCTTCCTTTTTTTCTTGGCCGGCCACCACAATGAAGAGGCATCGGAGGAGAGGGGCACCACCATGGAGGAGAGGGGTTGCTACAGTACCATGATACAGTGGTGGCGCGCATCAGTAGCACCCTAGGTTCCCCTCCTTCTTTAGTTGGTTTCTGGTTTCCTCGGGGCCATGGGCCACTAAGCTGCTTTCCTCCATTTGACTATGGGTCATGTGGCCCATTCCTCTCTCAATTTTTGTTTTTTCTTTTAATTATCTTAATTCCCTCTCTAATTTTTTTATTGCATCCACTAATGACAAACGGAAATTACAAAGTAATATTAATTTGTCCGTTTCATCATTATTTTGTTGTATGGTCATGATTACACCAATGTTGTAACTGTGCGAGCTAGCTACTGATCTGGGACTAGTTCAGAATGCACAGAGGGTCCTGGGGTTGTATACCCGGGTTCCCGACAAGAGGTGGTATCAGAGCCATATCGACTGTAGGACGTAACCATAGTAGCAAGGTCGTTTAGTCGCAAAATTTCAAATTTACTTTCTAAATCAAACCAACCAATTAAATTGAATAGTTATTCTTCTCTTACCTAATCCTATTCTTTTCTCATCTCATTCTTAGGTTCCTACATCTTATCTATTCTGAAAATAGTTTTCAAATTTAAGTTGATCCTTCTTACCTCCGTAATCTCTATAAGATCGAGCCTCATTTCGAGTCGACCGTCCATAATATGTTAAATTAGAAGTGTTTTAATAGGATTACCTTCCTAGCTGTAGTACCGTTTAGTCGTGTAATAGGGCATTTCGGCTTGAGTTTTGTCATTTCTTGATAGCTTTCCGTCTATTTGTTCCTCGAGTCTAACCGAATAGCCCCAATTAGGTTGCTCTATCTTTCCCCCTTGTTCTCCCTCGTCTTTTGTGCTTTTCCTCTTATCTATCATGCTTTCTTCCTCTCGTCTATTAAACTTGGGAAGTTCGCAGATGGTTCAGACCCGCAACACCGCAAGCCAAGTTGACCCAGTGGATCTCAATACCCCGCCACCACCACCTCCTCCAGCAACCATGGCAGATCAAGGTTTGGGTCAGTTTATGGCAGCCCAAACACAACTGATGAGCTCGATGATGCAGAATATGAACCAGATGATGACACAGCAGAGCCAGACTGCTGCTGCCCTTCTCGCAATAATGAACCAAAACAGCTAAGCCACTGCTGCAACCCCGCCACCACCACCAGCTTTCCCTCAATCGAGGCTGGCAGAATTCATGAGGACTCATCCACCTACATTCTCTAGCTCCTCTGAACCATTAGACGCAAATGACTGGCTGCGCTCAACTTAAAAGAAGCTTGCCATTACCCGGTGTGATGACCGTGAGAAAGTCCTTTATGTTGCACACCAACTTGAAGGTACTGCCGCAGAATGGTGGGAGAACTACTGTGCTGCCCATGAGAACCACCAGAACATTAGTTGGGCTGAGTTTTCTGAAGCTTTCTGCCATTCCCACATCCCTGATGGAAAGGTCGAAATGAAGAAGAATGAATTTCGCGAGCTGAAGCAAGGAAACATGTCCGTGAGTGAATACCTCAATAAGTTCACTCAACTCTCGCGATATGCTCAAGAGGACGTCGCCACAAATGATGCACGTCAAAAGCGTTTCAAGCGTGGACTTAACCCTAGCTTGAAGGTCCAAGTCATCGGCAACGACTATGCAGATTTTCAGCATCTGGTGAACAAGGCTATGCTCATAGAAGAGTCTCGCCGTGAGCTGGCAGAATTTCATAAGAGGAAGATGATGCAGCATGGTGCTCATCAAGACCATTCACAGAGAGCCAGGACAAATGTGCAGCACTCTACCCGTTTTGTCCCTCCTGCCATGTTCAAGACTCCAGCAACAGCACCCCGCCCGACTGCACCAGGATTTCGCAGCCCCAACAACAACATCAACAACCAGCCTCCAAGAAACCCCAATCCTGCCGCGGGAGTCACTTGTTTGAACTGTCAGCAATTGGGGCACTACGCCAGTAACTGCCCAAAGAAGCAAGGCCCTTCGCGGCAGATTCAACTTAGGAGCTACTCCAACCAGAACTCCCATGCCCGGAGCCAGACGTGGAGCACCTCAGACTCCAGCTACACCAGTTAAGACCCCTCAGTCTTATGGAAGAGGCCGTGTGAACCACATCACAACGGAGGAAGCCCGGACAGCCCCGGTCGTCGTGCTGGGTAAGTTCCTAGTAAATTCAGTACCTGCTACAATTTTGTTTGATTCTGGAGCTTCGCATTCGTTTGTTTCACGGATTTTTGCTGCAAAGCATTAGTTGAAGGTTTCTCCAAGATAGCAAGACCTCTCACTCAGTTGTTGAAGAAGGAAAAGAAATTTGCCTAGACGCCTGAATGTGAGCAAAGTTTTTAAGAATTGAAGAAGCGCTTGACCACTGCTCCAGTGTTGACTTTGCCAGATGTCCGAAAGGATTTTGAGATTTACTGTGATGCATGGCAACAAGGTCTCGGTTGTGTCCTGATGCAGGAAAGGAAAGTAGTAGCATATGCTTCACGCCAGTTGAAGCCTCATAAAGTAAATTACCCCACTCATGACCTAGAATTGGCTGCAGTGGTGCATGCTTTGAAGATATGGCGTCATTATCTCATCGGTAATCGCTGTGAAGTCTACACTGACCATAAAAGCTTGAAGTACATCTTCACCCAAGCTGATCTCAATATGAGGCAAAGAAGATAGTTAGAATTGATCAAGGATTACAACGTTGGAATCCATTACCACCCATGCAAAGCTAATGTTGTAGCAGATGTCTTAAGTAGAAAGGTCTATTGCAATACTCTCATGATCAAGGAAAGTCAGCCAGCACTACATGAAGAATTTCAGAAGCTCAAGCTTGAATTAGTTGAAGAAGGTTATTTGGCTGCTTTGGAAGTGCAACCAACTCTACAGAGTCAGATCAGGGAAGCCTAGATCGAAGATGCAGATATCAAGGAGATCAAGAGTAACATGAAGAAGGGTAAATCCCTAAGATTCTCAGAAGATGAGCAAGGAACCATTTGGTTCGATAAGCGTATCTGTGTACCAGACCAAAAAGAACTCAAACAGTTAATACTCAAGGAAGCTCATGAAACCTTGTATTCTATTCACCCCGGAAGCGCTAAGATGTATCAAGATCTTAAGGAAATGTATTCGTGGCCTAGTATGAAGCGAGAAATTACTGAATACATAGCATAGTGTGATGTTTATATTAGTTGGACATTGATAAATTACCAACGCGTGTATCGTTTTATGCTTAGCCATTCTATAGTTGTGCGTTGAGACTCATGATCACATTACTCATATGAATAAACTTGACTAAATGAATTATGAAATCGTGGCGCGGCCACTGTTGTTAAAAGATGTTGTGCCAAGGCTAGGGTGGTCTTCGGCCGGGTTGAACCAAAAATGTTTTGTCCTCGGGCGAGTGGGCGGTGGTGAGTGTGGGTGTCGTAACGCACATTGGGACATGGATTAGTCTCGCTTGAGCAGCCAACTAAGGACTTAACCTTGAACCATTGATCTGGGTCATACCGTGCAATCACATGTCTAGACTGGGATAGACCTGGCCAACTAATTAGCAATGTCTTGGGTCGGTTCTGTTTTGGATGAGAACGGCGCAAGAAGGGGCATGAATCTGGCGGGAGTAAGACCCGTTAGAAGCGAATCCTTAGCGAGCAGAACCGAGTCAAACCAGAACTTTGTAAAGGCCATGTCATGTGCTCTAGACCGCTTACCCAAGGTAGTGAGCGGTGGCATAGATATATGCTGGACAAACTAGAGAATTTGTGTCTTGTGGGAAAAGTGTACAACCTCTGCAGAGTGTATAAAAACTATTCGAATAGCCGTGTCCCCAGTTATGGACATGCCCGGAGATTTCACGCAAGGGGTAGATGTTTTCTTTAAAATGGTGGAATTGTTGGTTTGGAAGGAAGGGTTGGGTTGATCTCTTGTTGTTTTAAAGAACTGAATTATTTATGTATTAATCTTTTAAATTATGCTTTTAATCTACTTACTGTATTTACTGTTAAATGTGGCTTTCTGCAAAAGTAAACATAGAGCTATCCTTGTCTAGTCTCGTATGAATAATAATTGCATACTTTTCCCTATGACTTGTTGAGTACATTCAAAGTACTCACGGCTTGCGCCCTGTGTGATTAATCCCCACAGAAGAACCAGAGAATTCAGAGTATTATGAAGAGGAGTGTCCTGAAGACTTTGCGAACTAGGTCGCGTCCTCCACTTGATTGCCTGTGGGCATGTCGAATGGCTTCCACGAGATATTTTGGTTTCCGCTGCAAGTTGTATTTTGTTGCTAAGACCGATGTGGCGCACTCTGTAAGACTTGACCATAAGGTCCCTTTTGCTACTAAGTAATATTAATTTGTCCGCTTCATCGTTATTTTGTTGTATGGTCGTGATTACACCGATGTTGTAACTGTGCGAGCTAGCTACTGATCTGGGACTAGTTCAGAATGCATAGAGGGTCCTGGGGTTGTATACCCGGGTCCCGACAACCACCCAGGAGGTCCAGTAGGACCTCCCAAAGGTACAGGGAGTGGACCCGAGGATGTCGTGGAGGATTGAGGCTACCCCAAGACCCCTCATGACCAGTCCGGAGGGTGGTCGTGGAGGACTAGGATCATCCCCAAGGTCCCCTGTGCAAACCGAGCTAGTCCCAAGGATCAACTACTAGCTCGCACAGCAAACAAGTGATAACATACATCCACAAAAGACTGTATTAACATCAAAAGAGTTGGTTACAAGGTTGCTTACAATCCTACAAGAACACAATACACAGCTGAAACAAAATAAGTAGAGTTCATCCTATACACCATAGGCAATTGGCTGGAGGGTGCTACTTAATTGTTTTGGTCTTCATCATCATCAAGGTAACCCTCTCCTGCTCAAAAGATTAATTTCAAGCAAGAGTGAGCACAACTACCGTTCTCGCAAGTCACACCTGTCAAATAACAATATGACATACATACATGGATATCACAAGGGAGAGCTTATATGGTTGATTTGCATAAAGCCATGTTTAGTAATAGGTTCCAAAGCATAAGACAATAATTAAGATTCATTTGCAAAGATCAATTTTACAGTTGGATAACATTCATCAACAAAGTGTGAAGGATACCCTCCTGTCACCAGATCCCTGCCCAACCCATTTGGATAGAAATCCAAAACCAATTCTTTTCAAGTCCTTTGAAAAAAACCAAAGATCTAACTTTGAACAGCTTTGCTAGCATGTCCATAACCGAGGACGCAGCTATTCGAATAGTTTGACACTCTATAGAGGTGTGCAGCTTTACCCACATGAGGTAATCCACTTATACTATCTACTCACAAACTTCCAAAGGTGTGCGACTAAGGGATCACCACAAGACCTTTACAATGCATTGTTCCACCGCGATCCACCCTACTCTAAGGTTTCACCCCACCCTACGGGTAGAAACCCATAGAGATCAAGGGCCCCCTCTTAAGCCTTGTGGGAATTACATAGTCATGAAAGACAGGCCATAAAAGACCACCCACTCCCCAGCCGATCAACCGCGATGACACTTTGCAAATTAGTCGGTCAGGTCCCGCCCATACAGGAGATGTGGTTGCACGAAACAGGATAGCAAAATACACTCGCAGACCGATCCTTAACTAACCTGGCGATAACCTCAACCCTGGGGCATCGGATCACACGATCCCCCATGCATAGACCTGCACCAACCAAACAACCAGATTCGCCCAAGTCCAAACCATTTATTTGCTTTTTAAACCTCCACGACACACCAATGCCATGGTTGAAACCCCCATGGCACACCAGTGCCATGGTTGCAACCTTCAGGGCACACCAATGTCATGGTTAAAATATATGAGATAAAACAGTTGGCCTGCAGTTGAGAAACTTCCCCAAAATAAGATTTTTGGTCTAAGCATAACTAAGCATTTCTTTCTAAGAGGTCCTGGTCACACTAAGGTGTTAACCAGGTTTTCATCTAGGTGACAATCGATCAGGAGTAATATCAACATTGACCATACAAAAGGAATTAGGTCTAACCATGAGAGCAAACACAGGTGTTGAAATATTAAGTAAAATAAGCATGCATTACTTAGCTTGAAACAGAAATACATAGATTGAAATAATGGGTGCAAAATGATCAAGGGTGTAACTTGCCTTGCTCAAAGGCTTGAGTGTCTTCTTCTTCTTCAGAGAACTCCTACTCCTCAATGCCTTCACAGTCTATACGAGAGGAAAATAAAGCAACTCAATACAAAACTCAAGCAAGAATCAAAAGAACTCCAATAAAACACTGAAATACACCAACAGAGAGGTTTAATTGGTTTGGAGGAGGTTTTAGGAGCTTGGTGGAGGAGGTTCAAAACTTAAGGGGGAGGAGGTCCAAAGAGTTTTGGAGGAGATCCGAGAACTTGCAGATGGAGCCAGAGAGGGGAAATGAGCAAAAGGGTAAAGAGGAAAGGCTGCCCAAGCTCATATAGCCAGAGCTCCTGAAATTTCCAAGGGCTCTCAGGCTCAGAAGTGAGGGAAGGAAAGGATAGGAGTAGGTAAAAGATGGGACAAAAGATAGCCTGGTGCTGCCCAAAGCTGATACCATTTAATGCGACACAACAGGTGCTACCCAAAAGCTGATATCATTTAATGCGACACAACAGGTGCTGCCCAGAAGCTGATATCATTTAATGCGACACAACGAGCATTAAATGTTTGGTGACTTCTGAGAGCCAAGGCATGGTCAAAGGATGAAGAAAAGGGGCGTGACTGACAAGTGGGGCCAGTCAAAGCCCGAAGAGGAGGTCCTGCGAAGATCTTGAGGCGATCCCGCAAAGTCAGAGGAGGTCTTGACCCACTAAGTTGGTCTTTGTAAAGGACCAGAGGTCTTGACCACAAAGGTGGTTGACCCGCAAGGGTGGTCCATGCAAAAAGGACCAGGAGGTCCTAAGGACAGGGGGTCTTGAGGAGGTCCAGACCGCAAGGGTGGTTTTTACAAAAGGACCAACAAAGGAGGTCTACAAGACAATGAGGTCCAAAGGACAGAGAGGTCCTGGGGACAAAGAGGAGGTCTGGACGGTCAAGATCAAAGCGGAAGGAGGTCTTGACGGTCACGTTTTCACAAGGGGAGGTCCTAACGGTCAAGATCAAAATAAGAGGTGGTCCTGACGGCTAAGATCTCACAAGGGGAGGTCCTAACGATCAAGATCAAAACAAGAGGAGGTCTTGACGGTCAAGATCAAAACCAGGGGAGGTCCTGATGGCTAAGATCTCACAAGGGGAGGTCCTAACGGTCAAGATCAAAACAAGAGGAAGTCCTGACGGTCAAGATCAAAACTAGGGGAGGTCCCGACGACTAAGATCTCACAAGGGGAGGTCTAAAGGACGAGGGGAGGTCCAAATGAACGTGAAGGAGGACATCAAAAGAGCACAAAAGGGGCTCAAATAAACATAAGGGAGGTTCAGTCCTAAGGAGGTCTGAACCAGAGAAGAATCGAAACCAGCACAGAAAGGGAGAAATCACAAAAGCTCCAGCAAACCCCACAACCAATAGAGAGTTTTAGTTGAAGTTTGAGTTAGTCAATTGAAATCCCTGCTTAAATTTCAAGTTAAGCTTGGAATTCTCATCAAAACCAAATAGTTCTTTTTTATTTTGAAACTTTCAAAAAGGCTCTAAACACCGAGGTGTTACAGTAGTCCCAAAAATAGTTCCGACCGAGCCCAAAAACGGTTCCAGCCAAAACCTTATCCTCTAACCCACACTTCCAATCGGTCCAACCGTTCCCCTTTTTCCAGAAAACCACAGAGGGCTTCTTCTCTCTCTCTTCTTCTCCTCTCCACAAACTCCACTTCAAATCTCTCAAGTTTGTGGATTTTTCCTTGTTTTTCTCTAAAATCAAGACCTTGAGATCATATATCTTCCATCCCTCATGGTATTTGATCTTGAATCACTTATTTTCTCATATTTTTGGCATTTATCTCATTTATAGGGTTTGAGTCCAATGTGTATGATTTAGTTAATTTCTTTTATGCAAATTGGTAGAAACTAGTGTTTGATGACATATTATGTCTATTCCATGAGTTTGCTCATGCCAATACTCTCAATTGCAAAATCAACAGAATAACCTAAAGAGTTTCTGCAAGTGCAGTACTATCGCTAAAGAACTACAGCACTACTGCTCGTCGGTAATACTGGTGTTCATTTGAGGTACTACCGCTCCTACAGAGTGCTACTCCTAAGGGAGAACCCGAGGATAGACATGATCCTCCCACCTTTAGTGTTGGACCTTCTCGCCAAAAGGAAGCTTCCAAGAAGACGGCATCAGTGAGGACTTCAGCTACTCCAAGAGAAGATAGTGATCTAGAGACAACATCTTTTTTTTTCTTTCTATGAGGGAAAGAGATCGAGGACAATCCTCAAAGTAAGTTCAAGAAAGTGAAAGCGAAGAAGAAGAAAGTGATAATGATGAAGAGTACTTGCAAGAAGGAAATGAGGAAGAGGATGATGAGGATATGGCAAAGGTCGAAGAGCCTGCAATCGATCTCATGCAGATTACAAGTGATAGCTATGCAATGCTTTGTCATCCAAACCAATTTGCAAAGCTAGCCAACTCAATAGATTCAAGATTTCATACTCAGTTTCAGCAACAAGTTTATGCTCAGCTCTACAACCATTACCGACAGTTCGCTGATCACAAATATGTAGATTGGGGATATTTGCAGAACATTGATCGTTTTGATGGAGCATATCGCTTGTTTCAAGCAGCTGGTCTGGACGAGATAGTGGCACTAAGATGTGACTACAATGAGGATATGATTAGACAATTTTATGCCACTGTCTATTTTTCTTCGGACTTCGATCATTTGATATGGATGAGACTCAAAGAATACAAGCTTCTAAAGCTGATTTTGAGTGAGCTCTATAGACTTTCTCAGGATCCCAAGAGAAGATCTATAACCGACGAGCACTCAGAACCCCGGCATGGTGTCAGTTTTATAATGAAAATATAAGGTACACACCTCGGAAGATTACAGGACTTCTATCGTTGCCCAGTCTCATCAATCGCATCATCAATCACACTTTCTTCCCAAAGAGCGAAAAATTTGATGCTATCCGAGGACATGCCTGGAACATCATTGATAATATCATACATGGAAGAAAGTTTGATGTAGTTGATCTCATCATCAGAGAGATTGGTACTTCTAAGAATAACAGAATCAAAAGGATTTACTTTACTCCTTATATCATGGCTCTCATCATGAGGATGACTCAATTTCGAGGAGCACGTCCAGGAGTTCACAAGCCCTATAAGCCAAGGGATGAGGCTCTAGTTCCTACAATTGTAACATCCTGGCTATTCAGAAGCCAAGATGCCACCTATTTTGTGAGGACCCCAATTTATTTGGCTTGTAATGCTTAACCAACCACCTGGTCCTAGCATCACAAATCAAATAAACTGAGTCTCGAGATATGTATACTTCCTAAAGCAAAGATACACACCTCACAACAAAATTATGCATCAACTCCATTCCAAACATAGAGTCCAAACATTACACTACTAAACAGAAAGTAACAACAGTAGAGTTATTACAGACAATGGCCGACTGGCCACAAGATACACAAATAACTGAAAGAAGACAGCGGAAGCAAAAGTGCCATAAGATGGCTATAAACAAAGCCAATCAGTGTGCCTCCAACCCACAAGGCATCTGACCGGACCGCCAAGCCTAGTCGCCCAACACGGCGACAAAGACAACTCACAGAAGTGAGGCCCTTGGGGCTCACCTTCTTCCTCTGCAACAAAAACATTAAGCAAAGCACCTGAGTACAAAGATTGTCTTTGTACTCGCAAGACTGACGTGTGAACTAGTAGACCTATTCATATGCTACATGCAGGCTTATTTGGTGGAGGCCATATGTTTCATTTGCATAAAGCCAATTTTCATTTGCAATAATGTAATACAGTTTGAAGGCAAGTTTGCAATTCATTTTTAATGTTGAAATAACAGTAAGCATAATAATGACAAAAGAGTAAAGATAAACAACCTAGAAGTGACTACCCCAATAGTCACCACAACAATAGCACGAATCCCAAATTGCACTCACCCAAAGAAATTTTAATTTAAATGTTGTAGTCTAACTCTTGAAAAGCTTACCCAAGCGTGTCCATCACCTAGGGCGAGGCTATTCGAATAGTTTTAACCTGCAGGTGTACCACTGCACCCACACTTGCATCGCTTTAAGCCAAAGCACACTACCGAAGGTATGCTTACATGACTAAGTCCTACGAGACTTTTTCCAATATTGTGTATTAACTACGAGCCGCTCGTATGGATAGAAATCCATACGCCGACATGGTAAAGCCGAAAGACAACTACCTTTGCGGGTAAAGCTTTTGGACAACTACCATGCTCCCAACACCATCCCTCCTGCGACCTCCCGCGACCGAGCCAATACACGCCAAAGTACTAGGTCAAGAGAGGTCCTGCCCTCTAGTGTGGTTAGCACGCCAAAATGCTGGATAAAAATTCACTCACAAGATGTTCGGTCCTTAATTGACTCGGCACCATTCCACCACACCCAATGATCACACCAACATACCACAGCCCAAGTCCAAATCATTTTGTTTTCATTTTTTTAGTTTTCACAAATAACATAGCAAAAATGTTTGAAACATAAAGTTATAGTAATTTTGTGTGACCAAGGTTACCGACTAAGTCGATAACCGCCCATTTCTACCGATACTAAGCATGTCTAAGCATTGATCCGATCTACTAAGTGACAAGAGATCATCCAATGACCTCTAATCACAAAGAAATAACCTTGGCTCTGTAGTAGAGATCAATATTTTGCCTACAGGATATGCATCTACAGATTTAGCTAACCATTTTAACACAAATTAAGCGATGCATACATACAATTGAAACAAAATATTAAACTTTAAAATACGGGATTAATCATGATCAAACGCTTGCTCGCCGCTGTTGCTCGAATGCTCAATCATTGCAGAGGATCACTCGTGGTTGCCGCAAATGTCAAAGCCTAACGCTTGAACAAATAACAGCGAAATAAGAACGAATAACACCGACAAAACTCAAACATACAACAACAACAAAACATACCAATATTTACACAGCAGCCAAAGCATGCTCTATCATATTTTTAGGAACAGAGAATAATTTATTTGAAGAGGTGATGAATTTTCTAGCAATTTCCTAAGCTAACATACACATTAAAGCACTAGTTAAATGCTTAACAATTTTTCATGAACAGAAATATATCTATAACTTACCCTGATAATTAGTACACTAAGAACGACAATTTACAAAATTGGTTGCACTGGATTTGGACAATTATTGAAAGAGATATGAATTTTCTAATTTTGGAAAATGCATAAAACATCATTTAATCATTTAACAGATTTTTACTAACAGAAACAAAGATTGAAACTAATTTTAGTAAATAATACATTTAAAATGAAAATTATCAGCACTGGTTTCACGCAAATTGGATAAAAATTGAATTAGTTATGCATTTTCTAAGTTTTAAATGAATTAACAGTGCAACAGAAAACCATTTCAGAGTTTCTAAAGCATTTAATACTTTTTCTACCGACAGCGAGCTAGCCCTAGTCACTGACAGGCGGGACCAGCGAGAGTGCTGATCAGGACAGCTCGCCCGCCGAATGTGACGTCGAAGGCGTATTCAGAGAATACGCCTTCGCTTAGCAAATGTAATCCTAACCTATACTCATAGAGAAAAACGCTTCACAGAGAAAACGAGTATCAAAGTTACGTAATCCTAGATCGACAAAGATGGACCCACATGGCAATGACACATATTATAACAGAACGGTTGGATTAACTCCTTTCCTAAACGTGATTAACCAAGAGGGCCCACAAGTCAGCGACATAACTAAACAAAGTTTAGCGATAACTAAACTCCCGGCGCTCACCGCACGCGACGCGACGGGCGGCGCGCTACGTGAGGTGATCTAGCTAACCGAGGGTTTCGGCGAGAGTGGTACCTTCGGGTTCACCGCGTCCTTGCGAACTTGATGACGGTGACCGACCTCAAGGATGCCGGCGGTGAAATGACGCGAACGGCGGAGAAGAAGATGCGCCTCCGCGAGAAGACGTTACGAGCCGAAGCTTCGAAGGTGCGCACCCTTCGCCTTGACTCGTGAAGGTTTCGCCACGATCAAGATGACGATGGAGCACGAAGTGGCGGAAACGCCGCGCGGCGAATCACCGTATTTGGAGAAGAAGGGTCGCACCGCCTCGGTGATGCATCAAAGAACGAAACAAGGTCACGCTTAGACTCGGCCACGTGATGCGATCCTAAGGGACTAGGTGACGGTTAGAAACTCACCGAACGCAATTGAGCTCGCAGAGCCGAGAGCCGGAGGCGAGACGATGAACTTGCTCTCGGCGATACACCGACGCCAAGGATCCGGAATGGGCAAAATGGAGGCGGCGAGAGAGTGGATCACGATGGTGCGACGCGGCTCAAAGGCGCTCGATCGGCGGCGCTACGCTGGGTTCTTCTCCGCCGAGGAGGAAACTTGGCGGAGAAAGCACGAGAATGGACGCGAAGGATAGTGGATGGGCTCGGTGGGTAGATGAGACCCCGCGATGCCGAGACGGACACGCGGCAATAGGTGGCGGCGACGAGGTACGTGGCGAGCATGCGCGCGCCGTGAGCTCCGGTGAGACGCGGAGAGGACGAGGACGATGTCGACAGTGGGGTCCACTCGTCGCCGAAGAAGCAAGCGAAGGCGAGCCGAGATCGTGCGGCGCGACGAGCTGGTCGGACTCGATCAAGAATGTGCCGACCGCTGGATCGAGATGGACGGCCGAGATTGATGTATGCATTCTGACAGTCGCTTGCATACGCGAACGTGGATCGCTCGACCTGCATCGGACGGTCAGGATTGGACGGTGCAGCTAGTTGACGCGATCGAGCCGAGCGCGCGGTCGGACTTGAGTCGGATCGGTTCGAGCCCGAGGAACAAGGGTTCCACTTTGAATTAAAAAGACAGAGAAGGTTTGAGGAATTTTTAGAGGTAGTTCCAGAGCTCCAAAAATTCCGAAATTTTTATGGGAGCTTACTGGAACAGAGGACAACCTTGTGTAATTTTTCCAGGAGTTTTCATGCATTAGATTTCTCCCAAGAAAATTCACAAGCTGCTGTTCAGAGGTTTGACTAGATTTCAAACTAGTTTGACTTGGCCATTTGAAATAGCAAATAAAATCTAAAAATTGTGAAATAATTCAGGGAGGTAGATAGGATGATCAAGATGATAGGAAAAATAATTTCAGAGGATGATCACAAGTTTGAAAGCTAAGAATTTATTGACAACAATTTCCAATCACAAGAATTAAATTCTAAAATTGGAAATTGCTAGGAAAATTGTAGAAACTCTCAAATGATTTCATGAGGCATCAAAAGTTTTTATTTCTCCTCATAATTTACATTTGAAATACAAACCCTAAGTTAGGGCTGTTACATATTTACTCTAACAATCTACACATTGCGGAAGAATATGAAATAAGTATATCAACCAAGTGACAGCATTAACATAAACAGAACATGGTGAAGGTATCCTTCCTTCACCTTCTAAGTTATTTAATACCGATCATCAACAAATAAGGTTCACATGCAATAATAAATCAACATCAATGTGGAGAAGGTATCCTTCCTTCACCATTTATAATTTAATTATTACAGTTCATCATTAACGAATGAAAGATAGAACTAAAATTTAATCTTGAACATGAATTGGATGATGTGAACAAGTAGTGCTTGTCTACTCCCTCCCAAGTGAGCCAACATCAGGGGTTACCTAAAATAAACAAACAACGCAAGAATGAGTCCACGACTCAGCAAGTACAGTAAAAGGGACATAACTCACATATGAACAAGTCATCATCATTAAAGAATATGAGCACACCTCGAATGAAAACTTAGGAATGCATGGCATGAATGAATGTATTCAATGATGGACTGCACACATGCTTATACCGGTATAGCGAGTGACACACCGTCGGTGTTCATTTAAGCCCGCACCTTAACAAAAGTGCGGGGATCCAAGTCCTATATGAAGAACGTTTCATATAGGTGTCCAAAGTCGCCCATACCGGAATTGATGGGTCTTACGTGCCCATGCCGGAATTGATGGGTCTTTCAATCCACTCCGTGGACGGACATGACAATGTCCAAATCGCCACATTGGAATGGTGGGTCTTACAATCCACTCCGTGGACAAAACAGAATTATAGATGCATGATATGAATTTGAACAATGGAAAATATTAACTCCTAGCATAGATTCAACATATCTGAAAGAACATCGATAAATCACCATCTCTTGTAACACAAGATGTCACATCATAGTCATGTAAACATTCACAATCACAGCAATTTAAATCAACAAAGTACTTGCCTTCCTCGTTGTGACACGTTAACAGGCAACGGCGTTGCTCCCAAACCCGTAGCCTCGCTGCCTAAGCAAATAAAATAAATAGAATAAGAACAACATGGTGCCCGAGACGACTTAATGTTCTACAACTCCCTCTTGAACATCTAAGAAATAGCCATAAATCCTAATCTGAAAAACAGTCGCAACCCAAAATCGTATCGGACAGCAAGACGATAAGGATAGTAGCTAATGACGTGAGACTCGAAATGAGATGAGTCCAGATCCTACATCATCTTAACAAACATATCTATAACATTCAAGTTGATGAGATTTCCCAATTCGGCCAATGAACTTCCTAATAAAGAAAACAAAACAACAACCTGAGAACTGCTCAACAAATTAAACAGCAGAACTAAAACGTCCATAACTTTTAAACTACAACTCCGAATTGAGTGTTCTTTATCAATCTGAAAATTTTATGAAATTCTATACAATAACCTAGTTAAGTGAAAACCCTGATTCGTCCCCTAACAATAACATATTTTAGGATATAAATTGAAAGGCGAACTCGTCAGTTTTCGGACAGCAGATACTAAATCCATCATAACTTTTACTCGAAAGTCGGAATCTAGTGTTCTTGGCGGCCACCGAAAGCTAAGAACAAGACCTACAGAACTCTAGCAGGTGGACAACTAAAATTCTGCCTCTAAGATCACGAAACCGACCCGCAACCTCTGGACAGATCTAACTTTCAGTTCGCAGCAACTGTTCTAATCAAATACGATCCGAATCACGCCTACCACTAAACAAACGATGAGGCTCGGCAATCGTTACCCTTGCAGCAACCAGGATGGAGGTGGAAGAACCTTGGGAAGATGGCCTTCCTCCTCCTCTCCTCCTTTGGCCGAACACTGCTGTCCCCTTCTCTTCTCCTCGCGACGCACGGCAATGGCAGCTCAAGGCGAGACGGAGGCGCACCACAGCCAGGCAGCACCAAGGCGGGCGGCAGCAATGGGGGAAGGGATGGGGCGGCTCACCAAGGGGAAAGGGGGCGGCTAGGAGGGGGAAAAAGGGGGGAGGCAGCCGGCCAAGGGTTAAGTAGGGGAGGGGCGCATGGGCCCTAGGGTTAGAGATGCATGGGCCTTAGGCCCAAGGGGGTAGTCCTGGCCGGCCACAAGGCCTGGATGGCCTGGCCAGAGGCCCAATCCACTAAATTGCGCCAAAAACTGGAGAAAGAACTGGCAGCCTTTTCCCGATTAAATAAACTCTACCGATTAAATTGATTTATCCCGATTATTGACTTCTCACACCTCCGGAGTATTACAACAATAGTTCCCCCTCAGGTTCAAGGAGAAGAAGAACAAGCTCAGTCTTAAGAAAATGCTCTAGTTGAAGATCAAATCACTCTATCTCAGATTTACTCAGTAGTCTTGGAGATCCGCAATGCACAACTTGAGACAAATAATCAGTTGGCTACCTTGACTAATCGAGTGAGCACTCTTGAACATGCATCTTCTTCAGCAGCACCCTCTTCGCCACTTCACTACGGCCGCCGTCGTCGTCGTGATACTCCTCCTCAGGAATGATCCTTTTTGGTCTTGATGCCAAAGGGGGAGAGAGATTTAGGGGGAGCTCAAGCAAAGAAGATCATGGGCTGCTAGCTATGATACTTATAATATCTCATGCAATTATATATATTTGGACTTGTTTAATTATGTAATGACTTTGTGATGTTTTAAGTGTTTGGACTGGTTGCATGTATGGTTGTAATAGTTTAGTTAATCTTCATAATGTTTCGTGACATATGCTATGCTACATTATGTTTATTATCTATTTTTATCAAAGTTTATGTGTTCAAGCATCTTTAGTATAAGTGTTGTTATCTTTTTATGCTTGAATGATAAATCTTTACATGTTCCTCATATTCAACAATTAAAGGAAACTCTGTCAAATTTTAAAAAAATCTACACATGTGCATGAAAATCACTTCAAAATCAATATGCATGTATTTAGGAGGAGTTTTGTTTAAATTGTTGAAAGACTTTGAAAGCAACTAATTCTCCATCTCTTTTGAACTTATATTAAGAATTAAGTGCAATTCAAAAGTCAAAATAAGAATATACAACTTGGTGTATATTCAAAACCTTTAAATTCATTCATATTGTTTGGGTTGTCATCAATTACCAAAAATGGGGGAGATCGAAAGTATCTAGGCCCCTAAAAATGGTTTTGGTAATTAATGTCAACAAAGAGTTATGGGCCTAATATGTGTGCTAAGATGTTTTAAAAGTTTAGTCCCAAAGTTTGAATGATGACATGGAAACAACAATGCAAGGATGTCAAAAGATCAATATGGCCCAAGGCAAAGGCAATGAAAAGCCTAAGGATCCTTTTATAGTTTTTACTAGTCTCGGTGTTTGGAGAATAGATTGGATTTATAGGCTAGATACCGTACTATAAAGATGGATCATGGCTAGTAGCTTGAGGATCTAATTTTGTGCCATCTTGATCAACTAAGAATCATGCATTGCATCTTAAATAGCTTCTGAAAAAACTTAAGTGGAAATCGGTATGACCGTATGTGATGAGCTGTACTACCGCAAGTCGGTAGTACTGGATTCTAGTTGACGGTATTTATTTTCTAGAGAGCATATTTTGGGAGTATTACATCTCCTTTCAAAGTTGGTAGTATCATATTTTAAGAACGATACTACCACTGCGGTAGTACCGATGTTTACTTGGCGGTACGTCATTTCCAGATAGGGTGTTTTTCGTGGTTCTTTTGCCTCTTGAAACCGGTAGCTCCATTCTAGCCAAGCGATACTACCGCCCTACGGTAGTACCGATATTTAGTTAGCGGTAGTATCGCATCTTTTTGCAATGGCTAGTAAAAGAGCATTTAATAAACACCAGTCGACCGTTGAACTGTGAAATCGGTAGTACCACGTTTGTACAGTGGTACTACCACAAATTTTAAATTTTCAGGATTGTTCGTTGATTCCCCACGAAGGAATCGAATATCGCTACTTCCCGAGGCCCCATCTTTCGGTACAAGACTCGTCTATTGGCCTATCTATCGAACTTAATACCCCTATTCTCCCTTCATCCCACTACTACAAAAAGGCTAATACTGGACGCCTCATCACAGATGGTTGACCAAAACTATCTGTATTACATGCAATCACAGACGATTTTGGTTTAGAGACCGTCTGTGAAGAGGTAATATCACAGACGGTTCATATTGAAGACTATCTGTGAAGTATCATGGACGGTTCTGAATAAGAACCGTCTGTGATACTACTAAATTCATAGATGATTATTTATTGGAACTGTTTGTAATTAGAAACAAATGATTAGCCTATTCCGACCACTCCTCATCGGGCTAGATTGATCTTTTAAGGTGGTTGAATTGAAGCAGAAGACATGTAATCCGGTAGGCACCTTGTTCCGTATCATGTGTAACTTCACTATCTGACATGTAACTTCTAATCAACAGAAGAATGCAGAAGTAGTACTTCACGTGATCGATCGATCGAAAGTCACAAATCATAGACAGTGAAGTGCTCACCTGATCGTAGGGATATGATCTACCAATTTCTTGAAGAGTTCAAATCCATAGACCAAATTGACTTTTCAATCGACCACCTAAAATTGAAGTAGTCGATCGATCATCCATGGATTTTGTTCTTTCCATGCACGGTGGTCAAAAAGTCAATTTGTTCCGTAAATTTTGTCTAACTAGAAGGGTATGGAGATGAGAACTTTAAAAATAAATGGAAGTAAGAAAAGATGGAAAGTTTGTGAGTGGTTTTTTCTTTGTTCAGCCCCTTCTGATGGTTATTTATAGGCTTAACAACTTGTGGTAAGATTAAATTAATGAATAAAGACGGAAGTCCGACGGATATGATTTATTAGAATCTACTCCTAATAAATCGTTGGTAACCAAAGCATCTTTTCGGTTAATGCTCCTTTTCCTATGTTTACAACTGAAGCTAGAGGGTTCATCACATATGGTTTTTAATAAGAACCATTTGTGATTACAGATATCACAGATGGTTTTTAATAAGAACTATCTGTGATAATTCAACCTTTTGGCTCCCGCGCGATGCGTCTCTTCGTCTCGCGCGCCGACATTACGTACGATGCGTCTCTTCAACGTTTTATAAGAATGATCATCGCGCGCCATGGTGAGCACGCATGGTATTGAATACGTACGCCATGGTGAGCACGCAACTGCTACTGCTTGGAGACGTTATAGAGAGAAAAGTCATCACAGACGGTTTCAGCTACAAGCCATCTATAGAGAAAAGTCATCACAGACGGTTTCAGCTACAAACCGTCTATAGAGAAAATTCATCACAAACGGTTTCAGCTAAACACCATTTGTGATAGTCAACTATCACTGATGGTTCTGAGTTAATAACCGTCTATGATAGTATGCATCACAGACGGTTCGAAAACCGTCCGTGATGACCTCATGTCATTACTGACCCATAGACTCAGACGGCTCATGAAACCGTCTGTGATGACATTTTTGAACCGTCTGTGAAGAACTTTTCTGTAGTAGTGTCCGGAGCTGCCGTAACTTGGGCTCATCATGCTATACTCGCGGGGAAGGAAAAACGAGCTGAACGACTAGTTTTGTGGTTGGGGCTATAAATACACCACCACCTGCACCAAGCTCAAAGACTTTTGGCCACATTGAATACATTTGAGGCTTTGGTACACTCTCATCTACTCATTTGCATCCATTTCACATTTTGAGGTAGTTGAGAGCATTCAAGTACATTGCATCATTAGTTGATCACTTTGGCACTTGATAATCTTCAAGCAAGCGCTGCGATTTGTTACTCTTGGTGCTTGCCAGCACCTAGACGACTTAGAGAAGATTTGCGCGGTGATCCCTTAAAGAATAGTGTGAGGAGGCCCAGCAACGATTGTGATTGGTTTGGAGCTCACCATCTCCGGAGTGGAAAAAGAGTATCCATAGTGAAATCGAGGGTTAAGGCTTAATTCGTGAAGCCGGTCCAATTCGTTTGGGCTTTCCTCAACGTGGACTAGTGAAGACCGACAAGACTTCGATACCACGAGAAAACATAGTTGTGTCTTCATTGTGGTTTGTTTCTTATCTTTACTATTTTTGTATTTATATTTATAGCAATTATTTGTGTAGAATTGCTTAGCTAGAATTGTATTTAGTATTGGCATAGTCTTGAAGTTGTCTTAAATAGCATAGTTCACATTCCTTGTATTGTGCTAGAATACTTGTTAAGTCATACTAGATAAACTTGTTAATCAAAGAACAAGATTTTTTAGAAACCTCCTATTCACCCCCCTCTAGTCGGTTATCCTTGATCCTACATTGTCGCCAATTGAACTGACGACATGGGTCCATCTATAAAACCCCAAAGAATATGTCCAAAACTCATTTTAATTCTAGAAAAAAAGAGAAGAGAGGAGGAGAGGGAGAGAAGAAAGGTAGCGAAGCTCTGCAATTCGTAGTGGAGGAGGGAGAGAGAGAGAGAAGGATCATCAGATCTAGTCGGCCATCTTGCAGGTATGGGTTTTTGCATCTTCGTACATTATGTCAAAACCTTGTCTGTTAGTAAACATAAATAGTGACATAGAATACAATAGGTTAGATAATTTTAGTCAAATTATATAGTACATCATTTCAGTTGTGTATAGTCTAGTTCATCATGCATATATTATGAATGTTTCAGCACTCGAACGATTTAGGACAAATCGGCAAAAATAAGAAGACACCTACTACAAATCTGTAAAAATTGTATAGTTGCTAAGTAGGGTACGTAGAGAATAATCTAAATGATCCCAATTGTTTTAGCCTCTCATTTGTGCGTAGTAATTATATTGTCAATACTGAAAATTAATTTGAAATTAGAAAAAATTTTTGTTGAAATTGGAAGGGTTGCCTGCGTTGGCTTCCCTCTGGTGGCGTATGACATCCCAACCACTTGGTGCACCGAGTTCCTGGCGAGGTTCCAGCAGGTGCTGCCACCGAACAGTGGGTACAGGGAGTTTAGCGGCACCCATGGGCCGATCTGCTAGTTCTACGTAAGTCTTTGTAACTATTGTCCCCTTGCATCAATTCATTTGTGAACCTTGCTGACGTGTATATGTCTTCTTGCAACCCGAGTGTATGTCGACGGACGCACCAACCACATTGTTAGGAGGCACTTCGAGGCCAACCTGCTATGGTAGTTCGGGTGGGTCATGTTCCTGGGGTCCCATGGTGACATCATCGACAAGCACTACATCTGGTATGCACGTGAGCTGGTGGACTGGCCGGTGGAGGAGATCCAACCCTACGCCTGGGGTCTAACAGTACTGTGTGTGACATACCATGGACTGTGCGACGTGTGCCACTAGGCAGCGGACAGCTCCATCATCTCTGGATGCCCGCTGCTTCTTCAGCTATGGTCCTTCGAGCGCTTCCAGATCAGATGACCACAGTTGAACTTGGGAGCGTACACAGTTAGCTTGGACGCCGAGGACAAAGACGTTGATCGACCGACCATGGGCACGGTGTGGTGCCGTCAACGGGTTAGTTTCGTGTGCTTAGTTATTAATTTTCGTACACAATCAGTTATTGCCTTTCGTAATGTAATCAAAATTTCGTATGCTAAGTTTGTGTTGTTCTATTCCGCAGGTCACGTACACGCTAATTAGTTCACACGAGTCCTACCCAGAGTACATTGCGATGTTCAATCAGCTAATGGATGACCGCGTGATCTGGACACCGTACACTCCCAAAAGGGTGTACGTGCGTGCGCCCAGAGGATTATCGAGCCTGTGCATGCGAGACAACGTGTACTGGTACACACAAAGGGCCTTGGTGCACGATGTATTGCAGTCAGTATCTGTCCCTTGTATTTTTCAGTCAGGAATGTGCCATCCATGCACAAAATTGGACGGCAGTGCCGGAATGCAATGATGCATAGACCAAAGGCGAAGAATGCTTGTTGTAGTACCCTCTTATTTGCCCACTTTTGATGAGTGGAATCCTGAATCTCGATATTAGTGCTGGGATTCCTATCTTGTATGACTCGGAGTATGTAACATCCATAATTTGCGAGTTTTTAAAAAATTTCAAAAAGTTTTAAAAGTAACCATTTGGTTTAAGTTGCAAAAAACTTAAAATTGAAATTTAGAAATCAAAAACCATTTAAATGGAATTAATCCAACTTCAATTAAATTAAAAAGTTAGTTTATTGGAGTTTTCTGGATTTTATTTGGATTTTAAGCCTTTATTGCATTTTCTGGATTTTAATTTGGTTTTTCTTTGAAGTCAAAATCTATTTTGTTTGCAAAATTAAAAACTAAAGTATAGCTAAAAGTATTTTTATTAAGTTCTAAATAATTCAAGAGACTTCTGTGAATTTTCCTTGAATTATTAGACTCTATTAGCTATTTTCTAAAAGTCTTTTTGCTTTTTCAGGATTTCTTTATTCGGAAATCATTTAAAATCCTCCCTCAGGCCTTTGGGCCGAATCCTCTCCCTCGGCCCACTTCCCCGGCCCGCTCCCCGCGCGCGCCGCGCCCCTCCACCTCCCACCGTCCAATCGAAATCGGACGGCTCAACCTCCGCCACGCCTTCCTCCACCTCCCACCGTCCGATCGAAATCGGACGGTTCCCGCTCATCGTCCTCCCCGAACACCCCCTCTTCTTCCTCGTGTGGCCGTGCGCAGCACACCGCCACGTTTCTCGCTGACCCCGCCTCCCCCTTGCCTAGCCCTAGCCCTGCCGCGCACCGTCCGCCCCCGCCGCGCCCGTGCGCCCCGCCTTTTCTCCCCTTTTCCCCCTTTTCTCCGCGGACAAAGCCGCACACCGCCGCCATGGCCGCCCGACAGCCCCCTCCCCTTCCTCCTCCTCTGGGCCTCCCCGAGCTCGTTAAAAGGGAGCCCCGGGACCGCCTCCCCTCTCCTCCCCCCTCATCCCCCCTCTCTCGCCCTCCTTTGCCCCCTTTTTCGCTTTTCCTCGCCGCCGGCCAAGCTCCGCCTTCCCACCGTTTGCGCCGCCACCTCTTCTCCTCCGCCGCCTCCGACCCCGCCATCGGCATCGCCGCACCGAGGGCCACCTTGTGCGCGCATCCCCGACCCCGAAGGGCCCTCGGAGAGTCGCCGCCGCGTTCACCCGCCGCCGCCGCCTTCTCACCTCGCCGCCGGCCTCCCCGTTGCTTCCCGCCGACGAGACCGTGAGCACCGTGTTCACCGTGAGCTCCTCTTCACGTCCGTGCCCTCGCCACCGGCCGCCGCCCAGCCGTTCGCCGGCGACCTTCGCCCCGAGCACCGCCGACTCAGTGCCGACGTGGCCGCTACCTCGGCGCCACATCACGGGCCACGTCAACCCTCCGCTGATGTGGCAGCCCAGTCAGCGCCACGTGGATTTTCAGGGTTTTTCCATTGGAAAATATTTCGGTCGGAAATAAAATCCCCCTCGCTGACGTCAGCTGGCGCAATAACTCGATTTTCCTTTAGAAAAATAATTCCAGAAAATCAGAAAATCCCCAAATCCTTCATTTTATGTGTTTTCCAACTTGAAGGCCATAACTTCTTCGTTCGAACTTCGATTCAAGTGATTCAAATTTCTAAATTCATATAAAATCCCCCTCTTGTTGTTAGTACTAATTTGGTATTTATTTGGAATTTATTTGGAGTTGTTTTATTTATTTTGTTCTTTTCGCACGTGTAGAAACCGGCTTTTCGGAAGATTTCTCGGATCCGACGACCGAAACACCTCAACTCTTCAACGAAGGCAAGTCATAGACCTTTGATCATATTGAACCCATATTTATAAAACTATATTATTTTATATATACATGCATCGCTAGTTTTATATTAAATTGTTTCGGGAGTAGATAAATGCCTAATTGATGTATACCTCCTTAATAAATTACAAACGACATGTACCCTTGAATGACATGAACCCTTAGACACCTTAGGAGGGTTTATACTAGTTGGACATTGATAAATTAACAACACGGGTATCGTATTATGCTTAGTCATGCTATAGTTGTACGTTGGGACTCATGACCGCATGCTCATATGAATAAACTTGATTAACGGAATTATGGAATTGTGGCGTGGCCACCTTGTTAAAAGATGTTGTGCCAAGGCTAGGGTGGTCTTTGGCCGGGTTGAACCGAAAATGTTTTATGCTCGGGCGAGTGGATGGTGGTAAGTGTGGGTGCCGTAACGCAGATTGGGACGTGGATTAGTTTCGCCTGAGCAACCAACTAAGGACTTAACGTTGAACCATTGATATGGGTCACCTCGTGCAACCACATGTCAAGGATGGGGTGGACCTGGCCTAATAATTAGCAATGAGCTGGTTAGGTTCTGTTGTGGTGGAGCGTGCTGATTCGCTGGCGCAAGAGGGGGCACGAATCTAGCGGGTGCGAAGCTCGCTAGAAGCGAAACCTTAGCGGGCATCTCTTAGCTAGTTCAAAGCTTTGTAACGGCCTTGTGATAATCTCTTAGTCACACGCCTTCGGAAGTGTGAAACGCCTGACAGTATAAGATGATTATCTCTTGTGGGTAAAGCTGTACAACCTCTGCAGAGTGTATAAAAACTATTCGAATAGCCGTGTCCCCGGTTATGGACATGCCCGGAGATTTCATGCAAGGGGTAGATGTTTTTATTAAAAATGGTGGAATTGATGGTTTGGATGGAAAGGTTGGGTTGATCTCTAGTTTGTTTCAAAGAACTGAATTACTTATGTACTAATCTTTTAAATTGTGCTTTCAATCTACTTACGGTATTTACTGTTAAATGTTGCTTTCTGCAAAAGAAAACATAAAGCCATCCTTGTGTAGCCTCGCATGAATAATAATTGCATACATTTCCCTATGACTTGCTGAGTACATTCAAAGTACTCACGGCTTGCACCCTGTGTGATTAATCCCCACAGAAGAACCAGGGAATTCAGAGTTTTATGAAGAGGAGTATCCCGAAGACTTTGCGAACTAGGTCACGTCCTCCACTCGATTGCCTGTGGGCATGTCGCGTGGCCACCACAAGATATTATGTTTCCGCTGCAAGTTGTCTTTTGTTGCTAAGCCTTGCGAGGCGCACTCTGTAAGACTTGACCATAAGGTCCCTTTTGCTACTAAGTAATATTAATTTGTCCGCTTCATCGTTATTTTGTTGTATGGTTGCGATTACACCAATGTTGTAACTGTGCGAGCTAGCTACTGATCTGGGACTAGTTCAGAATGCACAGAGGGTCCTAGGGTTGAATACCTGGGGCTCCGACAGAGTAGCCTAGGGAGGTTGTCTTAGGAGTCCTCGAAAGTACTGAATCTTGACTCCAATGCCTTCTATTTTGCCCTCTGTATAGCTGACTGTGTACTAAAACCTTGCCTCAATCACCCGAATGATGGATCATGGCTCAAAATCAAGATCATCCATGATCTCATTGTACATGAGGTTCGCAATGAAGCATGATGATAGGTTCCTGTTGGACTGCACTGACTCAGCGATGACACATGTGTGATGGACCACTATAGAGCATTTCTAGTAGGTGTCTCACTTAGGCTGAAATGTGCACTCGCCAAGGGCATCCCTCTATGTTGCACTTCACATCGTAGCATCTTGGGTTAGACTTGACGACTGTGAATGTACGCCGCACTGACAAGGCCTAGAATTTTATTGCCTCCTATACGGCCTCCTTGCATTTGTACATAGCTCCTTTCCTAACCTCACTCTGGTCATACCACCACGACACACGCGAGCCTTCATTGACGATGAGGTCATCGAACTGGTATGTGTTTCACTCGGATGGAATCACCTGCTGGTCCACATCATCCTCGTCGTTTGATCCTTCATCTTCTAACAATGCCATATAGTCTCGGTCTTCGAGATCCATCATTTGCACTATGGATTCCACCTCCTCACCCTCGTCAGCAAGCCTAGTAGCTTGCCTGACTGAAGGAGCTCCTTCCGTAGGGTCTTCATCAATAACATCAGCAACTCCGGGAGCTTTAGCCGTTGTGTGCGTTGCACTGTGGCTGGAGTCCCCGATTTCTTTAGCATTACCACCCCTTCTAGTTCAACAGTCGCGGATGCAGGTGTAATATCCCGAAAGTGTGAGGATCAACTATCGGAAAAAAAATAATTTAATCGGTAGCGATTAAATTTATTCGGGGGAATCTTTTTCATCGGATCTTGTAAAGAGAGGGGCGCATCGGTTTTTTACAAAAATGGCCTGGGCCGTGGCCTGTGGGCTGGCCGGTCCTTCTCAAGAGGGGAAGGCATCTTGGGCCTAAAGCCCATGCGCCCCACACCCCCTAACCTAGCCGCCTCCTTTTCCCCTTGGCCGAATTTTTCCCCTCACCCCTTCCTTGGCAGCCGCCACCTCCTGCCCTCTCCTCCCTTGGCGCCTCCACCTCCCCTCTCAAGATGATCCTCCATTGCTGCCACCTCCGAGGATTTTCTCGCTTTGGCCTGCCGCAAGGAGGAAGAAGAAGAGGGGAAAAGAGGGGAGAAAGAGGAGAAGAGAAGGATCTTCTTCGGGTGTTTGATCAGCGTCTTCCTAGGGTTCTACAAGGGTAATGGTTCATTCTCTTCGCTGATTGGATCTTAGTAGGAGCGTTTGATGCCATGTTCGTTGGATCGAAGTCCTACTGCGATTATTTAAGTTTCTGTCCAGATTGTTGCGCGCACTGTTTAGATGACTTAGATTCCGAATCCGAAGAGTTGACCTCCTAGAGTTAGTTAGATCTTGTTCTTAGCTTTCGGTGTCCGCCAAGAACACTGAATTCCGACGTACAGATCAAAAGTTATGTTAGTTTTCGTCTCTGCTGTCCAGAATCCTGACGAGAATAAATTGTCAAGTTGTCTTTAAAATATGAGTGTGTTAATGGAAAATTCAGGGCTTTCACCCAACTAGGTTATTGTAGGCCTTGGTCTTAGCTTTTGATATTGTTAAAGAACACGTAATTCGGAGTTGTAGATTAAAAGTTATGATTGTTTTAATACTGCTGTCTTAATTGTGTAGACAGTTTCTGTGCTGTTTCAGTTATCTGTCAGTAAATTAAATTGGCCGAATTGGGTTACCTTGTCAACTAGAGTATTGTAGATATGTCAGTTAAGAATCCATAGAAAATTGGTCTCACCTCATTCCGAGTTCCGCACCAATAGATATGATTTTACCGCTCTGCTGTCCAGTTTGGGTTGTGCCGAGTAGTGTGTTTTCAGATTAGAGCTAACTAGTTAATTGTGGGTTTTCTGAAGGAGTTGTAGAACGTTATTGGAAGCACTCTATTGTATGATGTATTTATTTTAGTACTTACTTGTGGCAGAGAGGCTCGGGTTTAGGGACATCTTCTTTGCCTACTACCATGCTGGCTTTGAAGGCAAGTACATTGACTTTTGTGTGATTTGTAAATACCGGATGCTCGATGTTTAGTATTGTGTTTTGTTTGATATGAGAGAAGCTTCAATATTCATGTTCTGTCCACGGGAGTGGAGATTAAAGAATACAAGAGGTTCCAAGGATTATGTTCCTTGTGTATGTTCTTTGATATACGTGCAGATGATGCTAGTCATAATACTTATGTTCATTAATGCATCCATGTTCATGTTCCGTCCACGGAGTGGAGCTCCATGGGAGTGGAGTCTAAAGTCCCATCAATTCCAAAGATGGGCGCAGAAGTCCCACCATTCCAATGTGGGCGCTTTTGGACACCCAGATGAAACGTTCTTCATACGGTATTTTGGATCCCGTATTTCGATAAATACGGCTTAAGTGAACACCGACGGTGTGTCACTAGCTATACCGGTATAAGCATGTGCAATCCATTCTTTTCATTAAATCTATTCATTCTATTCATCCATACACTCATTCGGGTATGTTCGCATTCTTTAATGATGAGGTCTTGTTCGTATTTGTGGTATGTTCATTTATTCATCAGACTTGTTGAGTCACGGACTCATTCTTGCTTTGTTTGTTTATTTTAGGTGAACATTGATGCCGGCTCTATCGGAGGAGTAGACACGCACTAATCTTGCAATTCACCATAATCAAGTTCAACAATATGATTTAGTTTCTATCTTTCATTCGTTAAGTGATGAACTGTATTAAATAAATTTAAATGGTGAAGGAAGGATACCTTTTCCATATTATGATTGATTATGTATTGTTTGTGATCTTCGATCATCTTTCGTTACACTTGCTTGAATTCAGACTAATGTTATGCCGTGGTTCTATTAAATAGTGATTTCTTTATATCATTAGCTAATATTATTCAAATTCTTCCGCATTATGGATGTATGTTAGATGATTTAGGTGACTTCTTGGCTTCCGAATAGCCGGGGTGTTACAGCAGGAGTGGGCTTGGCATATGCCTGAGCTAGAAGAACCAAATCCCACCCTCCCTCCCTCGTCATGCGTACATGTAACATCCTAATTTTTGAGCTTTAAAAATATTTTAAATAGTTAGTAGGGAGAAAATTCACCATTTCATTTTACTTGAATTTAATTCAAAAGCTTAATAAGGACTTTTAGTATCAAAACAATTTAATGTGAATAATTCCAACATGAACAATTGTCAAAACTATTTTATTTGGGTTCTATGTGTTCAGATATATTTTCTAGATTTTTTAGAATTTTTCTGAGTTTATTTGTTAATTTATATTACCATTGGGATTTTCTGCTAATTTATTAAAAAGAAAAGCTAAGTAAATCTCAGATAAAAGCTCCGGGCTGAATCTTCCTGGCCCAAACCACTTTTCCGCGCATGACGCCCGTGAAGCGGCCCAATTGCGCGCTCTCGCTCAGCCTAGGCGCGCCCACGCGCTCGCCTCACCTTCTCCCTCTGCCAAGTGGGCCCATCGAGTCTTAATCTCTACGTTGCCTTCATCCTCGCGATGCGCCCGCGTTCATTCACCATTAGAGCTTCTAGAAGCTCTGTCCGGCACAATCGAATCTTCAACTGAACGCTATCTAGAAAACGTGTAAAACTTCATCTCCTATTTTTCCACAATCATATCTACACTCGATCGTTCCCGAATCAAACTCTATCCCGTAGATTGAACAAATCCGAGAAAATCCCGATTTGGGTATTTCCTCATCCGGCACGCCCCGGCCCTATAAAAGGTGCCCTTGGGTTCGCCCTTGCCCCCACAATCCAAAGCCGCCACCCTCATCCACCCCGAAGCCCTCGCGCTGCCGCGATTGGAGATTTGGGGTTCGGTCACCGAAACCCTAGAACTTCGAATTACGCCGCCATTGCGATCGCCCCGTCATCGTTGAGCATGCCACTGAGCCCACTGTCACCGGAGCTTCCTCCAGATCCCACCCGTGTTGCCGGAGGGTCACTAGAACCTCCGTCCGACAAAACCCAAAACTTCCCGTCGCTCAATGCTCGCCGCCGGCCACCACCGTCCTCCTCGACCTGCTGGTACCACTCACCGGTGTCGAGGAGCCGCCGAACGCCGACGACCCTCGGAACCCGAGCTCCGCCCCTCTCCGTCGTCCAAGTCAGCGCCGTGTGAGCACCGTGCATGCATGGCAGCTTGTGTGGCGTCCCCATCGGTGCCACAGGTGTGCACATGGCACAGTTTAGCCAATTCTGGAACCCAAGGCTCGGTAGGGCTTAGTCCACCGTGAGCCAGGCCACTACCATGTGGGTCCCACATGTCAGCCTCAGTCAATTTTTCTCCAGATTTATTTTATTCCCAAAAATCTTTTGCTGACATCAGCATGCATAATAATCTAATTTTTCTGTTGAGAAATAATTTGGAAATTCTGATAATTCCTTTTTAGGGTATTTTCTTTAGATTCAAACTTCCAAAGCCCATATCTTTTGCATCCGAACTCCGATTGAGCCCATTCAAATTTCTAAATTCATCTAAATTCGAAATCTATTTATCTGAGATTTGTATTTAAATTTTGGAGTTTGTTTTGCCTCTGTTATTTATTTGTTTTTGTTTATTTGCTTCGTTTGCGAATAGACGTTGATACTTCGGGAAACTTTGAAAAAGGAGTGCCAAAAGACCAAGACTAGTACCTAGATCTATTCCAAGACAAGTCATACCTTTGATCATATTGAATCCCAGTTTTCAAAACTATATTGATTCAAATTATTACATTTACTTTAAGTATTTATTTAAATACTTTTGGGTTTAGTTATTAATCCAAATTGTTATATCCACCTTGCTTATTGTATGTCATGATCTTTTGTCACCCTAGATTGGCTCATTATTTGGTTGGTATTATCATAGCACCAACGTGGGTTGGTTACATACGATTAGATTGCTTAGCCATACCACGAGTCATCATTTTATGTAAGTTACAATTATAAACTTGACTAAGTGACTATGGAACTATGTGATAAAACTGTGTGTACTGTGTGCTATTACTCGTTGATGGTATATATTGCACTTAACCAACAGGGTGGTAATGGTTTTGGACTGAGGCAAGTGGGTGAACTATGTGCTTTGGTGGACTATGTGAACAAGAATATTAATATGTGTGTCATATCTAGAATCTGGAAGTCTTGTCTTGGTCAATTAAGGACTTAACTTTGTGCACCATTGAACTGAGCCTTACTGTACGACCACATGCCTGATGGGACAGGCCTAACTTAGTAAGTTATGGATTCTTGGCATTGATTACTTAGGTTGTAGGTTAAGAACTTAGTGATGGGTGGAGTTGTGAACTACCAGGTAGTTGCATCATGGGACGGTTCGCCGCTTCCCTATCCAACGGTGTGTGTGATGCTAAACCTCTGTGTTTGGGTTGGTATTATGGGAAAGCACACTGGGAGTGTCAATATTGAGATGAAATTTTGGAAAAGTTTTGTTATGATTAGTGCTTGCAACACTGATTGTATCGTGTGGGTAAAGTGTACAATCTCTACAGAGTGTTAATCAATCTATTCGAATAGCCGCATCCTCGGTCATGGACATGCTCGGAGATTTCACACTAGGAGTAGATTTTCATAAAACTTTGGGAAGGTACAACTGTGTGATATAAGTCGTATGGCTGTGTGAATTATACTGATTAGCTTTGTGTATTTGTGAAAACAACTGTTAAATTATTATTGTCTATTTGTTTTGAGTTACATTTCAATCTATTATTTGTATTCAATTGCAAATATTCCTTTTATGCAAAAGAACCACAGAAGCCATTTCCTTCGAAATAAGCCTGCATCTATAAATTGCATTCTGTGGTATGTCTTATGAGTACGGTTGTGTACTCATGCTTGCTAAATCAACTCAACAGAAGAGGAGGAGTCATCGCCTGTCTTTGAGGAGGAGTTTGTCGAAGGTGCTGATCGTTAGGCCTTTGATCCCAGTCGGTTGCTTTGGGCAATTGATAGGATTTCGCTGGAGTTTGTTTTTTGCCGCTGCTTATTTCTTTATTGCTAGCCCTGCATGGCTTAATAAGTGTAAACTCGATCATAAGGTCAAAACTATTATTTGATATTCAAATTACTCGTTTACGTTATTAATCACTTGTGTGGATCGACATTCATCTATGTTGATACTGTGTGCACTAGCGTGATCTTGAACTAGTGCATTATAAACAGAGGGTGCATAATTGCATTTTTGGATCCCGACAGTACATATGACTGCCACAACCTTGTTCCCTTGAGCTGAACTAACTCCCAATATGTGCTCTGTGTTAGTCGGGAGGCAAAGCAACTCAATCTCAGATCATATACAGTATGGTCTAAATTGAAAGTGTGGAACAACCACAGCATCACTACGCTCTGTTGACACCGCTCTGCTCTTGGCAGGGGCACAGTCGCCGATTAGAAATAACGCAAATCAACCCCCTCGGACCCTCAAGAAAAGTCCCCTGACCGTAGTAAATTTTGAAATTGGTGACGTCCGACATATTTGACGTACTGCACCGTAAACAGGATTTCCACGATTAACCGCATATCTCAAACTAGACAACCCACCGAAAAGTATAATGTACAACATACTGCACTACGTAAATGTACATCCAAAATTACCTGAAAGGTGGACGACCGCACGGACAGTGCTTCGCTAGCTTCTTTCCTTCCCTTTGCTCCTCTCCCTTCCCTCCCCTCTTTCTTTTTTTCAGAATAAAAGTGAGCTTTCCTTTAATTTGAGGGTTTCGAGAGTCTTTTATAGCGAAGATTGTGTCACCATTTGGAATAGTGATAGGCACTTGCGGGATTCCTATCGCCATTTCAAAGAGCGGTCTTAAAATTTTTACAAGAAAACAAAATGCGGATCCCTGTCGCCAATTGAACTGGCCACAAGGGCACTATTCACTTCCTGTCGCCAGTTCATCTCCAGTTGAACTGGCGACAAGGAGTTGGATCGGCGATAGGGAGTCAACAGGGTCCCTATCGCTAGTTGGAATAGCGATAGGAGCCTGTCGCCATTCTAAGTAGCGACAGGGACCTAGTTTTGTAATTCTTTTGGGCAGCTATTTAGTTTTGTAATTTTTAAAAAATAATATTATTTTAAAAAATTCACTACATTGCTATGTTTGATTGATAGGAAAAGGAAACAACAATTTTGCCATTCAGCTTTGTCGACGATCGAGTCAACGATCTTACAAAATAAATAGAGGAAATAGCAAAGAGTTCTTAGGAGATAATGGGACTGCTCTTTATTGCTATGAACTAGCTATTACAGAGGATGCCCTCGATAAGGTAGTGGACTAGCCCTAGTTAAACTTGGTGTTCTTATTGCTATGCTAATGCTTCAGATGAAATCCAATCGTCTATTGATCTTCCGAATTGGATTGCCTTCTGTCGAGGGTCTTTTAAGTAATTGACGAAGTGGTGATAGTTACTCCTTGAAGAGGTGCCCTCTGAAAGCGTTGCGTCTAGTTGGAGGATCAGTGGCAGTTGGTGAAATACCAACTGTCGAGCAGTTGTTGTCAACAAAAGACAAACCATATAGTGGTTGTTGTCAGTGACTTAGAGCTATGAAACGTCGTGTGGTTTGGAGTAATTAAGGTACATGTTCCATTCATCACACGGTAGGGATGTACTTGGAATTAGATCCAAGTGCTAGTTCATTGACTTCACGAGCAGTTACTTGGTCGGGTAGCAAGTACAGGACCTCTCTGACCAGGGTACCCATGATGTAACCTCTAGAATCCTTACGACCACGGAGGTCATTAGCCTTAGGGGTTACGACCATAAAGACATATAGTCTTTTATCTATGTATTAAAATAATACATAGAGATTTTAATCCTCATCAGCTAGCAACTTTAAAATGAATTGGTGTTGTGAACCCTTCTCCGATGAAATTGTATCGGATAGCCCTTATTAAATGATATGACAAACGAGGTGGTCTGTATTCACTTTAAAGTTGAGAAACCGTCTAGGGAACCGAAGAGTCTTGTGTCCGTTGGACATTGAAAAGGCTTGTGTCCGTTGGACTTTTGAGTAACTCCTCTTTGTGGGTAAAGAAATGCAGCTATAAAATCCCCACAGCAGAGTGCTTTAGGGTTTTTACACTTTCAGATCTTTGTTGAATCCTTTTTATCTTCTAGCTAAGAAAATCCTCTCTGACCACCTTTTGTTCTTTCATAAAGAAATCTTCTCTAGCCTTTATTCAACTTCTTTTCGTCTTTTCCACCCAAAGACTCAACGATGTCGGACTCAATTACCAACTGGCTGGTCTCATATTTGAGCGAAAAGAAACTCAAGGGTTTAGAGGTGAGAGGGATGCTGCTAGATAAGAATCTGATTTCTTGGAAATCTACAGTCAGACAACATTTTTCGAGGGGTGAAGACGAGGAGATTCCTGTTTTCCTCGCATACATTGAATGCGGATTTAGGCTACTGTAACATCCCAACTCTTGGTTTGTGTTTCAAATGTAAGAAAATGTGTAGAAATTAAAACTTTTCTTGCATCTTGTTGTTTTTAAACTTTTCTGTAATTCTTGTAAAGGAATTGTGGAATTCAAAAACTTCAATCTCTAATTGACCAAAGTCATGATCCTCCTTTCTCAATCCTTGTCAAATCTTGTGATCGTCCACTAGAAATAATTTTCCTTGGTTCTAGGGTTGTTGTGTGACTACTCTGAAATTTTTTTACAATTTTTAGAAATTGTTTGAATATTTTAAGAGGACAGTCAAACCTGTTGACCCTTGGTCAAACCCTAAATCAGAACCTTGCAGAATTTCTAGAGGAAAATTATTTGAATAAAAACCTCTAGAAATTTTTCACAAGGTCAATCCTAGAGTCAACAATCTCCTGTAAAAATTTCAGAAATTTTGGAGTTAGTTTGCTACCTCTAAAAATCCCTCAAAGTTTCCAGCTCAATTTCAAACCCTAAGTCAAGGTCCTGTTTTGGTTCAAGTCAGACTCGAGCCCAATCCCTTGTCTTGGCTGAACCCAACAATTCCCATGCCCGGCTCAGCTCTTTCAACCGTGCGATCTATGCTAGCCGTTGGATTTCCATCGGGTCGTCCACTTTTAATCGGACCTCCCCCTTGTTCAGACCACCCTTGGTCACGACCACCTCGTGTCTTTTTGCAAAGACCACCCTCTCAGACCTCCCCTAAGACCACCCTCAGACCACCTTTTGTGTTTTTGCAAAGACCACCCTGTTGGTCTTTTGCAAAGACAACCCTCCAGACCACCTTTGGCTACCACCACTGTCTTGTGGGCCACGCACTTTAAACTTTGTACGTGCGTGTGTAACGTCTAGGTGATCATGGACCGTCCGTGTTTAGATCTAGGTCTCATATATCTTTGAACGTTCAGACCTCCGAACGTTACTTTAAATCGTGGTCTTCTGTTTCTAATCCTACCATCAAGACCTCCCAACTCGATCTCTTGACTTAACCTAACCCGTTCTGTTCTTTTGACCGGACCACCTTGGGTTCTTTCACTGGCAGGTGGAACCCCCCGAGCCTGGTCATCATCATCTTCCTCAGCCTGCGCACGCGTGCGCCATGGCAGAGGAGCAGCAGAGCCCTGTCATTTCTTCTTCGTCCTCGTCAACGGCTCCTTACTGTCAGCATTAAATGCGTGCCAGTGACTTTGCCCCCAAAATCCTCCTTCTACCTACCCCCATCTCCTCAAGTGCGCCCATGGCAGGGCTTTGACTCGGTGCACCCGTTGGGCTTTGCTTTTGCTCAACCCTTGTCCTCCGGCTATAAAAGGCCCCCGAGCTCCTCCTTAGCTCTCTTTCAACACCGCTTGCAAACCCTAGCATCCTCTCTGTTTTTGTGCGCAAATCACCGAGAGCCCCTTTTCTGCCATTGTCGACCGCTCGAGCTCCTCATCATCGATAGTGCTCCAGTGGTTTCATTCCAGATCTTTTCGCATAGCCTGGTCCCTCTCATCATCTTGAGCAAATCTCCTAACTCAATTTAAGTTTTCCCTTACATGAGTAGCTTGAATCGAGTTTTGCTCTCTTTCGCCCGCATTTCTTCGCTTTCGTCCTCAACTCCAGTAAGTACCTCCCCCTTTCAATCGGTTGTTCATGGACCACCTCTGGACCTTTGCGAATTAGTCCTCACCATCCACCTCTTCTCCGCGTGTCTTCCTCAGTGTAACATCCCAAGTATTGGCTTGTGTTTCAAATGTAAGAAAATGAGTAGAAATTAAAAACTTTTCTTACATCTTGTGTTCCATGTATGTTCTGAAAAATTCTTGTAAAGGAATTTTGGAAATACAAATTACAAGCCTCTTTTGACCTAAATCTTGGCCCTTTTAAAAACTTCTCTAGATAAACTTGTGATCATTCCCTGGAAATATTTTTCCTAAGTGCTAGGGTTAATGTGTGACCCCTCTGAAAAATTTCACAATGTTTAGAAATTGTTTGAATATTTTAAGAGGTCAGTCAAACCAGTTTGACTCTGAGTCAAACCCTAGCTCACCACCTTGCAGGATTTTTGGAGGAAAAATGTGCAGCATGAAAACCTCTGAAAATCTTATGCAAGGTCAATATCTAAGTTAGCAAGCTCCTGTAAAACTTTCAGAATTTTTGGAGTTAGTTTGCTATCTCTAAAAATCCCCCCAAAGTTTTTAGCCCATTTCTAAAACCCTAAGTCAAAGCTATTGGACTCGAGTCGGACTCGAGCCCAACCTCCTTCTCGGGTTTGACCTAACCCCTTCCCGCGTCGGCTCAGCTCTTTCTAACGCACGCCCTATCTCAGCCGTTGGATTCCTATCGAACGACACTCGTTCGTTGAAACCTTCGGGCCTCCTATCACATCATCAACTTTCAGCCGTTGGATGTGGATCCAACCGCTCCGGTGCGTACCCTTTCGCGCCGATCACCTTTTAAAATATGGCTCGAGCCAACTGGTTGAGCCCAATCAACTAACTACACCGGGCTCGAGCCACTTCGGCGTGTGTGATTTGGACCATTCGATTTCAATCAAACGATCAAAATCATCTGGGTCGTTCGGACCTCCGACTGTCCCGATAAATCTCAGCCGCTCGAATTTGATCGGACCATCATAATTGATTCAAACGTTTGCGAGCCCTCCAAATGACCAATTCAATCGTGACCATCCATTTTCTTATCCAACCGTCCAGATTCTTTCGTTCAACATAACCTAACCCCTTTAGTTCTTTTTAACCCAAGCCATTTTAACCCTCTCACTGACTGTGGGCCTTTGACCACATCCTGGTCAACTTCTTCCTCACGTTCGTGCCTGTACCTGTGTGATCGAACAGGGCATGGGAGATAGGGTAGTTCAACCCTAGACCACCATGGAGCTCTTCTCCTGCTTGTGACCATTGCTCACCGGCTATAAATAGTCCCGATCTCCTCCTTGCTCATTTTCCAGCACCATTTTTGTTCCCCCCCCCTCACCTGAGCTCCAAACTCAAAAATCCCCCAAATCCGCCATTGTTGGCCGTGAAGTTCTGTTGGTGACTTTGGTGCTCCAGTGGTTCTTCCGCCTCCATTCTTGTACCCTTTTGAGCTCCTCAACCCCATAATCATTTCCCCTAACTGAATTTTGGGTTTCATTCACAGGAATCACCTAATTTTTAGTTAGGATCTTTTCGGCCGAAATCATCCCCTTTCTTCTCCAACTCTGGTAAGTGCTTCTTTTGCCAAAATACTTGCTCTTGAACCTTCTGTGGGCCCTAATGAAGCTCTTTGGACCACCCAGTGGTCTTCCTTTTTGCTCAGGCCGTGTTTCATCATCTTCTTCTTCGACTCCTGCGAGCTCCTCCGCCATCAAAGCTTCTCTGACCATCTTTGAAGCTCTCTTTGGCTAAGGTAGCTTCTTATTAGTCCTTAGATCTTTGCTTTTACCGCTTCTTTGGACAATGCGGGCTTTGGCTTTATTTTCGTTTTAGTAGTCTTGGTTCACCGTCATTTATCTCCGGCTCGTCGGCGTTTTAGGCCGTCGCCGCCGTCGTGGTTACCTCCAGTGGGTGCGCAAGGTTATTGCGTTTCCATTTTTGCCTTTAGTTGTCGTCGCGGCGGTGGCGAGCGCGCGCGCCGTCGACTCTTCCTTTTGTGGACGGCTTCTCTGGTTTTGTCGGACGAGTGCCTCTCTCTGCTATTGTCAATTAGGACACAGGTCCAGTCATTAATTGCTAATCATTGATAATCATTGTTTAGCAATAAATGGTTTTCCTAAAGCGACTCAGTGAGTCTCTGCCATGTGGGCCCCGTGGGCTCAAAACTTTGTTGTGTGGTTATTAGGACAAAAATTGGGTTCATTAATTACTAATCATTGTTAGTAATTAATGACTGTCCGAATAGCTCATTGGGTCACTGACTCGTGGGCCCAGCCACTTAAACAACCCCCTTGCACTGTGCGTTATCGTTTAGGATAACATTAATGTTAATCATTGCTAATCATTAGGTTTAGTATTTCATGACCGTCCTAAATAGCCCTTTGTATCACTTACATGTGGCGTGCGCATAACTCTCTCATGCACTAGTGCTCACGTGCGTAAATCGCGACGCTTATTGATTACGGACCGTCGATTTTGAGATCTACGACCCAGATCTCTTTAAACCTTCGGAAACCCCCATCGTCCAGGTCGTTGTGGACCGTCCTTTTCATGATCTGTGGCCCAGATCTCTGATGCGTTCGGACCTCCGAAGGCATCCCGAATTTGAGCCGTTTCTTTTTAGATCCATGGCCCAGAATTGAGGGGGCATTCGTGAAGTCCGAATGATTCACCTCTTGGAGGCCGTTTGATCTAAATCCAACGGTTGTCCCTTTCGTGCGCGGGGCGCGCTCCGTTCGACCCTCGCGTTTGGGCTGTTGGATTCCAAATCAATGGCCCATGTTGGTCCGTGTCGTTTCCTTTTCGATAAGTTCGATTTAATTCCGGTAAGCTTTTGTTTATCAATTGAAAATAGTACTGAAATTTCAGAAATTCATAACTAATTCATCTTAGCTCCTTTTTAGATGATTCCAGTTGTGTTAAATTTCTGTTTAACGAAAATTTAATCTAAAAATGTTTGTAGGCTAAATTTTGTCCTAGAAAAATTTGTTAATAGATTTAATTTCTGATTAACTTTATTTGTGCTTTAAAAATTATTTAAAATTTGTAAAAGACACAAGTAATTCCCTGTAACTCCAAATTGAGCAAACTAAAAAAAATTGGTAAATTCCTCTGATAATGTACCTTAATGCAGCATAGGTTTTGTTCATGTTTATGCCTTTGAAAAATGATATTCCTTAGTTTCACAACTTAGAAAAATCATAAGTAATTCATTTTAACTCTAAATGAAGTAAATCCAATTTTGCTGTTCTTAGAAATCCATGTTCTAACTACCATAAAAAATTTAGGTTCTAGAACTTTCTGGAAAATTGTGCCATGAACAGTGACCGAAATTAATTCAAATTGAATTGTCTAGCTGACAGAAATTGTTTAGGCTATAACTTTTGCATGCTTAGTCCAAATTGAATGATTCTTGTTGATAAATTCATTTAAAATCATGACCTTGCTGCTGTGTAAATTTTATGAGATTTGGATGAATTTGGTTTTTGAGTTTCTTTTGGTGTTTTTCGTTCTTATTGGATTTTCGCGTTCTTGCGATAGGTTCCGAAGAATTTATTGAAACCGAGAGCGATCCTCAGCAACAAGATTGTGATCTTCAGCAAGGCAAGCAGATGTAGCATCATTTGATCATATTGCTCCTATTATTTTCAAAGTCTAATATGTTGTTTGCAAATTCTACGTATACAATGCTATTTTGTTGTTAAACTAATGTCGATTAGTTGACCCATTAGATGCATAATCTGTAGGCAAATGTTTATCCTCCACTACTGAGCTTAGGAGTACCTTGTTGTGATTTTGGGTTCGTTGGATGAGCCCTTGTCACTTAGTAGTTTACGAGTTAATGTTGCTTAGTCATGCTTAGTTACCGGTAGAAATAGACGGTTGTCGACTTAGTCGATAACCTTGATCACACAAACTTATTATGACTTTATGTTCAGCCTTTGTGCTATGTTTAATTGTGAAAACTAAAATTGAAAACAAAATGATTTGTACTTGGGCATAATGGTATGATTGGTGTGCTTTTGGGTGTTACTAGAATGGTGCCCGAGTCAACAAGGACCGAACATCTTGTTACACTAAACCAAGCATTCATGCGTGCTAACCACACTAGAGGGTATGGGACCTCTCTTGACTTAGTACTTTGGCGTGTGTTAGCTCCGAGTCGCAGGAGGTCATAGGGAGCGGATGTTTGGGAGTGTTGTGGTTGTCAGAAGCTTTACCTGGTGGGTAGTTGTCTTCGGCTTTACAATGTAGCGTATGGGTTTCTATCCATACGAGCGGCTCGTAGTTGATACACAATATTGGAAAGCGTCTCGTAGGACTTAGCCGTGCTTGCATACCTTGAGTGTGCTTATTGTGGCGAAAAGGTGGTGCAAGTGTGGGTACATTGGTACACCCCTGCAGGGTTTGATCTATTCGAATAGCCTCATCCTAGGTTATGGACACGCTTGGCAAGGTCTTTCAAGAGTTAGACTACAACCTTTAAATTAAAACTTGACATGGGTGGTACGAATTAGGGATTCGTGCTATGTTGTGGTGGCTATTGGGTTAGTCACTTCCAGGTTGTTGCTTATGCTATTTATTGTTACCTCACTGTTATTTCAATGATTAAAAACAAATTTGACAAATTGCCTTCAATCTATTACATTATTGCAAATGAAAATTGCTTTATGCGTCCAATTAACCATATAACCATCTCCTTTGTTTCAGCTTGCATGTAGCTATGTATAGACTTGTTACTCGTACGTCTTGTGAGTACATTTTTGTACTCATCTGCATTGCTTGTTGTGTATACAGGAGGAAGTGGATCCCCAAGGGATCAACTTCTGTGAGTTTGCTGCGGATCGTGCGACTAGCTTGGCGGACCGATCGGTTGCCTTATGGGTTATGTTGGCTAACTGGTCGTCTTTTGTTTATAGCCATCTTATGGCGCTTTTGCTTCCGCTGTCACTTATTACTTTGTTGTCATTTGGCCGGTCGGCTCTTTTGTAATAACTCTTTATTTTGTATGTCTTTGCTAGACTTGTTGTTATATGTTGTATGGAGATGATACATGATTTTGTAAAGATGTATGTGTGCTGCAATTCTGTGAAGTACATGTCCATCGAGGCACAGTATATTTTGTTTGTGATGCTAGAGTCAACGGAAGACTAAGCATTACAAGCTAAATACGCTGAGGTCTCACAAAGTTGGTATCAGAGCCATACTGACTGTAGAAGCCCCTAGCTTGATCGCCTTTAGGATATTTTGAAAAAGTTAGTTCTAAAATATAAAATATTTGCTAAAAATCTAAGTAAGTTCCCAGATTTTACTCCTCACCTATCTTAGCTTGCTCACCTTACCTTGCCTTGTCAAGTTTTGAAATGCTAATTTTCCTCTCACCTTCTTTCAAAAAGATAGTGCTTTATCGGTTAAATTGGTTTTGGGAGAACCATGAGAGTTGTAAATTGGTAGTGTGGCTGTCTTTTAGCCAATATTAGGAGCCTCTGGAGTTGAAAATTTCGGCTAAGAGCTTGGAGGCAAAATCTAGACAGCAAATTTCAGATTGTGGGCAGCTAGCTGTTGGTAGTATATAGAACTGAAAATGTGAGGTTAACTCAACTAAAACTTGTGGGAATGAAAGGGTAAGAAGTGATATGAGTTGGCTAAATATCTAACACTCCTTTAGGTGATTTCACCATGCTCGTTAGCTGTGTTTGGTCTAGAATTGAGTCCTGAAATTTTACCTCCTCAACCGATTACTCGTTCTTTCAATACAGGTTAGTCGTGCCGGGAGTTGATCTTGTGATTTGAGGTCTTATATTGATTTTGTTCTTGTTTTAAGCTTTTGGAGTTCATTTCTTAGAGGTGTTAATTGTATTCCTTGCCTTTCCGTTTCGGGCTTGTTGCTGACTTATCTTAGTGGAACAGGATGGCTGGAAGAACATGTGATCAAAGTCGGCCGGTGAGTCGGGATGAGAGCTCCCGCCTCCTCAGACCATGGTGAGTTCTCGATCGGTCGAGCGAAAGCAGTATGGATTAGACGCGGATCCTGGAGGTTATCGTGAGGAACACCTCCACTCCCTCTGGTGCCTCCAGATCTGGAGGTGGTGGACATCAGTCGCGGGGGGGGGGACTCTCGGAGTTCCTTCGCACTCAGCCACCCACGTTCTCCCGGTCCGACGACCCTCGACGCAGATGACTGGCTGCGTCTGGTTGAGCAGAAGCTCAACATCGCTCAGTGCTAGGATCAGGAGATGGCACTCTTCGCATCCCATCAACTTGAGGGTGCAGCACTCTCATGGTGGGAGAACTTCCTCGCCATGCAGCCTGCTTGCCACATGGTCACTTGAGAGGAGTTTCACACTGCTTTCCGTCGGGCTCATGTCCCCGTCGGCTTTGATGAAGCTCAAGAAGTAGGAGTTTCTTGCGCTCAAGCAAGTAGCGAATCTGTGGTAGTACTTGCATGAGTTCAACCACTGGCGGTATGCTCTTCTTGAGGTGGCCAGCGATGAGCCAAGTAAGAAAGCTCGTGGAGGGCTTGTCAGAGAGCTACGGGACAAGCTCTCGTCGTTGAATTCACGACTTCTAGACCTTGGTGGACAAGGTCATCGTCGTGCACACAAGCGAGGCTGGCGAGTCCATAGCGCAAGTGGGAGGCCCAGTCTACGGACCGGCCTCTCTCGTCCCGTGTTGGGCGGCCCGGTGGCCCATTCTCGAGCTTCACCACCGCCGAGGCCATCGGCCACGACTTTTAGTCTCCCGCGGGCCATGTTTCACCATGTGCACCTGCGGTCCAGTAGCAAGGTGGCCTCCAAACCTAGCTACCGAGGTCACTTGCTTCCACTGCCCCAACAAGGGCCACTATGCAAATAGTTTCCCTCAGAAGACTGGAGCGGCCCCTCATCCTAATGGAGGACGCGGGCAAGGGAGCAGGCATCCCCCTGACCAGAAGACCCAGGGCGTGGGAAGTGGCCAAGTCAACCACATCTCGGCTGAGAAGGCACAGGAGACACCTGACGTTGTGTTGGGCACGCTTCTTGTCAATTCTCGCCCTGCTGCAGTATTATTTGATTCAGGAGCTTCGCATTCCTTTATTTCAAGATCTTTTGCTGCTGCTAGTGATCTTCAATTTGTTCCTTTGGGTGTCCCTTTGCTTATTCGCTCTCCAGGTTCGGAAATGAGAGCTGATCAAGAATGCCGGGATGTCCCCATTGAAGTAAAAGGGGTGGGCTTCTTGGCCAATCTTATCCTACTCAACTCAGCGAGTTTGGATGTGATTCTTAGTATGGATTGGTTGTCCCAACATTTGGGGCAAATCGATTGTGCCAGGAAGGTCGTCTACCTCACAAGTCCCTCAAGCGAATAGGTTGGGTTCTCGCCGTAGTTGCAAGGGCTGCATCTTTGTGCACTTGAAGAGAAACCAGCCTTAGAGATTCAGGATGTCCCCACAGTGTGTGACTTTGTGGATGTTTTCCCTGAAGATTTGCCTGGGATGCCTCCAGTTCGAGATCAGAGTTAAGTCATCGATTCTTTGCCCGTACCGCCCTAATTTGAAGAGTGCATGCAGAATGCCTCCTAATAAGTTGGAGGAGCTGAAGAAGCAGCTAGGTGAGCTTCTAGAGAAGGGTTTCATCCGTCCTAGCTCATCTCCTTGGGGTTGTCCAGTGATCTTTGTGAAGAAGAAGAAGGACAAGACTTTGCGCATGTGCGTTGATTACCATCCTCTTAATGAAGTGACGGTGAAGAACAAGTATCATTTGCCCCGCATTGACGATCTTTTTGACCAGTTGACCAAAACTCGAGTATTCTCCAATATTGACTTGAGATTGGAGTATCATCAAGTCAGAATCAGGTCTGAAGATATTCCGAAGATGGCTTTCACTACTCGTTATGGTCTGTACGAGTACACCGTCATGTCTTTTGGCTTAACCAATGCTCCTACCTTATTCATGAATCTTATGAACTCAATATTCATGGAGTATCTGGATAAGTTCGTTGTGGTATTCATCGATGATATTCTTATCTACTCCAAGAGTGAAGAAGAGCATGCTCAGCATCTGAATCTTGTATTGGGAAAGCTGCGTGACCACGGTTGTATCACGAAGTTCGGTAAGTCACGAGTTACGGTTGAAGGAGTGGCATTCTTGGGCCATGTTCTTTCGTGAGGAGGTGGTTTGTGGATCTAGCAAGGTCGACGTGCTATCTTGAGTCGACCAAGTCGATCACTTAGATGTGCAAAGTTTTCTTGGTTTAGCGGGTTATTACCGTTGCTTTATCGAGAACTTCTCCAAGATCGCGAAGCCGATGACCGAGTTGCTCAAGAAGGACAAGAAATTTGTGTGATCCGCTGTTTGTGATGAGAGTTTTCGGGAACTCAAGAAGCGTTTGACTTCATCCCCAGTTCTTGTTCTTCCCGATGTCCACAAGAGCTTCGATATCTTTTGCGATGCCTCTCGTCAGGGGCTCGGTTGTGTTCTTATGCAAGAAGGCAAGGTAGTGGCCTATGCATCAAGGCAGTTGAGGCCTCATGACCTCAACTATCCTACTCATGACTTGGAGTTAGCTATTGTGGTTCATGCACTCAAGATTTGGCGATATTACCTGATCGGTAACCGTTGTGAAGTGTATTCGGATCACAAGAGCTTGAAGTATTTGTTCACCTAGCCAAATCTGAGCCTCAGGAAAAGAAGATGGTTGGAATTGATCAAGGATTATGATATGGGTATCCAGTACCATTCGAGCAAGGCCAATGTCGTTGCTGATGCACTTAGTCGGAAGGTGTATTGCAATGCTTTGATGCTCCAGGAGCAGCAGCCTGCCCTCCTTGAAGAATTTCAGTGGCTTAATTTGGGTTTAATTGAGCACAGTTCTCTCTCTACCTTGGTTGTGCAACCAACCTTGGTAGATCAAATCAAGGCTGTGCAGCAATCAGATGTTGGTGTGAGTCAAATCAAGCAGAACATCAAGAATGGGACAGCCAAGTGCTTCTCAGAAGATGAGCATGGTGTTATGTGGTTTGGACAGCGCCTTGTGGTTCCAAAGGTCATGAAATTGTGGGATTTGATTCTCTGCGAAGCCCATGATTCCCCCTTGTCCATCCATCCTGGGGCCGCAAAAATGTATCAAGACCTTCGTCAGAGATTCTGGTAGACCCGAATGAAGCGTGAGATCGCAAAGTTCGTTGCCGAGTGTGACGTGTATTGTCGTGTTAAGGCCGAGCATCAGCGTCCAGCAGGTGTTCTTCAGCCTTGCTAGTGCTTGAGTAGAAGTGGGATTCCGTCGGTATGGATTTCATCACCGGTCTGCCCCGCTCGTCAAAAGGGAACGATGCCATTTGGGTTGTCATTGATAGGTTGACAAAGTGGCACATTTCCTTCCTGTCAAGACTCAGCTTCGTGTGGGTCCCTTGGCCGAGCTCTATGTTTCTAGGATTGTGAGCTTGCATGGCGTGCCAAAGACGATTGTCTCCGATCGTGGTGCGCTCTTTATCTCCCGGTTTTGGCATAGTTTGCAGGAGGCAATGGGGAACCGCCTTCTTTTCAGCACGGCTTACCATCCTATGACTGATGGCCAGACGGAGCGAGTCAACCAAGTCTTGGAAGACATGCTCCATGCTTGAGTTCTTTCCTATGGGAAGAAGTGGGAAAAGTGCCTACCGTTTGCTGAATTCTCCTAAAACAACAGTTTCCAAACTAGTCTCGGCATGGCACCTTTTGAGGCCTTGTAACATCTCAAAGTTCTGTTACCAAAATAAAAATAAATAAAGTTATTATTTTATTGGATTTTTTGGCTGTCAAAGATTTTCCTAGATTTTCTGTAATTTAAAAAGAGTTTTCTTTGTTAAAAAAATTAATTAATTAATTTCAGAAGTTTTAAAATTCAAAAGTAAAATTTATTTGAAGTTTTATTTGTTTCAAACTGAAAAATAAAAATTTAATTAATTTCTAGAATTTTCTGGAATTTTAAAAGCTTTTTCCTAAATGTTTTAAAGCCAAAATAATTTATTTGCAAAAACTATAGCCAATTATCAGTTGGAACTATTTTATTTAAATCCAAAATGTCTTAGAGAATTTCTAAGAATTTTTCTATAATTTTTTTTTGCTTTATTTTGCTATTTTCTAAAGCCTAAATGAATTACTGGAATTAAATCAATTAGAAAATCAATTAAAATCCTCTTATCCCTTTTGGGTCGAAACCCACTAGTCCGGCCCATTCTCTCTTCCCGGCCCACTCCTATTTCCGCACGCACCTAGCCCACTCGGCACGCCAACCCACCAGGCCGCCAGCCATCTCCCTCTCTCCCCACTCTCTCGCCCCACCGTCCGATTTGAATCGGACGATCAGGAAGCCCCCACGCCAACCGCATCCTCCGCGCCGTCCGATGCAGATCAAATGACCTACGCACCTTCTTCTCCCCGCACCCTTCTTCTCCACTCGACCGCGCCCAACTCCGCCATCTCCGGCCACGTTGAGCCCGTCAACGCCGCAATCCCCGCCCCCTTCTCCTCACGCGGGCGTGCGCGGTTAAACCGGCCCCAATCCCGCGCCTGTTCCCAGCCATTACCCCCTTCAATCTCGCCCGATTCGTCCACGCGCCTAACCGCCGCCGCCATTGCCGCGCGCGCGATCTCCCTCTCCCGTGCCCCTCCGCCCTTATAAAAGCACGCCTCAGGTGCGCCTCCTCCCCATGATCCCAACACCGCCACCCACTTCGCCTCTCCCCTCCCCAGCTGACCGGAATTCAAAATCTCTCGCCGCTGACCACCACCTACTCCACCGCTCCTAGTGTCGCCACCATCGGCTTCGCCGCGCCTTCGTCGACCCGGTGCTCGCGCCGCCTTCGCCGGAGATCCGCTCGAACACCCGCGTCGCCTCCGACCCAACCTCGTCGCCGCCAAATCCCTCGCCGCCGACGAGCCTTGCGAGCCCTTGCACCGCCTGGGTAAGCACCGCACTCCCCTCTTCGCATTGAGCCCCTCGGTGGAGCTAACCGTGGCGCAAAGCGCCAGCGAGATCAACACCGGAGCATCGTCGACCTTGTACCGACGTGGCCGAATCACGTGGTTGCCACCTTGGTGCCACCCGTACGCCACCTAAACCTAAATGCCCAGTCAGCGCCTATGTGGCTGTCACATGCGCACGCGCCCGCCACCTCCCCCACGTGCACTGTTCCCATGCACCGAGTCCGCGGTGGACCGTTGACCGCCCATAGACTTGGTCCATTGACCCAATGGGGCCCACATGTTAGTGACCCATTAGCTTTTCTCGTTGAAAAATAATTCGGCCGGAAAAAGAAATTCCCGAGCTGATGTCATGCTAACGCAATAAAGCCTTTTTCCTTTAGAAAAATATTTCCAATAATTCTGAAAAACCCTAATTTTATGATTTCATGTAATTTGAATCTTCCAAAGCCCATATCTTTTGCATCCGAACTCCGATTGAGCCCATTCAAATTTGTAAATTCATATAAAATTGAGATCTATCCAACCAATCCCAAATTATTTAATTTGGAGTTCATTTGAATTGTTATTTGAATTTGGCTTATTTCGCGTATAGATTTTGACGACTTCGGAGAGTCAGATTTCGACGTCGTTTGAAGAGCTCATAAGAGGATTGATTTTGACTGTATGATCATCATGATTGTACACTGGGACTACTTGGAGAAAGTGCTTGTGAGTACTACGTGACCTGTTAAGGAAAACAACATCACCTCATCAAGCAAGGCAAGTTATACCTTTGATCATGTTGTTCCCAATATTTCAAATTATTTAAATTCTGTTTCAAATAATTATTGCATGCTTATTTCTATGTAATTTAAACACCTATTTTAAATCATAGTTATGCCTGAATCCTTTGTACTGCCAAATTTGACATTGTATCAAGAGTACCTTGACACTTAGATAAAAATCTAGTTTGTACAATAGTATGAACTAGAACATTTTGGAAAAAGTATGCTTAGCCAAGCTTAGACCAAAAATATTTGATTTGGGGAATTTCAGTCAAAAATCAAATGATGTTTAAATTATACCCTTGGCATTGGTGTGTCATGGGAGTTTTACAAATGCTTTGAAAAATGAAATAAAGTTAAATGATGGTTTCGACTTGGGCGAATTGGTTGTCTGGTAGGTGCAGGTTTATGCACGGGCTCAACTGGGTAGGTTGAGGCCTAGGGTTCTGTTGGTTGTCGCCCAAGTCAGTTAAGGACCGGTCTTCGAGCCGCATCTTGCTAAGACACATCGTACTACCACATGTCTTGTATGGGTAGGACCTGGCTGATTAATTTGTAAAGTTTCATCATGGTTGTTCCTATTGATGCGATGGGTAGTTTTTCATGACCTTTGTTAGTCCCACCTGGCGCAAGAGGGGGCCTGAACCCTGCAGACGGGTAGTCCAAAGGGGGTGAAGCCTTAGCAAGGGAGAACTATGGTGGAATGATGCATTGTAAAGTCCTCGTGATGATCACTCAGTCGAACACCTTCGGAAGTGTGTCAGACGGACATTAAAAGTTGATTATCTCTTGTGGGTAAAGCTGTACAACCTCTGCAGAGTGTCAATCTATTCGAATAGCTGTGTCCACGGTCATGGACATGCTAGCAAAGCCACTCAAAGTTATACTCTGGTTTTGATTTCAAAATGTTTTTGTAAAACAATTTTGATATGGATGGGTATCCATGAGAAAAGTTATGGGTTGAAGCCCCGGGTTGGTGCCCGTGTTTAAGTTAGTGTTTGGTTGGTGCCTACACTAGCTTTATTATTTCAGTTAAAACTCAATTTTAGATATTATAAAACTTGAGCTTTTGAACTTAGTATTGTATTTAATGTCAAATGTTGTTTTTGCACAAATAACCCTATAAACCTTCCTTTGTTACATCCATGTATGCATGTCATTTTGTTATTTGACGGGTGTAGCTTGTGAGCACGGTAGTTGTGCTCATACTTGCTTTATGCAAACAAATTTCAGAGGAGAAGGACTTTGCTACCGGTGTGGATCTCGACAACTAGGCCGCTACCCCAGTCGATTGCCTGTGGCAGATTGCTGGACTCTACTACTTCTTCTTCGTCTTCCGCTGTGTTTCTTTATTGTTGGCTTGTAAGCCTACCTTGTAAGCAACTCTGTTATTTATTAATGAATTTTTGTGCTTATGGTTGTGCTATCACATTTGTTTACTGTTTGAGCTAGCCACTGATCATGGGACTAGTTCAGTTATGCACAGATGATCTGGGATGCTAATTCCGGGTCTGACAGGCCTTGTATGGGAGAAAGTGTAGAACCCCGTTAAACTGGTAAGAGACTAGTGAGAGGCAGTTCTTCGGCCCAGATTCGATCCACGAGGCCGAAAGTCAAGTTCAGCTTATCCGAGATCGTTTGCGCACGGCTCAGTCCAGGCAGAAGAGCTATGCGGATCGTCATCGCCGTGACTTGAGCTTTGAGCCCAATGACTTTGTTTATCTCAAAGTCTCACCTTTGAAGGGACATCAGTGTTTCGGCGTCAAGGGCAAGTTAGCTCCTCGATATGTTGGGCCTTATCGCATTATCGAGAGGGTAGGCGCTGTTGCCTACAAGTTGGATTTGCCAGCTACACTTGAGGGGGTACATAATTTGCTCCATGTGTCCCATCTCAAGAAGTGTCTCCGTGTTCCAGCTTAGGAAACTCCGTTGAAAAATCTCGATGTGCAAGAAGATTTGACCTACCGCGAGCATCCTGTTCGTATTCTGGAAGAATCTGAACAAAGGACAAGAAATCGTGTCATCAAGTTCCTTAAAGTTCAGTAGTAAAATCATTCCGAAGAGGAGGCAACTTGGGAGCGGGAAGATCGTCTTCGTGCGGACCACCCGTCTTTCTTCTCCAAGTAAACGGAATCTCGGGACAAGATTCTTGTAAGGGGAGAGATTTGTAACATCCCAAGTATTGGCTTGTGTTTCAAATGTAAGAAAATGAGTAGAAATTAAAAACTTTTCTTACATTTTGTGTTCCATGTATGTTTTGAAAAATTCTTATAAAGGAATTATGGAAATACAAATCACAAGCCTCTTTTGACCTAAATCTTGGCCCTTTTAAAAACTTCTCTAGATAAACTTGTGATCATTCCCTGAAAATATTTTTCCTAAGTGCTAGGGTTAATGTGTGACCCCTCTGAAAAATTTCGTAATTTTTAGAAATTGTTTGAATATTTTAAGAGGTCAGTCAAACCAGTTTGACTATGAGTCAAACCCTAGCTCACCACCTTGCAGGATTTTTGGAGGAAAAATGTGCAGCATGAAAACCTCTGAAAATCTTATGCACGGTCAATATCTAAGTTAGCAAGCTCTTGTAAAACTTTCAGAATTTTTGGAGTTAGTTTGCTATCTCTAAAAATCCCCCAAAGTTTTTAGCCCATTTCTAAAACCCTATGTCAAAGCTGTTGGACTCGAGTCGGACTCGAGCCCAACCTCCTTCTCGGGCTTGACCTAACCCCTTCCCGCGTCGGCTCAGCTCTTTCTAACGCACGCCCTATCTCAGCCGTTGGATTCCTATCGAACGGCACTCGTTTGTTGAAACCTTCGGGCCTCCTATCACATCATCAACTTTTAGCCGTTGGATGTGGATCCAACTGCTCCGGTGCGTACCCTTTCGCACCGATCACCTTTTTAAATCTAGCTCGAGCCAACTGGTTGAGCCCAATCAACTAACTGCACCGGGCTCGAGCCACTTCGGCGTGTGTGATTTGGACCATTGGATTTCAATCAAACGATCAAAATCATCTGGGCCGTTCGGACCTCCAACTGTCCCGATAAATCTCAGTCGTTCGAATTTGATCGGACCATCTTAATTGATTCAAACGTTTGCGAGCCCTCCAAATGACCAATTCAATCGTGACCGTCCATTTTCTTATCCAACCGTCCAGATTCTTTCGTTCAACATAACCTAACCCCTTTAGTTCTTTTTAACCCAAGCCATTTTAACCCTCTCACTGACTGTGGGCCTTTGACCACATCTTGGTCAACTTCTTCCTCACGTTCGTGCCTGTACCTGTGTGATCGAACAGGGCATGGGAGATAGGGTTTGTCAACTTCGTGCGTCACTGTTCAACCGCTCCTGGTCCTCGGCATTTATTGCCATAGTGAGTTTTCGCACTCAAAAGTCCTCCTCTCAGCTGCTCCCGTCGATTCATTGGTCCATGGCAGTGCCATGAACCGAGTTCAACCCTAGACCACCATGGAGCTCTTCTCCTGCTTGTGACCGTTGCTCACCGGCTATAAATAGTCCCGAGCTCCTCCTTGCTCATTTTTCAGCACCATTTTCGTTCCCCCCCCACTCACCTAAGCTCCAAACTCAAAAATCCCCCAAATCCGCCATTGTTGGCCGTGAAGCTCTGTTGGTGGCTTTGGTGCCCCAGTAGTTCTTCCTTCTCCATTCTTGGACCCTTTTGAGCTCCTCAACCCCATAATCATTTCCCCTAACTGAATTTTGGATTTCATTCAGAGGAATCACCTAATTTTTAGATAGGATCTTTTCGGCCGAAATCATCGTCATTTTTATTGGATTTTCTCGTTCTTGCGATAGGTTCTGAAGAATTTGTTGAGTGCAAAAGTGATCCTCTACAGCAAGAAAGTGATCTCCAGCAAGGCAATCAGATGTAGCATCATTTGATCATATTGATCCTATTACTTTTAAAGTCTAATATCTTGTTTGCAAAGAATATGTATGCATGCTTCTTTGTGTCAAAGTTAATTTTGTCGATTAGATGTAGCTAATCCCATTGAATTGTTTCCCTAAAATTATCCACCCCTGCCACAAACCTAAGTTAATATCCTCACTAGTGAATTAGAGCCCAGTGAATGATTTATGCTCTTTTATTGTCTTTACGATATGATGCTTAGCAATGCTTAGTTACCGGTAGAATTAGGCGGTTATCAACTTAGTCGATGACCTTGATCACATAAATCTTACAATTACATTATGTTCAGCACTTTGTGTCTTGTTTATTTGAGAAATCTAAAATCGAAAATAAAATATTTTAGACTTGGGCATATTGGTATGATGGTGTGATCTTATGGTGTGACTGGAATGGTGCCCGGGTCATCAAGGACCGAGTTACTTGCGCCATTGATCCAAGCAATTTTGCATGATAACCACACTAGAGGGATATGGGACCTCTCTTGACTTAGTACTTTGGGAGGTGTTAATTAATGAGTCGCTAGTGGTAGTAGTAGAGAAAAATGTTCGTTTTGGGATGAGAGGGATGGGTTCCTTTCTAGGTTCTCCATACCCAGGAGCGCCCGCGGTTGCTTCGGCTAGGCTGGTGTCTCCGACTCAACGTATGGGTCCTTGTGATCTTTGTCGCTGGTGGATCACTAAGGATTAACCCCCATACGTGCCACTCTTAATTAATGCAATCTATTGGAAATGTCTCATAGGACTTAGCCGTGCCGGCATACCAAAGGAAGTGTGCTTAATAGCTTGGCAAAAGGGTGGTCTGAAGTGTGTGTACATTGGTACACCCCTGCAGTGTTCAAACTATTCGAATAGCCTCGTCCTAGGTTATGGACACGCTTGGTTATTTCCCGCAAGAACTAGACTATAACTTTTCATTAAAACTTGATGTGGGTGGTACGAATGGGTAATTCGTGCTATTTGTTGTGATGGCTATTGGGTTAGTCATCTCCAGGATGTCTTATTATTATTATTACTTATTGTCTCGTTGTTATTTGAATAAATTAAAATCAGATTGTTAAAACTTCTTTCAATCTATTACTTATTGCAAATAAAATCTGCTTTATGCTGAAAATGAACCTTTAGCCTTCTCCTTTGATTAAAGCCTGCATGTAGTAATATCTAGGTTTGTTACTCGTAAGTCTTGCGAGTATATTTTTGTACTCATTTGCATTACTTCATTATTGTAGAGGAGGTTGATCCCCAAGGGATTGACTTTTGTGAGTTTTGTTGCGGTGTGGACGACTAGCTTGGCGGCCCGGTTGGATTGCCTTGTGGGTGTGTGGCAAACCGGTTGGTTCTTGTTCATAGCCACCTTATGGTATTTTTCTCTCACTGTTTATTCTAGCTCTTTAGCTTGTCTTGTAACCGATTGGTCCATTTTGTAATAACTATTATGTATGTCTTTTGCTTGTAAAGCTTTAGTTCGGTTGTATGCACTTGTATGGAAATGATGCATGTTTTGTAAAAGGGTGTGTATACTGCAGTTTTGGGAAGTATACATTTTCCCGAGACACGGGATATTTTGGTTGTGATGCTAGAGTCAATGGAAGACTAAGCATTACAAGCTAAATACCCCGGGGTCTCACAGCTACCCGTGCATCAATTCCTTTCGAAGGTCTTGGAGTACTACGGAGTCGGGTTGGTGAACCTCGCCCCTAATGCGATTACCAACCTCAGTATCTTTGTCTACCTTTGTGAAGCGTACCTAGGGATTCCGCCAAATCTAGAACTCTTTAGGTACTACTACAAGATGGCAAAGCTAGGGAAATCACTGGGGTAGCCTGGGGAATGCACTCTATGCCTCCACGATGGGAAGGCCGATGAGTACATTCGCATGTTCCCCAAATCCTCATGATCGTCATGGAAGAAGAGCTAGTTCTACACGACGGTCACCACTGATGACAGCCTCTGCTTCGCCAGAAAGATGGCGAACGAGACTCCAGAGTGGCACTCCTCCATGAAAAAAGGGGGGATAGTGGGAGATTGATAGAAGTTATCCAACTCCTTAGTATCAGAGGTCTAACTTCTTGGCACGTGGTGAGCGGTTTCTCCATGCGCCATATTAGTCGTCTGAAGTCCCGAGCACTTTCAATGCTCTGGTATATTGGTCGGGACTCTACAACCAAAGACTCTTCAGAAAGTAAATTCCAAAAAATCCCGACTAGTTTTGTTTACTTTTTGCTATTTATCTTGTAACCTTAAAGTCACCCATTTATTTTGTAGAGTACCTTTCCCTAAGAAACTCAGGGAGCGGATCAAAATGATCTACACCGGGGAGCCTAATGTCAAGGCAGATTTTTCCCGGATTTTAGCTATTGTCTCTAATGAAGAGAGAGAGAGGATTAAGGTAAAAAATAACAACCCCTTTTCATTGTTTATGTATTTTCCTACCAGTTTTACATAATACATGTTTGATGTGCAGTCAGTCGGATTGAAGATCAATGAACTTGCCGAGAGTTGTGAACCAATTGACCCTTCGACCACTTCTGCTTTCGCGACCACTCAATATGGTGGTCACTTGGAGGTAAGGAAAACGTTCATAAGAAAAAAATACATATTAAATCAAGTTTTTATCACCAAATTAATCTTGTGTTATTAATTAGGAGGGAGAGAAGGAGAACCCGTAGCACGAAGCTGCAGAGGTTGTAGACCCCAGAATGGTCGTTGACAACCTGACAGTTGCTCCAGAAGCAGCTGTCCCGGAGGTCAACGAGACCACACCCTCCGACCAGATGATCAGGGATCTTGTTCTCGACCGGCTGGTCGAAGACATTTCTTTTGACATCTGATCGATGGATGTGAGGCGTTTAACCAGCTCTACCGGTTCAGGACTGGTGAAATCGGTTGAGAAGAAAAGGAAGGCAAGCGTCCTGGATTATGCTCTAGGACGTTTCAAGATCAAGACCAAGAAGACCAAGTATATACACATGAAAAGAAACTTATGTAACTACTTACCTTCAATGTATCTGATATCATGAAACCTTGACTCTCCTTTCTTTTGTTTTGATAGATCTTCTGGTGTTTTGATCGTTTTCGATCAGGGCACTCCTCAGGAGAAAACTCCTAAGGTAATAGTGGTCGAGCCAGCCCCCGAGTGGGTGGTAGCGCCGGTGCATGCTCAGGAACCTACGGCAGCTCCAACCCCGCCTATTGAGGCGGAGGTTCCTAAGGAGTCCCAGTAGGTTCCGACAACTGCTAGGAAGTCTCCTCAACCCAGCAACTTCTCTCATTGCCCTCAGTTTATTAATGGCAAAGAACTCGATGAGGCTTGGGGGAGGATATCGGACCATCAAGTAGAGACGAGTCCTGATACTATTTTTGCCGAATATAATAACATGGCGACCCGGGTAAGAATCCACGACCACTTTCATAGCTTTTCCCTTAAAGTTTATCAAAAACATAAAGAAGTTTTCTATTTTGTAGCATATGGTAGAGAATTTCACTGTGGTCGGAGGACTAACCCAGCGAATAAAACTCTTGCAGAAGAAAAATTCTGAATTAGAAAGTAAGTACTTTCTTCTTGACTTCTCTCCTTTCTTGCTATTTTGTTCTTCTTTTGTTAATTAATTTCTCCCTTTATCATATTTGATAGATTTGGAAGAAATTAAAAAAGAGATCATGGCTAAGGAAGCCACAGTAACCAGACTTGAAGAAGAATGCCAAGCCAAGGACCGATCGATCGAATATTTGATGACCAGGTATAAGGAAGTCATTAAGACTTTTGAGAAGAAGAATCAAGGTAACTGGTCGTAAACTTGACCAGTGCATTATCTTTTCTAATTATATGTATTTATCCTTGGTATACTCGTGCAGAGCAAACGCAAAATTTAAAAAGTGCAGAGAAAGATCTTGAGTTCGAGCACGGCCAGGGAGTAAAACTTGAGCGGAGTCTTGAAGATAAAGTCAAGGAGGAGTCTTGAAGATAAAGTCAAGGCTCTCAACAAGATGCCCTTCGACGTGGGATCAGGAGCATGCTTGCCTTCTTTAGGAGATTTGGTCGAGAAGGTAAATTATCTCAGCCAACAACTCGAAGATCTCCAAGGCATGTTCAAGACTACTCGAGAAAACCATACGTAGACCATGAAAGAAGCCGTCGCGAATAGAGTTAGCTTTGCTTTGGCAAAGCTCAAAGCTTCCGACCCCTCCATTCATCTCCAAGCCGTTGAAGAAGACTTCAACTGTTCGGGTGAAGAAGCGACCAAGTTATTCGAGGAAACACAGCCTTTCAAAAACAAGGTCGCAGAGGAAATGGAGGTCGGGTCTCCGTCCCGCAGCAACCAGTCTTGTGGCCCCGAGAAGTAGAAGATTGTAAAATAAGAATTATGAATGTAAAAACTTACCTGTTTATCATCAATAAAGTCTTTGTTTATCTTTTCACTTTGCTAAATACTCATATATTTCTTAGCCCCTCACTACTTGTATTAGTAGAAGAACTTACTAAAGAAGTAGTAGACCAAGAAAAAGAGCAAAAGCTACGACTATGGTAGAAAGTATGTGCTAATTATGTTATGAAAATGATCTAACTAGCACTAGGAAATCAATTTGGTCGGAACCAATGTGTGACTTTGACTAGTTTTAGATCCTTTCCATAATCAAAATATTGTACAGTACACTAAGTGGTCGAAAGATGCTATTAGACTTAGCTTGATGATAAGAAATCATGCAAAAAATGTATGCAAAAACAATAAGTGGTTTTATTTATATTCATTATCCAAACCGGCTGTGATGGTTGCTAAGAACCAAAGACATGAGAAAAACCTCACGAAATGTATTCATGCTCAAGTTTCGACTAGCAGCGAAGATCGTAAGAAAAGGACCGTCGCTAGGAAACTCCTTCCAGTGGGCAGGACCACATGCAGAGAGGAGAGATTTTGACTAAGAGACTTTCTGTGTCCCGACCAATAGCCAAAACAAGAGTAGAATAGAATATTGAAATGAAGAAGGTTAGTCTTTGAATTCTAAGTATGTAAATAACTATATCAAGTTGTTTGTGTAATGCTCCTTTACTTGTTTACTTCTTTGAGAAAAGAGTGACTGGTCAGTCGTGAGAGCCATCACTATGACAGTCATGATTTGGTCCCTTATGGCTTGTGACAGCTAAGTCAAGGCCAAAAGAAGTAAAAGAGATCCCTTTTGAAAGGATAAAAGAGAGAATGTGTTCTTCTCCAACCAGTTAAACAACAATAGTATGTGACCAGATGATAGATAACAGACATATAAACAATAGCACTCATCAGAAAGTAAAGGAATGATGTATCTTTATTAAAATTGAAAAGAACAACTATATATAAAACTTACGCGGTTGATCAATGTTCCAAGAATTAGACAAAACACACCCATTTGACATGGCTAGTCATACCGAACCTAGTCGGGTGACATAGATCACAGTGTATGGACCTTCCTATTTGGGAGAAAGTTTGTTTTGATTTGTCTGGTTCTGAATTTTTCTGAGAACCAGATCACCTACAAATAGGCTACGAGGTTGCACCTTATGACTGTGGTACCTTCTCATGGCTTGTTGGTAGACTACCGATCGTATCAGGGCTTGGTTTCGTTGTTCTTCAAGGAAATTGATGTCGTCGAGTCGTCGTTCTCCTTGATCACTTTTGTTAAAATGATCAGTTCGAGTGGAACCAATCTTTAGTTCTAGAGGAAGCATGGCTTCAGCACCATAAACAATAAAAGTGGTGTTTAACCGGTCGCACGACTGGTCGTGGTTCGAACAGCCCATAACACAGAAGGAAATTCTTGAACCCAAGCTCTTGATCGTTTTGTTAACTGGTCGAACACTCGGCGTTTCACTCCTTGTATTATAATACCATTAGCTCGCACAACTACTCCGTTACTCTGTGGATGAGTAACAGAAGCGAAATGTATCTTGATACCTAGATCTTTGTAGAATTCCTAAAAATTACCGCTCGAAAATTGAGTACCATTATCTGTGATTATACGATTGGGTATACCGAATCATGTGATCACGTTTTTTGTGAGAAACCTCTTGGCAGTCACAGTTGTTGTTTTAACAACTGGCTTAGCTTCTATCTACTTTGTGAACGTATCAATCATGATGAAAAGAAATTCGAAGCCCCCAGGTGCTCTTAGGAAAGGTCCTAGAATGTCTAGTCCACAGGTTGCAAAAGGCTAAAAAAGAGGTATTATTTGCAAAGCTTGTGCCGGCTGATGTACTTGTCGACTATGAAATTGACATTGTACGCACTTCGTCACGAGCTCTTTTGCATCATAAAGGGTAGTTAGCTAGTAGTATCCTTGCATGAAGGCTTTACTGACCAGTGTTATGTAGGAATGATGCGCTCCACAAACTCTTCCATGAATGTTGGATAGCAACTTAATGTCATCCGTTTGAGATATGCATCTCATCAACACTGTGTGAGATCCCCATTTATAAAGGGTACTTTCAATCAGAGTGTATGATTTGGCTTTTCGAGCTATACGATCAGCCTCTACATCATCTTCAGGAATAGTGCCATGCCAAAAATAATTTATAGATCGACATCATCCAATTGCTACTAGGGTCAATTTGCATGACCTCCAGTGGAGCATCTAAGTCCTCAGAAGGCTCGACCACCGAGGGTGAATCGAGTTGCTCGAGGAAAACTCCGAGCGGGATGGGTGACCTTGTGGAGGCCATCTGCGCCAACTAGTCTGCCAAAAATTTTCCTTTCTAGGAATATGTTAGATCTGGAAACCAAAGAAGTGTTTTTCGAGTTTCTGCACTTCTACCAAATAAGATGACATCTTGGTACTTGAGCATTGATACTCTTTCCTGACTTGATTTGCTACAAGTTGAGAATATGCGAATCTCGAGCGCTCTGGATGCTCGAGTCCTGCCAATAAACCTGTGTACTCTGCCACATTGTTTGTAGTATGAAAGTTTAACTGAATGGCGTATTTAATGCGTTCTCTAGTACGGGATATATCAAGACAACTCCAGCCCCTAAGCCTTTGAGCATCAAGGAGCCGTCAAAGTACATTGTCCACTCGTCGTGGTGTTCGTACTCGGGCCCTTGGGTGGGTTCAGGGTTTGTCCATTCGACAATGAATTCTGCTAAAGCCTGGGACTTGATTGCTATTCGTGAGATGAAATGGAGGTTGAATGCCCCAAGCTCGACCGTCTATTTTGCTATTCGTCCTGATGATTCCCTATTTCCAAGAACTTGACCAAGAGGATATCCGGTTGGTACGACCACTCTGTGGCCCTAAAAGTAACGTCTTAGTTTCCTTGAAGCCATAAGAAGACCATAGAGCAACTTTTGTACCTGTGAATATCGTTATTTTGGTCCATGCAAGACTTAGCTTACATAATATACTGGTCTTTGGATGTTGTTATGCTCAACGACCAGTACAACACTGGCAGCTTGTGGTGTTGCAACCACGTATATCAGCAATGTTTCTCCTAATCTTGGAGATACTAATATTGGGGCACTCATAATGTACTTCTTGAGCTCCTCAAAGGCATCGTTTGTCTCTTTAATCCATTCGAAACTTCCATATTTCTGGAGAAGCTTCAAGAAAGATAATCTTTTTTCTCCTAACTATGCTATGAAACGACTAAGCACTGCCATATAGCTAGTTAGTTTTTGGGCCTCTTTCTTTGTGGTTGGAGGGCGCATCTAGTCGATGGCCAATATCTTTATTGGGTTTGCTTCAATTCCTCTAGCCGAAACTAGGAACCCAATAAACTTTCCAGAGTAAACTCCGAACACACACTTTTCCAGATTTAACTTAAGGTTATGTCTTCTTAAGTTATTGAAAGTCTCATGTAGGTCGGAAATATGATCACCAGCATTGATGCTCTTTACGACCAAGTCATCAACGTAGGCTTCCAAATTTTGACCTATCTGATGATTAAAGGTTTTTGCATTAGCCTCTGAAAACTTGCGCCAGCATTTTTTAGACCAAAGGGCATTTTAATATAGCAGTAAGTGCCGCAGGGCGTGATGAAGGATGTTTTCTCTTCATCATCTTTACTCATATTGATCTGGTGGTACCGTGAATATGCATCCAAAAACTTAACAACTCACACCCGGAAGTGGAGTCTACAAGTTGATCAATGAGTGGAAGGGGAAAGTCATCCTTCGGACAAGCTTTATTAAGATCTATGAAGTCAGTACATATTCGTCATTTCCCATTGCGATTTCTAACCATTACAGGATTTGTGAGCCACTTTGGGTGGTCGACTTCATGAATAAATCCAGCCTCTAGAAGCTTGTCAATCTTCGACTGGATTGTCTCTTTCCGATCAGGTGCAAAGCACCTTAGCTTCTGCTTGACCGGTTTCTTATCAGGCAGGAGAGCTAGCCTGTGCTCGATCACCACCCTAGGGACTCCGGGCATGTTAGATGCCTGCCAGACGAATACATCCATGTTTGCTTGGAGGAAGGAGACGAGTGACTCTTTCTATTTAGGATCGAGTCCTACCCTGACCAGTACCTTTTGGGTAGATGCATTAGAATTTCCTAACCCAGACGGTGCTTTGACGTTTTCTGGAGAAGCTCTTTTGTCGAGCAGAACATATCTTTGGTCTGGTCGGATGGTTTTGGGGCCATCTTCGGTCTTGAGTGCTTGACCTGCGTTGAAGGTGGATTAGTTTCCCTGGTCGAAAGCTCATCGACTAGTTATAAGGATTTTTTATCGCATGCATATGCCATCTTTCTATCCCCTCGAACCGTAATAACCCCTTTTGGTCCTAGCATTTTTATACTTTGATAGTCGTAATGCGTAGCTATCAGAAATTTTGCCAATGCTGGACGACCAAGGATTCCATTGTAAGTAGTTTCAAAATCCATTACATCAAATGGAATCTTTTTTGTTCGAAAGTTATCAGGTCTTCCGAACGTGACCGGTAGGGAGAGGTGCCCTATTGGTTTTGTAGTAGAACCAGGAACTATGCCATGAAAGGCGTATTTCACAGGTTTTACTTTTGATATGGTAATTTGCATTTCTTCCAATGCTCCTGTAAATAAAATATTTAAAGAACTACCTCCATCAATCAAAACTCGATTAACTTTATAATTATTAATAGTAGGTTCAACAATAATAGGAAACTTACCAGGTCGAGTTGACGGGATGGGGCAGTCTTCTTTGCTAAGGAGATCACGGTCTCCGACCACCTGGATGGCTTGATAGTGATCGGAGCTTCGGCGAGGTTGACTTTCCACTCCACGACCTTTAGATAACATCTTGATTCGTACGAGGAAGATCCACCGAAGATCATATCGATGGTGTGCTATGGCTCTTGGTACTCCATTTCTTCATTATCATCTTTGTCATTCTTGGAGCTTGGCTCTCCATGTTCTGTTATGGAGGGGAAGGGACCTTTACCTGAGTAGTAATCCTCATGTTTCTTTTGCCAGGCTCAGCAGGTATGCAGATCATGCCCTACCGCCTAGTGTAGTGGACACCACTTATTATTCTTCTTGTAGTCATCGGTTGGAGCCTTTGCCTTGTTTTGACTGGAATAGTCTCTTTTACCCTTGGTAACCTTATCGGGAACCACAAGGACTTCCTTGTTGTTGGGTTTATGATTCTTCTTATTTTTTAGAGCTTTCTTATGCTTCTTTTCTGGCTTATCCAAGCTAGGTTGAGGGATTTTGTTTTTTCGATCAATAGCTTCGCACCATTCAACCGCTTTGCTAGCGGCTACATATTTGTCAGCCATGTCGAAAAGCTCGACGGTCGTTCATGGAGGGTTTATTGCAATATCCTCTGTAAACCGCCGATATCATCCCTGCTTTAAAAGCTTGAATGACAGAAAACTCTGCAACCTCTGGTATATGATTATAAACCTGACTAAATTTTTTGATATACTGCCGAAGAGTTTCATTGGACTTTCACCGAATTCGGTGAAGGTCGTTCTCCTTCCAAGACGTCCATCAGCTCTGATACCTCTAACATTTGGTGCTTGATTGCCTGTACCATTTCCATCAGTACGTGGTGGTGAGTTAAGCAGTGGAGGATCGTGCATGGCATCTTGATCAATATCTCTGATTGCATTGACCTCATACCTCCAACAGCGATCTTCTAACGAGCTTCCATCGTAGCTGAGGGAATGTAACACCCCAGCTCTCGAAGGACCTGGAATGCTACTGGAAGTAAACTAATCTACTGTAACACCCCAGCTCTCGAAGGACACGGAGATACTCTGGAAGTAAACTAATCTAGTACAAACTACAAATTTTTAAATGAGTCGTTTGTTTAATCAGCTATCTTGAGAGTTCAAAGATAAAACATAGCATTTAACCAAAATCTCATGATCAATCATAATAATCCATTGAACATACCAAGACACAGCAATCTCATTATCACAATTAAATAGTTACTCAAACCAAACGATCTATGAGTGATAATCATCGTTCATTTTATTTCTAAAATTGAAGCTAAGTGGTGAACGCCTTAAGAGTGTGAGGTAGTGAGTGCATCCATCATCTATTCCCTCCCATGCATGTCATTCCTGCCATTGGTACCTAAAACATATTAAAGCAAGAGTGAGCCCAAAGACTCGGCAAGTATCAACAAGGCTATAAGCAGAACACAAACATAGCATCTGAAACCACAATCTCATTACACTAATCATAGCCAAATATCTCATGATATGCAAACTATGCAATGCTCTTTTGAACTTTATCCTTTCGCATTTCTGTGTGCGGGGTATACAACCAGTCATTGTATGCCTTGCACGTGCCCTCTGCACGGGGACCAAGACCTATACACCACGTATAGGGACCTTTGCCCATCACTTAATGATGGGGACCTCTTTATTTCATAGCCCACATTCCACGAATGTAGGGACCTCAAGCCCGTCATCTTCATGGCGGGACCTCAGATATGTGCTTGGTCACTCGTGACCAAGGCACTGATCTCTCAACATGCATATGCACCATGATAACATTCTTCATATGCGGGAATTCAACATATTCTCATTAACATGTAAGCAACAACAACAACATCATACATGAATAAACTTATTCATACTTCTAGCATTCCACAACATTGATATTCATAGCATTCTAGCACCCATGAATAGCACATTTAATCATAATACTAGCAAACTTGAACAATCACTCATGAATATCAATTAATCATTTCTCTAGTATTCACCATCTTTAATCATACTTATCACACTATTAATCGCATGGTTATCACGCATCAAAGTATTAGCATCCTCTATCAACGATCATAAATATTCACTCAAACAGTACTCAATCATGACATGCAACCAATACTACCCATAAACCGAATACTTGCCTCAACAGCGCGAGAGCGGCGGACCTTGAAGTGGGTGCTTCCCTTGGGATCTCGCTGCCACTGGACCAGAAGATAACCCCAAACTAAGAATAGCATACTGGACCAAAATCATACATCACATTACAATCGAAATCGCTAAACTTCTTATCACGTCTAGCTTTTCTAATTTCTAGCGATCGGTCACTGCGGACAGCAGACTTCAAAAATTCATAACTTTCTGCTCAGGAGTCCAAATAGGATGATCTTGGACAATCTGAAAAGGTAATTAAAATGTCTAAATAAACTTAGTTGGGAAGACCCTCTGATTCGGCCATCTACCAGACCTACCAATCTATTTAATCAGAGCAAACATTTCACGTCGGGTTTCTGGACAGCGACAAAGAAACTATCATAACTTTCTCTACGTTCATCCGAATTCAGTGATCTTTAGCTTTCCTGAAAGCTAAGAGGATTAGCCTCATTTTTCGTTATGGTGAGACCCTCTGTAAACCCCTCTAAATATGCGCTTCTATCAGGTTAACCAACACTAGCAATTCTGCTTCTCTCCAGAAACACAGAAATACTAATAAATTCATAACTTTGGCTACCGAAGTCCGAATGACTTGATTCTTGTCGGCAATGAAAGGTAACTACGATAGCTACAACTTTATAGGAGACACCCAGACCCAAATCTGCCTCTAACCTAATCAAAACCGACAAACTTCACTGCTGTAGAATATCGACGAACTGACATCCGAAAATTAGACAACTAGAAATTGACCTAAAGCAAAGAACCACGGGTTACCCTTGCCAAAACGAAGAGAGCACACAGCGATGAAGACCACCACGCTTCCGCTGCGGATCCCTTCTTCTCCTTCTTCTTCCCTTCCCTTCTCCCTCTCCTTCTTCCTCCTTCTCTTCTTTTCTCCTTCTTCTTCCTCCTTGGCAGTGCAATGGAGCTCCTTCTCCTCCTTGGCCAGCAGCAATGGAGGTGGTGGGAGATGGAGAGGCGCAAGGGAGGGTGGAGGAGGTGGAGAGGTGGAGAGGGGTGGCGGCCGGTTGGAAGTGGGGAGGAAAGGGGAGGAGGGGAGTCGGCTAGGGTTTGGGGAGGAAGCCCCTTGGCCGGCCACCCTCATGGGCCATGGCCAGGCCCAAGTTGCCGCAAAAATTGCTCTTTCCCCTCTAAAAATGCAGCGACATCCTTCCAATTAGTCCCTCCCGGCGTTCCGTTTGATCCTTCCCCGAATAATCGATCTCTCCCGAAATAAAATTAATCTTCCTCGATTCAAATCTTAACTCACTTTCGGGATATTACAGGGAAAGCCTTCCAGTGCTTCGGCAAAAGCCTCCATGATGGTGAGTGGTCGAAAATTATCATCTTTGGTAGGTTTTGTGGTGGACTTAGCCTAATTCGGCGGATTGTCGACTGTATACTGAGTTTTATCATTCCCACTTGGCCTACGACCGGTGGCAGCTTCATTGACACTGTTACCAGATGTCGGTTGGCCCCCGGAATAGCTAGGAGCCGTTGGAGAATACTAGTCGCCCATGACCATATTGATAGTACATTGACCCTTGGATTGAAGTTTAGAGCTTTTATCGCCCTTTTCGCTGGTCGGAGGGACCGGGCTTGTAGAGGCGTTCGGACGTTCCAAACCAGTTAGAAGAACCGATTCCTCTAGTTGCGCTATTGATGGTGTATCTTCCTCCATCCGGTCGATCTCGCTAGTTTCAGCAAGCGGAGAGCCGGTGGCGGAAGAAGATGATGACGACATTGCATCATGTTCCATGGCGCGAATGCATGCGTCCATGTCCATGTCAGAGTAGTCCGCCAAGTCGAACCAGTTCTCCTCATCTCAAGTTCCCGCCATAGTCGTATGAGCGGTTATGGAGCAAAGGGAAAATGAATAAGGATTGCTGAGCAAAGGATCTTCAAGAAATCAAATACCTATCTTCCCTATGGACGGTGCTAGCTTTCGACGATCGAGTCGTCGATCTTACGAAATAAATAGAGGAAAGCTCCAAAGAGTTCTTGGGAGAGAATGACACCGCACTTTATTGCTATGAACTAGCTATTACAGAGGACGCCCTCAACAAGGAAGTGGACTAGCCCTAGTTACACTTGGTGTTCTTATTGCTATGCTAATGATGCAGATGAAATCCAATCGTCTGTTGATCTTTTGAATTGGATTGCCTTCTACCGTTTGTGTTCTCCTTTAAGTAATTGACGAAGTGGTGACAGTTACTCCTTGAAGAGGCGTCCTCTGGAAGCGTTGCGTCTGGTCGTTGGATCGGTGGCAATTGGTGAAATACCAATTGTCGAGCAGTTGTTGTCGGCGAAAGACATAACGATATGGTGGCTGTTGTCAGTGACTTAGAACTATGAAACGTCATGTGGTTTGGAATAATTAAGGCACATGTTCCATTCGTTACACGGTAGGGATGTACTTGAAATTAAGTCCAAGTGCTAGTTCATTGACTTCACGAGTAGTTACCTAGTCGGGTAGCAAGTACATGGCCTCTCCAACTAGAGTACCCGCGATGTAATCTCTGGAATCCTTACGACCACGGAGGTCGTTAGCCTTAGGGGTTACGACCATGAATACATACGTTCTTTTATCTATGTATTAAAATAATACATATATTTTTTAATCCTCGTCAAGCTCCATCTTGTATTGTAACTTCTGCCTAGCTGTGAGTTATAGGGGCGTAGCTGGCCATGGGCTGAGCCTCGGGCCGGCCCAGGTACTTTTGGTCCAAATACAAAATTTTATGTTTTTTTCAGAGATTTCACATGATATTTTGATGGCATTTTAAGCATAGGAGACCCGAGGCCCAACTTCGCCTCTAGTGAGTTACACGTTGAACCTAAGGTTGTGCAGACTTACAATTACGAGACTATTTTATAGGATTTTCCACAATGAGGTTTGTGTAGTTACATTTTCAAATCTCCCTAAAATCTAAAGTAGTAGGATGCAAGAATTCCCCCGAAAACAAGATGCAACATGAGTTCATGACATAGGACCAAATAAATCCCAAGAGGCAGCAACGGTACCAGGTGGAAATGGATCCTCGCCGTATTGAAGGGTTCAATACAGATGATCTACAGTACCACATTAGAAGCCGATCGATAAAAAAACAAAGGTTAAATCAATCACTACAGTGTTTTTGCTCTACAGTAGATATTTATTATTTCTACAGTATTTGCTGGAGTATTAATGCCAAATACTAAACACTCACTCATAGATTATTATTCACACAGTGATCCTCTACAGTAATACAGAATATCCAGATCCGTACCACCTAGAGTGATAAGGGAAGACACAAAGGAAATAATATACGGACCAAGATGGCGTGAACAAATTTCTTCTAAAGGAGACTACGATGACCAGTATCCATATCTCAAGGAACAGGTGCAACAGTGATTGACCGACCAGTTTATGAAACCAACTATCCTGTATAAGTCTTTCCCAACATGTACCACAACAGTGCGCAATGTCTAGAGCAATTCACATCTGCTGCCAAGTTTGATAGATCAGCTGAGTCAGCAATAGGGGGGGCCGGCAGCCCCATGGTTTTTATTGCCTGCCTTTCTTGGAGCTGCAATCGGGGCACTTGTAGTGCTTTATGTGCTCCGCCTTCGCAGGAGTTATCCTCACGCATTTGCCGTGGAACCACCGCTCGCAAAGGTCGCACCCGATCCAGAACTCGTTCGAGCTGTAGCGGCCACCGCACGTTCCACAGAGGGTTTCACTGTGCTCTTCGTCGTCCACATACCTGTCATCAACAAGTGCAGGCCTCGAGTTCTTTGTCTGCCCATCATTTGTTCGCTGCATAACAAAGTCAGATATCAGTTTGTGGAACCTCAAAAGGCAAACAGTTGGATAATGTTTTGAGATATGCAAAATAATTAATAAAGCATTTACATGGCACCTTTGTGGAGTGTCTGGATTTCCCACTGTTATCAACCCCAGACTTATTATCCCGTCCATGCTTCCGGTCAGACAATGCTTCAAGCACAGTTGGATGGTCATTGATCAAACTGAATAAACGCTTCCTGACAAACAAGGGAGCAAAATATTGAACCCAAGAAGAGAATAAAGTTAAAGCTTCCAAAAAAACTTTCCATTGACCTCATATGAAACTTTGCATTCTTAAAAGATGATGATGAGTGTCATCATAGCAGGAAATTTAAATCAGAATGAGAATCCAGGATACCAGGTACTCCACATATGGTGGAAATATTTATTTCTATATGTTAGCCCAACTAGGATTGGTAATGAATATCAAAACAGCGTATTAGCTGAAAAATGCAAAACCCTATAGGCAACCATAGCACAATTTCAGCAATATGATAAAGAACCCTAAACATACTATTTTTAAAAAGGTGTAAATTTAGATGTACAAAAGCGAAGAGGCAAACAGCCTTCCTGAAGCAACAACACTTTGGAAGATTCCCTTCAGGTAGTTCAAGAATCGTATCAACATGCAACTAAGAACAAACATGGAAATTAATCGATGAGATAGATGCTAATTATATGCCTACTGTTAATGAAAAACAGCTCTGGAACCAGTTTAGGAAAGGACCCCCAGATAAACACTCCAAAGTGCCTAAAAATGTTGTCTGTTTTCTTTTTTTGATGGGAGAACTGTACTTAGAGAATTAATTAACCAACAAATTCTTGCTTTGGATCTAGGTAAGACAAAAAAACCTACAAATAGAAAAAAGATGCCACGGCTGCACAGTTTAGCAGTCTATTGTCCCGAATACAGTAACAGAAAGTAGAATGAAAAAGAAGAAAGATATCCGATTCGACAATAGAGAACAGTGTTGAGTTAAAACAACATGGAAGTGGAGAGTACAGATGCTGGAAAAATAGAAGGGGAAGCGTGCATACACCTAATTGACAGAAATGATTTAACAGTTTATTAACAAAGCATCTCAAGAAAAATAAGACAATGATTGACGATAGAAATATGAAGAAATCGACAGGAGCCTAACAAGAGTAAATGAACAAAGAAATTTTCCAAGAGGAAAAGGAGAATAAACAAACAAGAAATGATTTTATTCAAAGAAAGAAATTCAACATCGCAGAATAATGACTCTGCCAGAGCTATTTGAACATTCACTATTCAAGTAGACCAAAGGCCCAAAAAGGTTAATTATTACTGAGCTTGACTGCACGGTTTTAAAGCAGGGCGATCAAACACACAAACAACCTGTAGCCACAAGAACTTCCTCTATTCCTGGTTATGCATTAAAAACACTCCCTCTGATCACTACATCAGAATTGAGAATGTCGTACCAAACATAAAATAAAATTTCGATTAGTGCTAGTCCCTGAATCAGTAGTTAATGCACACAGATTGAATATCAAACACATATTTCGCAAAGATAAATCTATTACATAGTATTAAACAGTACGTAGATAGATCTTACGGCTTTTGACTTACGGAAGGGCTGACTAGGCAATTACTTTTAAAGAACAGCAGCAGAAGAGGAAACAGGAACACCACTCAAGTAGGACTCTCAGGATATGCCTATAGGCAATCGACTGGGGCTTGTTGCCTAGTCATTTGCCTCTCCTTCCAAATCGTACTGACACATTTGAGCACATCAACAATTTCTAGTTAAACTTCCACTAAATTAATTATCTTTGGGGCTCATTTGCCATGGGGACAACTACATTAAAATAATTTAAATACATTCCAAAATTCAGATTTTTGGTACGGTTAGGTAGGGTTTAAATTTAGATGAATTTAGAAATAAAAATCATCGAATTTGGAGTTAAAACGAGAGAGAACGAGCTCTCTAAAGTATAAATTCAGGAAAATCCCCAAAATAAATAGAGGGGAGAGGGTGTCTTTCACTGACAGCTGGGCCCACTGATTTTTATTTTCTTTCTGATTTATTTTTCAATTAGAAATTCTTACTGTGACTGAGAGGTGGGCATGACCAGAAGTGGGCCCAGGGTATTTTGATTTCTTTTCTAATTGAAAATGGTTGCAATCAATGACAGGTGGGGCAACTAGGGTTTATATTTTCTATTTTAATTATTCCCTAAAGAAAATTCATGAGTCACTAACAAGTAGGGCCACAGTCCATGGGAATAGTACCTGGTCCGTGGACCCACAGGTCAGCAACACGGGTCTACGGACCAAATATAAACAGTGTGTTCTAACGGGTGGGGCTCGTATGTCATAGACACAGAGCTTAAACCAGGCTATAATTAAATTTTCTAATCACCTTAGGCCCACATGTCATACTAATATTAACCAGTAATTAACTATTTACTAATTATGTCATTAACTCTTAATGATGTTGCTACAGTGATTCTCCTCCCATTCCCACCAAAATTGGGGAGACACCATGGGTGCACTCAATCGAGCTCGACACCGGCGAGCGGGACCTCGGGGACGACCCGGGAGCCCCAAAAGGGTTCCCGCGTCATCGACGACCCCAAGGATGGCGGTGGCAAGGGCAACAACGACCACAACTGGCGGCGGCGGCACGGCGCGCGGCGATGATCGATCTGATAACGAATGCGAGTGGCGATTAGTCCAGCAAGGCAACGCGCGCACAAGCTTCTACACCCTGAGGAGGTTTCGTTAGTGCGGACAGTGTGGATGGAAGCGAGCCGAGGCGGGCTGGCGGTGTACAAGGACCGGAGATGGGGAAGAAAGCAACGGCAACACAAAGGACGGAGAGGGCAAAAGGTAGGTGAGCATGGACAATAGGAGGTTGAGGGGAACTCTGGAGCGGGGCGGGGAGGAGCTGAGGCGGTCCTACGACGTGAGCCCACAGCGGCGTGGTGAGGTCCTCACAGCAGCGGCGTTGCGAAGGAGAGCTCAAGTGAGTGATGGGGGAGGATTGAGGAGGGTGCGAGCATGCTCTGGTAGGGAGGAAGTGGAGGGACACTCACAAGGTTGAGGAGTGGCGGCGGTTTTGGTCGGAAGCGGGGAAGATGAAATTGTCGACGACTTCCTATGAGTGAGATGGCATTGAGTGGGGGGAGGGGGATGAAGTGGAGGCCACGGAACATGTTTTGACGCAAGCCAGAGGTGAAGTAGCTCACTTGGTTGACGAGGACGGTGAGGCGGAGACGACGGCGTCGGACGGTTGGGCACTGGTGAGAACGAAGGGGGAGAGGGCGTCCCAGTGCTCTGGCTGCATATAAAGGAACGGGGGTGAGCATGGGAAAGAGGATGCCCAAGCGATGCCAAAGGGTATGATGATGTTGGTCGAGGCTCACCGGAGCGGCGACGCAAGCTGGGCGGAATGCGGCAACTGGAACAGAGGGGGAAGGGGGAAATGCAGCGGGCAAGAAGGGAAACACGAGGCACAGCTCGTGGCGGCTTAAGTAGTATGGGACGGGGCGCGAGATGGCGGCTTGTTCTCGGCGAGACGGACGAGCAGGCGGCGCAGGAGTTGTTGTGCGTGGCGACGCAGTAGTGAAGGGCGTGGGCGAGGTGTGGATGCGATGCGGCGTGAGAGCAGAAGCGTCACGTGCGGTGTCGAGGAGAGGATAGCATTGATGTAAGCGGCGGCATGGCCACAGTGTCGGCGTAGTGCGATGCATGATGGTGGCGACGCATGCAAGCAGCAAGTGTATGGGTCGACCGACGCAAGAGGAAGAAGGAGGGGCGCTAGGCGCTGGGCCGCATGGGATGAGGTAGGCTAGGTGGGCTGAACGGCGCTGGCCAAGGAGGATAGGAGAAGTGGGCCGCAATGCTGGGCCAAGGGGAAGGGAAGGAAGTATGGGCCGCAGTTGGAAAGAAGAGGCCAGGTGGTTTTGGCCCAAACCGATGTTTGGGGGGTTTATTTTCTTTCCTATGTCCTTTTCATTTTAAATTCAGTTTTCGATTCAAATTTGTTTTCAAATTTAAAATTAGGTTTTTATTTTGTTAATTGTTTTCCTAAAATTCAACTTGACGAGATTTCAAATAAAATCCAGGAAATTCGAAAATCAACATAATGCTTTAAAAGGTTTTAAAATTTTCATATTCTCAAACATTTGAAACACACTCAATTTTGGGATGTTATACTCAACTAGCAAAATTAAATAAAGGAGACTATGCAACCAAATTGTATGCCTCAACACAACAACAGGATGAAGAGAAATGGAAACAGGGCATTTCAAATACCTTTGAAGCCCTCCATAATACCCTTAGGTGAAACTTAAATTCATTGTATGAATATTAGAAGAAAAAACAGAAGGATTCTACTTGCATATCACACTGTGTCCCAAAATTCGTCAAGTTCCCGAAAATATGTACACTCATGAAACATCAACTAAGGCATCCATACTGCTGAAAAGCAAACAGCATTGAAACTTAGGAATTTTACAACATCCAACAGTAGCATTTTTTGATGTATCAGAAAATATACAAATCCCAAAATGGAGAGTAGCAGATACCACCAATCTATGGCTACAAACCGACATAAATGTGAAAAGAAGAAAAATTCTGCCAACCAGAAATTGACAAAGTACTAAAACACCTAAATTTCTTTGTAATCCGAACAGTTTTTGAAAGGTGATAATCATCAAAGATAACAGTCACAGTGTCGAGCTACTGTTTGAACCTTCTCGCCAGAAAAACGACAAATAGAATAAAGTTAACACGGCTATAAAACACGGCCCCATTGACAGCAAAATGAAAAAGAAAAGGGGACGGGGAATGTAAACAGAAGGAAGGAAGCACAAGAAACATGTGCAGCAGCACAAGCACATACATGCACCAGGTGAGGTGAAATAAAATAAGCAATCCATAAACCCCACGCGCAAGCACAAGAACAGCATGCCGCAGGCAAGACAAGAATTCGATTCGATTCGACAGTGCACATCGAATTCCATTTCAGCATGGATGGTCGGGTTCATGGGATCTGGTGGGGCGGCCGTACCTCTCGTTGCCGTTGAGGCGCGCTCCGAAGAAGAAGGCAACGGAGAGCAGCCACGAGTCGGCGTGGACGGCGACGAGCGAGAGCCAGTCGCGGCGGAGCATCCCGTCCCTGGCGAAGTTGATACCGAGCGCCGGCTCCGGCATCTCCGGCGGCACCTCCTCCGCCGGCAGCGCCACCTCCCAGCTCCCATTCGGGTGCCCGTACAGGCACAGATTCTCCTTCTCTGCGCACCAACCAAGAAACCACCACCACCAAGAACCCAATCAAACCCCCACCCACGCTACCAAAGAAGAAACACCACCAAGAAACCAATCTCAGTTCCCTCGTCAGATCCGATCCGATCTTACCTGGGTCGCAGAACCCGAAGAACTCGTCCACATCTGCGAGGAGCCAGAGAAACCACGCGGGGTGAGACGCCGTCGCGTTAGATCCAGAGGAGAGGTAAGCGCGAGCAAGAGGGAGAGAGAGAGAGAGAGGGATCTGCGCTTACCGACGGTGAGGGCGCGAACGAGGGCGGCGCGGCGGGCTGAGAAGTCCTTGAAGATGTCCTCGACGGTGCGGGGCGCGGGGGAGACGGGGGCGGCGGCCATCTCCGTCGGCGTCGGGGCGGTGGGCGGCGCAGTCAGCGGTGTCGGCGCCTCCGATGGGAAAGGAGTTCAGGTCGGGGCTCTGACACAGGCCGGGATTTAAGGTAGGGAACTAGGGATACGGTCCACGGGGGCGTGACACGGTGGACCGGCGGTGGGGCAGCTGTAGTGGGGCCCCCAGGTCGGTCACTCGGTGATTAAGGGTTCGTGGAGGGGAGGGTCTAGGCAAAGATCTGTACGGATAGCATAGTGGAGCCAGGGTAGGCTGACCTGGCGGATGGTATGGATGGGCGTGGAGGGCAAGATCTTCTGCGCCGGTTGATCCTTTCTCTCTTTTGGCAGACCGTGAGTCCGTGATGGTGATTTTGACATGGGGAAAGAGAGTGGCTAAAAAAATCTGGTAGTTGTTTTTCGTCTAAAAACAAAGTGTTTTACAGCATTAGTCCGATACGTGGACTTTAGAACTTTGGCTAACAATAACTTAACGCGAGTAGTGGGCAATGTCCACCGGGAAGGACGGTCGACCGTCTAAGATGTTACACGGAGCTTTTGGTTTGTTTGGTCTTTTTTTTTTTTTTTGACTGTCGGATGCACCTACGCGGTTCGAAACCACAACACATGCACTATCGTGTACCCTAACAGCTGCAGGAACCTATAGCTCTTCTAGTGCGCGGCAGGCTTAGTTTGGAACACCACTCGCGAGAGGAAACATTAGCCTATGGTAGTGAATAGTGCGCACACCGTGAGAGTGAACAGTAGCACCCTGAAATGAATAGTCACACAGTGGGAGAGCTAATGCTCCATGTCGCAGTCTCAAAGGCCGATAGATACCGAGCGGTGTAAGGTAAGCATGCTCCTACGGACCCAGTGCGTGGCAGGGCAGCTCCAGTGCTCCCCGTATGCGGCAGCTAGCTTCCAGCGCTTCCGTGGTAGCCTCGCATGCAGCGCTCCAAAAGTGTGGTACGCTATAGCCTACAAGAGACGTGTGTTGTCTGTCTAATCTACCGCGATGCTATTTTTGTATTTATTTATCGACGGTGAAAGGCTAGACGTGCAAAACCGGATAAAAAGATGTCAAATGAGCCAAAAACTCTTTGGTAGATTATGAGGACTTTGCTGGAATGGTGAGGATCAAGGAAGTTCTCAAAAGATGGTCATGCCAATTTTTGACAATATTGTGCTCACATTATGTTTTGAATCCATTTTTCTGACCAAATTTTTGGCAAAATTCAGGATCCCAATTATTTTTAGATAAATATGGTCATAGAAATATTAGAAACATCCTTCTTTTTCCATTTGCATAGTACTCCATAGTTCATTTTCTTGCCAATTTTTAGCCAATTCCGAGAATATTTCTTTGCCAAAATGTATTCATATGTAAAGTTCTGTCAACATCCTATTCGCATTAGTTTCTCATGCCCTATTTCTTGCCATCTTTTGTTCATAATTTTCAGGCCTATGACCGATTGATATTTGCCAAAACTGGTTGTGCCAAATACTGGCAACAGTATGTTCACACTAGCTACTTAGCTCATTCATTTTGCCAAAAAAAAAAAAAAAGTCTACATAGCTCATTCATTTTGCCAAAAAAAAAAATTTGCCTACATAGCTCATTCTTGCCAATTTTTAGCCTAGATCAAGGGGGTACTGCAATTCCTTTGACAAACTATGGTTCTCCAATTCTGGCAACACCTCTCAAACAATTAATGTTAGATGCTAACAACCCATATTAGGCTGATCTTTTTACACACAGAGGGGGGGGGGAGCCAAGCTACCTCGGATTTGAATTGCCTGCAGACTGCTATTGACCGATCTATCGGGTTGGAATGAATGATTTTTTTAGGAATTCTGTAGGAATTGGAACTGAATCTTTAGGAAAATTTTCATAAGTGACCATTCGGAATGCACCGTACGGCTAGGATTTTGGTTGATGCTTGCACGTTGTAGGTGGCATATTACAATAGTGGAATCCGATATAAACTATATATTGATCTTGAATAAGGGCATGTTTGGTATGACTTTGTTTTGCAGCTCTAACTCTAATTTTATTCTTGGATCCACTCATTTGAGAAGTTGGAGTAGTTTGAGAAGGTGTTTGGTTAGAAAGTTGGCTCCAGCTTCATGAATAAGAATAACCTTTATAAAAAAGACCGCACTAACCTTGTTTTGTGACTTGTAATCTTTTTTTCGTATTGATTAACTTAAAACAATTTAATAAGTTGATTTCAGTCATACAATGCTTTTATTTTTATAACAATTTAATAAGTTGGTATATACCTGTTGCTGCAAAACATCAAAAATTTGCAAAGAGTGCCACATTGCAGAACAGTTACAATAAAGCATTCAACTAATTCATTCGTTCAAAATAGTCATTCTATTCTTGCTAGCTGCTCGTTTCTTCTACATGGGATGTGAAACATAGATACTACTAACAGTTCAGCACCAAGCTAGAACTATGCCACCTGGCACATCAATCCTTCCATGTCATTCACTCGTTCATTCATCACAGGAACAAATTGATGAGGACATCAACTCTAATGATGCAACCACTACTTCGACCCGCTGCACTGCATTCTCTACTCTAACCACATCTTTGTCAATAGGACTTTCGGCGACTGCATTGCCATATTTTCCAGTTGGACCGAGCTGCCTCTACTCATACATGTCAGGCTACGTCTACTGTTTCTATTCATACGTGTCGGGCTACGTCTACATGCCATGATGTTGTATCACCAATTGTTGCCCTATAGGCTTTGTAATAAATGGGCTGATTTGGCCTATATGGCCCATGTGGTCGTCACCCTAGGGTTTTTGGTACTATTCATGTGACATTGTTCATACATGAATAGTACCCACAACCACTCCTTTCCTTCTCCTATACATAGTGGCCGCCACCCCATTAGTTCCTCGGGTTTTGTTGATTGAATTTTAGCTTTTTTACTTTATTCTTTGTCCTCTTGGTCGGCGAGATCAACAGCGATATTGTTCTTCGGAACCCCACTTATCAATACAATTTTAATTCATATTCGTAATTTCATATTGCTATTTATCTTGTTCTTGCGTGCTTCTTTGGTGTATGCAGGAATCGATCTTCGTGATCAGATCAACTGGGTATTCGTGCACGGTTGATAACGACTTGTAGAGTGGTTCAGCGATTGCGTGGTTTTGAGCTTTGTGAGTTCGTAGCCAGGATCGTGAGAGTTGAGTGACTACTACCGAACTTACCTTCTCATCGAAAGATCGGGCTAAAATCAGGACCTCCGTGGTTCATCACAAATCTTACAATGTCCATTCATCCATCACAAGAACAAATATTACAATGTCATACACGAAGCCAAAATTACAATTCTTTTGCTCTCTGTCATACAAAGCTTACAGTTCTTTTGCTTCATCAACTGTTAGAAATTGGCCCATATGAGTGAGCCCCATTTTCTATAATTTCAAAGCATTTATGGTTTAGTACCATATTGCTAAGGCAAGGTGGAGGTGACCAACATATAAGGTGGAGTCCTTGCCACTCCTTGAAATATGTGACACATGGATGAGGGTGGCAGGAGGAGGGCTTTGGCTAAATACACACGCGTGTGCACGCACGCGCGCGCACATTCGCGTATTTTTACGTGAAAAATCGCGTGACTTGTGACTTGCGACGCGCGACCGTGTCGTGACGTGGCGCGCCATTTGGCAGACCAAGTCCACCTTAATTTTGCTGAACCATTCATCTCTCTATCTCTGTTTGAATGAGATTCAAATGTTTGAATTTGAGGCTTTATTGGGTGATGATGACAGCGATTATCGATAGGTAAATAGTCGTTAAGTGTGTGATTACGATGGGTAAATGGTCAGTTAAGTGTGTTAGTTACCGGTGGGTAAATGGCTATTTAATCATCGATTACGATGCGCATCTATATATATGCCTGGAGACGTCCAGTGCATAGAGTTAAGAAGAATAGCCCACATTCCTACTTCCTTCTAATTTGTGATGTTGTACTGCGCTGTCTGAACCTTGCCGACTCTTCTTCTCGGCGTGCACCGTGAAGAATGGAAGCGGTATCTCTGAACCATTGCTGCCGTGAAAACCTGCACGGGGGCGGCAATAAGGTTTCTGGGCAGCGCATCTGCGCGACCGCTTGCTGTACTGCGACATCTACGTTTCTGCACTGCATCAAGTCTGCGTTGCTTCCTGTTTTTCATCAGACCCATCTGTAAGTCTACTGTGTGATTGATTGACTGGTTTACATCCTGTTTTTCATATATTATGAAGTATAATGAGTTGTCTGCTATCAGTACTGTTTTATGCATCATTAGTATTTTGTAATATTTGTCTTCTAATAAAATTTGGAATTAAAATTTTGCCCTCATTTTCAATATTCCAGAAACCTTATTGTAAACTTTGTTGCAACACAACTATGGCTGGAGCTTCTGATGCTATGAAACCTGAGAGGTTTTCTGGTCAGAATTTTCGTAGATGGCAGACTAGAGCCAAGTTTTGGCTCATGTCTTTGGGGCTGTGGTGGGTAATCCACCCAAAGTATCCGCTTACGGTTGACTAGTATATGCAGTTCGATAATGCGAACAACACTACTCTTGGCTGCCTTCTAACTATTCTGGCAGATCAGCTCTATGATGTGTACATGGACTATAAGTCCACCACAGAGTTGTGGGATGCACTAGAGCACAAATATGCAGAGGCAGAGGCAGGTAGTTGGCTCTACATGTGTGAGTAATTCTTCGACTTTACCATGGATGAGGCTAAGTCCATAGTTGGACAAGCTCATGATCTTCAGCTATTGGTTGGTGAGATTGCGCATCTGGGCTGTGTGTTGCCTCCTAAGTTTGTTGCTGCAGGTATTGTCGCCAAACTTTCTGTTTCTTGGCGGGATTTTGCCACTAGTTTGAAACACAAGAGGAAGAGATTTGTTGAAGATCTCATTCTTTGCCTCGATGTGGAAGAAAAGGCAAGAGCAAAAGATGCACCCAAAGACTTACAGTCGAACAATGCAAATTTAATAGAGAAAAAGATCATTGCAAAGAAGTACAAATCCAACAAAGCGAACAAGACAACTAGCTTTAAGAAGAAAACGAGAAGAAGGATATGAAGAACATCACCGCTTTGTGTGTGGGAAAACGGTCATATGTCGAAAGACTATCATTTCATAAAAGCAGGTGGTGAGCGACCAAAGAAGAAGGTTGTCAACGTGATCATAGGCGAGGCCTCGACTTCGTGAGGGTATAGTAATTCTCTGTTGTTTTTTCAGCATGTCAATCCACGATTGGTGGGTTGATCTGTGTTAATGTTCACGTATGTTCGATATTTCCTTGTTTTCTTCTTACCAAGCGTGAGGGCTTCCTCCGTCCTAATGGGAAATGGGTCGCATGCTTACATTATTGGTGTTGTACGGTAGAATGAAGCTTACTTGGGAAGATTGTCCACTTGAAGAACGTGCGGCATGCTCCTACAATAAACAAGAACCTCGTTAGTGGTTACATTCTATCTGAGGACGATTATAAGCTAGTCTTTGAGTCAAATAAAATTGTAATGTCTAAGTTCGGAATTTTATTGGTAAAGGCTATGAGAGCGTAGGCTTGTTCCGCCTAAGTACTTTAGAGTCTTGTTATAATCTGAATGTTGCAACTAGTTTAAATAAATGTGAGGCAAATATTTGGCATTCTTGTTTCATCATATTGGTTTTGATAGTATTGCTAGAATGTCAGTTAGATTTAATTCCAAAATGTGAAATTGTCAAAGGATCAAAGTGCTAGTCATGTGTGCAAGCAAAGTAGCCTCGCAAACCCTTTAAAGGATTAGAGGACGAAAAGAACTTGGCACCATTAGATCTTGTTCATTCAGATTTGTGTGAAATGAATGGATTGTTGACAAAAGGAGGCAAAAGATATTTTTTAACTTTTATTGATGATGCAACACGCTACTGCTATGTGTATTTGCTAAAAACTAATGATGAAGTTTTAAACTACTTTAAGACTTATAAGGCCGATGTTGAGAACCAACTAGAGAAGAAAATAAAAAAGACTAAGGTCTGATCGTGGAGGAGATTACATCTCTCATGAATTTTCTTAATTCTGTTCTGAGCATGGAATAGTCCATGAATTTACACCACCATATTCACCCCAATCAAATGGGGTAGCTGAGAGGACAAATCGGACACTAACAGACTTGGTTAATGCCATGTTAGAGAGTCTTGGGTATGCCTAAGACATGGTGGGGAAGCTATATTGATAGCAACTTTCGTCCTAAGCAGAGTAATCACTAAAAGAGTGATATTACTCCATATGAGGATGGAAGGGAGAAAACCCAATGTCAATTTTCTGCGAACTTGGGGGTGTTTGGCCAAGGTCAATATACCATTGCAGAAAAAGAGAAAGCTTGGACCTAAAATAATCGATTGTATTTTTCTAGGATATGCTCATAATAGCACGGCCTATAGATTTTTATTAGTTAAATTAGAAATTTTTAAGATTATTGCTAACACAATAATGGAGTCTAGAGATGCTTCATTCTTTGAGGATTATTTTCCTATGAGAACAGCAGGCAGTACTTCACAAACCGAGAATGTTCAAACTGAAAATATTGAAAGTGAGAATAATCAAACTTCTGAACTTCCCACCATCTCTGAACCAATATGTGATATCCTTGAGGAGGATAACAATCTAGTCACAGAAGCTCTTCGTAGGAGCAAGAGACAAAGGGTTGAGAAAACCTTTGGTGATGACTTTATTGTATACCTCGTGGATGATGTGCCAAAGACTCTTTCAGAGGCTTATGCATCTTCTGATGCTGAGTATTGGAAAGAAGCAGTCCGTAGTGAGATGGACTCTATCATGGCTAATGGGACTAGGGAGATCACTGATCGTCCTATCGGGTACAAACCTGTAGGATGTAAGTGGATCTTTAAAAAGAAACTAAGGCCTGATGGTACTATTGAGAAGTACAAGGCAAGACTTGTGGCCAAGGGTTACACCCAGAAAGAGGGAGAAGATTTCTTTGATACCTATTCTCCTATCGCCAGACTAACCACCATCAGAGTGCTCTTTGTGTTAGCATTTTCTTATGGTCTACATGTCCATCAAATGGATGTAAAGACAACTTTTCTTAATGGAGAGTTGGAGGAAGAAATCTATATGGATCAACCTGATAGTTTTGTGATTTCTGGACAGGAAAATAAGGTATGTAAATTATTGAAATCCTTATATGGTCTAAAGCAAGCACCTAAACAATGGCACGAGAAATTTGATAAAACTTTAATATCTGCTGGCTTTGTTGTGAATGAAGCTGATAAATGTGTATATTATCGTTATGGTGGGGGTCAAGGAGTGATCTTGTGTCTGTATGTAGATGACATACTTATATTTGGAACAAACAACTGCAGTAATTGACGAGGTCAAATCTTTTTATCTCGATGCTTTGATATGAAAGACTTAGGAGAGGCGGATGTTATTCGAATATTAAATTAATCAAGAACGAGGATGGGATCACTTTAAGCCAATCCCATTATCTTTGAGAAAATCTTAAGCCGTTTTGGCTATGAGAATTGTAAAATTTCTCCAACGCCCTATGATGCAAGCATTAAGCTTTGAAAGAACCAAGGGTTAGGAAAAGATCAATTAAGATTTTCACAAATTATTGGATCACTTATGTATCTATCTGTGCCACAAGACTGACATATCATTTCTTTGTGAGCAAATTAAGTCGGTTTACTTCTAACCCGGAGATGATCACCGGGAGGCACTTGAGAGAGTGTTGCGCTATTTGAGAGGCACAACCTCATATGGAATTCACTATACTGGGCATCCTTCTGTATTAGAAGGATATAGTGATTCAAATTGGATCTCGATGCGGATGAGATCAAATCTACAAGTGGTTATGTCTTTACCCTAGCAGAGCTGCAGTTTCATGGAGGTCGTGTAAGCGGACTATATTGACGAGGTCAACTATGGAGCAGAACTTGTAGCACTAGATACGGCTACTATTGAGGTGAATGGCTTAGAGAGCTTCGTTGGACTTGCCATTGGTTGAGAAACCAATACGGCAATCCTAATGTCTTGTGATAATCAAGCGGTGTTGATTAAGGTTACAAGTACTAAGGATAACATGAAGTCCTCCGGACATATGAAGCGTAGGCTTAAATCGCGAAAAATTGAGGAACTCGGGTGATTCTCGTGAATTATATACGCTTGCCAAAAATCTGGCAGACCCTTTCACAAAGGGGCTAGCACAGAAGGCGATTTCCGTTGCATCTATGGACATGGGAATGAGGCCCATTGGAGTTACAACTCAACAGTAACCCATACCTTCTTGATCGGAGATCCCATGACTTAGGCAATGGGAAAAACAAGTTGATGTTGTAACAAGAGAGTATATATTCATTGAATCCATGTCCTAATAGACAAATTACTCTCGATCAGATGGAAGGTTGGCATAAAGCCTTAATATATTCATTGTCCAAATGAGGAAAAGGTATTAGCTGCAGGATACCTAGAAAGAATATACCTACTTGAGCCCAAGCGTGAGGTCGCAGTTCACGAGAATAGGGCATTCTCTAGAAAGCTCATGAGCGAGATAAGGAGCATGACCAAATAATGCTCCGTTTAGGCGCGGTTCTTTGACAGCCTAGTATCAGTTGAGATTTCAAGTGAAATCTAATCACAAAAAGCTGTGAATTCAAGGCATGGTCCATTCATCAACTGTGAGAAGATGAATCTTGTCATTCTAGGTGCAAGTTCAACCCGTACGGGGCGGGGCTTACACTAAAAGACTGGTATATTAACAGTACTTCAGCACAATATCTTTGATATCCTTTTTGCTTCTTGTTTTGGAATTGGTGGGGGATTGTTAGAAATTGGCCCATATGAGTGAGGCCCATTTTCTATAATTCCAAAGCATTTATGGTTTAGTACCATATTGCTAAGGTAAGGTGGAGGTGACCAACATATAAGGTGGAGTCCTTGCCACTCCTTGAAACATGTGACACATGGATGAGGGTGGTAGGAGGAGGGCTTTGGCTAAATACACACGCGCGCGCGCATTCGCGTATTTTCGCGTGAAAAGTCGCGTGACTTGTGACTTACGACGCACGACCGTGCCGTGACGTGGCGCGCCATTTGGCAAACCAAATCCACCTTAATTTTGCTGAACCATTCATCTCTCTATCTCTGTTTGAATGAGATTCAAATGTTTGAATTTGAGGCTTTATTGGGTGATGATGAAAGGCAGTTATCAGTGGGTAAATAGCTGGTTAAGTGTGACAGTAGTTACAAGATCAAGAGAAACAATCAGATAGAACTGTTCTCGAAAACCAAAAGATATGATCAAAGTTGAGGGCACACGTCCCACAAGCAGAGAATATCAAACCTCAGACGAGAATAAAACACTGCTTTTAGAATTCGGGAAAACTCTTATGGGCAAGAACAAAAGTTTTAGACAAACTTCAATAATCTGCAAGTTATGAAACTTTACTTCAATCTCAATACTTCTACTTCACTCGACTTTCGTTGATTACAACATCCCATGGCAATTCCGACAAAGAGTATTTGAAGATCACAACACCTAATCCACTTAGGAACTAATAAAACCTCTCAACACGTCACTTTGCTCTAAACAAATTCAGCTATCACATCAACACGAGGTCTGAAAGATCACAAATGCGAACTAGAAACATATTCAATTAATCAACATCTGGCGAGCGATTCAGTCCCTTTATACAAAACATTCAATATTATCATCATAATCCCTTACTGACAATCACACTAGTAATGTAACAATACACTCTTAGCGAGACTTATCATAGCCTCTTATCCCATCATAAGTTTCTCCAAAAGAAACACAAGCCACAAGGTTGAAACAAACCAATTTTAACTAGTTCATACTATCAAATGATACTTTCGCAAAGCACACTATCAGAGGCCACTTACTCATTCATCCACTCAACCATTAGTGTTACTCACACCCGCTCCAACTGTCATTAACAATTGTCAATTGTATGTATCATGTATACAAATAGGGTCCTACTTCTGTTTGTAGTCTCATAACCATCTATAAACACAAAGTCAACATTTAATAATCTCATCGCCTGTACAACAGGGTTTCACAACATGCTACCTCGACGTTCGTCTAATCTAATATACATGTTTCAATCTAACAATTATGTATGATCATCAAGTAACCAGTTTATGAAAAATTCCAAATTTGATATCCTCTAAGGCATCGTTCAGACACATTCTTAACATAACCATCACTAATGGGTAGGCTAATCCATAGAGATACATTACTCCATGCTATCCAGTAAATCTACCTGATTCCACAATCCTAACGATCAGACCAATTCATCAAAATACCACACCTCTTAATAACTCTATTGATTCCAACTAAATATTGTCATACTCATAGTCACAGCTCATCAAAAACTACTAGAGGACAACCTCCACTTATTCAACTTTCCTTGATAAGGACCTTAGTTAAGATCGATCATGCACACACTGCGGACTCAACTTGAAACTCATAACACATCCATTAATCTTCAATGCTCAAAATACCCAAGAGAGATACGTTGAGTCAAAGCCTTCATGTACTAAAGGACTTGCAAAAGGAAACATTCATTAACCAAAAAAAACATCAAGCGAATAAATAGGTCAAGCTTTCCAATAAGAAAAATAAAACTCCCCTACAAAAGTCAATATTGACAATTAGCAAAGTTCACCAATCGCGAGAATAACTCAACGGTTGGGAAAAACAATAATTGATTTACGGGACAAATTAAGCCAATGGAAACACACCAATAATTTCAAAGCAACCCATCAATCGCAACCAGATAAGAGTTGACCAAATTCAAATTCAAGGAAGAGATCAACTCTTCTAAAAATTCTCGCTATCAACACCTGTACTAAGATATCCGAGGTAGCACTTCTCTATTCCCACTCCACGAACGGTGGTGTAACCTGGTAAAGCCTAGGGTCACAACCACGACCTTAACCTCTCAACATCGACTATTCCACTCATAATAATCATAATTATTAATTATTAAGCGACCAAACTCAATTCATATCGGCAATAATCAAAGCGATATAACGGAAACGTAAATGCAATGATTGGTCCATCCCCATCCCATCTGCACCAGTGTGTCAAACTTTTAAGTTGATTAACATTAGCAATTTTAAATAATCTAGTCACCACGGACCTCTGACCGCTCGATACCAACCTGTAACACCCCAACTCACAACGAGCCGGAATGCTACCGAATTAAAATTAAACTAAACTTGATACCAATTTTTGGCATAACCTCCTTTGTATAGTCAACTATCCGAGGTTCTAACAAATAATCATGGCAATTAGCAATAAACTCCATATTCAAGTTCATTCAAGCATGCAAGATAATCTATTAAACATAACCAAAATTTGCTATTCTCATTATTACAATTAATCTGAATCTCGAAAACCATCCATAAGTAATTCTTAAGGTTGAGTGGTAGTGCGTGCATCCAAACATCTACTCCCTCCCATGCATGCCGATCTTGCCCGTTGTACCTAAAACATATCAAAGCAAGAGTGAGCCCAAAGACTACAAAGTATCAACAAGGCTAAAGCTAAACTCACAGTCATAGCATCAATATACCAAAGTAAACATTACACTAAACATATCCTTCATGCTTATGTAATGCGACAATGCAATGCACCTTTTGAACTTTATCTCTTTTTCGCATTTTACCGGTAATGCGGGGTATACATCCGTCGATGGATACCCTTGCACGTGCCTCTCAGCACAGGGGACAAGAGCCTATACACCACTTGTATAGGGACCTTTGTCCATCATCTTAATGATGGGGACCTCTTTACTCATTGCCCACATTCCACGAATGTGGGGACCTCAAGCCCGTCATCTACATGACGGGGACCTTGATCATGCATAGTCACCACGTGACCAATCCTCCAATATGATTGCATGATGCACATGAACAAAACTTTAAAACATCTTACATATGGATTCACAACAACGACATGCATGAATAAACTTATTCATACTTCAAGCATTCCTCATCAATGACATTCTTAGCATTCTAGTATCCATGAATAGCACATATACTCATAATACTAGCAAACATGAACCATCCTTCATGAATAACAATTAATCCTAACTCAAGTGTTCACCATCCTTAAACATACATATCACACTATAAAGCATGCATTGTTATTACGCATCAAAGTACTAGCACCATATATCAAACATTCATCATTATTCTCTCAATCAGAGTACTTGCATTCACCAAGATAAATTGGAACTCATCACAATAACATCCACTTTAACCATAACTAGTATTCATCAAGATAAAAGGAAACTCATCACATTAACTTTCATGCATGGCTATTACAAGTAAAACACAAACACTCTCAGCATAAAAACATAGTTATGCAATAACCCGAATACTTGCCTCAACCGTGCGAGAACGGTGGACGCGAAGAGGGCGCTACCCCTGGGATCATGCTCCCACCTGAACATAAAGATAACCCAATCTAAGACCAACATACTGGACCACAAACATAAATAACAACACAATTTTTACTCGCTAAACTCCCAAGCGTTTCCAATCTTCTAATTTCTGGCGATCGATTTAGTGTTCACTGCGGACAGTCAACTACTAAAATACATAACTTTCTGCTCAGGAGTCCAAATTAAGTGTTCTTGGACTTCATTGAAAGGTTATTAAATTACCTAAATAAACTTAGTTGGGGAGCCCTTTTGATTATGCCAACTACTGCCCCTACCAAGCCAAACTACAGAACAACAATTTTCACGTCGGCTTCTCTGGACAGTACACTAAAACCACCATAACTTTTGCTACAAAAGTCCAAATCATGCGTTCTTTATCTCTATGAAAAGGTATGGAAATGACCCACATTTTTCGTTATATTGAGGTCCTCTGATTTCGAACTTAACTAGCAGATTCATCCCATTTTCTACAGACTGTTCAAAACTGACAGATTAACAGAGCAGCGATACTAAAAAATTCATAACTTCTTGACCGTTAATCGGATTTCGGTGATCTTGGTGGCCACTGAAAGCTAAGAACATAATCTACATATCTATAGGAGACCAAAACTCCTAATTCGGCCTCTAAACACAAGAAACTGGCCGCGTAATAAACTGGACAGAACGCGATCTATTAAACCGACGCAAATCAATTTACCAAACGACATCAAACGCAACTACTACGCATCAACCAACGAAGATCATGCGACGTTACCCTTGTAGAATTGCAGCAAGATGATGAACTCTCCCCGCAAAGACCACCTCTCCTCTTCTCCTCCTTCCTCCCCTCTTTTCCCCTCTTCTTCTTCCTCCTTGTGGCTGGCCAGCGAGGAATCCTCGGGAGGTGGCAGCAATGGAGGGATCATCTTGAGAGGAGGAGATGGAGACGCCAAGGGAGGGAGAGGGCAGGAGGTGCAGCTGCCAAGGTGAAGGGGTGAGGAGGAAAATTCGGCCAAAGGGACGGAGGGGAAGGGAAAGAGGGAGGGGGAAGGATAGGGGCGGCTAGGGTTTGGGGGGAGTGGCGCCCCCCCCTCTCCACTTGGTCGGCCACCCTCATGGGCCAAGGCCCAAGCCCAAGTTGCGTTAAAGCAGCGATTTCCCCCCTCTCCAACTATTGAATTGCGTATTTTCCATTTGGTCCTTCCCGTAAAACCATTTAATTCTCTCCCGATTAATTAATCTCTCCCGACTATTAGCTTATCACACTTTCGGGGTATTACAGTGAAGAAGGGAAGCGGTATCTCCGAACCGTTGCTGCCGTGAAGACCTGCACGGGGGCGGCAATAAGGTTTCTGGGCAACGATCTGCGACGACGCTTGCTGCATCGCGACATCTACGTTCGCGACCGCATCAAGTCTGCGCCGCTTCTGTTCTTCATCGGACCCATCCGTAAGTCTACTATGTGATTGATTGGTAGTTTACATCCTCGCTTTTTCGTATATTGTGAAGTACAATGAGTTGTCTCGCTATCGCGATCTTGTTTTATGCATCATTAGTATTTTGTAATATTTGTCTTCTAATAAAATTTGGAATTAAAATTTTGCCCTCATTTTCAACAGCAACATCACACGAACTTTCAGACCAGATTCACTTGGACAAAACTTAAGAGCATTGACACAAATTTAAGAAAATCTCTCACAAACTACAGAGCACATCACACAAAATAAATAGCAGTTCAAGGCAGGAGCTGGGTCGGGCCACGCCGAGTTGAAGCAACACCACAGTGGGGTCGGCCCGTGCGGCGGACGTCGCGAGGAGTCCTGTGCATGAAGGGAGAAGGGGCTCAATCTGCGGGGGAGGCTGACTGAATGCGGGCGGGGCGGATTGGATGGGGAGCGGCGTCTGTGGTCGCGGGAGAAACAGACGAGGACGCTGGGGATGGGGAAGAGATTGTAGAGGCCGGGAGAAGGCGAGGACACCAGGGAGGGAGAAGTCGTCGCTGGGGAGGGAGCCTTTCCCTTGGTCACCGCTGGGAGGAACACGTCGGACCAAGGATTGGGAGAAGACGCGTGTCAATGGGAACTAGGAAGAGAGTGCGAAGGGGTGCAATGGAGCGGCAGAAAATTACGGGTAATTTTTATCAACTCCAGAGGCATTTGGCTTCGTTGGCCTGCAGTCCCTCGCTTAGAGCAATGTTTTATCTGTTCTAAAAAATTGTACTAGCGCTTGCTTACTCTAACTCTGAAAATTTTATAGACTTTACCCCGTTTTATAGACTTTACCCCGTTTAACTTGACTCCACCTGGAGTCATACCAAATAAACCCTAAGTATGAGTGGTAGTAACCAAATCAGAACAGACTCAGAAACCGCATCCGGACATGTCAAAGTCCATTGTTAGCAAAAGTGTAGTAATTACGTGTCCACATGCATTAATTGCAATATACACATGAAAGGATTAGCTTTCTACAGTAGTTAGGGTATATAAAATGGTACAGACAGCTGCTATCTATATCAACTCTCTGTCACCTGTAGACAACGCTATAGGCAGCTCATACAATAGGTTGTCTTTTCACTTGTATTTATAAATGACACAATCTTTAATGCTTTCATAGACCTAAGATATTTCATCTTTAGTTCTGGTGATACAGTCGGCTATAGGATTGTAGATAACACATTTATATCTCTTTATTCTCTTTTATTCACATCAATTTAAATCTTACGTGACAGAGACTATAAACAACTAATGTAAACTCATTATACATGACCTTAGCACCCATCTCAGTTATCAATCAATTCCCCTCAAATCAAGCAATAATATTTAATACCGAGTACGTAATCACGAAGGCACCTGCAGGAGTTTTAAGTTCGACACGGACTAAACATAAAAATTAATTTTACAAAAGAACCCGGAAATTAGTTTACTCAACAAAAAAATGAGTACAGCGTATACTCCTATCTTAACACTATTGAGACACATGAATGCATGCCACATTTATTTTGCTTTGTAGAATATATCCACAAGAATATAATTTTTAAAATATATAATTATCAGTTTTGTAAATTTGGAAAAAAAATAAAAACTTCAATTCAAAACTAAAATTTTGTTATAAACATTATATAAATTCATAAATAAATAGTGAAAATTAATAATAAAAATATCGGTACATAAATGCAGCCTGTGCGGAAGCACAGATGACTAGTATATAAAAATTCAGAGGAAAATAGCATGAGAGGGAACCACACGAAAATTTTGCTTTGTGTATCTCTCCCTCTAAATGATGTACTTTTTTTTTTTTTTTGTCTTGCAAGCTTGAACTGGGCCAGGCCCAATAGAGCTAAGTATGCTGATTAGGTCTACGTACGCTCTAAGTCACACACTGTGTAATATAATTGTGACATGTGCCATCAGTGGAAGCATACTTGATTGTGAAATATGCCTTCACGCCGTTATACGTACGCATCTCTTGTTGCTAAAACGGCATATCTATCCTTTTCGTTCTATAGCTGTCAGGTACTTCTACATGGCGTGATCTATAGCGCCAGTGCATCATTAGGGTTTCTCAGAATACTATAGACCATAGAGCAACCGAAAAAGAATCGCAAATTAACCTAATTCAAACCATGACAACTCCAACATTGCCAGAAATGAACCAAGAGTTACATCCAGGCTTTTAGATACCGGATATTTTTTGGGCAAAATTCATTCAAATCGAAATTTTTAGGGACCGATTTGTATTCCTAACACGGCCCGTATGGCCGAAATTTCCGATTTTCGGAAATAAGAACACTGGTTACACCCAGAACGGTTGAGCATAGAAATGCCTAATATACCTGGACACTTTGTAGTAGCGAGTAAGCCGGCGAGCCGTGGTCGTGAGCTCCCCGTCCTCCCCGTACTTGACACTGAACGTGCTCAGGCGGAGCACGCACTTGTCGCCGTTGCCCAAGCATTCCTTCTCGTCGCCTCCCTCGTCACTACTACAGCAGAGCACTGTAGGGGCGGCTGGTGAGCCTCTGTAGAGGCGGCTCGGCCAGCCGCCCCTACCCAACCGTCGCCACAAATCAGAGATTTGTAGGGGCGGTTTCTGAACCACCCCTACAAATCTTATTTGTAGAGGCGGTTGGTGTCTAGAGCCGCCCCTACAAACTGTTTTGTCTTGCCTGTGTCCATCAAGGTAGCAATGAGACTCTCAAATACATTCTTCTGTAAGTGCATAGAATCAATGGCATGGGGGACCTCCAAGTCCGGCCAATAAGACAGATACTTAAAGAAGATCGACTTTTTCTTAAAAGGTACACCGGGGACGGGAGGTGTGCTTCTATCTCTCTTTGTCCCATCCGCATTCTTCTTTCCAAAATCGACATGTATGTGTTTCACCATTTCGAACACATGTTGCCCGCTTTGACGTCTCTCGGAGGGATTCGGTCTCGGTTTGTTGTCATAAAATTTGAAGAACAACTTGCTGCGGTATCTGTGAGTTGTCTTTAAGAATCGTCGGTACCTTAGGTAAACTGTCTTCTTGGATGCATCCAGGAACACCCATGTAGTACCATCCAAGCATACTAAGCATCCCGTCTTCCCTTTGATTTGTCCAGACAAAGCAAACAGCGAAGGGTAATCATTGGTAGTGACAAAGATAATGGCTCTACATATGAAGTCCTCCTTTACGAAGCGTCGTACATCGGCTCTCCATACCGCCATAGCCTCTCCATTTCTTGCATCGAAGGCTCGAGGAACACATCTATATCAATGCCTGGTTGTTTGGGACCTTGAATGAGAATAGTGAGGAGAAGATATTTTCTCTTCTAACACAACCACGTTGGGATGTTGTACATGGTTAAGATCACTGGCCATGTACTATGCTCTCTGGTTCTCTCATTGAAGGGATTCATTCCATCTGTGCTAAGGCCAAACCGTACATTCCTTGGGTCTTTGCTAAATTCTTAGTATTTCGCATCAAAGCGTTGCCATGGGTAGCATCGGTGGGTGTCCAATCTTACCATCACCCACCTTGCGTTCATCATCCCACCATGTCATGAGTGAAGCTTCCTTAGGGTTTAGGAACATACGCCTCAAGCGATCGACGACTGGTAGGTACCACATTACCAAGGCAGGGACTCTTCTCTGCTTTGCATCGATGCCTAATGGAGTGTCCTCTTTGGGTTGAGAATCTTGTACCACCTTTTTCCCACCTTTCTTCCTCTTCTTCCTGTGAAGGCTTCTTCCCGTTGTAAAGGTCATTGTTCTTGTAACGACTAGTGCCACACCGGGCATTTATCTAGTGACTTGAGCGTATCGCCACGGTAAAGGATACAATGGTTCGGGCATGCATGGATTTTTCAACCCCATTGTCAATGGACTTATAACCTTCTTCGCCGTATGTGTGTTGGCGGAACGAGTTTGGTCGTGGCGGCAACCAAGACAGAGACACAACAGATCATTGAAACTACAATCGACCACCGCATTTAGCCTTCGGATGAGTAGCTCAAGCACAAAACGTAGCACCGCCCAAAGGTGTCGGACAACCCTTTTCAACACCATACAAAGTCTCCTTCGAGGCTTTTTAACCCTTTCCAAATTTTCTAGACCTTTCGGGCTCTTTAGTAAAATCTCGGTCCAATGGCCCAAGCATTTCCTCCAAATAATCACCGTCATCTTCATCCCGACACGTCCTCGCCATCATTGCCACCACCGTCGTTATGACCACCACTACCTTCTTCTTCACGGTCTATTTACGCATCATATTCAGCTACATATTGGTCCATGCAATCTAGGTAATCGTCGTCGTCTTCTTACGGATCAACGTTGTTAATAACCGCTTCACCATGATGATTCCAAAGCGTGTAGTCTTTAACAAATCCTCGCATAATCAAGTGTGATCTAATGATAGTCACATCTTTCCATGCGAGATAGTTCTTCAATCGCTACACGGACAAAGAATTTCACCACTATTATTGCTCGACATTGCATGGCTCTCTGCGGCTTGAAGAAATTTATCCACTTCATCACGGAAACTTGGCTCCACCTTTGTTTACCATACATCCAAGAGTTCCTATCGTCCATCTTTATTTCAATATAGAAAACAAAGATAAGAATTAATAGGACTAATTAATACTTCACAAATTAATTATTACTTCAAAAAATACACATAGGAATTTTATGGAAGGATATTCTAAATTTGATTAATAATTCTAAATGTATGGTGCAATGTAAATAGCAATTGTAAATATATTCCACTAAATTAATAACAATGTAATTAGTAAAAAAAACAAACCCTAGTTCTAGGTATCTAGATCTAGATGTAGCTCAAACATCCATAAAACTAATTAATAGTCCACTAAAATCAAGGAAGAATGACTAAATAAGGGTATGACATTATTCCCATAACTAATTTAGCCTAGCATATTCAAAATTTTAGCCTCATTTGCTCCATAAATTACTCAAACACCATAGAGAGAGAGAAAATCAAAACTCTAATTAAGCAATAACCCACCATTAAAACTTCAAAAAGATGTATGGAAAACCATTTTCTTACCTCCAACAACCTCTCCACCAAAGGAATTTAACTCAAAACCTTCCCCCCTCAAAATAGCAATTTTTGGGAGGTGCCCAAGGCCTCCCTTCCTTCCTCTTGAGTTGCACTGCAGCTCGAGGAGGAAGAAGGGCCTGGCACTATATCTGGTCGATTTGTAGGGCGGTGGTTATCCACCGCCCTACAAATGAACCAAGAGGCGGCTGGGACGGCCGCCTCTACAAATCAAGCGATGAGGGCGGTGAGTATTTCCGCCTACAAATCTAACCATTTGTAGGGCGGTTGGTGATACCACCCGCCTCTGTGAACCATTTGTAGAGCGGTTGGTATAGCTGGGCGAGCTCACCACCGTAGGGCGCTTGGTAAGTGAGCCGCCCCTCTTGAAAAAGGTGGTGTTGCTACAAATTATTTTTGTAGTAGTGCGCGCGGCAGGCGCTCGACGAGGCAGTACTCGCTGCGCCCACCCATGTACACGATGTTGGCTCTGGGAGAGAACTCACTCATAGCTTGCTTCTTTTCTTGTGTTCCTCACAAACACACGCTTGATGGAAGGACGAAGAAACTCTGTTGTTTTGGCGACACACTCGATGGAAGGATGCAGAAACTCTATTGTTTTGGCGACATGCTCTCACATCATATCCACATCTTTTCTCTGGCTTTCTTGTTATTCCGCTGCGTACTAAGTACATGGTATAAATAACACACGCCACTAACACATGCACACGGTGAAGCACTTCTTGCTCCACATTTAGGGTGCGTTTGGTTGGTGGAATGAGGTTGAATGGGATGTGATGGTACAGGTAGGATGGGATCGTCCTGGATGAGATGATTCAAGTATGGTGTTTGGTTGGTGAGATATGATGATATATGATTTTGTTTGGTTGGTGGGATAGGATGGTCCTGAATGGTTCAAGATGGTGTTTGGTTGGTGGGATAGGATGATACATTAATAATATTTTTTGCAATAAAATATGTTAAGAGTGGTCTTGTTTTGTTGATTAAATGATAAGAAACACAACGGTTCAATCGGATCGCAAATCGGATACTCGGTTTAGAAAATATGGTCATTTGAAACTCGTAAATTATGCCTTTTTTCCGTGCGCCTTGGAATTCGAGTGAACGGTGTGGTTCGGGATTTTTTCCCGAACAAGATGATACAACATAAATATGAAATATTCTTATTTCTTGAATCATCTCATCCCGAATGGTTTGATTCCATTCAACCAACCAAACACCTGAACGAGCTTATTTCCCGTACCGGACGGTTCAGGACCAAATGATTCGACTAACCAAATGATAACCAACTCGATCCCGAACTTAAGCCACAAACCAGCAGCGGTCCACTAACTCAACTCGCTAATATCTAGCTGCATGCAAGCACTAAACAAACGTGCACTTGTATATGGTACCACAACTACATGTGACCATGTTCTGCGTGCATACACATGCAACTTGACACGGTAACCAGGGGCGAATCCAGGTGGGGTGCCGGGTATGCACCGGCACCCCAAAATTTTGAAAACGCAGCAAAGTTCAAATCATATTAAACCCAGCCCAATTGCTAAATCACTAGCCCAGCCAGTCCAAGTCCTCTCCTATTCTCCTGATCTGCCCATTCCCCAATCGACCAATCCCCAACCCTAATCTTTCCTCCCCACTAGCACTCCCCACTCTCAGACCCCGATTTGGGAACCGAATTACCAGAAGGGAAGCAGGCAAGCAGCCATGAGCGCGGCGAGGCCGCGCGAGCAGTGCGACACCGCCGTCGACCGTCGGCGCAGACGCGGCGAGGTGGAGCCGAGGAGGCCGCCGCTGCGCTCGCCGGCCGACGCTGGAGGCGGGAGGTGGGTCGCCGGGACCTGGACACAGGAGCACGCTGGAGGCGGGAGGGCGTGATGGCCTTGCGCGCGGAGGAGGCTGGGGCGGCCGGGCGCTGGAGCACGGTCCGCCTCCCGACCTCGGGCCTCGCCTCACCGCTGGCGCTGACGCCCGACCCCACTGTTGCCTACCTCCAGCCGGCGTTTGCAGGTTGGCCTTGGCCGAATGAGACAATGAGTAAATGACTGGGAGTTGGAGTGTTGAACTGTTGAGCCTCTTTTGATATTTTTCTTGGTATGTTTGTCTTATTGTCTAGTTGTCTTGATAGTTTATAGTTGATAGAATGAATAAATGATAGACCATTAGACCATTTATCATATGGTATGCCATGTTTGTCTAGTTATCTTGATAGTTCATAGACCATCAGAATTCAGACCATAGGCTGCATAGCTATTTAGCTAATGTAGTAAACTAGTAATGCACTAATTTGAAAATATTGTTACAGATTTGATAAGGAGAAAATACTTAACCTTATTGACCTTTCTATTAAGCTTATTGAAACAAAAAAGCATGAAGTTTACAAGTTGGTATACTTACTTCTCAAATTGGTATTGCTCTTACCGGTGACGACGGCAAGCGGTGAAAGAGTATTTTCGCATGACTCTTGTGAAGAACAAGTTGAGAAATAGGATGGACGATCAATTCTTGAATGATTGTTTAGTCACATTTATTGAGAGGGAAATTTTCTTGAATGTTAATGAAGTTGATGTAATGAAACGTTTTCAAGGCATGAAAACGTGTAAAATAGTATTATAATTTCTTTGCATAGTTGCATATTTTGTAATTTTCTATTCATGTAAGACCTTATATGAACTATTTGTATTGTACTTTTGACAAATTTAGAACCTATGTGTTGGATTTACGATGTTATAAAATAATTGTATAAACTATAGAATTGTGAGTGAAGTGTGCACCCCATCATCTAATTTCTAGATCCGCCACTGACGGTAACAAGATTATCATCTAATACACGAGCTTGGCGTTGACGTGCCTCCAGTCCGGGTCCTGCAGGAACAGCTTCTCCCTGCCAACCTTCCACTCCGGCGGCCTGCGGCTCGCGCGGGCGGACGTGACGCGGCAGGCGCAGAGGTGCCCATAAGCTCATTCATGCTGCGTGGACGACCGCCGTCGTCAGGTTGGAGCCCGACCCACGCGTCAAGCTCCCCGTCGTAGTGGGCGTGGCCTCTGAACGGCAGCAGCCAGTTGCCGCGCGCGGCGCGTCCACTCGCCGCTCGCCGTGCCGTACTAGAAGGTTCCCATCGTCCCTCACCGACACGAAGATGGTGCGCCCCCTCGGGTGCACCGCATGCCCCGTGATGAGGTAGGCTTTGAACGGGAGCGACGAAGGATCGTAGCTCCAGGAGGACCGCCAGGATCTGTGCAAGCGCCACCAGGACCACCGTTTGTCGTCGTCGATGCTATCTCAAGTCAGGCAGTGCAAGACTCCGGAGAAGTACTCGACGTCCAAGTCCTGTTGGCCTAGAGTACACGCACAACACACGCGGACACGGTGGAAACACACACTGCAATCTGCTCGCCGGAGTTCAGAACGAGACTGCAAAACAACAGACAGTTTGTGGTGCTAACTCCTGCACCGTTTTCGTTTGCTTTAGTTATTGAACTCAACTAAACTCCTGATGATTACAAAAGGAAAGGTACTGGGTAGTGCGGTCAGTACTAACAGCCTGATCCGCAATACATGCTACGCACCAAGGTGCTCTGACTACTTCCTATTTGCATGCCACTCATCCACTACTGAATGATGCGTGAGCAGTGCCATGCACTCCCTAACAAACAAGGTTAACGTGGCAAGATAACAAAGTATAAATGCTAAACGTAAATGCAACAAGATTACACTTCAACAATCACTCCCTTAATCTTGTTGTAGCTTCTTGACATCAATCAACCCAATCTTCTTGCACATCTCTTGAAACTTGACTCGCCCGAGCCAGTGGCGGAGCCAGGAATTTATCACTGGGGTGGCACACTTCCAAGACATATCTACCGTCTGATTTAGGAACTTTGATACCATATTTAGTGCAAAATGATGTTACCTTTTCTTGAAGGAATTCTTTCAACCCATCACACCTCATTCGTTGTATTCTATCTTTAGTCAAATTAACAAGTGCCATAGCATTAATAATATCTTGGTCTCTCTTTTGCAAAGACTGAGACAACTCATCTGTGTATCCAAGTACGACAAGCATCAAATGTGCATTGAAAACGAAGTCGAATGACTCAAAGGCTCCCACCATAGTATGTATTTTTGGCCAATCATTCTTCTGTGAGGGGTCTTTTCTAAGCTATATGAGTACTTTGCGGATTGTTGAATACATACTAATAATGTGCAAAATAGTTCTATAATGCGAACCCCAACGAGTGTCACTGGGCCTAGCTAACCCCATCTCTTATTGAATCCACGTCCACTTTCTATCTCACCAAATTCTAGTGCTTCCAAAACTTCTTGATGGCATAATGATATTTAGATAATTAAATTGGCTGTTTATAAACTACAAAAGTTGTACTGAACTTTCCTAATTCCTAAAGCTTTACTCCACCGATTGGACTTTCTATACAGTGTATAAATCAAGGGATACTCCTCTAATTCTCTTCAGTCTTCATGACTTCATCTGATCATCTATTTGCCTTTGGGGTGGGTGGGGGGGGATCAGAAATGGAGCCGTCTCGGTGCCTCCGCCTTGGCGCCTGGCTCCCTCCTGCACCGCGCCCGGCCGTCGGCCGCCTCACCTAGCCCGGTGTTGCTCCAACGCTCCTCCCTCTGCGGCCGAGCGCCCTGCCCTAGCCCAGCTGCGCGGCTGCGCCGCCCCCCTTGGCCCCTCCCGGCCTCCCCCAAATCCAAATATCCAATCCCGGATCCCAGTCCCTAGAGAAGAGCGTCCACGGGCCACGGCGGACTGGCGGACTGGCGGAGGAGGAGCCGTCGAGACGAGGAGGTCAGGAGGAGAAGCAAGGAGGCGCTGCCGGCTGCCCTACCTTGGTGACGGTCTCGTCGTCCTCGGCCTCTCGACGACTCGACGCCGGACGCTCTCGTCGTCCTTGGCGGCGGGCGGCGGCGGCGGAGGAGAAGCAAGGATGCGGCGTCCTCGGCGGCGGCGGACTTGCGGAGGAGGCGAGGAGCCGAGGAGGAGCCAGGTCGCTAGGAGGAGAAGCAAGTGGGGAGGCGGGCAGCGTCAGGAGGAGAAGTAAGCTCCAAGGGGCAAGGACCCCTGACCTAGAGATGGATTGGGGATTGGGCTGAAATTGATGGGCTGAATTGGGGATTGGGCTGAAATTGATGGGCTGAATTGATACATATATATATAATCAAAAAAAAATTGCAATATTTTTTGGGGGTGCCCGTGCACTAGGGGCACCCCCCTTGACGCCGCGCCTGGCCCGAGCGACTTCATCAGAATGTCGGCTAGCTGATCATTTGAGTTGATGTACTCCACGGTTATCTTCCCGCTTTTCACACACTCTTGAATAAAGTGATAACATGTATCAATATGTTTACTCCTTTCATGCAATACTGGATTTTTGCACAAGGAGATCGTTGATTTGTTGTTCACATTTAGAGTAACACTGCCCGCTTCTCTTTTCTTCAAATCATAGAGCAAGCGCCCAAGCCAGATGCCTTGGCATGCCACTGTCGATGCAACAATGTACTCTACTTGGCATGAGGAGAGTGCCACCACTTTCAGCTTCTGGGATTGCCAACCGATCAAGCTTCTTCCAAGAAAATACACCACCCCGGTAGTGCTTTTGCGATCATTGACATCACCATCCATATCATTGTCACTGAACCCAACAAGACGTGGTTCCTCTTTCGTCTTTCTCTCATAGTAGCACCCAAAACCTAATGTACCATTTACATACCATAGTATGTGCTTCACAACAGCCATGTGCTCAGTAGTGGGTGCTTCCATGAATCGGCTCACAATGCCTACGGCATAACCGCATAAGCTATGTCTGGCCTAGTGTGCACAAGATAACAGAGACTTCCAACAATACTGCGGTAGAGAGTGGCATCCGAGGGAGGGTTGGTGCTTACCTTACTGAGTTTAAGCCTTGCCTCCATGGGAGTTTGGCAAGGATTACACCCAGCCATGCCACTCTTCTCCACTATCTTCTTTGCATAAGCCTACTGGACACAGGGATATTCCTTGTGGGGACTATTGCACCTGCACCTTGATTCCAAGGTAGTAGCTCAACAAGCCTAAGTCAGTCACGCTGAACAAGTTCTTTATCTCCTTCTTGAACTTGTTAACTTCTTGGGGATGTGTTCCAGTGATAATAAGGTCATCCACATACACACCCACTAGAAGTAATGACTCACCATTTCTCCTTTTGTAGACTGCATGTCACTACTACAGAAAAGGTCTTCACAGATGGTTCAAAAACGTCATCATAGATGATTTCATGAGTCGTCTGAGTTTATGGGTCAATAATGACATGAGGTCATCACAGACGGTTTTCGAACCGTCTATGATATAATGACATGAGGTCATCACAGATGATTTTCGAACCTTCTGTGATGCAGACTATCACAGACGGTTATTAACTCAGAACCGTCTATGATAGTTGACTATCACAGACGGTTTGTAGCTGAAACTTTGTGATGACTTTTCTCTACAGACGGTTTGTAGCTGAATTCGTCTGTGATGACTTTTCTCTATAGACGGTTTGTAGCTGAAGCCGTCAGTGATGATTTTTCTCTATAAAGTCTCCAAACAAGTGGCTACTTGTGCCTTTAAAATAGGCATCATATATATATATATATATATATATATATATATATATATATATATATATATATATATATATATATATATATTGTTCGTAGTCCTCACCCACTTTCTGGGGTCGTCTCGCGACATGAAGAGGATGAGACAAAGACCACGGCAACTTCATCGAGCCCATGCAAGTTTAAGAAACATGGCGGTCAGGAGAGCGTCAGGACATCCAATTACTTAGATGTCGTCGATAGGTAATTGGACAGTAAATCAGTTAATGAATAGGAAAAAAACAGCTTGAAAATGAAATCAAAACTTGGCACAACTTTTGATCTACAAGTCCAGATTTCATGAAACTTGAAACAAGCCTTCCGAGGATGTCAGGAACCTATTCCAACCAAAGATCGTGAAGATCATTGTCAAAGTTCCGACCTTTTTCATTTGAACGAAGGTTGCTTAAAAAAATCCGAGTCAAAACAAAAACACGATCTAAACCTTGCTCGTGGGTAAGAGATGATCAAGATGATCCTAGATGGGTTCCCACATGTCACAGCAAGCAAGACCTCGGCCAGAAACCAAAAGAAAACTTAAGGATCAAAGACGGTCTCAAAATCACAAAATAGAGAGCAAGAACAAAAGGAGACTCATCTCAAGGAATCTTGTATGGATTGATTTGTGATTGTTGTTGGTTTACAGCCACTCCATCAAGGAGGACAAAACTCAATACATGAGCACACAATCAATCCCCTCTCTAGAACCCTAACCTCTCTCCTCTCTAACCCTAAAATACAAATTAGGGTTTCAATTAAGCCAAAAGGTTACCAAGGCGGTATTTAGGTGAAATTACCAAAATACCCCTTCTCGGTCCTTCTCCGAAGACAAGGTCCAATCTTTGTGAAGCATTCCATGCTTTGCCACGTGTAGGTTGATCAACGGCTCTCATCATGTCGGCAAGTCTCTCCCATCCGGCTCCCACCAAAACCACCATGGCACTTGCACCGACCCCCGCGTCGCTTGATACAACCCGTCGCACCGAACTGCCAGTTCGATCACTGTCGGGACCCAAAAATGCAATTCTGGACCCTCTGTGTATTCTGCACTAGTCCAGGATCACGCTAGTGCACACAGCGGTAACATAGGTGAATATCAATCCACACAAGCGAAATATAACATAAACGAATAGTTTGAGTAACAACTTAGAGTTTTGACCTTAAGGTCGGGTTACAACTTATTAAGCCACGCAGGCTAACACTAAAGAAATACTGCGGCGAACGAAATAAACTCTGCAAACTCCAATCAAGACACCACGTGCAACCGATCGGGATTGATGACCTAGCGATCAACCTTCTTCCACAAACTCCTCCTCAAAGCAAAGAAGACTCCTCCACTACAGAGGTTTGGACGCAAGTTTTACAACAAGCGTGAGTACACAACCGCATGCTCGCAAATCATACCACGAGAATGCAATATATAGATGCAGGCTTATTCCAAAGGAATGGCTTCGTGGTTATTTTGCGTAAATGCAACATTTGCAATTGAATACAAGTAATAGATTGAAAGCATAATTTAAAACAAATAAGCAATATTAATTTAACAGATTGTTTCCACAAATACACAGCTAAACTGATTGATTCACATACCATATGATTGAGATCACACAGCTCCCAATCCCACATTTTATGAACACTACCCTCATGTGAAATCCCCGAGCGTTGTCCATGACCGAGGACGCGCTATTCGAATAGATTGTTTAACACTCGCAGAGGTTTGTACACTTTACCCACACGATACAACTAGTGTAGCTAGCACTAATCGTAATAAAACAGCTCGGCAACTTCGCCTCAACATTGACGTTCTTATTCACACATCCCATATCACAAAGCTTAACCTATCCACCGAACCCCAATGTTGAAACTCCATAACCTACTAAGTTAGGCTGTCACGGACATGCGGTCGTCAAAGATAGCTCAGTTCAATGGCGCACAAAGTTAAGTCCTTAATTGACCAAGGCAAGACTTCCAGCTTTTCTAACTAAACCACACGATAAATCCCAATCACAAAGCCACCAGCCACACAAGATCCACCACTTGCCTCGGTCTAAATCTTTTACCACCCGTTGGTTTAGTGCAACACATGCCATCACGAGTAATAGCACACAAAGACACACAGCTTTATCACACAGCCCATAATCACTTAGTCAATTTCATAATTGCACTCACATGAGATGATGACTCGTAGCATGGCTAAGCAATTCTAGTCGGCCTAACCAACCATGTTGGTAATATGTTAATACCAACTAAATAATAAACCAATCTAGGCGACAAAAGATTAAGGTATACAAGTAGGCAAGGTGAACATAACAGCTTTGGGATCAATAACTAGCCCAAAAGCGCTTAAACACATAATTAAAGTAAATGCAATAATTCAACACAATATAATTTGGGAAAACTGGGATTCAATATGATCAAAGGTATGACTTGCCTTGGAAAAGGTCTATGTACTGGTCTTGAACTTGGTTGAAGCCTTCTTCGACGAAACCCCAAGTATCGACGTCACGCACAAACGAAGCAAAACAATCAAAACAAATAAATAACAGAGGCAAAACAAACTCCAAAAATTAAATAAAAATAATAATTAGGTAGATCTCGAATTTAGACAAATTTAGAAATTTGAATGGGCTCAATCGAGTTGGGATGCAAAAGTTATGGCCTTTGGAAGATTGAAAATACATAAAATGCTGAAAATCGTGATTTCATGAATTTCAATTATTTTCCTAAAGGAAAATCAGATTATTGCATGGTGGCGACGCCGGAGGAATTTCGGAAAAGAAATAATAAAGAAATCTCGACATGTGGGACCCACATGTCGGAGGCTAGGCTCACGGTGGACTAGGTCCACCGAGCCTCGGACTCGGTCCAGAGATCGCCGCGCGGCGCACACGTGACGCCGACGGGCGCCACTGGCCGCCACGCGTGCACGGGCCGATGCCGCACCGACGTGGATGACGACAAGACGGCGGCGCTCGGGACCGTCGACGCAACGACGATCGGCGCGCGCCCGCGAGGTCCGATGGTACCAGATTGAAGCCCGTGTTATTGCGAACACGATGGTGTACTCACGAGCGGCGGAGACACTCGAAGATGGCCGGCGGCGGGCGAAGAGCGGCGGAGGAGTCTCGGGCTCGTCGAGATCGGAACTCCAGTGGTCTTCCGGCGAAGACAAGGCCACCAGGAGGTAGCCCAGGCTGTTGCGAAGCCAGAGGTGCAGACGATGAGGTTCCGGCGACACTGACGGCGGCAAGGGAGCTCACCGGAGTTCTTGCGGGTGAAAGCCTAAAATCGGTGAGGGTGGCGGCGCAGGGGTTCTCGGGCGGCGCTAGGTTGGGGCTTTTGGTGCGGACGTCAAGACGATCCCGGGGCGTCCTTTTATAGGGGTCGGGAGGGGCGAGGGGCGTGCGGCGGCGGAACCCTAAAAGAGTCCGAGACGGCCCCGAGCGAAAACGGAGATAGAGTCCGTGTCGGGGTAAGATTCTACCGGCAATAGGTGCGGTTGAGATGGGGATAAGATTTGGCACGTTTTCTAGAAAGGTTTTATTTGGAAACGTGTCTTGTCGGACGGAGCTTGGAGCTCGGAAGCATGGCGGACGCGGGCGGCCGTGCGCGAGGAAGAAACCGAGACGGAGACGACGACCTCGGCGGGCCCACCTGTCAGCGAGTGGGGCGGAGCGCGCGCGGGCGATTTGATCTGAGCGCCCGATCTTGATCGGACGGCGGGACGAAGGCGCGGGGCGAGCGAGGAGAGAGCTGGGCGAGCGGGGGGAGGCGCGGAAATAGGAGTGGGCCGAGGAGATTCGGCCCAAAAGAGTTTCCGAGCTTTTAATAGTTTTTCTAATTTAGAAAATACCGTAAATTCAAATAGGCAATAGAAAATAGCAAATGAACTCGAAAAAATTCTAGAAAATCTAGAAAATATATCCGAGCACATAGAACCCAAATAAAATAGTTTTGGCTATTGTTCATGTTGGCATTATTCACATTTAATATTTTGATTGTAAAGTCCAATATTAAGCTTTTGAATTAAATTCAAATAAAAATCCAAATGGTGAATTTTCTTCCCACTAACTATTTAAAAGATTTTCAAGCTCAGAAAATTGGGATGTTACAAACCTCCCCCCTTAAAGGAATCTCGACCCGAGATTCAAAGCTAGCTAGAGAAAAGGCTAGGGAACTTCGGCTTTGGCTCTTCTTCACGCTCCCACGTTGCTTCTCCTTCCGAGTGGTTGCTCCACCAACCTTGCAAAACGAACCGCCTTGCTTCTCGTGAGGCGCTCGTGACATCCAAAATCTTGATTGGCTTGCTCCTTGTAGGTAAGATCCTCTTTCAAAACAATTAATTCCAACGGGCTTGCTCTTCGGCACACGAAGACACTTCTTCAATCGTGAGACATGAAAGACATCATGTACTCTGCTAACGATCGCGTAGCTCCAATTGTAAGCAACTTCTCCACGGCGCTTCCAAAATCTTGAACAGACCAACATACCTAGGGGCAAGCTTCCTTTGGCATGAAACCTTTGACACCTCGAGCGGGTCACTCAAGATAGACAAAAATCTTCTGCTCAAATCGAGATCTCGACGGCGGTTATCGCATAACTCTTCGCTTTGATCGGCTATTTTTAGCCTTTCCCGATCATAGCAACTCGTTCTTACGCCTCTTGGATGATATCTCGCCCAACACCATGCACGCTCAGCTTGTCTCGACCAATTTAACGGGTTCAGCAGCACGACATATAAAGCTTCAAATGGCGACATTTGCGGTCGCTTGATAATCGTTGTTGTACGAAAACTCGCATACGGCAAACTTTTATCCCATCGGTAGCATTCGCTAGAGCGCAAGCTCTCAAAGATATCCTCCAATATCGATTGACTCTTTCATCGTCCCATCCGTCGTGGATGATATGCGATCAAATTCGGATGGGTACCCAATGCTTCATGCAAACTCGCCAAAAGCGAGAGGTGAACCGAGATCCTCGATCCGACACTATTTTCTTGGGCACCCATGCAAACCGACAATTCGCCATGTACAACTCCGCAAGGCGATCTCCGAGTACGTGGTTTTGATCGCGAGAAATGTGCGACCTTGGTCAATCGATCAACTATTACCCGGATCGAATCTTAACTCGATTGGGTCTTGGGTAAACCGTGATGAAATCCATCCCGATTTCTTCCCACTTCCATTCTCGAATCTTCACGGTTGCAAGAAACTCTGGTCTCTCGTGTTCGCCTTTATTTTCGATGTGTGTCGCACAAGGCCACGAACTCGCGACTTCCGTTTCAAATTTGCCACCAAAATTTATTCTTAACATCTGGTACATCTTGGTACTTCGTGGTGAATCGAATACTTTGAGTCATGGGCTTTTTTTAAGATTAATCGTCTTAGACCATCGATATCCGTACACATATACGACCATTAATCCGAGTATGTCTTGATCATCCTTGGTGAAATCTTTGAATTTCCTTCGCCATTTTGACCTTGATGTCTAACAACACAGATCCTTTGGTTGTGCTTCACGAACTGCTTCTCCAAGGTAGATGTGCCTCCAAATTGGCCACAAATCCCTCTGACACAACTTCTAGCTTTAGCTTCAAATTCTTCATAAAGTTCTCGGAAATTTTCCTTTACTTCCAAAACATTGCAAGAACTCTTACGACTTAGAGCGCCCGCAACTACATTGGCTTTTCCGGATGGTAGTGGATTCCAAGATTATAATCCTTAATCAATTCCAACCATCTTCTCTGTCTCATATTCAGATCATTGGGTAAAGATGTACTTGGACTTTTATGATCTGTAGACTTCACAATGACACGATGAGGTAATGACGCCAAATCTTTAAGGCATGCACTACGGCATGCTAATTCCGGATCATGAGTAGGGTAATTCTCCTCGTGAGGTCTCAATTGTCTTGACGCATAAGCGACGACTCTTCCTTCTTGCATCGACACATCCTAATCCTTGACGCTAGCATCACAATAGATATCGAAATCCTTGCGAATATCCGCAAAATCAAAGACCGGGCCGAGGTCAAGCGCTTTTTAACTCTCAAAACTTTCCTCACAGTCGGAGTCCAAGTGAACTTTTTCTCCTTCTTCAACAATTGCGTAAGAGGCTTAGCAATTGAGGAGAATCCTTCAATGAAGCGGCGTAGTAACCTCGCCATTCCCAAGAAATCGCGAACTGGTTACGCCTTGGGCGGTCCTGTAACATCGCTTTTACTTTTCCCGGGTCAATCGCTACTCCATCGGCGGTCATCACATGGCCAAGGAAATCCACTTCCTTCTTCCAAAAGTCACACTTATCGAACTTGGCATACAACCGATGCTCCACGAGTTTCTCCAAAATTAACCTCGTGTGTTCTGCGTGTTCCTCCTCCGATTTGGAATAAATCGAATATCGCCAATGAACACCACTACAAACTTGTCCCTATTCCATGAAGACTTTGTTCATCATGTTCATGAAGTAAGTTGGGGCATTTGTCACCAAATGACATGACCAAGAACTCATAATGTCCATACCGCTGAGAAAGCGGTCTTTGGTATATCCTTAGGGTAGATCTTCAATCGATGGTAGCCCGATCGCAAGTCGATCTTTGAGAACACTCGGCTCCCTTCATCCGGTCAAACAGATCATCTATCCCGGGCAATGGATACTTATTCTTGATAGTGACCTCGTTGAGAGAATCGGTAGTTGATACACATCCTCATGCTTCGTCTTTCTTCTTGACGAACAAGACCGGTGCTCCCACGGTGACGAACTTGGTCTTACGAAACCTTTCTTGAAGTTCTTCAATCGCTTCTTCATTTCGCTAACTCGTCACCGGCATTCGATAAGGTCGCTAGAAATTGGCGCCGTCCCGGCACTAGATCAATGACGAACTCGATGTCACGATCCGTGGCATTCCGTAACTCTTCCGAAACACATCCGGTATTCTCGACTATTGGTACATTCTCCATTGCAATGGTCTTCGATCGTTTACTAGCAAGTGTCCTTCACGAACTGATGTGGTTAGAAACTCCACTTTCCTTCCATCAGTACTCTCAACCGTTACGGCTCTTCGGCCACAATCCAGCACAGCTTTGTGCTTGAATAGACAATCCATGCCAAGAATGACATCTAGGGTTTGGGTGTCTAGAACAATTAAGTTGGCTAGAAACTCAACTCCCGCTATGAGTAACTTAGCTCCTAAACAACCCACTATAGAGCTTAGCTCTGCTCCAGGCGATTGAGCTAATAGAGTATGCTTAAGTTGTATAGCCTCCAACTTATTCTTAGTTGCAAAAACTTCAGATACAAAAGAATGCGAAGCTCCAGAATCAAACAGAACTGATGCGGGTACTGAATTAACCAGGAACTTACCCAGTACGATGTCTGGTGCTTCCTGTGCTCCTTCCAGGGTGACGTGGTTGACCCGGCCTCGGACCACGGACTGCGTCCCTCCTCTGGCTGGTTGGGGGCTTGAAAGTTCCTGTTGGTGACCCGTCTTTGGTGTCTTATTTGGTGTAGCTCCAAGGTTGAAACGAATCGAGTGATCGCCCCTCTGTGGACACCGATTTGCGTAGTGGCACGGTTGGCGGCAAGTATAGCACACCCTTGGCTCTTGCGACTTGTTGATCGCTGGATTAGCGTTGGTCGGTCTTTGGGTGCGAGTGTTCGAGCAACTGGACGAGTGCCGAGGTTGGTGCGTGTCTGGCGGAGTTACGTGGAGAAACCGGTTGAATCTGCGGTGCACCGTCCTTGCTTTCTGTTGGAATTGCTAGCCTCCTGCTGGATCATCCTGCGTTTGCGATTGTCTTCCGCCTCCTTGCGCTTATCCTCCATGACTAAAGCTTTATTGATCGGTTCTTGGAAGTCGGGGAAGGTATGTGCAAGGAGATTGACTGAAGTCTAGTGTTCACCCTTCGAAACGACTCTGGCGAGCCTTGTCTGTTGCAACATCTTCTGCAGCATAGCGAGCAAGTTGCGAGAACTTGTTGAGATAGTCAGACACTGACAAGCTTCCTTGCTTCAGGGCACGAAATTCATCTTTCTTTAGTTCAATAATTCCTTCTGGTACGTGGTATTGGCGGAATGCTGTAGAGAATTCCTCCCAAGTGATATTCTGTGGTGCCTCATGAGCGGCGCAGAAGTTCTCCCACCATTCTGCTGCGATGCCCTCCAACTGGTGAGAGGCATAGAGAACTTTTTCATGGTCGCTGCATTGAGTGATCAGCAGCTTTCTTTCAATCACCCGGCCAATCATCGCCTTCCACGGGTGAGACATGTCCAGCGAATGTTGGTGGACGGGTCCTCATGAATTCTCACCAACTTAGAAGGTCCTTGGTGGCCATGAGCACCGGGGTTCCACGGGGTGATGGTTGTTGTTATTCCGCTCACTTATAGCTTGCATCTCGTTCATCATGGCATGCATCAAGCGTGTCTGTCTTTGCCATAAAAGACCCAAAGTTCTGCAGATCCACTAAAGGTCTTTGGTTGCGAATCGCCTCCTATTCTTGCCGCCCACCGCTCTTTGGTGTTTGGGTACCCAACCACTTGCAACCCATCATGAGTTGTAACCATCAGCGAAGCTCAAGGGTTAGATAAGGTAGCAAGCATGGGGTGAGTTAAGAACTAAGCGGGGATTGGTTAAACCCAACAACAACGAGAGAACCAAAAGCAACTTTATTACTTAAGAACTTAGTATGGCTTGCAACAGATGCCTAAGGGCCTTTGCACTCATACTCACACTCAAAGAAAATAGCGAACCTAAGCACACAATCTAACGCCTAAAGGGCGACACAACTAGGCTTAGACCGACGTGGCTTAACACACTAAGCCTCAATCTGCGAACCTAGGCCTTAGCGAACTCGGCCGGCGAGGTAACCTCCACAACCACTACCGTGTGCTCACCGCTGCTGTAGACCTTGAACTGTCTTGGCATCTTCGCAAATCGATCCCGGTGCCCCTGAATCGGTGCAACAGAACAGCGCCGATGGCGCGACAGCTCCTCCAGTTCGCTCCACTTCCTCTGGATCTTCCTCGATTCTTCATGTTCTTCTAGATCTTCTTCCTCTTCTTGGTCTCGCTTGGTGGTGCCCAATATCTCTTCCAGATGGCGATCTTCTCTTGACTTGGTGCGAGCTCTTGTAGGCACCGTCTAGATCGGCGACCATCATCTCCATGGATTCCTCTTGGGCGATGACGCATGCGGGCGAGGTGTACCACTGTGGCATCTTCTTCTCCCTCCGTGGATGGATAGTGTGCGAGTAGCTCCACGGCGGCCGCTCGGGTGGTAGCGAAGACGGTTCCTTGCAACTCACGCATGTAGATGTGGCGATCCGGCATGGCCAGCGCGACGATTCTGTATTCCTTCACTCTAAGTGATCCTCCCGACGGAGATGTTCAGCGGTGCTTGCCTTGGTGTTCATCCCGGCATAGATCGCCGTTTACGGATCGCACCCGCTTATGTCCATCCACCATCCGCTTGTTTCCTCGGTACAACGGACGATCAAAACCTCCAAGTACCTGCAGAAGCTTCCAAAGTTCGGCGGCGTAACCTCCACAACGCTCACCATAGGTCTGAAGGCGAGGCATCTGTCCAAAAGACAGAGAGAGGGGAAAATTCTTAGCAATAGATGAGTCTAGAGAGACATGAGAGGAGTTAAGCAATAGGTTACTCTTGCAAGTTGGTTTTCTTTTAGAAAATAATTTGGACTCCCTAAAAACGGCCGATTTAACTAAGGTCAAGACCTACAGTCAGTATGGCTCTGATACCACCTCTGTTGGGACCCAAAAATGCAATTCTAGACCCTCTGTGTATTCTGCACTAGTCCAGGATCACGCTAGTGAACACAGCGGTAACATAGGTGAATATCAATCCACACAAGCGAAATATAACATAAACGAATAGTTTGAGTAACAACTTAGAGTTTTGACCTTAAGGTCGGGGTTACAACTTATTAAGCCACGCAGGGCTAACACTAAAGAAATACTGCAATGAACGAAATAAACTCGCAAACTCCAATCAAAGACACCACAGCAACCGACTGGGATTGATGACCTAGCGATCAACCTTCTTCCACAAACTCCTCCTCGAAAGCAGACGAAGACTCCTCCACTTCTGTAGGTTTGGACGCAAGTTTTACAACAAGCGTGAGTACACAACCGTACTCGCAAATCATACCACAGAATGCAATATATAGATGCAGGCTTATTCCAAAGGAATGGCTTCTGTGGTTATTTTGCAGAAATGCAACATTTGCAATTGAATACAAATAATAGATTGAAAGCATAATTTAAAACAAATAAGCAATATTAATTTAACAGTTGTTTCCACAAATACACACAGCTAAACTGATTGATTCACACAGCCATATGATTGAGATCACACAGCTCCCAATCCCACATTTTATGAACACTACCCTCATGTGAAATCCCAGCGTTGTCCATGACCGAGGACGCGGCTATTCGAATAGATTGTTTAACACTCGCAGAGGTTTGTACACTTTACCCACACGATACAACTAGTGTAGCTAGCACTAATCGTAACAAAACAGTTCGCAACTTCGCCTCAACATTGACGTTCTTATTCACACAATCCCATATCACAAAGCTTAACCTATCCACCAACCCCAATGTTGAAACTCCATAACCTACTAAGTTAGGCTGTCACGGACATGCGGTCGCGACAAGATAGCTCAGTTCAATGGCGCACAAAGTTAAGTCCTTAATTGACCAAGGCAAGACTTCCAGCTTTTCTAACTAAACCACAGATAAATCCCAATCACAAAGCCACCAGTTCACACAAGATATCCACCACTTGCCTCGGTCTAAATCTTTTACCACCCGTGGTTTAGTGCAACACATGCCATCACGAGTAATAGCACACAGCACACACAGTTTTATCACACAGTTCCATAATCACTTAGTCAATTTCATAATTGCACTCACATGAGATGATGACTCGTAGCATGGCTAAGCAATTCTAGTCGGCCTAACCAACTATGTTGGTAATATGTTAATACCAACTAAATAATAAACCAATCTAGGGCGACAAAAGATTAAGGTATACAAGTAGGCAAGGTGAACATAACAGTTTGGGATCAATAACTAGCCCAAAAGCAGTTAAACACATAATTAAAGTAAATGCAATAATTCAACACAATATAATTTGGGAAAACTGGGATTCAATATGATCAAAGGTATGACTTGCCTTGGAAAAGGTCTATGTACTGGTCTTGAACTTGGTTGAAGCCTTCTTCGACGAAAACCCCCGAAGTATCGACGTCTACGCACAAACGAAGCAAAACAACCAAAACAAATAAATAACAGAGGCAAAACAAACTCCAAAAATTAAATAAAAATAATAATTAGGTAGATCTCGAATTTAGACAAATTTAGAAATTTGAATGGGCTCAATCGGAGTTGGGATGCAAAAGTTATGGCCTTTGGAAGATTGAAAATACATAAAATGCTGAAAATCATTATTTCATGAATTTCCCGAATTATTTTCCTAAAGGAAAATCAGATTATTGCGCAAGCTGACGTCAGCGGAGGAATTTCGGAAAAAGAAATAATAAAAGAAATCTCTGACATGTGGGACCCACATGTCAGAGGCTAGGCTCACGGTGGAGTAGGTCCACCGAGCCTCGGGACTCGGGGTCCGGTAGACTGTCGCGTGGGCGCACACGTGGACGCTGACTGGGCGCCACCTGGCTACCACGCGTGCACGGGGCTGATGCTGGCACCGACGTGGATGACGACAAGACGGCGGCGGCTCTGGACCGTACGGCAACGGCGACTGGCGGCGCTCCGGCGAGGTCCGATGGTACCAGATTGAAGCCCGTGTTATTGTGAACACGATGGTGCATTCACGAGCGGCGGAGACACTCGAAGATGGCCGGCGGCGGGCGAAGAGCGGCGGAGGAGTCTCGGGCTCGTCGAGATCGGAACTCCGGTGGTCTTCCGGCGAAGACAAGGCCACCAGGAGGTAGCCCAGGCTGTTGCGAAGCCAGAGGTGCAGACGATGAGGTCCCGGCGACACTGACGGCGGCAAGGGAGCTCACCGGAGTTCTTGCGGGTGAAAGCCTAAAATCGGTGAGGGTGGCGGCGCAGGGGTTCTCGGGCGGCGCTAGGTTGGGGCTTTAGTGCGGGCGCCAAGACGATCCCGGGCGTCCTTTATAGGGTCGGAGGCGAGGAAGGCGGCGCGAACCCTAAAAGAGTCCGAGACGGCCCCGAGCGAAACGGAGATAGAGTCCGTGTCGGTAAGATTCTCACCAGGCAATAGGTGCGGTTGAGATGGGGATAAGATTTGGCATGTTTTCTAGAAAGGTTTTATTTGGAAACGTGTCTTGTCGGACGGAGCTTGGAGCTCGGAAGCATGGCGGACGCGGGCGGCCGTGCGCGAGGAAGAAACCGAGACGGAGACGACGACCTCGGCGGGCCCACCTGTCAGCGAGTGGGGCGGAGCGCGCGCGCGGGCGATTTGATCTGAGCGCCCGATCTTGATCGGACGGCGGGGACGGAAGCGGGCCGGCGGGGAGGAGAGGCTGGGCGCGAGCGGCCTGGAGGCGGCGGGAAATAGGAGTGGGCCGAGGAGATTCGGCCCAAAAGAGTTTCCGAGCTTTTAATAGTTTTTCTAATTTAGAAAATACCAGAAATTCAAATAGGCAATAGAAAATAGCAAATGAACTCAGAAAAATTCTAGAAAAATCTAGAAAATATATCTGAGCACATAGAACCCAAATAAAATAGTTTTGGCTATTGTTCGTGTTGGCATTATTCACATTAAATATTTTTTATTGTAAAGTCCAATATTAAGCTTTTGAATTAAATTCAAATAAAAATCCAAATGGTGAATTTTCTTCCCACTAACTATTTAAAAGATTTTCAAGCTCAGAAAATTAGGATGTTACAATCACCTTTGTCCATCGTGCACCATGCTTGAGTCTATTGACTCCACCCGGCATCCTTGATCGTCGTAGACCTCAGCTCTCTAATCCTAGTCCCGATCATCCTCGCGTTGACCGTCGTTGACCTACAAGCAACCTGCACAACAATAGACAAAGAAATCGATTCCGGGAACAAGTTCTTCACAACTTGACCCATGTTAGTCAAAACATGCATCATGCAATACAAATGCACTGAAAACCATGAATTTGACCTAACCTATAGCCAATTCTCCAAGTTGGCCGAATTTGAACTGAAAATGGTACTACAACCATGTAATCCCCGGTACTACCGCACTGCGGTCGTACCGCTCAAATAGCTACGGAACTATCGATTCCCAGGGAAGTCCAAAACTCCCCAAAAACACTCTATCTGGAAAATACGAACCGCCCACCTTGAGGTCATACCGCTCAACGGTACTACCACTTCACACATGCGAACTACCGATTCCCGAACGTTCGGACCACTTGATTCAACCGTCCGATCTGGCCACTCGATCGGACCACTCGATTTGCGGTAGTACCGCTCCACACTTGCGGTCGTATCGCACTGCGATAGTGCGCAACTTACTTGCCGGTACTACCGATTATCCTGATACTTGCTGAAAACTAGTGTTTCAACAAACCTTCAATACTATTGCCAATTGTCTCATCATCTTAAGATCATGAGCATATCCCCCATGATATCTACAATCTCCCCCTCGATGAACACATTGGCAATTTCCCAAAAATATAAGTTTTGAGGTTTGAAAAATAAAAGAACTCTCATTTTCACGTAAAGACACAACTTAGTCTAAAGACAAGAGAATGCAATGGAAGTGACCAAGTTGGCTTCAAAATAGTATCGGCAAGTGAGATAAGACAGAAGAATGCAAGAAAGCTTCAATCTTCATAGAAGAGTAAAAAATCTCACTTAAGGTCCATATGAAAGAACAATTGTTAAATTTGACCTTTGATCATTGTGAGGTTCCAAGAATTGCAATTCAAGTTCAGAAATGGCAATAAGATAATAAGAATGCAAATTAAATGCTCCCCTTACTATGATCATCAATTTTGTAGAAAAAAAAATCATTTTCTCTCTTTTTCTCCAAATAGCTCCCCCTTTTGATATTTTTGTTATATCTTCTCCCCCTTTGACAGTAGAGTCATCAAGGAATCACGCATTCCTCCCATCCAGAGATGACAAGTGCAGAAATGAGGAAGAAATAAAAGAAAGAGCATGCATGAAATGCAATGGAGCGGCTTCATTTTTTTTTTTGTATTTTTCAGTTTTTAGTACAAGAAGCTTTGGAGATTACTCAAAAGAACAAGCTAGTATTTCTACTCTTACTCAATACACACTTGGCCTGATAGCGTTAGCAAGATCATGTTAAAACATATATAGCAAAGCTACGCTGGAAGGCTCAAAGATAAAACGATGAATTGTAACAATTTAAGCAAAGCTTCAAAATTAGCAAGTTCATCAATAGAGATCTTAAAGTGATAATGACCATGTCAGAATGTCAATATGAGATCAAGAAGCTAACAAAGACATCCTAAGAGACAAAGAGTCATGAATTGAATCATTTTGCTCAATTTTTCTCAAATACCTAATTTTTTTACAACAGTTTTCATTTGTAATGAATATTGATGTTGATTAAAGGTCTATCTTAGTGAAGAAGATCCTGGACTAGGAACCATCCACAACCTCTTCCTAAGCTTCAACCAAGGTGAAAAATCTTGAGGTTCATGTCAATTTTGACAAGCACTCCCCATGAGATCGTTTGGATCATCAAACTATCTCCAAGTTCATGTCTTTGACATGCAGTCTCGTGAGAATAGTTTGGCACAATTTAACCACATGAGAATCTTGAAATTTGATTTTTCATTTTTCACAAGAGCAGTTTTATATTCTTAAAGAAACAAGAAGCTCCAGAAATGTTTAATTTTAGATTCAAGAGTTAACAAAGTAATTTTGACAGGGCCAATATCACAAAAAGATCACTAGTTGTGCAACTAGCTAAAAGATCCACAAATTGCAATTTTTTAGTTTAAGTTGTTTTAAAGTTCTAGCACATTTAGCAAAGACTTAGCTACACATGTGAAAGCATGATAATTCTAGCAAGTCAAGACACTAGACACGATATTGAGCAAGAATTGAAATACTAAAGCTCAAAAGGGTAATAAGCAAAGCTTCATCATTTTAAAAGACAAGCAGTAAAACTTATATTATAATGCATCTTTTTGTGATTTTCATATGAATGCAATATGATACAATGAGATGCAAGAAAGACTGAAAAGCCTAAAAAGATCAAAAAAGATCAGCAGGTTCAGAAAAAGATCAAGGAAAGATCAGATGAACAAGAAAAGTTCAGAAAAGAACCAACTCCTCCTCAAACCAACCCATAGGGGTAAATTACCTCTAACTCACTCCTCAAGGTGGTAAACCTACTTGGGTCTAAAGGCTTGGTGAAGATATTAGCTAACTGAGCCTCGGACTCTACAAAATGTAGCACAATATCACCCTTCTTGACACAGTCTCTAAGGAAGTGATAAAGAATGTCTATGTACTTGGTCCTAGAATGTTGCATTGGGTTCTTAGCAATATTAATGGCAGAAGTGTCATCATAGAAAAGAGGAACACTAGCAAACTTTAACCCAAAATCCTTAAGAGTGGACACCATCCACAAAATCTGATTACAACAACTAGCGGCAGCTACATATTCAGCTTCAGCAGTGGATTGTGCAATAGAAGACTGCTTCCTAGAAGACCAAGAGACAAGAGAAGTGTCTAAGAAGTGGCAAGTGCCTGAGGTACTCTTCCTATCTAGCCTACAACCCGCAAAATCAGAATCAGAAAACCCCTAAATGGACAAGGACGAAGAGCAAGAATACCAAATGCCATACTGGAGGGTAGAGTGAAGGTACTTGAAGATGCACTTAACGGCTTGGCGATGGAAAGTCCTCGGAGACGCCTGAAGCCTCGCACAGAGGCAGATCGCAGTGGATGTCTGGTCTTGAGGCCGTTAGGTAAAGGAGGTTGCCGATCATGCTGCGGTACTCGCGTTGATCCACGACTTCTCCTTCCTCGTTTGGATCCAAAGTAGTCGAAGTCGCCATGGGAGTGGCGATCGGCTTGCACTCACCCATCTCGAAGTGCTTGAGCAGATCCTTCGTGTACTTCGTTTGATGGATGAAGATCCCTTCCTTGCATTGCTTGATTTGAAGCCCTAGAAAATAGTTGAGCTCTCCCATCATACTCATCTCAAATTCCCTGGACATGGTCTCAGAAAAACTGAAAACAAGAGCATGAGAAGAACCACCGAAGATAATATCATCTACATAAATCTGAGCAAGCAAGAAGTCATTACCATGCCTAAGAATGAACAAGGTCTTGTCTACCTTACCCATCTCAAAGTTGTTCTTAAGCAAGAAGGTCTTAAGTCTATCATACCAGGCTCTAGGGGCTTGCTTAAGACTATATAAGGCTTTGGAAAGCTTGAAGACATGGTGTGGATGCTTGGGATTCTCAAAGCCTAGGGGTTGTCTAACATACACTTCCTCCTCTATGTAACTATTCAGAAAAGCACTCTTGACATCCATCTGATACAACCTAAATCTCTTAGATGCAACAAATGTAAGCAGAATACGAATGGCTTTCAATCTAGCAACAAGAGCAAAGGTCTCATCAAAGTCTAACCCCTCAACTTGGCTGAAACCTTGAGCTACCAATCTAGCCTTATTTCTAACCACAAAACCATCCTCACTTTGTTTATTTTTGAACACCCAACGGATTCCTATCACATTATGACCACTAGGAGGTTCTACTAGGTTCCAGACCTTGTTTCTGTTGGTGATATGCCCTAGAGGCAATCATGGAGATGATTGTATCACGTCTATGTTTATGAGTTCTTGAATAAATGTTATTCTGTTCCTTGAATGAATCATTAGTTCTGAAGATCAACGAGTATGTGTAACACCCCAGGATCCACATTACCCTGGAATGCTACTTAACCACTCTACAGCTAGCCAATAATTTCAAGACAAAATTAATTCGGCAGCAACTCTAGACAAGAAGCACTAAGCGGAAGCATAAACAACTAAGGGAATAAAGATGACGGTAACAAGTTCAATAATTAAACAACCTCTAGCAGATTAAACAAAGAATGGTTCACAAGTCCATCCTTATTTAACAACATAATCATCCACAAATAGTTAAGCATTTGGCTAGAATTTCATCGTCTTTATTACAACATGAGTTGATGAACCAAGTGCATTATTGTGGTGCCGCTCTACCCATCCCATGAATGCTCAACAAACACCTGTATGGGAAACAAGGGTGAGATAAAAATCTCGACAAGCAAACTGCTTAACAAAGCTAATCGGACTACAAATAAATATACAACATCATTAAAGTATCCATATGTCCACATCCATAATGTGAATCCACATTCATTTACAAGCTAATTAAACTACAAAGATATTAAGTATCAATATCCAATTCTCATAATGAACACAATTATAGCCTCAACCATATTTACTACCAAAGATAGTAAAATATTAACAACAAAATCTTGATCAATCGCTTCATATTATTCACCACTACCACTACCAATGACAATAGAGTATTAACATGTTTTACCTCATAACTTTACTATTTCTCACATCCACAAGCTGCTATCAATGATTACCACAAGAGAGAAGAATCTCATGCCACAATCACAACCTCTACCATACCACAAGGGATAAACCCCATTCCACAACCACAACCACATTACTCATTCCACAAGAGACTCTCATGAGTCAATTTCCACATTGCAACTATGAAGTTACGTTTGATTGCAAAATAAATTCACCTCAATATCTTGCATAAGAATGCAAATGATCTTTCCACAATGTAATGCATATGTATGCTATGCTCCATCGCACCTTTACCCAACAAGGTAAAGGTATGCATCGTCTTCTGACAATGCACGATGTTGTGCAGCACTGATCGCGGCTATAAGCGCGACATCCACAATGCAAATGTCATGATATGTCATGAATGATATGATATGATAATCATAAACCACAAGAATTTAACCACGGAGATCAACAACGTACTCATCATGAATATTTTCTCATAATCCACATGTGTCTCATTAAGCACAATACCAACGTGTCATAAGACCATTACCACATAACCCACACCCGATTCACCAAGATCAAAATCAATCGATCTAGATGAAACTCTATCACATAGACCACCACATGATCATCATGAAAATAACCACAATGAATTATCAACATGTCCACCTTGAGTTTATTCTCATATTCCGCATTTGGCTCATTACGCGAATTACCACAATACTACCCAAACTCATCCAAACATAGCAATTGATTAATATCTTGCTACCACATTCTTACTTAGAAAACATGTAACCATGGCATATCATTTAACACTACGTCAATCATGCATAGTGCAAGTAGTAAGAAAAACGGGTTAAACCGTAGCACAACCGCTACATTTACTTGCCTTCCACGATGCGTAGCGTTAGCGGCAAAGATGATACTCCTAAACCTGAGGCTTCACCTCCTAAACAGGTAAAATAATTTCAATTAAGACATAATATACTCAGCGCTACTAATCGGCATTCTACATTGCTTACTTGACGACTCAAAACGAGTTTACAAAGCTGAAACTGAAAAACAACGTTTCCTGCCATATGCCGTTCCTGGACAGTGGCACGGTAATTGACATAACTCATGAACAGGAAGTCAAAAAGAGGTAAACCCAATTTCTGTAGATTCTTAACTGACTAATCTACAATACTCTAGTTGGCACGAAAAACCAATTCGGCCAAAATATTAGGCTAACCATTGTCTGAACTTTCAGTACAGAAACTGCCTACACAATCGAACAGCAAAACTAAAATGACCATAACTTTTAATAGGTAACTCCGAATTGATCGTTCTTTATCAATCTGAAAAGGTTATCGAATTACCTACAATAACCTAGTTGGGTGAACTTTCAGATTCTTCCAATTGCCCTATCATATTTTAGGAAATATCCAGACAGTTTATTCTCGTCAGATTTCTGGCAGCAGATACTAAATCGACCATAACTTTTGACTCAGACCTCGGAATTGAGTGATCTTCGCGGCTACTGAAAGATAACGACATAACCCAGATAACTCTAGGAGATGGAATCTTAAAATGCAGCCTCTAAATACACGAAAAAACCCACGCAAGATACTGGACAGAATTGAATCTTCTGCAGCCCAACAATTAACCAACAATTCTAATCGGTTTCGCATCTACTATGGATCAAACAGCGGGAAGGCATCTCGTTACCCTTGTAGAACCGCTAGCTTGCTGAACCAATCCCCACGCGAGTTCTTCTTCTCCTTTCCTCCTTCTTCTCCTTCCTCTCCTTCTTCTCCTTCTTCTCTTTTCCTTCTTGCAAAAGGGGCAGCAACTTGGCAAGGGAGAGGCGCAGGAGCAGCAACCTGGGTTGAGGGGAGCGCAAGGAGGAGGTGTGGCGACAGGGGGGAAAAGCAGGAGGAGGGGGTTCGGCCAAGGGGTAAGGGGTGGCTAGGGCAAGAAAGGGGTGTGGCCACCTCTTGGGCCCCCTCTTGGCCCAAGGTGGTAAGCCCACTCTCCTTACTGTTTTTTTACTTAATTAACAGCTATTTAATTGTTTAATTCAACCTAAAGCCGACTCACAAATTTAATAATCTTTCTTTCTTTCTTTCCCATGATAAATTGATTAACAGCGACTCTGCGTCACCACTTATAAAAATTAAAACCTCACGCCGAACCAACGATCTGGTATTACATTCTTCCCACCTTAAGAGGATTCGCCCTCGAATCCAACTCTTCAGACCACAAAGAAAGGAACAACAAAAAAAAGAGCAACCCAAACTAGGAGTACTCACTAGCCACGAAGAGCTCGGGGTACTTCTTTCGCAAATGATCCTCCAACTCCCACGTAGCCTCTCTCTCAGACTGATTCGTCCAAAGGACCTTCACATACTTCATGGTCTTATTCCTCAAGACCCACTCCGACGTGTCTAAGATACGAACTGGCCGACTCTCCACAGTGAGATCCTGCTCCACTGTGACCTGTTCCAGGTCAATCTTGTGTTCTGGATCCCGCAAGAATTTCCTCAGCATAGACACATGGAAAACATTGTGCCCATCACTCAAAGAGTTTGGCAACTACAAACGATAAGCCAAACTACCCACCGAGCAACCACCGGAAAAGTACCGATGTATCGCGGGCTAAGCTTCGGTGGTACCAAACGAACAATACCCTTGGTTGGAGACACCCAAAGGAGCACAAGGCTTCCCACAAACTCAATTCTCGCCGCCGAACATCTGCATAATTCTTTTGTCGGCCTGAGCGATAACAGTCTGCCATTTTGGCAAAATTTCCATAAAACTATTAAGACCACTTTCTCAAACCATCCTTTTCTTAAAACATTTTCTCTTATTAAATATACTGGGATAACCCAATATACCCCTTTTAAAGAATTTGATCACAAATTCCACTCACATCATTCTACTAGGAGCACAACGGTATCTATTGCAAGCAGAACCCGAAGAATGAAGAGTAAAGAACTCTCAAGCATCACACTAGCAACCAGACTTTCCATCAAAGGACCACGATCCAAATCAAAGGATTCACCACAAAATATTTCTACTCGCCAGTAGACAATTGGAGAACCACACCACATAAGCTAAGAGTGAAAAAACACTCGATGGACCAAAACAATCAATTTCTTTTCCTAAGCTGGAAAAGACTACGCATCAACATACGTCAACTCAAAATGCAAATGGTCTCTGCCATAAACACACAGCATAAACAAGAATCAAGAGAGCATCGCACTACTTGACATAACAATAATTTCCCAATTCATTTCTTTTAATAATTTAACTTCCTTGAACCAAGGATTTTCAAATCATTACCCAACACACCACTCATTTAACTCAAGTTGGCCACCTCAACAATTAGCTCAATTGAGTACATCATCTACACCATTGTAGATAGACTCTCTGCCCCGCAAATCATACTCTAACCCAAAACCACGACCAACAAAAGGCTTCGCAACCCACAACAATTACCATGTTCTAAGAAGAAGAGGTAAGAAGAAATAAATTCGAGATCTGAAAATGGTTATCATCACAATAGCCAAAAGACCAAAAGAATAACAAATAGCAATGAGGTTGGAAAAACACAAGATAAGATCATCTGTACCTCAAATACTTCTAGTACAACTTTTCCTTTCAATAAGAAGCAATTTTCTTTGATTACAACATCCCGCCATTTCCAACAAAGGATGCTTGAAGACCACAACACAAGATTCAAATAAAACCAATAAGATCAATCAACACGTCGCTTTACTCAGAGCAACATCGACTATGACACAAGTCATAAGGTCCAAAACGATTCCAACCGTAAATCTCACACCCTTCAATGCAATTAGTATTATGGAATTAACAAATTCCTTTATTTTTAAAACATTCAACACCATAATCACAACTACATGCTATCGGTTGTAATCACAACAAGATAAAACGTTCTTTACAAAAAAATCATCATATCATCCCACTCCTTCATATTTTTCCAAAGGAACACCATTAATCACTTCATCATGTTCTTATTATCCAAATAAGATTCCAACTACTTAATCTAGTTAAAACTAGTGCATAAGCCATCACATTAAAACAAACTCTTTAACAAGATGATATTAGAACATAACAACCTCACAAAACATGCTAGAATGAATCTCTTATTAGATTCCATACAATTATCTCGTCTTCGATGCTCAACTCTAGTTTAGCAACAAGTAATTACACTCTAGCCATTCTTTGTCAATAATTGATTATTAATTTTTCATCGACATAGCATTAATGATCCTATCTCTAATTTGCAATCACAAAGACAATAAAGAGCATGATTCGATACTCCACCTTATGTTAAGATATTAAAATAAAATAACTTTAAACATCAATAATACCGACTTTATAAGACAAGATTCCATAAGTCAATACATCCACCTTCATCCATTTCTTTATACATAATTCAACAATTTAGCATGGTAAAAGTTACATAACTTTAACATTGTACATGCTCATCAAGTATGTAAAGAGAGGACATAATTAAGGTTAATCTTATTAAGGCAATATTCCAACACCTCCTTACTTGACCATCCCGAATGGTCGATTAATTATAAAGATCAATCAATCCAATCTATCCAACAAGTTGGGAAAATTAAACAACTACAATAGTCAATACAATTGTTTTTCATAATCCTTAATAAATGCATGAGTTCTACACATGTATCGCTAAATTCTTAGCCACAAATCTTCAAGAAACTACAACAGGACAACATCATATTAATCAACTTCACTTCTAAAGATGTTAGTAGAAATTAATGATGTACCACACTAACTTTTCAACTTGATAATTCACAATCTATCAATTATTTACATAATTACCACCTACTACTTAAACACAACAAAACAACATAAAGAGATTTTAACACTCCCTTCTAGGGAGAAAATCAAACTTCAAAGAAAATCAAACTTCAAAAGTCGAAATAACTCAGAAGAAATGCATAGAGCCAATGCTTCCACAAGTTAATGAACTTCCCACGTAAGCTCTGATTCTCTCTCAAAATATCAAGCGAAATACAAGAGTCATGTTTTCCAAAGAAGAAAGATGGAACAACGCGGAAAAATACCATCTCTCCAAAAGCAATGCTCACGAGCGGTCAAACAACCCATCAATCGAAAGAAACAATACTTGGCCTCAAGAACAATTGGAGGCCTAGTGACACCTAACAAATCGCAATAAACAGGCTAACCCGAGAGAAAATCATTAACGCAATAGGACAAGAACCGCCAACATCAATTCAAGGAGGATAACACTTTTCTAAGAAACTTACCCATGACATCCGCAACTAAGTTACAGAAGTGCTTGCATCAATAATCTGTACCACGAATGGGGTATAAGCGGCAATGCCCAAGGCAACGAGCAAACCCTACCTCTTATCATTGACTATCCTCACTCATAGCAGTCATAGAAACAACACATAAACATACGGGATTATCTCATAGCATGAATAATCAATATAACATGTCAAAGCACGAATGCAATGCTTGACCCATCCCATCCTCGTGCACCGAAAGGTGTCAATTTAATATTTTTAATTACCACGGACCTAAAGCCGCTCGATACCAATCAGTAACACCCAGATCCACATTACCTGGAATGCTACTTAACCACTCTGACTAGCCAATAATTTCAAGACAAAATTAATTCGCGACAACTCTGACAAGAAGCACTAAGCGGAAGCATAAACAACTAAGGGAATAAAGATGACGGTAACAAGTTCAATAATTAAACAACCTCTAGCAGATTAAACAAAGAATGGTTCACAAGTCCATCCTTATTTAACAACATAATCATCCACAAATAGTTAAGCATTTGGCTAGAATTTCATCGTCTTTATTACAACATGAGTTGATGAACCAAGTGCATTATTGTGGTGCGCTCTACCCATCCCATGAATGCTCAACAAACACCGTATGGGGAAACAAGGGTGAGATAAAAATCTCAAGAAGCAAAGCTGTTTAACAGCTAATCGGACTACAAATAAATATACAACATCATTAAAGTATCCATATGTCCACATCCATAATGTGAATCCACATTCATTTACAAGCTAATTAAACTACAAAGATATTAAGTATCAATATCCAATTCTCATAATGAACACAATTATAGCCTCAACCATATTTACTACCAAAGATAGTAAAATATTAACAACAAAATCTTGATCAAGCTGCTTCATATTATTCACCACTACCACTACCAATGACAATAGAGTATTAACATGTTTTACCTCATAACTTTACTATTTCTCACATCCACAATCGCTATCAACGATTACCACAAGAGAGAAGAATCTCATGCCACAATCACAACCTCTACCATACCACAAGGGATAAACCCATTCCACAACCACAACCACATTACTCATTCCACAAGAGACTCTCATGAGTCAATTTCACATTGCAACTATGAAGTTACGTTTGATTGCAAAATAAATTCACCTCAATATCTTGCATAAGAATGCAAATGATCTTTCCACAATGTAATGCATATGTATGCTATGCTCCACTGCACCTTTACCCAACAAGGTAAAGGTATGCATCGTCTTTCTGACAATGCGATGTTGTCCGATGCTGATCGCGACTATAAGCGCGACATCCACAATGCAAATGTCATGATATGTCATGAATGATATGATATGATAATCATAAACCACAAGAATTTAACCACGGAGATCAACAACGTACTCATCATGAATATTTTCTCATAATCCACATGTGTCTCATTAAGCACAATACCAGCGTGTCATAAGACCATTACCACATACCCACACCGATTCACCAAGATCAAAATCAATCGATCTAGATGAAACTCTATCACATAGACCACCACATGATCATCATGAAAATAACCACAATGAATTATCAACATGTCCACCTTGAGTTTATTCTCATATTCCGCATTTGGCTCATTACGCGATTACCACAATACTACCCAAACTCATCCAAACATAGCAATTGATTAATATCTTGCTACCACATTCTTACTTAGAAAACATGTAACCATGGCATATCATTTAACACTCGTCAATCATGCATAGTGCAAGTAGTAAGAAAAACGGGTTAAGCCGTAGCACAACCGCTACATTTACTTGCCTTCCACGATGCGACGCGTTAGCGGCAAAGATGATACTCCTAAACCTGAGGCTTCACCTCCTAAACAGGTAAAATAATTTCAATTAAGACATAATATACTCAGCGCTACTAATCGGCATTCTACATTGCTTACTTGACGACTCAAACGAGTTTACAAAGCTAAAACTGAAAAACAACGTTTCCTGCCATATGCCGTTCCTGGACAGTGTACGGTAATTGACATAACTCATGAACAGGAAGTCAAAAAGAGGTAAACCCAATTTCTGTAGATTCTTAACTGACTAATCTACAATACTCTAGTTGGCACGAAAAACCAATTCGGCCAAAATATTAGGCTAACCATTGTCTGAACTTTCAGTACAGAAACTGCCTACACAATCGAACAGCAAAACTAAAATGACCATAACTTTTAATAGGTAACTCCGAATTGATCGTTCTTTATCAATCTGAAAAGGTTATCGAATTACCTACAATAACCTAGTTGGGTGAACTTTCAGATTCTTCCAATTGCCCTATCATATTTTAGGAAATATCCAGACAGTTTATTCTCGTCAGATTTCTGGCAGCAGATACTAAATCGACCATAACTTTTGACTCAGACCTCGGAATTGAGTGATCTTCACGGCTACTGAAAGATAACGACATAACCCAGATAACTCTAGGAGATGGAATCTTAAAATTCAGCCTCTAAATACACGAAAAAACCCACGCAAGATACTGGACAGAATTGAATCTTCTGCAGCCCAACAATTAACCAACAATTCTAATCGGTTTCGCATCTACTATGGATCAAACAGCGGGGAAGGCATCTCGTTACCCTTGTAGAACCGCTAGCTTGCTGAACCAATCCCCACGCGAGTTCTTCTTCTCCTTTCCCTCCTTCTTCTCCTTCCTCTCCTTCTTCTCCTTCTTCTCTTTTCCTTCTTGCAAAGGGGCAGCAACTTGGCAAAGGGAGAGGCGCAGGAGCAGCAACCTGGGTTGAGGGGAGGCGCAGGAGGAGGTGTGGCGGCTTGGGGGAAAACAGGAGGAGGGGTCGGCCAAGGGGTAAGGGGGTGGCTAGGGCAAGAAAAAGGGGTGTGGCCACCTCTTGGGCCCCCTCTTGGCCCAAGGTGGTAAGCCCACTCTCCTTACTGTTTTTACTTAATTAACAGCTATTTAATTGTTTAATTCAACCTAAAGCCGACTCACAAATTTAATAATCTTTCTTTCTTTCTTTCCGCGATAAATTGATTAACCGCGACTCTGCGTCACCACTTATAAAAATTAAAACCTCACGCGAACCAACGATCCGGGTATTACAATATGTGACTTGTTGGTGAAACACTTGACTTATATGATGTCGTTCTAAAAGTATCCCACAGTCGAATGTCATTGATCGGAACACCGGTGACTCTACGACCGATACATGTATTGATTGATGATCATGTTTCACCGATCATGGATATGGGGATATCAAATCAATAATGTAAACACATGTTAGAGAACATGGGGTTGGAATGACCCACCTTGAGACACTATAGAGATTGTTATGATTCTATGTGTCATTAGTTGGTCTCAAGCAATGATGATGTATAATCCTTAGACTGAGATCGCATGGTTCCCTACATGTGTAATAGCACTCTTAGGGGTTGCCAAGCGCTACTCGTAATTGGGTAGTTATAAAGGTAGCTTTCGTGTATGCTATGAAACATGCGGAGGGATGTGGTAGTCGGATATGAGATTTGCCCTCTAACATAACGGAGAGATGTCTGGCCCCTTGAAGTAGTCGGATAAAGAAAGTGCATGGTCGTGCCACTAGTGGTCGAAGAGTTCGACCACGTAAGGTTATCGACAACTCGATCGAAAGTATTGAGCAGTCCATGGATGACACACTATCTCACCGGAGTTCAAACTAGATATCGTGAGGCAAAAGGAGAATCTTTGGAGTAAGTCGCTTAGTTCGATCAGATCCGGACAAGTCGTATGGTGATACGAGCAAGTCGTAGACGATCGAGCGAAATCACTGAGTGGTTGAAACACGGTCGTGAGGTTTACGAACCGTCGGGACCGAGTCTGACTGGTCGTATAAAGATAAGACACGGTAAGTAAGTGATGAGGACCTAGTCATAGATCATATTGCATTAAGGTTCGTCAGATATAATTTGTGTGTATTCGAATCGTTATGTCTGCTAGGGACCGCTACGACTCGTGATCGGAAGGTTTTTCGAGTCACAACCGATTACACATAAACCTAACGGTCACACACTTAATGGGATGGAACAAACCGTAACGAATACGATTCGTTAAAAGTGTTGGATAGGATCCGGCACGGGGCACTATATAAGGAGATGCTTGAGGCTAGTTTTGAGGTGACGGAGAGACACGTGAGTTGTTTCCACCAAAAAACCCTAAACCGCCATCTTCTTGAGAGAGCCTTCCGTGCGACTTGGTGCTAGCACACGGCGTCATTTGTTCCTTCTCTGGACATGTGGATACCGTAGAGGCGCTCTGCGGTCATTGTTGCGCCGAGGGCGATCCGTGATCTTCACAAGGAAGCGTGGAAGGCTGCTGAGGAGACGATCGACTACGAGCGTTGGGCGATCATCTCGACCACTACATCGGCGCGTTCATCTTCGGACTAGGCTACTCGACTCTACTTCACGCTGCTGCGCCTAGTGGTAATGATCGTGATCATATATCTTGCTTGGCATCTGGTTTACGTGGTAGAAATTTTGTTTTATGGCTAGCGTAGCCTACCCGTATCCCTACGATGTATCGGTGCCATCTTGCATAGTTTTGATCTAGATCGGTCGCATATCTTGTATATGTGGCGATAGTAGATTGGATCTATTCTTGGTTTGGTCGATAACCTAGATTGGTTCATATGTATGAAACGATCTAGGCACTGGTCGATAGGATCGATCGTTGTTCGGCGATAGTAGATGGGTTTTTCGAGGAGGCACATATTAAGAGCACCATATGATTCGCTCGACTTGTTTTTCGACTATCTTGCGTGATACTCCTACCGGTCGGAGTTCCGCCATCGGAGTACGTCGCAAGGTGTTGTCGTATCAAGCGAGGATCAGATTGGTTCGGGCAGTGGTTAATATGATTAATCCGATGATTTCAAGGCTCGGATATATGAATGAGATTCATGTCTCGGAAATTTTCCGAGAGTGCTTGCCTCGACCAGTGGGCGCCGCCTTCGAGCCCACCAGCTAATCGGCTAGCGTGACCGCCGTCTTTGGTTTTTCGCATCGCGCGTTATAGATAGTATGTGTTCATGTCGCCCGATAGAATTGGATTCTATGCATAACTTGTTTTTTGCAGGGTTTGATGTGAATAGTATGACCCATTGTGTATGTGATGCATGAATGGATTTTCATGGCCTGCGTGTCATGCTTTGAGATAGCCATCATATTATTGTATAACGGCTGCGTCTGAGCTTGTGATGCTTGAAATTATCCTATGTAATTCTTTACTAGTTTTTAGGAGTAAATGCTTAGTAGATGAATGCGATCGGAAACTTCAAGCATGGTGGTCGGAGAAACAGGAGCATGATGATGGAGATCGACATGTTAAGGGACATACTATTTGTGATTTAATTTGATTATTTGTGAATATTTATGTTTATTCTGTTATGCTATTTTATCATTAGATGTTTTTGACATGATAGAATAGTCTCCTCGAGAAAATTAAGTAAAATTGATGCCTTCCCAATTGCTGCACCTATCACGATTTTGATCAGCATTGGTGTGTCTACCAAAGTAGGGTGCCATTAACTATCTTAATAAGATGGAGAGGGTGTCGGACACCCACATGCATAGTGTTGGTTTGACTTGACAAGGCTATCAAAATAGTTTTGGGCCTTGAGGCATGGTGTTGGGCGGGGCATCATGATGCCATCCAACAAACAAGAGTCATATACGATATGATTGGCAAGAGGTTGCCTACCATAAATCACTAGATTTCTAGCAGTGATGCCAAAGCTCACTAGAACTTAATGACTTATGGATCTTGAACTCACTATATGTTGTTTGAGGAAACATGGTTTATAGTGGGAGTATCTTACATTATCTATTGTTAAGTTAAAAATTCGACCAGCGGTCGGTAGTGATCTGACAGTCCGGACATGTCGTATGGTGATACGAGCAAGTCGTAGACTGGTCGAACATAACCACTGACATATATGATTAATAGAAGATCTTTCATAAACATAGTGCTGAATCTTCGCATATATTTTCTGTTGTGATCATGGCACCTACTACTTCTTCTGCACCTACCTTTAATTTGATCTATTCTTGAAAAGGAAAAGTTGAATGGTTCAAATTTTATTGATTGGTTTAAATGTCTGAGAATTGTTCTCAAACAAGAAAAGAAGGAATATGTTCTAGAGAATCCTATCTCGAGGAACCGAAAATTGATGCTACTCGAATCGAAAGAATGCTTATGAGAAGCATTGCAACGCCGCAATCGATGTACCTTATCTAATGCTTGCAACCATGAACTCTGAGCTTCAGAAGCAATATGAGACCACAGATGCTTACAATATGATTGTGAGTCTGAAGGGTATGTTTCAGGATCAAGCAAGGCGAGAGGTTCAACACCTCTAAGGCATTGTTTTCTTGCGAGCTATCGAAGAGTAACCAGGTCGATCCTCATGTGATCAAAATGATTGGTCTCATTGAGAGCACGAAAGCTTGGTTTTCCTTAGTCAAGAGTTGGCTATCGATGTGATTCTCCAATCGCTCTCTGCGAGCTTTGAGCTGTCATACTGAATTTTCATATGAATGGCATGGAGAAATCAATGACCGAGTTACATGGTATGCTTAAGGGTGCTTTGAGAAAGCATCAAGAAAAGTTCCAATCATGTGATGATGGTTCAAAGACTACTGACCTTCAAGAAGAAGGGTAAGTTGGGAAAGGGAAAAGGCAAAGGAAAGACTAAAGATGAGATCGAGAGTCTCAAGGCTAAGCTTAAGAAGCTTAAAGCGGGTCCTAAGCGACGACATTGAATATTACCATTGTCATGAGACTGGGCATTGAAAGAGAAATTGCAAGAAGTACTTGGCGTAAAAGAACAAAGGAGGTACGACTTCCGATTCGTATAAATGTTATACAAATTAATCTTGCCACTTCTTGACCGGTTCTTGGGTATTAGATCTGGATCGGTTGCTCATATTTGCAATTCGATGTGAGGACTAATAAGGAGTAGAATTTTGACAAGAGGAGATGTTGATCTTGGCGTGAGGCAATGGAGCAAGAGTTCTTGCATTAGCTATTGGAACTTTACCATTAGCTTTACCTTGAGGATTAGTTATGGAACTAAATAATTGTTATTATGTTCCACCTTAAGCAAAAACATTATTTACGCTTCATGTTTAGGAGCGAGAAGGTTATGAATTCAGAATAAAGAACAATTGTTGTTCAATCTATTTTGAAGATATGCTTTATGGCCATGCTCCATTGATGAATGGATTGTATGTTTTGAATCTTGAGGATATTCCTATCTATAACGTTAATGCTAAGAGACTTGACCCAATGAAATGAATCCCACTTTTATCTGGCATTGTCGACTTGGTCATATAAATCAGAAGCGCATGATGAAGCTCCATAAAGATGGTCTTCTAACCTCATTTGATTTTGAATCATTTGAAACATGTGAATCTTGTTTACTTGGCAAGATAACAAAGGCACCTTTCACGACCCAGGTGAAAGGGCGAGTGACTTGTTGGCCCTTGTACATTCGGATGTATGTGGACCTATGAGCACTTCGGCGGAGGTGGTTTTCATATTTCATAACTTTTATCGATGATTTGATAGATATGGCTATGTCTACTTGATGAGACATAAGTCGGAATCCTTTGAAATGTTCAAGGAATTTCAAAATGAGGTACAAAATCAACTTGGCAAGACAATCAAATGTCTACGATCAGATCGTGGAGGTGAATATTTGAGCCATGAGTTTGGTGATCATCTAAAGAAATGTGGAATTGTTCCACAACTCACTCCATTGAACGCCTCAATGGAATGGGGTGTTTGAACGACGGAACCGAACATTGTTGGACATGGTTCGGTCAATGATGAGCCAATCTGATCTTCCATTGCAGTTCTAGGGATACGCTCTAGAAACAGCAGCTTTCACATTAAATAGGGTTCCATCAAAAACGAGAGAAGACACCATATGAGATATGGACCGGAAGTGTCGGCTTGTCTTTTCTCAAGGTATGGGGTTGTGAGCGTATGTCAAGCGTTTGATGTCCGACAAACTCACACCCAAGTCCGATAAGTGCTTCTTTGTGGGGTATCCTAAGGAAACTAAAGGATATTACTTTTACAAGCGGAAGAAAACAAAGTGTTTGTTGCCCGTAATGGCGTCTTCTTGGAGAAAGAGTTTCTTTCAAAGGAGTCGTGGGAGTAAGGTGCAACTCGAAGAAATTCGGAAACATCCGAAAATGTTTCAACTCCTCATCGAGTCTCTGCAGGGATGAACAAAATGTTGTTAAACACAGAGATGAAGCATCACCCACGTAGATCTAAAGGCCACGTCAATTGCCTATAAGGTATGGGCATGACGTTTTATTAATGAATAATGATGAGCCTAATACTTATTCGAAGCGATGGTAGACCGGACTACGAGTCATGGCTTGAGGCCATGAGATCGAAATAAAGTCCATGCATGACAATCAAGTTTGGAACTTGGTTGATGCACTGATGATGTTAAAACCATTGAGTGCAAGTGGATTTTTAAGAAAAAGATAGATATGGATGGAAAGGTTCACATTCATAAGGCACGACTGGTTGCGAAGGGTTTCAAACAAATTCAAGGTGTTGATTATGATGAAACCTTCTCTCTGTCGCTATGCTTAAGTCTATCAGGATCATTCTAGCTGTTCTTGCATATTTCGATTATGAGATATGGCGGATGGATGTCAAAACGGCTTTCCTAAATGGAAACCTAAGTGAGGATGTGTACATGATACGACTGAGGGTTTTGTCGATCCAAAGGAAGCTAGAAAGGTATGCAAACTTAAGAAGTCCATCTATGGATTAAAGCAAGCATCTCGGAGTTGGAACATTCGTTTTGATGAGGTGGTCAAAGGGTTTGACTTCACAAGAATGAAGAAGAACCTTGTGTTTACAAGAAGGTTAGTGGGAGCAAGCTTGTGTTTCGATCTTGTATGTGGATGACATACTCACTGGTGGAAATGATATTCCAATGCTTGAATGCATTAAAACTTCATTAAGAAATAGTTTCTCAATGAAAGATTTAGGAGATGCGACATATATTCTTGGTATAAGAATCTATAGAGATAGATCTAAGAGGCTAATTGGATTAAGCCAAGACATGTACATTGACAAGGTGTTGAAACGGTTCAACTTGCAAGATTCCAAAGGGGTTTCTTGCCCATGTCACATGGTATTAATCTTAGCAAGACTCGGTGCCCTTCGACCACCGATGAGCAAGATAAAATGAGTAGAATTCCATATGCTTCGCTATAGGATCTATCATGTATGCCATGCTGTGCACCACGACGAGATGTGTCGTATGCTCTAAGTGTTACGGCAGATATCACGATCCGGTGAATGTCACTGGATAGCGATCAAGAATATCCTTAAGTACTTAAGAAGGACTAAGGATGCATTCATTGTATATGGTGGTGAGGAAGAGCTGGTCGTAAATGGTTACACCGATGCTAGTTTCCAAACCGACAAGGATGATTTGATTGCAATCGGGGTTTGTGTTTTGTTTAAATGGAGGAGCAATAAGTGGAAAAGTTCCAGCAGGAACGGTTCTTGATTCCACGACGAGGCTGAATACATTGCGGCTTCCTAAGTCGCGAAAGAGGCCGTATGGATTAAAAGTTCATTAGTGGTGGGTGTGGTTTCAAGTGCTTCTGTCAATGGATCTCTATTGTGATAATAGTGGAGCCATTGCACAAGCTAAGGAGCCTAGATCGCATCAAAAGTCCAAGCACATACTTCGCGATAGCACATTATTCGTGAGATCGTTGAGAGAGGTGATGTGAAAATATGCAAAGTGCACACGGATTTGAATATTGTCGATCCGTTGACAAAGCCTCTCCGCAACCTAAGCATGAGGCGCACACAAGAGCTATGGGAATTCGATACCTATACGATTGACTCTAGTGCAAGTGGGAGATTGTTGGTGATATGCCTAGAGGCAATCATGGAGATGATTGTATCACGTCTATGTTTATGAGTTCTTGAATAAATGTTATTCGTTCCTTGAATGAATCATTAGTTCGAAGATCAACGAGTATGTGACTTGTTGGTGAAACACTTCGACTTATATGATGTCGTTCTAAAGTATCCACGGTCGAATGTCATTGATCGAACACCGGTGACTCTACGACCAAGACATGTATTGATTGATGATCATGTTTCACCGATCATGGATATGGGGATATCAAATCAATAATGTAAACACATGTTAGAGAACATGGGGTTGGAATGACCCACCTTGAGACACTATAGAGATTGTTATGATTCTATGTGTCATTAGTTGGTCTCAAGCAATGATGATGTATAATCCTTAGACACGAGATCGACATGGTTCCCTACATGTGTAATAGCACTCTAAGGGGTTGCCAAACGCTACTCAGAATCGGGTAGTTATAAAGGTAGCTTTGGGTATGCTATGAAACATGCGGAGGGATGTGACTGGTCGGATATGGATTTGCCCTCCTAACATAACGGGAGAGATGTCTCGGCCCTCGAAGTAGTCGGATAAAGAAAGTGCATGGTCAGTGCCACTGGTGGTCGAAGAGTTCGACCACGTAAGGTTATCCGACAACTCGATCGAGAAAGTATTGAGCAGTCCATGGATGACACACTATCTCACCGGAGTTCAAACCGATATCGTGAGGCAAAAGGAGAATATTGAGTAAGTCGCTTAGTTCGATCGATCCGGATGTCGTATGGTGATACGAGCAAGTCGTAGGCCGATCGAACGAAATCACAGAGTGGTCGAAACACGGTCGTAAGGGTTTACGAACTGGTGCGTGACCGAGCACGAACTAGTCGTATAAAGATAAGACACAGTCGTAAGTGATGAGGACCTAGTCATAGATCATATTGCATTAAGGTTCGTCCGATATAATTTGTGTGTATTCGAATCGTTATGTCCCGCTAGGGACCGCTACGACTCGTGATCGAAAGGTTTTCCAGTCACAACCGACATACATAAACCTAACGGGTCACACACTTAATGGGATGGAACAAACCGAACGAATACGATTCGTTAAAAGTGTTCGGATAGGATCCGGCACGGGGCACTATATAAGGAGATGCTTGAGGCTAGTTTTGAGGTGACAGGAGAGACACGTGAGTTGTTTCCACCAAAAACCTAAACCACCATCTTCTTGAGAGAGCCTTCCGCGCGACTTGGTGCTAGCACACCGCGCACGTTGTTCCTTCTCCGGCGTGTGGATACACGTAGAGGCGCTCTGCGGTCATTTGTTGCCGAGGACGATCCGTGATCTTCACAAGGAACCGTGGAAGCTGCCGGAGGAGACGATCGACTACGAGCGTTGGGCGATCATCTACGACCACTACATCGGCGCGCTCATCGTCGGACTAGGGTACTCCGACTCTACTTCCGCTGCACTGCGCGCCTAGTGGTAATGATCTGTGATCATATATCTTGCTTGGCATCCTGGTTTACGTGGTAGAAATTTTGTTTTATGGCTAGCATAGCCTACCCGTATCCCTACAGTTTCTCTCAAAGTTCTCTGACTCCTTATGCATGGCATTAACTCAACTCGCATCAGATAAAGCATGTGATATATCTCGGGGTTCGAAAGAAGCAACAAATGCAGAATAGGAGTAGAGACTCGGATTGTGAAACCTGGAGCGAGTGACTCGCTCATGAAGATCACCAATCATCTGATCCGGAGGATGACGCCTCTGAATGTGAAGTGGAGCGCCCGGGGGAGATAGCATCTCTTCGACCTTCGCAGGTACTGCTGATGATGAAGATGCAGCATTAGCCTCAACCGAAGGTGAAGTAGTCGCAGCAGGTTCTTGAGCTGGAGTAGGAGCGTCAGCAGCAGCAGGAGGAAGACAAACATGAGCTTCGTCCTCATCTTCCTCCACAAAAATGCTCTTTGTCACGTGTGTATCACCTGAAACATCTGATCTAGCTCCAGGGCTAGTCTCATCAAAAGTGACATTGCATGTCTCCTGAACAAGGTTAGTTTCAACATTAAAAACCCGAAAACCCCTCGAATGTGCAGGATAACCCAGAAATGAACCATCAAAAGTCTTTGACTCAAATTTATCTAGATTTCCTGTCTTAAGAATGAAACACTTGGCTCCAAAAACTCAAAAATGAGAAACAGAGGGTTTTCTACCAAATCGAAGCTCATATGATGTCTTGCCCAAAGATGGTCTCACGAAGACCTGATTTGAAATATGGCAAACTGTAGCAATAGCTTCGGCCCAAAACCTCCTCATCGTGCTATACTCATCTAGCATCATCCTAGCCATCTTGACTAAGGTCCTGTTCTTCCTTTTCACAATGTCATTTTGTTGAGGGACGTGTGGAGAAGAGAACTAATGCTTAATGCCGCACTCAGCACAAAAAGAGGCATTCTTGAACTCTGTGCTATTGTCACTACGAATTACTCTCAAGGCACTAGGAAGTTCAGAAGCCAAGCGAAGAACAAAATCATGAAAATGATCAAAAGCTTCATCCTTCGAAGCAAGAAAGAACACCCAAGAGTATCTCGAAAAATCATCGATCATGACAAGAATGTACCATTTGCCACCAACTGACCGAACCCTAGCAGGACCAACAGTATCCATGTGAAGCAACTGTCCCAGTCTGTCAGTCATGACCAAAGTCAATGAAGGGTGTGAGGCGGCAACTTGCTTGCCATACCTATAGGGCGCACATACAACATCCTTGATAGCTTTGAGTTTAGGCAAACCTCTCATGAGCTCAAAGTTGCTAACTCGTGTCAGATAATCAAAACTAATGTGCCCCAAATGTCGGTGCTAAAGACAGAACTCAAAGAAGAAGTGACTAAGCATTTAAGAGAACAATCAAGAAATTCACAAAAATCAGTTCCAAAGATCGTAGCAACTCTAGAAATCCCAAAAACAAGCTCACCAGCAGAATCAAGCACCCGACAAGCATCACTACTACAGAAAAAGCCATCACAGACGGTTCAGAACCGTCATCACAGACGGTTTTCGAACCGTCTTGAAAAATAGGTCTGTGATAACAGGTGGTTATCACAGACGGTCAGTAAACCGTCTGTGATATGAATATCACAGACGGTTTTTATCAACAACCGTCTGTGAAGACAGAGTATCACAGACGGTTATGGTCACAAAACGTCTGTGAAGTCAGAATATCACAGACGGTTCTATTTAAAACCGCTCGCGATATCTGTCTTCACTGCACGGTTATTGACACGTAAACGTCGTGAAGTCAGATTATCACGCACGGTTAGTTGTTAAAACCGCTCGTGATACTTTGAGTTCACGCACGCTTTTTACTTAGAACCGTCTGTGATACTCGAGTTCCTGACGCGTTTTTACTTAGAACCGCTCAGATATTGTGTCTTCTGCATCGCTTTTATAAAAACCGCTCGTGATAGTTCATTAAACTAACTACATTTTCTCGATTTTTGGCTAGCCTCGGAATTGCCACCATGCCCTCTCAAAACAAGCATACAAAAAATAGATACATCACGGATAATCAATTGTCGACAAATCGAATCGATCATTACTCAAAATAAATTACAAAAGATCACATTTGTTCAAGTATTGTTACAAAATAAATTGGATTACAATTGAGTCAATTGTTTGCGTGGTGGTTGAGAAGTGCTTGGCGAGTGATGCGCTCGAAATGGAGTGAAATTCTCTCGTGTCCTTAATTATCTCTCGATATGATAAAGCCGCAGAGCTTCCCTCGAATGTCCTCGATCTCATTATCAACGAGTCCATCTAATTCTATATTCAAACCACTGCCGCTAGCAAGAATAAAGTGTTATGCATATATATTTAATTTTATAATTAGAAAATAATTATTTGGAGATTCACAAACCTCGGATCCTTCTTCCTAGCTCTAATGATTTGGTCCATATGATGGCAAACGAGATTGCACATAACTCATCATTTTTTCTTGGCAAGCAATCGCAAAAATAGAATTACATATATCGATTCGAGATGCGTTATTATGAAGTATGATATAGGATTATCGTATTATATAGCGCATCGAAATTTTGTCCTGTGTTAGTTGGGCGCTCTTTCCATCGTATATTCCTTTGTTGGCAACATAGTCGATGAACGACCTACATGATTCCAAAAATTTATCCTCGACCATTTCAAACTAATGAAGACTAAAATAGAGTTATGTATGAAGGAAATGAGCATACACATCGAGTATTCCTCCTAGAATGTCAAGTCGTGGTTGTTGCGGATTAGGAATCAAGGTATATCACATGGTTCCTCTTTGGTATGATGACTAAAAGGATCCATGGTACCTACTCATGTATGTCACTATAGTCATTAAACTGAGTTCGTCTTTGCGTATAAAGTAGAGCAAGTAGTGACACTTACCCTCGGTTGTAGGGCACCACGATGTACTTCGTGTTCTGCGACGAAGCAATGCACGTGTTATGTATTTCTCGACGAAGGACGAGTCTGCTTGGATGGTTTGCAATGATACCACATGTGGGTCGAGAAACCCACCGTTCTTTCCAAATTTCGGACATTTTTCATCATGTATCCGTACATAAGAAATGAGTTGTGATATTTATCGGTATTACGTGAATGTAGAACTTGATTGTATGCACTTACAAAGGTCCAACATCGTAGAAGCGGCGCGCCAAGGCCAACGAGGTTGAATAGGTCATATAGGTCGTTGAAGCCCACGACGGTGGTTCGCCCCGCTGAAGAAATGCTTATCCTCGTATTCGACGGTGATTCCATGTCGCACCCCTCCTTTTGGGTCCTATCAAGTACCGTGCATGCAAAGCCCGACAAGCATGTCCAAGACGCCTAATATCTGCGGGGAGCACAACGGTTTTCCGAGGATGTACTTCAGCGGATATTCCGACTTGCTTAGGACTTGAGGGGCGCCGATTGGTCTTAAGCATTGGCGGCGTCTTCTTGCGAGACGACTCGGGACCCGACACGGTGACACGCTTTTCTTGTTCCTTCGATGTCTTCTCAAGGGAACCGAAAAGGTGGCCTTCGAGGCGAAATATGAGGTGGAGTCATGGAGGGTCCCGTTGGAGAGGAATGGTCGTGTTGAGATCGCGGCACCGCTGGGTCAAGGACGATGTCCTTCTTGGGCCACCGGATAAAATCGTACCGCATCCCTAGTGTTGTGATCTCTTCATTCGGCGAATCTCCACGGACGGCCATGAAATGTTCATGTACCATGTCCACCTCCACCTCGGCGTAACCTGCGCCACACGGACACCGTGTCGCATCGCCTCTTTCCCCGGTATGGATGCACCATCTCGCGCGCCTCAATAGAAATGGACCCAACTAACCTCACTACGAGCTTGCGGCCGCCGGCTCCTACAAAACGATACGCAATTAGCTAAAGTGTCCTATAGGTCTATCTTTGCTTTGCATTCCATACATGTACATTACCTTGATCTCGTTTATCGGTAATTGGACATCGCCATGTCCGAATTATGCGTGGACGCGACGCTACTCGATGTCGAGCGGATCGCTCCCAAATTAACAGGGCGGCTTGCATCGCTGGGCCGAGGAGTTGATTCAATTGATCTCCGCAATGCTGCCGCTTTCCTTCAAAATGTTCAATCATGCATGCGAACCGATCTCACGCTCGCCTTAGATCTCTTCCTACTCCATGCGTGCGTGAGTCGTCGCGAATCCATGACTCCATGGTACGGTAACCCCAAGACTCGCGTGCGACCGGTGTTCCTTGTTTCCCGTCAGAGAGTATATCCTTCTCCCCGCTACATGGAAGGAGCCTTGGGAAGTTTGGGCGCATAATTCACGCCGCAAGAAGTCATCATGTTATTATAGATACTATGAAGTTATATATGGAGTTATTAACTAGGTAGTTCGACATACTTACCAAACGTTGAGACACTTCCTCGTCTGCCGGGTTTGTGAAAGAGATGCTTCCCGAAGACGAGACTTTTGCCTCGCTTTTAACCAGGCTAGGGAACGCTGGTCTGTGACATCAGGAAACGCGTTGTCCTCCGCCCGCCCATTCATCATATTTTCCTGCGTATCCAGCGGTGCCGAGTCCAATGCGGATGAGTGTTTCGTGTTCGAGAGCTTTGTGTGCCGCACTTTGCTCGTTAAATTCAAAGCGCCGCCTTCATAGCAACAAAGGCGCCCCATATTTCTGCGTCAAGAATCCGTATTGCGCGGGCGTCGACCGTGTTCACGCATTGCGTGACAAGAATGCTTTGAACGACTTCCACGATTTATCGATCGTGAGCATCGCCGTCCGCTCCACGCGCATGTCCGCTTCTCGCGATAGTGAACTTTTGTAATAGTTCGTCCACAGGCGCCTCTCGCTTCTTTCGCCGATCCTTCCACCTTGGTGTGGTGATGGGGACCCGCTTCCTTGCAAGTATCCCGCACATGGTCCGAATCTCGCCGTTGAGCTCTTGGGACGCAGAGGACCCCAAACCGACTAACCTCCGTGATGACCGCCGCCCACAGTATCTTCGATTCTCCTCTACCATCTCGCTTCGTGTCATTGTCGCCCGCGGCGCGCGCGTGGGGAAGATGGTGCCTCGCAATGCTGGCGGCGTCGACGGCGAGGGAAGATGGTGCCTCTGCCATCTCGCTTACTTGCTATCTATATAATTAGTTTGAGATATATTACTACCCAGGCCAGGGCCGAGGGTTAAGCACACCGAAGAAAACAAACCGATTGATACCAAAAGATGTGACTGAGCATTCTTTTCTTATTAATGCAAACAATGGAATGATCTAGTGTAATAACTCAACAGCAGCCCTAAAGCAATGTTCAACAACTAGATGCTTTGCAAACAGACAACAAAAGAGGTCACCTATTGATAAAAATTCAACACACGACACCACATTGCTTCCTAACAAAGATGATTTCTCCATGAAAACAATTAATATTAATGTATGGGCACAATGTTGCATCCTCAAATGAGCATAATTGAGCGACTAAACACATAAGCTATTACGAGAAAGATCACGAGCAATTGCGCTTAAGATGCCATGGCAATCAAAACGAACCCTCAAATGCATTTTTTGTCGACAAATTGCTCTCGGCTGACAAATTGCATAAGACATAGTTTTTGCAATCTTAGTCCTCTCACAAAATCTCTTCACCAATCAATTTAGATAATTACAAAACAGATCTTGAGCTCAAACTACAACACATAAAGCATTCTATAAATGAACATCTAATCATATATCTTCGAATAATTCACAAATTTATATCAACAATAAGCCTAATTGATGATTGAGAATAAAAATATGCTTAAGCTCAAGTCCTGCTTTCTAATCATCTATTTGATTTCAAATTTCGCTATCATCACGTAAAACATACAAGTGTATCTTAATTCCGCTATAATCGCAAAACAAAGAGTACAAGAGCTCAAGTCTGCTTGTAAATATCTATATGATTTCAGATTTTGACTACATCACGAGCATCAACAAGGCATCATCGTAACCCATCACGAGCATCAAACCCATCACGAGCATCAACAGAGATCATCACAGAGCATGAACAAGGCATCATCGTAACCATCACGAGCATCAACAGAGCCCATCACAGAGCATCAACAAGGCATATCGTAACCCATCACAGAGCAAGGGAGGTGCGAGGGAGAGGAGGTGACGAGTAAGAGCACAACCTAGTGTCTGGTCGCCGAGGTGGGACCCATCACAGAGCCCATCACGAGCATCAACAACCCATCACAGAGCAAGGGAGGTGCGAGGAGAGGAGGTGACGAGTAAGAGCACAACCTAGTGTCGGCCGCCGAGGTCTGAGGCGGCGTGTCGGGGCGCCGTGGGGGCGCCGAGGTCGGGGCGCGAGGTCGGGGTGCCAAGGTCGGAGCGCGCGCGCGAGGTCGGAGCGCGGTGTCGAGGTCTGAGGCGGCGGTGAACGGAGCCCTAGAGGAGGCAAAGGAGCGCGATAAACTCTGGGTGCGGAGAGGAAGGGACGAGTGAGGAAAACCCTAGCGGTTTCCACCTTATAAGAGGCTATCACAGACGGTTATTTAATAAAACCGTCTTTGATAGGTAATCATAGACGGCTCTATCTAATAACCGCTTGTGATATCGCTCCATATCACGCACGCCTTATTTAAACCGATCGTGTTGTGGGATATCACGACGGTTTGTGTCTAGAACCGTCATGTTGTGGATATCACGACGGTTCTTAAATACAACCGCTCGAGATAATCTCATATCACGACGGTTCTATATTAGAATCGTCGATTCATTATCACGCACGGTTATATAATAGAACCGCTCGTGATAGCTCGCACAATTATCAATTACAATGAACTCGTGACAATGAACATCAATATCCACATATATGAGAGATGACAAAACTCGTGACAAGTATATATGAAGACAAGCTCATAACACATTTTACTTCAAAAACCAATTGTCGATTACGATGAACGCCCACATTGACATCAATATCAAAATATATGAGAGATTACAAGTCCATAACACATGATGTTATAGAATAAATTAATTACAATGGATTAAAATCTTAATGAAAATATAGCCCTTCATGATGATCGACGCGCATATAGCTAGCTTCCTCATTTGGGTTCTTCGTCGAGCTCGATGCCATCTCCAAAGGAGGCAACTCGTCAAATTGATTGTATTCTTCCTCGCCCACTACATTCTCAACTCCGACAATCCTTCTTTTTCCATGAAGAACTACGTGACGCTTCTTATTTGCCGGTCGGTTACATAGAATACTTGAACAACTTGATTAGCCAAGATTTAATGGTTCGCCTTTGTATCCGACACGCTCAAGGTCCACGGTAGTGACGCCGCATTTGTCAACCTTCACCGTGGAGATGGACCCAACGCACCAAATAGGGGATCTTGAAAAGCACGAGTCGAGCTCCCATATCTCCTCTATTTGCCCATAGTACGAGCTCCTCACCATCGGCATCGAATGCATCTATGCGGACACCTGCTCGGATCGTGCTCTTCCTATCCCGAAATGTCAGATAAAATGTGTACCCATTTATGTCATATCCTTGCCATGTGACAATTGTAAATTGTGGCCCTTGTGCCAACCATAGCAATGTATCATCACTTGATGACCTCCCAGTGATTCGCACCTTTAACCATCCGTTGAACCGACGGTTGTGTTTTCTCATTATCCAAACCTCCGACCGGTTTGGATTACGCATGCATCATGTCTTTGTGCTCGCCGATGTACGGGACACTTCGTCATGTGTTGCAAGACCATGAAATGGGCTTGAGCGTATGTATCCAGATCGGAGTGATTGATTTCCTTCCGATGGTCCCGATACCATCAAGTCTCCTCATGACGAGAAAGAGGCACACCTATCGGATCCACCGAGCCATATAGTCGACGCAGAACTCAATGACCTCTTCGTTGCATAACCTTCGATGATGTCGCCTCCCGCCGAGATTGATTCCGACGAGGACTTGAGAATTCCCATGTACCTCTCGAACGGTACATATAACGTAGGAACACAGGTCGCATATCTTTATCTCTTTCACAAGGTGAACAATGAGATGGACCATGATATCGAAAAATGACGGAGGGAAATACATCTCAAGATGACATAGAGTCGCCACCACTCCGGCTGTGAGCATCTAGTCCTTGGGGATCGATGACCTTCTCGAGCAATTGAGTTGAAGAAATAACACACCTCAAGATTGCTACTCGGACCTTGTTCGGCAAGATACTCCTAATTGCAACAGAAGCATTTGTGTCATCAAGACATGACAATCATGCGACTTCATACCAATTAATTTCAAATCTTGCATAGAAACAAGTTTCTTAATGTTAGCAGAGTAATCAGACGGGACTTTCACACCATGCAAGCTCGCACGCTTCATATCTCTCGGCCTTGGACGAGTGTAGCAAGTCGGTGGGAGGTACGTTCGCCTCACAGACGCTTCATTGCGGTGCTAACTCGTCCTTATGTTCATATCGACCAAGTCTCTCCGTGCGTTAACACCATCCTTTGTTTTGCCACTAATGTTCAAGAAGAGACCAATCAAGCTATCACATACATTCTTCTCCACATGCATGACGTCGATGCAAGGGCGAACTTCTAAGTGCTCCCAATAAGGCAAGTCCCAAAAATTGACCGCTTCTTCCGATGTTCTTCCGACGGGTTCTTAATTGACGCCCTTCCCAAGCACAACATCGATATCCTTAACCATATCATAGACATCTTTCCTCTAAAAGCCCTTGAGCCGAACCGCCTCCTTATTTCCGCCGAATTGTTTCTTCATCTTCCGGTATGGGTGACTCGGAAGGAACCTACGGTGACGCGTATACACAGCTTTGCGTGAGTTGTTTAGCCATATACTCTCAGAGCATCTAGCAAAGCGGACAAGCTTTGCCTTTTGTACAAGTCCGACAGTTACCCAGGCAGAAAATCATTGATGGTGCGAACAACATGGCGTAAAGTGAAGTTCTCTCGCTTGTACGCATCCCATACATGTACCCCTTCGCTCCAAAGTTGTCACAAGATCTTCCAAAGAATGGTGCTAGGTACACATCAATATCATTCCTGTGTTGTTTCGCCCTTGGATAAGTAGTGACATCAAAATGTACTTCCGCTCATACACAACCAGGAGGAAGGTTGTACATGCATAGATTCACGTGCCAGTGCTATGTCGATCGCTTCATGTTACCGAAAGGATTCATTCCATCCGTACTCAACCCTAACCTTATGTTCCTTGGTTCACGATCGAACTCTTCAACCTCCGATCAAGTTTCTCCACCGGCGTAATCAGCAGGTGTCTTAGCTTTCCATCTTTCTACGGTCCTCCGAGTGCCAACGCACCAATCTTGCCTCTTTGAGTTCGCAAATAAACGCTTCAAACGTGGGATCACAGCGATACCACAACATCTTAGCAGGAGGTCCTTGCTTCAACCTAGAAGTATTCGACGCTTGTATCGGGATGCTTTGCACACGGACATACATGCATGTTCGCATACTTTACGATAGAGGATACAATCGTTCTGACATGCATGTATTCTTTCTACTTCCATTCCCAATGGACAAAGAACCTTCTTTGCTTGGTAGGTGGTGTTGGGCAACACGCTTTCCTCCGAAGAATGTCCGCTAGGAGACCTAACAACGCCGTGAAACTCTTATCGCACCAACCATTGCTTGCTTTTAATTTAAGCAGCTTCAATCACGTTGACAACCTTGTATATTCCGGCTTGCGGCCAGGAACAAAGGTCTCACCGAGTCCTCCATTAAGCGCCGAATTTACAAAACTCTCTCATCAGAGTTCTCTTACGCATCGCGAGCATCCGATCCGCATTGTCATCGTGTGACCTATCCTCATCAAAGCACAGTCTACATCCGCATATCGTTGACATCCCAGCATATCGTTGACTTCTGCGATGTCGTTATTACTAACTTCTTGTCGCTCTTCACCGTGGATCGTCCAACATGTATACCCTTTTTGAAACCCTTCGAATCAAGTGTGCTTCTATCTCACGCCGAGTTGGTAAACATCTTCGATTATCGCAATCAATGCATGGACAAGACATATATTTTATCCCTTTTTCAACATATCCCGCTCGCGGCTCTTCTAAAAGCAACCACGCCATTAATGTACTCTTGACTCACGGTTCACACCATACATCCAGCTTTGGTCCATCTACGCTACACATGTAACAAAATATATAGTGTCAAATTAGATTAATAAAATCTCTCTCAACCGCTCTCTCTCATTTCCTTCCCCTCACGTAAACTTTAATATTATTCCAACTACCAAATGAAAATATTATTCTATTCCCGCACATCGGATACAAAAGTTTACTCCCACTTCGACTTTATACACGCGATGCTTAGCATATTCTACCATATCTCGATTGGGTTATAAAGAATGTTACCCTCTGAGCTCACGACTAAAATACCAAATTGATCTATTCCGATTGTTTGCCTCCTCCCTTTCTCCTCTCCTTCTCCCTCTCTTTCTCCTCTCTTTCTCTTCTCCTTCCCTTTCTCCTCTCCTTCTCCCTCCTTTCTCCTCTCCTTCTCCTCCTCTCTCTCTTCGCCGGCGCAGCGGGGTTTTTATCCGGGTGGCGGCTCAAATGGGAATGGGCAGGGGTACTCAAGGTATTTATAGCGAGGATATCACTGCACGGTTCAAAATATGAACTGCTCGTGATAGGTATATATCATGCACGGTTTATAAATAAAACCGCTCGTGATATTTCATGCACGGTGCTTTTATCAACCGCTCGTGATACGGAGATTATCACGCACGGTTTATGCACGTAATCGTCGCGACATATCGCGACGGCTCTATTAATAAACCGCCGGTGATATGGGGATTATCACGCATTTGTTCATAAATATAATCGTTTCGGATATTTCACGACGGTTCGGTATATAAACCGCTGCGTGATATGGGGATTATCACGAGCGGTTCACAAATAGAATCGTCGTGATATTTCACGCACGGTTCGTATATAAACCGCTCGTGATAAGCATATATCACGCATTTGTTACTAGTAAGAACCGTCGTGATAGGCCGCAAAGCAAATGCCGCGCCCAATAGACCCAACATAGACGGATTCAAATTAACCCGTCTGTGATAGGATGTCTTCTATAGCCTGTTTTGTAGTAGTGCATTTTTCTTAAATCTAGTCTCATAGCCATCATCAAGAAGCTGTGAGACAGAAAGCAAATTGAACCTGAGCTTATCCACAAGGGCGACATCTTTCAGGATGAATTTGTCGTTCACCCTGATCAATATCGTTCATTCAATCCGCCCTTGTGTATTATCTCCAAAGGTGATGAAGTCATCACCCATTGACCGCGTGAAGGAAGCGAACCATCTTGAGTCTCTGGTCATGTGGCATGAACAGCCGAGTTGACGAACCACGTGTTCTTCCTTCCGCGGTAACCCTAAAAATTAAGGAACAAAATATCCATGTGTCTCAATACTGGGGTTAGTTAAACATGATTTAGGAACCCAGTACTGAGACACACGTCTACAAGCAGTATGCAAAGTAGAAATGCTATCCTTGATCCTACTTGATGTTCTATCATAAGCAATGGTTACACGAACATGAGATGCATCCTGTCTAGGAACATGATGATGAACATGTGAAACAAATCCTAGTCTAGGTTTCTTCTTCTCTAAATAACCATGTCTCATGAAGGCTCTAGGTTGATGAAATGACATTCTAGCGAGATTTTTCTTAGCATTTTTCAACCTACGCCAACAAAACTCAACCAAATGCCCATCCTTATTGCAATAGGTGCAATGGTACTTGGTACCACTGGGAGAAGCACCTTTTGACTCAACAGAAGGTTGGGCAAAACCTGTAGATTTGAAAATGGTTTTTGCAGGTTGGGTTTCGAACTGAACTAACCCATTCTCCAAGACTTGAATGATATTTGGCTTGGATTTGTCCTGGGCATAGTTGTATCATAACCCTTGCTTCTTATAAGGAGTTTTGGACTTATCAAGAATCATGTTTAACTGTTTCTTACCTTTAGAGAATTTTTCTAATGTGTCCTTAAGGTAAGCATTTTCTTTTCCAAGATTAACAAATGATTCACAAGTTTTGGCTTTAATAGCTTTAGCATGCTTCTCCTTATAAACAACAACTTCAAGCTTAAGAGCTTCACATGAAGCACAGGTAGAAGAATCAATTCTATTCTTAAGCTTGCCATATTTATCTCTAACTACTTCTATTATGTCTTTTACTTCATGTTCACGTTCTAAGTAGAAAGAGCAAAATCTAGATTCGACAGCACCAGAAGCATCCAACTTGCTAGACTCTACACATTTTTCACAAGGAGCAGATTTAACTTCAATTAGTTCAGTCCTAGCATTTTCCAGTTGGTGCAAAGCAACATCATGAGCAGATTGTAATTTAGCAAATTCAGAGTGTAAAGCATGACAGGAAGAACATTCATCAGCATCAAGACTCTTAGCATTCACAAGTTCTAATGTCAGATTTTTGACTTGTGACTCTAAGTTCTTATTCCTATCCATGGTAACCTCTAAAGCCTGATTCTGACTAAGCAGTTGCTCAAAGATGGTGTCGTATCTAGCAGAGAGAACATCATAGGATGGAGGTACCTCATCGTTGTCATCGGCGTCGATGGAGTCGGCCATGAAGTACATGCTGGTGAAGTCCTTGGCCTTTCCTTTCTTCTTGTCTTGAGGGAGCTCCTCCTCCTTGTCCTCCTCGCTCCCGGAGTCTACATCGCTTAAGGATTATTCTCCAAGAGCGGCAAGAACCCGGTGAGCAGCCTTCTTTAGCTTGGCAGCATCAAACTTGGACTTGTTCCCTTGAGGCTTCTTCCAAGCTGGCTTGTCCTCCTTGTGGCTGCTCTTACCTTTCAGCTTGGGCCAATTTGCCCGGATGTGATAAAGCTCTTCGCACTCATACCAACTCATAGGGCCACCTCTCTTTTTGTTTCTCACATTGTTGTAGTCTCGTGTGAATTTTTTGATCAAGAGAGCTAAATCGGACTCAGAAAAACTCTCAAGTTCCTCTTTAGAGATTGCAGATAAACAAGCAAAAGAGAATCTAGAAGAAGACTCAGAAGACCTATCAGAAGCTCTCTTGAGAGGGTCAGTGACCAAAACCATATTCTCCTTCTTGGGATGATCAACCCTCTTGATTTCATGAGTCTTGAGCTTGCTATGAAGCAGCTCCAAAGTGAGATCGGAGAGATTGACATTCTCCTTAATAGCGGTCGCCTTCATCTCCCACTCCTTAGTGTTGATTGCAGCCAAGAGGTGGGTGGCATTCTCAGACTGAGAATACTCGATGTCAACCACTCTCATCTGATTAAGCACTTTGTTAAAGCGATTGAATACGTCATCGATGCTCTCTCCATGACGCATCTCAAACTTGTTGTATTCACGCTTAAAGACCGTCTAGCGTATTTTCTTGATTTGGGACGAACCCTCATGGTAGGTTTCGAGGGTGTGTCAAATCTCGTGCGCGGTTTTAAGATTGCAAATCCTGTCATACTCCTGTCTACCAAGCCCAGCATATAAGAGGTTCTTAGCCTTGTGGTTGTTAGCCAAGAGGGTCATTGGGAGGCCACATAGCAACCTCGGGCAAAACGAGCGGAGCTCTAACAACCTCCCATATAGCTGGTCCTTTGATTTGAAGGAAGACACGCATACGATTCTTTCAATAGGCATAGTCGAGCCCATCGAAGATATGCGGCTTGGTGGAGTATTTCTCCATCGCCAAGTTCAGTGACCGTTAAGATCAATATTGAACTAACCGGGTTCTGATACCACTTGTTGGACCGAACAACTAGAGGGTGGGGGTGAATAGGAGCTCGACCTATTTTTCACCTTGATTGGATTCAACTCAATTTTCACTCCAATAGCTATAAAAGCTATGAAGATCAATATTCAAGCATAGCGAAAGGCTTGTATTGAATCCAATCAAAAACCCAAAGCACGCAACAAAAACGCAAAAACGCGACAATGAACAGCTATAGGATCAAGGATAACCGACTAGAGGGGGTGAATAGGAGGTTTCTAAATTTAATCGACCAAATTAAACTTAAAGTAGAAGTTCTAGCTATTATTTCCTAACACAATATAATGAAGGAACTATCAAGCAACTTACTACAAAACAATCTAATTGTCAATACTAGATATAATTCTAGCTAAGCAATTTAACACAAGATATATGCTAGAATTGTAAATACGGAATAAGTAAAGACAAGAAGTAACCACGAATGAGACAATGAAGGTTTTTCCCGTGGTATCGAAGACTTGTCGGTCTTCACTAGTCCACGTTGAGGAAGCTTGACCAAATCAAGCTGGCTCCACGAATTAAGTCTTTCCTCGATCACTATTGGTTGTTCTTCCTCCGCTCCGGAGATGGTGAACACCGAACCACTCACAATCTCGGCACCGGGCCACTTCACAATCTTCTTGAAGAGATCACCGTGCAATCACGGCCAAGCCGTCTAGGAGTTCGGCAAAACTCCAAGAGTAACAAATCAATGACCTTTGCTTGACGACACTTAAGTGCAAAAGGATCAACTAGAATGAGTGAATGCACTTGAATGAGCTCAACAACCTCTCAAAGAGTGCACAAGTGAATTTGAGGTGTTGAATGAATGCTCAAAGCTCTAAGGATGTTAAATGTGGTCTAGCACTCTGTTCTTGAGCAGGTGAAGGGGTATTTATACCCCCCCACCAACAATTATAACCGTTGGAGAAGAAAACTCAACTTTTCAGCATCATGAGGTATTACCGCCAAGTACCGAGCGGTACTACCGCACTTCTCCAACCACCTTGTAATGGCTATAACAGTGGCATTAAATGCTCTGACATAGCCGTTTTACTCGCACCGCGGTACTACCGCCAACAGACGAGTGGTACTACCGAAGATCGGTCATACCGCAAAGCAAGTGCGGTACTACCGTTTCTCGAGAGAATCAAAACGGTGCGTACTGGAAAAAGCATACCGCTTCAAGGTCGGAATGACCGGCATGCGGTAGTTCCGCTCAAGAACTGCGGTACTACCGTAGTCCGGTCATACCGCTTGGACACTTGCGGTACAACCGCACAGAGGGTTTGTGCTCCGAGATCAAAAAGATGTCTCTCTGGAAAAAATATACCGCCAAGTAACAATCAGAACAACCGGGGTGCGGTAGTACCGCACTATGAGCCCGGTCGTACCTTTGAGCGGTAGTACCCCGCAACCAATGCTGGTACTATCGATTATCCTGACAAAACATACTTGGCAGTTCAAAAAGAAAACCATATGCATGCATGGTCCTAAATTGATCCATAAAGCACAAGAACATGCTATCAAGCTACTAGACATGATCCCTCTTAATAGTACAGTATTTAACCTATAATCCGGTCTTCCAACTAATTCTCTTAAGACCGGTAAAAGTAAAAAGATCCTGAGCTACTAGTACCTCATCTTCGATCCATATTTGATCTTCATAAAGTCCTTTAGCAAGCATCTTGTAATATTCTGAAAGTGTGAGAAACAAATAATCAGGATAAATTAATTTAGTCGGTAGAGATTAATTAATCGGGGGAAAGTTTAATTCAGGAAAAAAATCATCAAAACAAGAGAAGAGAGGGGGTTTTCCGCGTTTAGTTGGCCGCATGGGCCTGGGTCTTGGCCCAAGTGGGCTGGCCGGCCAAAGGAGGGGAGGCGCCACCCTCCCCCAAACCCTAGCCGCCCCCCTCTACTCCCGCCTCCTAGCCGCCCACTCCCACCTCCCGGCCGCAGCCCCATCTCCTCCTCCTCGCACTTCCACCCTCCCTCTCCTCCCCAAGCAGCCCCATCATCCATTGGTGTTGTCCCCCTCCATTGGCGCCTTCCTTCCTCGCCGTCGGTGCTCTCTACGGCTGATCAAGTAAAGAAAGCAGAGGAGATCATCTTCGCAAGATAGAGAGGATATGCAGTTGCACTGTGACTTTCTGCTTAAAGCGTCCGCCACAACATTGGCTTTGCCAGGGTGATAATGAATACCCATATCATAGTTCTTGATCAATTCAAGCCATCTTCTCTGCCTCATATTCAAATAAGCTTGAGTGAATATGTACTTCAGGCTCTTATGATCGTGATAGATCTCACAACGACAAGAAGGTAATGTCGCCAAATCTTTAACACATGGACTACGCACCAATTCCAAATCATGAGTAGGATAATTAACTTCATGGGGTCGCAATCGCCGAGATGCATACGCCACAACTTGACCTTCTTGCATAAGTACGCAACCAAGCCCATGGCGAGATGCATCACAATAAATATCAAGCTCTTATGAACATCCTGAAGGGTGAGAACTGAGCTTTGGTCAAGAGAGTTCTCAAAGCCAAAACTCTCCTCACACTTAGCCGACCATTCAATTTCTTCTCCTTCTTCAAAAGCTGAGTTAGAGGTCTTGCAATTTTGGAGAAATTTTCAATGAACCTACGGTAATAACCCGCAAGTCCAAGAAAATTTCAATATCAGAACATTCTTGGTCAAGTTTCCAATCCAAAGACGTCTTGCACCTTGCTTGGATCGACAGCGATACCCCCTTCGGATAACACATGCCCGAAAAATGCAACTTGCTTGAGCCAGAAAGCACACTTGCTAAACTTAGCATATAACCGGTGCTTACGAAGTGTTTCCAGCACAAGTCTCAAATGTTGTTCATGGTCTTTGTTGGACTTGGAATAAATAAGAATATCGTCAATAAACACGACAACGAACTTATCCAAGAAATCCATGAACACCGAATTCATAAGATTCATAAGATAAGTTGGAGCATTGGTTGGAACAAAAGACATAACAGTATACTCGTATAACCCGTAACGAGTAGAAAAGGCTGTTTTTGGGATGTCCTCAGCTTTAACCTTGATTTGATAATAGCCCGACCGCAAATCAATTTTAGAAAAGACTCGGGCTCCAGTTAACTGGTCAACAAATAGGTGAATGACAGGGCAAGTGTCACCACCAATTTGGTTAGGGATAAAAGAGTAGGACAGCGAGTGTTGTTAAGAGAGGGGACAAGGAAAGATAACAATGGTGCCACTAAGTGACCACATTCAGTGTGAAAGCCACGTACATGGCCGTACTTAATGCAATATGACTTGTATTAAATGCACAAAGCACTTAGGTGGCAGGGAAAAATGAGGACGACCAAGTCTAGCAAGTATGACCAGTCAAGTTTGGAAATAGATGTGTTAGCTTAGATGGAACCAAATGAAATCTTAATGGCCTGGACCTGCTCAAAGGAGGTCTAGTCGGTTAAGATGAGATCGAAGGACAAGGAAGCCCAATAGGTAAAGAGATCCAAGGACACAGAGATTTAAAGAATAGAGAGGAATACGGTAGTACCAACGGCAAGAAGTGGTATTACCGGAGGAGATCCAAAAATCAGAGGTCCAAAGGATGTACCAACGAGAGGGTCCTGACTGTTAGATCTCAAAAAGGGAGGTCCAATGGTCAAGACTAATTAGAAAGGTGGAGATTTGATGGTTAGGAGCTACAAAGGAGATCCTAACGGTTACAATCAACAAAGAGAGGAAGTCCACGGAGGCAAGGGTACGCGAGAAGAATTGGAACCAACCGATCTTGATCAAACAGAGGGAGATGACTGGGATATTTGGATCAGCGGAATGTACCAATGGATTAAGCCATGTAATGTGGATTGAATGGACAGCCATCCATTCCCAAAATAACACCCAACCTTCTAGAGTTTATCACAACCAACTCGCCCAAAGTCTACCCAAGGATGTTTGTGTTGATGCTACTACAGATTTGACCATTGTGAAGATTGACCTGTGAGTAAATAATGGTGGTGGATAAAATGATGCATGCTCAAATGGTGTTGAACAAAGAAATTGACTACTAACAAAGAACGGAATGTTCCGTAATCAAATGGAACAGTAGATGAACTGAAATTAATTAGGAACATACCAAGAACAACATCAAGTGCTTCACCGCTTCCTTAGCCGTGATCCGGTTCACCCGATCTCGGATTGAACTGATCGACTTGACAGATGTCTTTGAAGATAGTGTGGTACGAACAACACCGGAAAGGTTGAACAGAGGCAACCCACGTTTCTTAGCAAGGCACGGTTTGCGAAATGTCTAGGACGCCCACAGTGATAACGGATCACACCGTGCCCGACCTTGTTAACAATGGGTGACGATTTCCACTAATTTTTATCGCACAAAAGAATTAGGAGGTCTAGGTACAAAGGTGAGTGGTCGAGGTAGAGCTGGTGGTGGTATGGGAGCTTGATAAGTCCAGGGCATCCTCGATGTCTTGCGTGGCATTGATTAGCATAATGGCCAAGGCGGCCACAATGAAAGCAAGTAACTTTCTTGTTTCGTTGACGGCAGCTTATTGGCTTCTCTCTGGGCTGTCCTTGTGTACCTCTTTGTCCAGTGGTTGTCTTGAGGACGACGGCGTGGAGAATCCGTTGTTGTAGTCCAACTGACTCAGTGATCATCTGATGTAGACAACACTCTTTGGGACAGTGATCATGCCCTTCGCAGAGAAAACAAGTGACTTTATTAGTTGGACAGCTCTCTGGTGGATGGTCTCCGTCACAGTTGGGACAATTTGTAGTGCACTGATTGAGGTAGTGTCCTTCTTCACCACAAATGTCGATGCACCTTAACCTCGACGATTGCCTTACTTGGCTCCCGGTTGAGTGCTCAAAGGAGTACTAGGTTCCGCCATCCTAATGTCACACTGATGGTTAGAGGACAGAAAAGGATACACTCAATTGAGTGCGAAGATAGTTTTGGCGTAATAAGGAAAGTACTAAACTTAGTATGCATAAATGATATGAATGCACCAAAATTAATATCAAAAGAAGACGCAAAGGCCAAAGATAAGATCCAATAAAACAAATCATAGTTTTTCGACATAATTGCTATACATCGCCATCGGCGATGCGCAATTACTCGAAAACCGTAAGAGAGCGGACGGTCAAACAAGAAAATATAACTTCTACAGATAGGAAAAATAAATAGGGTGGATATTATCTATTCATAGTCCCTAATGTAATCCTAATATCGTAGTACGACAACGTCTTCTCGTCTTTTCGCCATTGCTCTTCTGGGTGAATACTAACATATCTCTCTTTTCGAAAATGAGAGAAAAGCAATGAAAAATATTTTGCACAAGTTCAATAAATAGTAAGGGAAGAATTAGAAGCTAAGATGGGTAAGGAATAAAAGATTCTCATAACTTAAAGTCTTCTAAAATTATTTTGATAAGTTAAAAATAATTTCACAGAAAACTCTAATGCTAACGACCATGCTATTTCTAACCTACAGGCAACATATGCTCTGATACCAACGCTGTGGGCGCCCCGGAATATTGGAAATGTAATTAATTAAATTTATACTGTAGCATAATTCTTACTTAAGGAACAGTGCTGCTCCTTTGGTAAGGATCATACTAAAAGCATAAGTTTAATAAGTGACAGATCCAATATTCAAAGCTTCTGATATATGTCTCACAATGGTTCCGGGATCAACGACCATTACACATATATCCTTCAACAACATTGTATCATACACATACAAGTCATACATTTAAATAATTAAACATAAGTATACAACTCTCGGTTTAGTACTACATTATCATGTGACTTGGTCACTACAAAAAGTTTAACAGCGAAAGCAAAATAAAACGGCAACATCCACCAATGGCCCCATCCACCCGCAGGCGATTGCGTGGAGGAAAGAAGTAGCTTTACTCGTTAGCGTCACCCTGATCGACGCTAACGGGCACTTCATATAAATAACCGTCCTCACCCGCAACGATAGATTATAGCACCTTGAGTACGGAAGGTACTCAGCAAGACTTATACAAACTACTAAAAGAAAGTGTTTATTAGAGCCTATACAAAGGAGTAGAGTTTATACATGCATAAGGTTGCAACAGAAGGTATAATGGTTAAAGTTTATGTAAAGCAATACATCTTAACCTACAATTACCAAATTTTGATAAAGCAATTTCATAAATCAAAGTTGGATTAAAACAGTAAGTAAATAAGAATAAAGATAAACAATACAATGCATGAATTCCCTCATACTAAACCAGAAACCGAACCCAAATTTGCAAATTAAATCTCTATACAGGTGACATCAATTCAAGTCATCATCCATGACCGTGGACACGGCTATTCGAACAGTTTAATACCCTGCAGGGGTGTACATCTTTACCCACACGACTTAGTCAGCCCGTTGCCTTCGGACGCCTCCGAATGATGACATACTTCCTTTGGTATGCCGACCGGGGAAACTAAGATTTGGTATTTTTCAATAAGCTAACACTATTGAGTTGGATACCCATGTATGAACTGATCTCGCTTAAACAACGTCTGATAGCATATGTCTAACCAGGGCACACATGTTGCGTCAGGAATGCCGATCCAACCATAAGAAGTAATGCGATGGATTCGCTACCCATAGTAGATTGCAATCGGCATCTTTAAGGTACGTACATGCGACGGAGCACATATACGCCCTCACCCTTCTAAGAATATCTGATATTGACATACAAGCTCACATGGCATAAAACGCAGTCTATAGACCAAAGCATCTATGCCATACAAGATCAATACACATATCCTTACTCCCCTGTTTCCAACCCAATAGTCTTAACCCTTTACTTAACCAAACAGCGCCCATACACTGCGCGTGGAAGTACGTGGGGGACTTGAATTGAATAGTCAGAGTTCAGTCCTTAATTGGTCCAAACAAGTCCACCACAATACCCAATCTCGTGCACAAAAGCACCATCACTAGCTTCCTCTTGTCCAGATCAATTTAAATATAAAATTCATTTCAGACATAAGTAAACTGGACAAAGAGTGCAAAATAACAGAAATCCATTTGTGATTCCCATGTTTGACAAGATATCCTTGTCAAACTCTAAAGTTCTCTAGACTGCATGTCTAAGCCAAATCTGAAAATAAACCTTATAGTATACAGTACTGCGCTAGGGTTGAGTGTATGGTTATAATTAAGGTAATCCACAATGTTAGGTCATAACTAACTACTAACAGATCACAATTTGTATTTTCAGAAAAGTAGCATGCAACAGATGTCACTGGATTTGGAAAAACTATTGTATAAAATTTGGGATCAATATGGTGCAAAGAGGATGCTTGCTTTGATAATAATAAACTTCTTGTGCAGGCTCAGGTTGTTCAAAAATAGTGTCAAAAGCCTCAGAAGAACCAGATTCTATAAGAGGCAATAAAATCCAATAAATTTCAAAATTGACAATAAGTACAGATTGAAAGAATGATGTATGATCAATATAGAAATGCATATCTAACAGCATGCTTAAGTCATAACTACCCTAATAGTGATAATAACCCATGTTATCATATACAACTTTTAAATAATAGAAACTAGAGTTTAAACCAAGGTTGCAGTTTTCAAGTTTTGAAAAGAACCTAAAATAGGATGATAGCGAACTTTGAGTTAATCAAAATAGAATATTCAAAAGATTCTAAATGGAATCTTAGAATAATTGTTAGGTAAATAATACCCAGTCTAAACCTAACCTAACCCTAATAGGTCGATTCGTAAAACTAAAAGAAAACTCATGTTGTCGGTTAGACCGACAAAAGAAGACAGAGGCAGATCTCTGCTCTCAAGATAAATGGATGACAACAAGAATTAAAAGAACAACTTATTATGCTGCTAGGGTTCGATTGAGACCTAAATAGGATGACAAGTTGACAGGAGAAACCCTAGTTCTTGAGAACGATATGAAAGACCGAAAAGTTATAAAACTAACTTTTCAGTTTAAGGCAAGTTGGAGCTATTGACATTCAAGTGAATGATTCATGTGAGTTGCTAAGGTCCCTAAGATGCTTAAGATAACAAAACTCACAGTTTTAACTCACTAGACCAAGGAAAGCACTGAAGGTCCCTAAAACCGAGTTGGATCAATAGAGAAATAAGCTCGGGTTTAACCTACAAAAGATGTTAAGCTTATATCACAAAGTGAAACAAGCATCTAGGATGGATAAGCAAAGGGTAGGAGCAAGAAACTCCACTGGACAACAATGGAAGATGATAAGCTCCAGTGGTCAACAATGGCAGCAGCTCAAAAGCTAGGGTTATATATAGAGGTTGAGCTACAGGGCAAAGGAGAAGGGTCTAGAGTTGATGAGGTGTCCATTTAGGGCTAAACATCCAAAAATTAGTTGCATAATCTTTGGATAAATCCTCTCCTCTGTTTACATGTAAATGGCGCGACGCATGCAGAGGCAAAGAGAAAGAGAGGCAACATCGACATGTGGGTCCCAATGTCACCGCGATCCTGTGCGACTCTAACACGCGAAAGAACATCGGCCGTCCGATTAGAAATGGCGCTACGATGAATAGAGGGTTAAAAGAATTTAAACGATATCGATTAATATGGGCCGTGCGATCTCAAACGAACGGTGGAGATTTAATGGAGCCTCCGGTAGCCCAAGATTACATTCAAAGAGGAGCGTTGGATTAGAATCCAATGTCCTATGAAGATCGGGCCCTAAACGCACGCGGTCAAGAAGGGCACCGTAGGATGGATATCCAACGACCAGGAATAAATGCGCGCCCTTGAGTTCAAAAATGAAAAGAGCGGCGCGGTTGGATTTAAGATCGACGGTGGAGATTGGGTTGAGGTCGGGTGACCCGAACGGCTGTAACATCCCAAATTTTCAGAGCTTAAAAATCTTTTAAATAGTTAGTAGGGAAAAATTCACCATTTGGTTTTATTTGATTTTAATTTCAAAAGCTTAATATTGGACTTTACAATCAAAAACATTTAATGTGAATAATCCCAACATGAACAATAACCAAAACTATTTTATTTGGGTTCTATGTGCTCGAGATATATTTTCTAGATTTTCTAGAATTTTTCTCGAGTTCATTTGCTATTTTCTATTGCCTATTTGAATTTACGGTATTTTCTAAATTAGAAAAACTAATTAAAATCTCGAAATCCTTTCGCCTAATCTCCCGGCCCATTTCCTGCTTACCGCACGGTGTGACCCGACTCCATGCTCCAGCTTCGCTGCCGTATGTGCCGTCTGCAAATCTTGCATTGCGCAGTGGGCCCGCGAGGTCGCTCGTCGCGCGCTTCTTCCCGCGTCGAAGTCGGTCTGCGCCCGCCATTAGAGCTTCTAGAAGCTCAATCCACAACGAGCTTTCTAACTAAAACTTCCTGTTTGTTTGCCAAATCTTATCTCCTATCCCCGTTCCTATTTAGGTAAATCATATCCCGAATTCCTTTTAACGCGAGATCGAGTTAGTGCAGACCTCGGACTCCTTTTAGGGTTTCCGCCGCCGCCTCCTGCACCCTCCCGACTCCTATAAAGGCCCCGAGGATCGCTCTCCCGCATCGTAACCCCAACCCTAGATCACCCGAGAGCCTGCGCGCCGCCGTTCTTGGTTTTGGTTTTCCACCCGCAAGGTCTCGGTGAGCTCTTCCGCCGCCGTCGTCTGCCGGAGCACGCCGACTACACCACCAAAGATCGCACGAGCATAAGCAACCTCCCGGTGCTGTCCACTTCGCCGGAGCATCGCGGAACTCGATCCGACAAATACCGAAGTTGCTCCTCCGCTTTAACGTCGCCGCCGGCCATCTCCGGGTGCCTCCGCCGCTCGTGAGTGCACCATCGGGTTCGCAATAACAAGGGCTTCCGTCGTACCATCGGACCTCGCCGGAGCGCCGCCGCTTCGCCGTTGCCGGCGGTCGGTCGAGCACCGCCGCTTGTCGGTGGACGTGGCCGCCCACGCCGGCCGCCATCTCACCGCCGCTGCGTGTCGCGTGCGTGGTCGCCTCGTCGACGCACGCGGGTACGCCCACCGGTTCCCAAGCCCGAGGCTCGGTGACTCGCCATCGTGAGCGTCACCGGCAGTGGGACCCACTGCCGTGCCGATCGTCACCCCGTCCGAACGCCCCGCGACGCCGCCATGCGCAATAATCTGATTTTCCTTTAGGAAAATAATTCGGGAAATTCATGAAATACTGATTTTCAGCATCTTATGTATTTTCAATCTTCCAAAGGCCATAACTTTTACATCCGAACTCCGATTGAGCCCATTCAAATTTCTAAATTTGTCTAAATTCGAGATCTATCTAATTATTATTTTTATTTAATTTTTGGAGTTTGTTTTGACTCTGTTATTTATTTGTTTTGGTTGTTTTGCTTCGTTTGTGCGTAGACGTCGATACTTCGGGGGTTTTCGTCGAAGAAGGCTTCAACCAAGTTCAAGACCAGTACATAGACCTATTCCAAGGCAAGTCATACCTTTGATCATATTGAATCCCAGTTTTCCCAAATTATATTGTGTTGAATTATTGCATTTACTTTAATTATGTGTTTAATCGCTTTTGGACTAGTTATTGATCCAAATGTTATGTTCACCTTGCCTACTTGTATACCTTAATCTTTTGTCGCCTAGATTGGTTTATTATTTAGTTGGTATTAACATATTGCCAACATGGTTGGTTAGACCGACTAGAATTGCTTAGCCATGCTACGAGTCATCATCTCATGTGAGTGCAATTATGAAATTGACTAAGTGATTATGGAACCGTGTGATAAAACTGTGTGTCCGTGTGTGCTATTACTCATGATGGCATGTGTTGCACTAAACCAACCGGGTGGTAAAAGATTTAGACTGAGGCAAGTGGTGGATACCGTGTGAACTGGTGGCTTTGTGATTGGGATTTATCTGTGGTTTAGTTAGAAAAACGGAAGTCTTGCCTTGGTCAATTAAGGACTTAACTTTGTGCGCCATTGAATCGAGCTATCTTTATGACGACCGCATGTCCGTGACAGCCTAACTTAGTAGGTTACGGAGTTTCAACATTGGGGTTCGTGGATAGGTTAAGCTTTGTGATATGGGATCGGTGAATAAGAACGCCAATGTTGAGACGGTTGTCGAATCGTTTTGTTACGATTAGTGCTAGTTACACTAGTTGTATCGTGTGGGTAAAGTGTACAAACCTCTGCAGAGTGTTAATCAATCTATTCGAATAGCCGCGTCCTCGGTCATGGACAACGCCGGGATTTCACATGAGGGGTAGTGTTCATAAAATGTGGGATTGGGAGCTGTGTGATCTCAATCATATGGCTGTGTGAATCAATCAGTTTAGCTGTGTGTCTTTGTGGAAACAACTGTTAAATTAATATTGCTTATTTGTTTTAAATTATGCTTTCAATCTATTATTTGTATTCAATTGCAAATGTTGCATTTTCAAAAATAACCACGAAGCCATTCCTTTGGAATAAGCCCGCATCTATATATTGCATTCTGGTGGTATGATTTGCGAGTCCGGTTGTGTACTCACGCTTGTTGTAAACCTTGCGTCCAAACCTACAGAAGTGGAGGAGTCTTCGCTGCTTTCGAGGACGAGTTTGTGGAAGAAGGTTGATCGCTAGGTCATCGATCCGAGTTGGTTGCCTGTGGTGTGCCGATTGGAGTTTGCGAGAGTTTATTTCGTTCCGCTGCAGTATTTCTTTAGTGTTAGCCTGCGTGGCTTAATAAGTTGTAACTCGACCTTAAGGTCAAAACTCTAAGTTGTTACTCAAACTATTCGTTTATGTTATATTTCGCTTGTGTGGATTGATATTCACCTATGTTATTTGTGTGCACTAGCGTGATCTGGACTAGTGCGAGAATACGAGGGTCCGAGTGCATTTTTGGGTCCCGACAACGGCACAATCACCCTAGACCGTCCAGATTAGATACAATGGCTCAGATCCAATGTGATGTTCGGGTGACCCGAACGGCACAATGAATCTGGCACGTTCATTAAGATCCAACGACGGAGGATTGGAGGTGCGTTAGAGTTTTGAGTTAAGATGGGAGGGCTGTTGGATGAAGATCCAACGGTGGAAAGTGCTTTGCGCACATGGAGAGTCCGCGCGCTTAGCGAATCACGACCATCCATCAAGAAATCGACGGCTCACGTTTGTCGGAGGTTTGGGCACGCGTGCGAGCGTGTTAGGCGCCCGCCGGTGCCTGATTTAGACCTAAAGCACTTAGACTCGGTCACTACAGTGCAAATGTGAGTTCTGGTTGAAGGAAGTGGCATTCTTGGGCCATGTTCTTTCAGCTGGAGGTGTAGCTGTGGATCCCAGCAACGTCAGCGATGTTTTGTCTTGGGGTCAGCCCAAGTCAGTCACCGATGTGCGGAGTTTTCTCGGTTTAGCGGGCTACTACCGTCGCTTTATCGAGAACTTCTCCAAGATCGCGAAGCCTATGACTGAATTGCTCAAGAAGGACAAGAAGTTTGTGTGGTCATCTCCTTGTGATGAGAGCTTTCAAGAGCTCAAACAGCGTTTGACTTCAGCTCTAGTTCTTACTCTTCCCAATGTCCACAAGAGCTTCGATATTTATTGCGATGCCTCTCGTCAGGGACTCGGGTGTGTTCTTATGCAGGAAGGCAAGGTAGTTGCTTATGCATCTAGGCAGTTGAGACCTCATGAGCTCAATTATCCCACCCATGATTTAGAGCTTGCTGATGTGGTTCATGCACTTAAGATTTGGGGGCATTATCTGATCGATAACCGCTGTGAAGTGTATTCTAATCACAAGAGTTTGAAATACTTGTTCACCCAGCCAGATCTGAACCTCAGGCAGAGGAGATGGTTGGAATTGATCAAAGATTATGACATGGGTATTCAGTATCATCCTGGCAAGGCCAATGTGGTTGCTGATGCACTTAGCCGAAAGGTGTATTGCAATACTTTGATGATCCAAGAGCAGCAACCTGCACTTCTTGTAGAATTTCAGCGTCTCAACTTGGGTTTGGTTGAGCATGGTTCCCTTGCTGCCTTGGTTGTGCAACCGACCTTGGTGGATCAAATCAAGGCAGCACAACAATCAGATGATGGTGTGGGTAAAATCAAGCAGAACATCAAGAATGGATCAGCCAAGTGTTTCACAGAAGATAAGCTCGGTGTTGTATGGTTTGGGCAGCATCTTGTGGTCCCAAAGGTCCCTGAGTTGCGGGATTTGATTCTCCTTGAGGCCCATGATTCGCCTTTGTCTATCCATCCCGGGGCCACCAAAATGTATCAAGATCTGCGTCAAAGATTCTGGTGGACTCGCATGAAGCGCGAGATTGCCAGGTTCGTTGCCAGATGCGACGTGTGTTGTCGTGTCAAGGCCGAGCATCAGCGTCCAGCAGGTCTTCTTCAGCCTTTGCCTGTGCCAGAATGGAAGTGGGATTCCGTGGGCATGGATTTCATCACTGGTTTGCCCCGTACATCCAAGGGAAATGACGCCATTTGGGTTGTCATTGTGAAGCTAACTAAAGTGGCGCATTTCTTCCAAATAAGACTCACTCCGTGTGGAACCTCTAGCCGAACTCTATGTATCAAGGATTGTGAGCTTGCATGGTGTGCCCAAGACGATTGTGTGACCGTGGTGGTATTTCCTCGGTTTTGGCATAGTCTGCAGGAGGCTATGGGAACTCGTCTTACCTTCAAGACGGCCTATCATCCTCGGATCGATGGTCGACGCGAGCGCGCGTCAATCAGTGCTTGAAGATATGCTCCGTGCTTGTGTTCTCTCCTATGGGAAGAATTGGGAGAAGTGTCTACCGCTTGCTGTAACAGCCCTAACTTAGGGTTTGTATTTCAAATGTAAATTATGAGGAGAAATAAAAACTTTTGATGCCTCATGAAATCATTTGAGAGTTTCTACAATTTTCCCTAGCAATTTCCAAATTTTAGAATTTAATTCTTGTAATTGGAAATTGTTGTTATCAGGTTCTTAGCTTTCAAACTTGTGATCATCCTCTGATCTTATTTTTCCTATCATCTGGATCATCCTATCTACCTCCCTGAATTATCTCACAATTTTTAGATTTTATTTGCTATTTCAAATGGCCAAGTCAAACTAGTTTGAAATCTGTCAAACTGCATTCATCAGCTTGTGAATTTTATTGGGAGAAATCTAGTGCATAAAAACTCCTGGAAAAATTACACAAGGTGTCCTCTGTTCCAGATAGCTACCATAAAAATTTTGAAACTTTTGGAGCCCTGGAGCTATCTCTAAGAATTTCCCAAACCTTCTCTGTCTTTCTAATTCAAATCGGGAAACACTGTTTGTCGGGCCCGAACCACACTTGGGCTCGAGTCCGACCGCACTAATGGACTCGGTCGCACCACCTAGTTGCACCGCGCGAGCCCGATAGCTATCAGCCGTCCGATGGAGATCGCACGGTCCATATTGCGTGTCTCGTCGACCTGTCCGAATGCATACATCAATCTCGACCGTCCATCTCATATCCAACGGTCGGTGCGATAATGGTCGAGTCGAACCGCTGGTTTGCGCCGCACTTGACTCGGGCTCGCGCCGTTTTGCTGCTGTCGCTGACAAGCGGGCCCCACATGTCAGGTCGTCACCTACCTTGCGCCGGCGGGTCGAGTGCGGCGGTGCGCGCGCATGAACGCCACTCGCCCACTGCCTCGTCACCGCTTTGATTTTCGCGGCGCATTTACTCGGCCGCATCTTCCGCTGAGAGACCATACCCTGAGCAGCATCAATCACCCACTTTTCCGTTCGCCAGCTTGTCGGCACCGTTCTTGAGCTCCACGGTGCCGAAAGCATTGCCACTCGTTTTCCTCCGCCCTCGTCCCTACTTAAGCTCACCCAAAGCTCCCTCTTCCTTCTTTAGACACCATTAAGCCAACTCCTATCACCATTGCTCCTTCTGAGCTCAAATCGTAGTAATGCTCGAGCTCTGGTGCGCGACCGTGGCACCGCCGCCGTGTCATTACCGCAAGCAGTGAATATCATCCTTTCCTTTGCGCATCATTTCGTGTTCCAGCTCTCAACTGTGCTTTCCCCTCAACTAATTTGAAGTTTTATTCATAGGAGCCATTGAATTTTGGTGTCCCTCTTCTTCGGCCGAAAGTTGGGTCATCGTCCTCATCTCCGGTGAGTTGGTTCCTTGGGCAATTGCTCGCGCCAAAGACTCATCTAGTGCACTCACTCAAGCTATCTCCGTCTTCTTTTTCCCTATTTTTGCTCAGTTGCTCCTCCTCGGTGACCCTTGATCGCCGCCGGTTCTCGCCACGGGCCATCTCCTACCTCTTGAGCTCGCGTCATTCCGGTGAGTTCCTGGTAACTCACTGATGCCCATGCACACGCTAATTTTCATTGTCTACCTCTCTGGTGCAGCCGCACCTTGTCACCCCCATTGCCGCCGCGTGCTCGTCGCCGCGCGCCACCGTGCTTCTCCGTCGAACCCGCGACCACCCTTAGCTTCGTAACCTGGCGACCCATTTTGGCCGTCCGCCACGACCGCGCCGCCACTCCTTCACCGGCGTCGAATCGAGTCCGTAGCCTCTCTGTTCTTCCTTGTGCTCCCTGTGCTATTGTGGCTGACAGTGGGGCCCACCTCCCTGAGGCTTTGTAGTTAGCTGCTTATCATGCTTATGATTGTTCATTAGTTCACTCTCATTGCATGATCAAAAATTGGTATTGGAAGTTTGAAAGTATTTAGTTCTCTGTATGCTTGTTGTTGTCGTTTTTCGTTGTCGATGGCGAAATTGGGTTCATTCTTATGTTATTCATATCCGTTAGTGCTTGGTGACTCCTTAGAAGTGGTGCTTAGCAAGAAGTTAATTAAATAATCTCTATAGGTTTCAAATCACTAGTTGGCTTTTGATCTATGAAGTCATTATCGAATTTGAGGTTTTGCCTCTATGCTTGTGGTGTATTTTCAAGGTAAGGTTTTGTAGTAGCCGCATGTCTGAAAATCGTTAGCATTGCAAGATCTTGGTGTGATGCTTAGGAGTATGAATAGTGAGTATCTTTAAAATCCTATCTTAGATAGAAAAGATTGTTAGCATCTCACGCTTGAATACTTGATTAGTTAGTGTTCGATAGCTCCTTGTAGGTTACGTGCTCTCACCGATAATGGTTGTTTTAGAGTAGCTAGTTTGTTTTGATATACTAACTTGATGATTAAATAATAGATGTGCACACAATCACCATCAAAGTCTGTCCAAAGTTTAAATCATATAAGAGGATTGATTTTGTGGTTAACCTGATAAATAAGTGAGTGGGTAGATTTATCACTTGAAAGCATGTCTATTTGAAACATCTCTGTAGCAGTTATTTGTTACTCCTTTTGTGTTGGTCTAGCCTCTGTGTATAAATTGGTGTTTGTGTTTGATTATTGAGTTTTGCCGTGTTATTCGTTTCTTATTCGCTGTTTTGTTCAATCGTTAGGATTCGATATTTGCGGCAACCCCGAACGACCCTCGCAACAAATTGAGCAACATGTTGCACCGAGCAAGCGGTTTGATCATGATTAATCCCAAGATTTTAAAGTTTAAATATTTTGTTTCATTGTATGTATGCATCGCTTAATTTGTGTTAAAATGGTTAGCTAAATCTCGTAGATGCATATTCTGTAGGCAAAATATTGATCTCTAATACCGACCCTAGGTTATTTAAGGTGATTAGAGATTGTTTGGATGATCTCTTGTCACTTAGTAGATGCGATTTCAAATTGCTTAGACATGCTTAGCTATCGGTAGAATCAAGCGTTATCGACTTTAGTCGTAACCTTGATCACACAAAATTTTCTATAACTTTATGTTTCAAAGATTTTCGCTATGTTTAATTGCAAAAATTAAAAATGAAAGCAAAATGATTTAGACTTGGGCACAATGGTAAGATCGTGTGATCTGTTGGTGTATCGAAAGGTGCCCGAGCCGCTTAAGGACCGAAAGTTACTTGCGCCACCGCATCGAGCATTTTGCGTGCTAACCACACTAGAGTATATGGGACCTCTCTTGACCTAGTACTTTGGCGTGTATTGGCTCCGGTCGCAGGAGGTCGCAGGAGGGATGGAGGTGGGAGCATGGTAGTTGTCCAAAAGCTTTATCCCGAGTGGGTAGTTGCCTTTTGGCTTTACCATGTAGCGTATGGATTTCTATCCATACGAGCGGCTCAGTAGTTAATACACAATATTGGAAAAAGTCTCGTAGGACTTAGCTGTACAAAGATACCTTCTAAGTGTGCTTTGGCTTAAAGCGATGCAAGTGTGGGTACATTGGTACACCTGCAGGTTTAAAACTATTCGAATAGCCTCGTCCTAGGTTATGGACACGCTCGGATCGCCCCAAGAACTAGACTACAACATTTAAATTAAAACTTGATGGGTGGTACTAATCGGGGATTCGTGCTATGTTGTGGTGACTATTGGGATAGTCACTTCTAGGTGGTTACTTGTATCTATCTTTATTTCAGATTATTTCAACAAAGAAAATGAATTGCAAACTTGCCTTTAAAGCAGTATTACTTTATTGCAAACAAATGCGGCTTTGTGCAAATGAAACATATGGCCTCCACCAAATAAGCCTGCATGTAGCTTATGAGCAGTGCGCTAGTTCACACGTCGGTCTTGCGCGTACAAAGACAATCTTTGTACTCGGTTGCTTTGCTTAATGTTTTTGTTGCAGAGGAAGAAGGTGAGCCCCAAGGGCCTCACTTCGTGAGTCAGGTTGCCGCTTCGTGGGCGACTAGACTTGGCGGTCCTGTCGGATGCCTTGTGGGTTGAAGGCACACCGATTGTCTTTGTTTATAGCCATCTTATGGCACTTTTGCTTCATTGTCTATCTTACATTATTTGTGTATCTTGGCCATCACCTTTTATGTCCGTAATAACTCTACTATTTGTTTATCTTCCGTTTGGTAGTGTGGTGTTTGGACTCTATGTTTGGAATGGAGATGATGTCTAATTTTGTAACGAGGTGTGTATATCGCTCGGGAAGTATACATATCTCGAGGATCGCTTATTTGATTTGTGATGCTAGGACCGGTGGTTGGTTAAGCATCACAAGCCAAATAAATTGGGGTCCTCACACTTGCCGAGTTCTCCTACAACAATGACTTCCAGCTAGTCTCGGATGGCACCATTTGAGGCCTTGTATGGGAGGAGGTGCGAACCCCATTGAACTGGTCGAACCGGGAGAGCGGTTCTTTGGCCTGCACTCAGTTAATGAGGCCGAAAGTCGTGCGATTGATCCGTGAGCACTTGCGCGTAGCTCACCCAGTGCGGAAGAGCTATGCGGACGGCGTCGTCGTGAGTGAGTTTCGACCCAATGACGTTGTGTATCTCAAAGTCTCACCTCGGGTCATCGTCGTTTGATGTCAAGGGCAAACCGGCTCCTCGATATGTCGGACCGTATTGCATCATCAAGAAAGTGGGAGCTGTTGCATACAAGTTAGAATTGCCGCTCTGATCGAAGGAGTGCATGATGTTTTCCATGTATCGCAATTGAAGAAGTGCCTACGTGTTCCATTGAGGAAACACCATTGGAAAATATCGATGTGCGAGAAGATCTGTCTTATCGTGGCGCCCGTTCGCATCCTCGAAGAAGTGAGCGAAGAACAAGGAACCGTGTGATCAAGTTTCTTAAAGTTTAGTGGTCGAATCACTCCGGGATGAAGCTACTTGGGAGCGGGAAGATCTTCTCGTCAAGTGCACTACCCGTCCTTCTTCTCCCGATGATCGAGAATCTCTAGTGAGATTCTGTAAGGGGGAGATTTGTAACAGCCCTAAGTTAGGGTTTGTATTTCAAATGTAAAATTATGAGGAGAAATAAGAACTTTTGATGCCTCATGAAATCATTTGGAAGTTTTCCAAATTTTCCCTTAACAATTTCCATTTTCTAGAATTTGTTCTTGTGAATGGAAGTTGTTGCCAACAAATTCTTAGCCTTAAAACTTGTGATCATCCTCTGCAAATATTTTTCCTATCATCTTGATCATCCTAGCTACCTCTCTGAAAAATTTCACAATTTTTAGATTTTGTTGCTATTTCAAATGGCCAAGTCAAACCAGTTTGGAATTCTGGTCAAACCCTAGCTCAGCAGCTTGTGCATTTTCTTGGGAGAAATCTAGTGCTTGAAAACTCCTGGAAAAATTTCACAAGGTTGTCCTCTGTCCCTGTAAGCTCCATAAAAATTTCAGAATTTTTGGAGCTCGGGAGCTATCTCTAAAATTCCCAAACCCGCTCACCTTTTGAAATCAAATCAAATCACCGCTTATCGGGCTCGAACCCAACTCGAGCTCGAGTCCGACCACGCCACTTGACTCGGTCGCACCGCCTAGCTGCACCGCGCGCCGATCGTTGCCAACCGTCCGATCTGCATCGAATACCACATTGTTTGTCTCGTCGACCGTCCGAATGCATACACCGATCTCGACCGTCCGCTTTAGATCCAACGGTCGATATTCTCTTGATCGAGTCGGACCAACCGCTCACGCCGCACTTGACTCACGCTCGCGCGCTTTGCCGCCGCCGCCGACGGCGGGCCCCACTTGTCGTCGTCACCTACCTCTCGCTGAGGGTCGAGCGCCGCGGCGCGTGCATGCGCGCCACCTCGCCTCGCCGTCCATTCTCGGTTTCTCGCGCTTCACCTCGACCGCATCATCCGTTGTTGGCCCATACCGTAAGGCATTAATCGCCCGTCATCTACCTCACCAACTCGCCGCCTCTCTCCCGAGCGCATCGGCGTTGAGGGCTCCTCTCTCGGGTTTCTCCGTCCTTTTCCTATTTAAGGGTACCCAAAGCTTCCTCTTCCTCTCTTTGACCTCACAAAGCCATTCACTACCTTCCTTGTTTGCTCGAGCTTAAACCAAGGAGTGCGCCAACTCGTTCACGGCGTGGCGCCACCGCCATGTCATCGTCGTGACCGTGAAGATCATTCTCACCTTTGCGCGTCATATCGTGTTCCGCATCCCTATCTTGAATTCCCTCAACTAATTTTGAGATTCACTCGCAGGACCGTGGAATTTTGGGTTCCTCTTATTCGGCCAAAATTCGAGTCTTCGTCCTCATCGCCGTGAGTTGGTTCCTTGGTCAATTGTCTGCGTCGGCTTTCATCTCGCACTAACCCGAGCTATCTACATCTTTATCTCCTCCGTCTTTGCTCGAGTTGCTCCTCCTCGGTGACCTCTTGATCGCGCGCAGTTCTCGCCGCCGCCATCTCGGCACCACCTTAGCTCTGCGTCATCCCTGAGTTCTCGGTAACCCATCATGCTCATGCGCGCGCTAGTTTTCACCTTCTTCTTCTCTCGCGCGATCACACCTTGTCACCTCCACGGCGGCCGCTCGTCGCGCCGCCGCCGCAGCAGCATCTCCCGCTACCGCGTGACCACCTTCGATTTGGTGATCCTCGAGCAACCCATTTTGGTCGTTGCGTCGCGACCGCGCCGCCACTCCTTCGCCGGCAACGAATCCAGGTCCAGAGCCGCCCGAGCCTCTCTGTTCTTCGGCTGTGCTCCTCTCTGTATGTCTGACAGTGGGGCCCACTCCTTCAAAACCAGTTCTTTAGTTTCTAATCATGATTAGGAATGTTCTTTAGTTCACTCTCTTGCATGATCAAAATTGGTATTGGAGGTTTGAAAGTATTTTAGTTCTAGTTCTCTCAGATGTTTCTCTGTTGTCGCTTTTACATTGTCAGAAACCAGAAAATTGGTATCATGCTTGCTAATTAGGTCTTGTTAGACTTGATGAATTTCTTTGGAAATACTGTTGGTAAGGAATTGTGTTAGTTAGCGATTCTAGATTTCAAAACCCTTGTTGGCATGAGAAGTTGTTTTTGGAACTAGTTGTTTTGTCTCTGTACTTGCGATTCTTGCTTTACAGTGTAGTAAGGCCTTGTAGTGGTAGCATGCTGTAATTGTTAACCTTCCTACATGTTGGTGTGATGCTTAGGTGGGTTAGTAGCTGAATTTTATTAAAGCCCAACCTTAGTTAGAAAGTTGTTAGCACCTAATAGTTGGCTAATTAACTAGTTAGTGTTTCAATAGTTTCTTGTAGGTTTAAGTGATCTTATCGCTAATAATGGTTGTTTAGAGTAACTAGTTGTATAGATGTATTAATTTGATACTTAATTAATAGATGTGCACACAATCACCATCAAAGTCTGTCTAAAGATTAAAGCACATAAGAGGATTAATTTTGTGGTTAGCTTGGTAAGTAAGTAAGTTGGGTAGATCAATCGCATGAAAACATGTCTAATTTAATTCTTCTCCTTAGTAGCTAATTTCTTTGTTCTATTGTAATGATCTAGCTTCGTGTTTTAGTTTTGTGGTTGTTTTTGGAAATTTTGAGTTTTGTCGGTGTTATTGGTTCTTATTTGTTGCTTTGCTCGATTGATAGATTGCGACGGGTCGCATTATCGAGTGATCCTCTGCAATGAGTTGAGCACCACGAGCAACAAAGCGAGTGCAAGCGCTTTGATCATGTTTATCCCGATATTTTAAAGTCTAATATTTTGTTTCAACTGTATGTATGTATTGCCTAATTTGTGTTAAATTGATTAGTTAAATCCGTAGTGCATATCCCGTAGGGAAATATTGATCTCTACTACCCGAGCCTAGGTTACTTGCTGTGATTAGAGTTCGTTGGATGAACTCTTATCACTTAGTAGATTACGAGTTCGGTTGCTTAGCCATGCTTAGTTTCCGATAGATTGGGCGATCATCGACTTAGTCGATGATCTTGATCACATAAAAATTATTAATGTTCTTATATTCTAGCTTGTACTTTGTTAATTGCAAAACTAAAAATGAAAACAAAAGCGATTTAGACTTGGGCACAATGGTAAGTTTTGGTGTGATCTCTTGGGTGTGATTGGAAAGGTGCCTGTGTCAACAAGGACCGAACATCTTGTTACACTAAACCAAGCATTTTAGCGTGCTAACCACACTAGAGTATATGGGACCTCTCTTGACCTAGTACTTTGGCGTGTATTGGCTCCGGGTCGCAGGAGGTCGCAGGAGGGATGGTGTTGGGAGCATGGTAGTTGTCCAAAAAGCTTTATCTCGAGTAGGTAGTTGTCTTTCGGCTTTACCATGTAAGCGTATGGATTTCTATCCATACGAGCTGCTCGTAGTTAATACACAATATTGGAAAAAGTCTCGTGGACTTAGTCATGTGTCTGCATACCTTCTAAGTGTGCTTTGGCTTAAAGGCGATCCAAGTGTGGGTACAGTGGTACACCCCGCAGGTTAAAACTATTCGAATAGCCTCGTCCTAGGTTATGGACACGCTTGGCAAGGTCTTCCAAGAGTTAGACTACAACCTTTTAAATTAAAACTTGATGGTTGGTACGAATCTGGGATTCGTGCTATGGTTGTGGTGACTATTGGGATAGTCACTTCTAGGTTGTTTATCTTTCTCTTTTGTTCTTATTACCTTTACTGTTATTTCATCATTAAAAATGAATTGCAAACTTGCCTTCAAACTGTATCACATGATTGCAAATAAAATTGGCTTTGTGCAAATGAAACATACGACCTCCACCGGATAAGCCTGCATGTAGCATATGAACAGGTCTGCTAGTTCACACGTCAGTCTTGCGAGTACAAAGACAATCTTTGTACTCATTGGCTTTGCTTAATGTTTTGTTGTAGAGGAAGAAGGTGAGCCCCAAGGGCCTCACTCGTGAGTTTTGTCGCTTCGTGTCGCATTTACTAGGCTTGGCGGTCCGGTCGGATGCCTTGTGGGTGAACATACGATTGGCTTTGTTTATAGCCATCTTATGGCACTTTTGCTTCCGCTTGTTGTCTTGTCTATTTGTGTATCTTTTGGCGGTCGGCTTTTGTCCGTAATAACTCTCTCGTTGTTACTTTAAACTTGTAGTGTGATGTTTGGACTCTATGTTTGGAATGGAGTTGATGCATAATTTTGTGGTGAGGTGTGTATACTGCTTTCTGGGAAGTATACATATCTCGGGGCTCAGTTTATTTGATTTGCGATGCTAGGGCCAGGCGGTTGGTTAAGCATTACAAGCCAAATAAATTGGGGTCCTCACAACATATAGGCTCTTGGTCCCTGTGCTAGAGGGCACAGGCAAGGGTATTCATTGACGGATGAATACCCCGCATTACCGGTAAAATGCGAAAAGAGATAAAGTTCAAAAGGAGCATTGCATTAGTTGCATTTCTTAAGTTTAAAGGTTATGTTTAGTGTAATGTTATTGTGGATTATCGATGCTATGATTGAGCTCTTGTTTATGGCCTTGTTGATACTTGCTGAGTCTTTGGGCTCACTCTTGCTTTAATCTGTTTTAGGTACAAATGGCAGGAATGACATGCATGGGAGGGAGTAGATGTTGGATGCACTCACTACCTCACAATCTTAAGGCGTTTGCCACTTAGTTTCATCTTAGAAATAATTAAACTGTTGGAATAGATGTTTATTTTGGTTTGAGTATCTGATTATTTGTAATAATGAGGTTTGCCAGTCTTGGTTATATTCATTCAATTATCATGCAAGTTTGATTGAACTTGATTATGAAGTTATAATTGATAAATGCCATGATTTATTGTTGAAACCTCGGTAGAGCTGATTAAACAAAGGAGACTCTGCCGAAATTTTGTAATTTGTGCTAGATTAGTTTAATTCTAGTAGCATTCCAGACTCATTGAGAGTTGGGGTGTTACACATCTTCAAGGTCATATTCACCAATGGGACTAAACCTTGTAAATACTCATCAAACCAATAAGTCACATATTCACATATTATCATTAATTACCAAAACCAATTTTTAGGGGCCTAGATGCTTTCAACAGCGTTGTGAACAGTAAAATCAGAACTACCGATGAACATTAGCTGGTACTACTAGATGTACAGTAAAATCAGAACTACCACTGAACAGTGGCCGGTACTACCAGATGAACAGTAAATTAGCCGATGAATAGGAAAAACGGCCTGAAAATGAAATCAAAACTTGGCACAACTTTTGATCTACAAGTCCAATCTTCATGAAACTTGAAACAAGACTTCCCTAGGATGTCAGGAACCCATTCCAACCAAAGATCGTGAAGATCATTGTCAAAGTTCTGACCTTTTTCATTTGAACGAAGGTTGCTTCAAAAAATGAGTCAAAACGAAAACGCGATCTAAACCTTGCTCGTGGGTAAGAGATGATCCTAGATGGGTTCCCACATGTCACAGCAAGCAAGACCTCGGCCAGAAACCAAAAGAAAACTTAAGGATCAAAGACGGTCTCAAAATCACAAAATAGAGAGCAAGAGCAAAAGGAGAAGCATCTCAAGGAATCTTACATGGATTGATTTGTGATTGTTGTTGGTTTACAACCACTCCATCAAGGAGGACAAAACTCAATACATGAGCACACAATCAATCCCCTCTCTAGAACCCTAACCTCTCCCCTCTCTAACCCTAAAATACAAACTAGGGTTTCAATTAAGCCAAAAGGTTACCAATGCGGTATTTAGGTAAAATTACCAAAATACCCCTTCTCGGTCCTCTCCGAAGACCAAGTCCAATCTCTGTGAAGTAGTCCCATGCTTCGCCACGTGTAGGTTGATCAACTGCTCTCATCATGTCGGCAAGTCTCTCCCATCCGGCTCCCACCGAAACTACCATGGCACTTGCACCGACCCCCGCGCCACTTGATACAACCCGCCGCACTGAACTGCCTATTCGGTCACCTTTGTCCATCTTGCACCATGCTTGAGTCTATTGACTCCACCCGGCATCCTCGATCGTCCTAGACCTCAGCTCTCCAAGTCTAGTCCCGATCATCCTCGCCGTTGACCGTCGTTGACCTACACGCAACCTGCACAACAATAGACAAAGAAATCGATTCTGAGAACAAGTTCTTCACAACATGACCCACGTAAGTCAAAACATGCATCATGCAACACAAATGTACTGAAAACCATGAACTTGACCTAACCCATAGCCAATTCTCCAAGTTGGCCGAATTTGAACTGAAAACGGTACTACCGCCATGTAATCCCCGGTACTACCGTAGTGTGGTCGTACTGCTCAAATAACTACAGAACTACCGATTCCCAGGGAATTCCAAAACTCCCCAAAAACACTCTCTTTGGAAAATACATACCGCCACCTTGCGGTCATACCGCTCAACGGTACTACCGCTTCACACATGCGGAACTACCGATTCTCGAATGTTCGGACCACTTGATTCAACCGTCCGATCGCGCCCGTGAACGTTCGGACCATTGTTTAAACCGTCTAATCTGGCCACTCGACCGGACCACTCGATTTGTGGTAGTACCGCTCCACACTTGCGGTCGTACCGCACTGCGGTAGTACTGCAACTTACTTGCCGGTACTACCGATTATCCTAACACTTGCTGAAAACTAGTGTTTCAACAAACCTTCAATGCTATTGCCAATTGTCACATCATCCTAAGATCATGAGCATATCCCCATGATATCCACAGAGTTCCATTCTCTTGGTGCTTGTCGCAGCCCATAGAGTGCTATCTTGATCTTCAACACCATTTGCTCATTGTTCCTGTCCACAAAATTGGGCGACTACCATACATAAACCTCCTCTTCTAGCTCTCCATTGACCAAGACTAATTTTACATCCATATGGTACACTTCCCAGCTTTCATGTGCAGCCATTGCAACGATGAGTCTCGCTGTCTCTAGTCGCGCAATAGGTGCAAACACCTCTTCAAAATCCACTCCCAATTTCTGCACATTCCCCTTTGCAATGAGTCGTGCTTTGTGCTTCACAACAACACCTTGTGAGTCCTTTTTCACCTTAAAGACCCACTTCAGTCCGATGGGACAACGCCCAAAAGGTAGCTCCACTTGCTCCCATGTGTCATTGCCCACAATTGCAGCTATTTCCTCCTCCATGGCTTGTCTCCAACACTGATAGTTCTTGGCCTTGGCAAACATTGCAGGCTCCTCTACCGCCATCAAGCACAACCCGCTGTACTCAATATCAACTTCAGATGTGGCATTGTCGAACCCGGGAATGAAGGATCCCAAATTCTCTGTGTTCATACACTAGTCCAGGGTTTCTAGTGTACACAGTTAACAAAAAGTGATAGCACAATCATATCACGCATTTATTGATAAAACTTCAGAGTTTATTACAAAAGGGCCTGCGGCCAAAAGAAAAGAAATAACACAGCGGAAGAGTAGTAGTAGTAGGCCACACGACTTGCCACAGGCAATCGTCTGGGGACGCAGCCTATTCGTCAAGATCCTCACCGTCGGGGAAAACGTCTTCTCCTGAATAAGATTTATTCAAAGAAGAGTGAGCACAACTTCCGTGCTCGCAAGTCACACCTAATATAGAAAGTTTAATGCATGCATAAGGTAAACAAAGGTAATGGCGGGGTTGTTTTGCATAAATAGCATTTTCGATTATATTGCTAATACTTTTGTAAGACCAATTTTAATAATTCAAATAAAGACGGTGACAAAGCGACAACGAATATTGGATGACCTCCATTAGTTGAATATTGAAGGATATCCTCCTAACATTGGCTAACCACCCAATTTTTACCATAGGACTATCCATCCTAAAACATCATTGAACACATTTTATAAACCAAAACAATTCTAACTTAGAGTGGCTTTGCTAGCATGTCCATGATCATGACGCGCTATTCGAATAGTTTTACACTCTGCAGAGGTTGTACTGACTTTACCCACACGAGATAAAATGCTTTTAATGTCGGCCAAAGCACGCCCAAGGCGTGTGACTAAGAAATTATCATGAGGCCGTTACAAGCGGTGTCCTCATCAGATTCATGCTCGCTAAGGTTTCGCTACCTTTGGACTATCCATCCTCGGAAGCCCCTCTTGCGCCAGTGGGACTAATGTCGACCAACGCCCACACATACAACATAGCACAAATAACACTAAGACACCACAGATTATTTAGCCAAATCCTACCCATACAGACATGTGGTGAGTACGGTAAGGCGTAGCAAAATACGCTCAAAGACCGGTCCTTAATCGACTGGGCGACTTCAATTTAAAACCCTAGGTCGTAATCCTAACAGATTAGACCGTGCATGAACTCCACCCACCATCCATCCATCTCGCCCAAGTCCAAACCCATTTCATTTTATTTAGAGTAAAACCTCTTTATAAACCTTTCGTGATAAAACAATACCACAGAACACATTTTAAATTAAATTGTAAAGATTTGACTAAATTCTCCCAAATTTGTAAATGTTATCTAAGCAAGGCTAAGCATTTGACAAATTTTATCTAAGGTGTCAAGGTATTCAGGTTCGATAATCAAATTGGCCATACCAAGGAGTTTGGAACAACTATATATGAGATCAAGTTATTCGGACATTTTTATAAACATATGCATGCAATAGTAAATTGTAAATAGTAAATAAATACTTAAAACAATGGGAACAATATGATCAATAGTGTAACTTGCCTTCGTTGAAGTCTTGGAACTCTAAATCGCGGGAAGGATCTAACTCTCCGGAGTCGTCGAAGTCTATACGTGAAAATACGACAAATTCAACTCAAATTCAAATAAATTCAAAAACTCAGATCAAACTAACTCCAAATTGAAATATTTTGCTTTAGTTAGCTAGATTATGAATTTAGACAAATTTTGCAATTTGAACCACCCAATTTGGAGTTCAAATGCAAAAGATATGAATTTTAGAAGTTTAATAGAAAATGCGGAATTTAATTGAATTCTCGAATTATTTTCTAAAGGAAATTCTATTTATTGCGATCTTGACGCCAAATGAAGAATTTCGGAAATTTAAAGAAATGAATCGATTTTTCGACATGTGACCCCATCGGTAAGTGACTTCGGCTCTCGGTGGACTGATTTCACCGAGCCGAGGGTGATCTGGCGCGGTGGACCTGCCACGCGGGCGCTGACCCGGCGTGACACGCGAGCGCCACGCGTGTTCCTGCGCCGAGGTGGCACTGAGCTGGCGACGACGTGGCCCAGCCACGTGTGCCCGACGGAAGATGGCTCGGTGGCGAGCTCGCGGCGCTACGCGCCACGGCGAGGGAAATGAAAGTGCGCAAAATGAAGAGGGGGTCCGTGCGAACTCGTGGGTTACCAAAACGACGGCGGAGCGTGGCCGGAAGGTCGTCGGCGACGGCGTTTGGCGGCGGCGGCGTGCGGTCGTCGATGAAGTAGTGGTTCCGGTGATCCTCCGAAGAAGTGGATGGTAGCTCCGGCTTCGCACGGGTGCGGTGATGAAGATGGCGTCGACGGCGAGGACGGAGGAGGTCTGATGGCGCTGGAAACGGAGAAGAAGCTCCCGCGGTCGCCGGCGAAGAAGCTCAGAATCCGGATTTTGATCGGACGGTAGAGATAGAACATACGAACCGGTAAGTTGGGGGTTGGTGTGGCCGTTGGATTTTAATCTAACGGCTGCGATAGATTGAAGCGGTACGATGAAATAGGAAAGTCGCTGATGCACGCTAGCCGTTGGATTTAGATCTGACGGTCACCGGTGGTTGGGATGTTTGAGTCGTCCGAATGTTTTATTGCGTTCTGGCCGTTGGATTTAGATCCAACGGTTGATAGGGGTTCAAGTGGTGCGAGAGAGAGAGACTGACCGGTGGGTCCCGATGTGAGCGACAGGGAGGAGGCGGCGCGGCGGAGCGGGCTGCGCGCGCGGGAAAAAGGGGATGGGCCGACTGGTTTCGGCCCAAGGACTGTTTGGGTTTTTATTTTGATTTTCTAATTGATTTAATTCTGGTAATTCAATTAGGCTTTAGAATATAGCAAATTAAATCCAAAAGTTTTGAGAAAATTCACAGAAATTCTCTGGAGCATTTAGGATTTAATAAAAATATTTCCAACTATTATATGGTAATAGATTTTCCACATCATTTTGTTTTAGCTTTCATTTGGTTAAGGAAAAGCTTTAAAAAATCCACAAAAATCCAATAAAATAATTAAACTTTATTTTCAACTGGAAATTGAAATTTGGGTACATTACAAACCTACCCCCTAAAGGGAATCTCACCCTAGATTCGGACTTGGTTAGCAAAAAGGTCGGGTAGTTGGCCTTGAGTTCTTCTTCATTTTCCCATGTGGCTTAAGCTTTACGGATGGTGACTCCACTTTGCACCTTGTGCGATCCGATTATTCGCTTACGGTAACACGCTCGCGACATCCGTAATTTTAATCGGTCGCTCCACGTAGGTGAGATCTTCTTGAAGGTCAAAGCTTTCCCGAAAGGTATGGTCTTACGGTTCTCGCGAGCATTTCTTTAATTGCGACACGTGGAAGGCGTTATGCATCACGACAGTGGCTTACGCGGCTCTAGGCGATAAGCTACTTCTCCACGCTTTGCCAAGATCTTGTATGGCCCAATATACCAGGTGCGAGTTTACCTTTTGTCAGGAATCTCTTCACACCTCCGAGTGGGGTTACTCGAGATAGACAACATCTCCTACCTCAAAGCTTAATTCCCTCGTGATTATCGGCATAACTCTTTTGTCGGGATTGGGTGCTTTCGACGTTCTGAATAGTTTTCACTTTACTCTCGGCTTCTTTGATCAACTCAGTCCAAGGAGCCGACGCTCCTACCTCATCCCAAAGGAGCGGGGTTTGGCATTTTCTACCATCTGAGCTTCAAATGGAACCATCTCAGAACGGCTTGGTAACTATTATTGTATGAGAATTCGCATTGGCAGATCCTTGTCCCAACCTTTCCGAACTCTAAGGCACAAAGCTCAAGCATATCTTCAAGAACTTGATTGGTGCGTTACAATCCGACCATCGATGCAGGGATGATACGCCGTGCTAAAATTGAATCGTTCCCAAGGCTTCATGCGCACTTTTCCAAAACCGAGAGGTAAATTGGGAACCTCGATGCGACACAATCTTTTGGGTACTCGTGCGGCAGACGATTCGGCCATGTACAATTCGCTGGTTTACTACTCGATAGGTGGTCTTGACAGAATAAAGTGAGCTACTTTAGTTAACCGGTCAATTACCACCCGGATGGAGTCATATCGATTGGGTCTGGGAGTCGGTGATGAAATCCATACCAACTTCTTCCCACTTCCACTCGGGGTGGTAATGGTTGCAATGCATCAGTGGTCTTTGGTGTTGTGCCTTGACTCTTTGTGAGCGTCACAATGAGCGACTTAAATTAGCAATTTCATGCTTCATGCTAACCCACCAATATCTTTCTTTAAGTCCCGATACATTTTGGTGCTACCGGATGAATGGAGTATGGCGACTCATGAGCTTCCTTCAAAATCGAGTCTTTTATCTCTTGTTTGGTTAGGCACACGATGCGTCTCCGAACCACACTGTCCCTTGCTCATCTTCAGAGAAACCTCAAGCTTTGCCTCTTCTCATATTCTTCTTGATTTCTTGGATATCTTCATCTTCTAATTGTTTTGTTCGATCGATCTGAAGAGTCGGTTGAACTTCTAAAGTGTTTACACAACCTTGGTTGACAATTTCGTTCAGTGCTTGACTCTTCATACACTCTGGTGATTTTGTTGCACCAAGATGGTGTTGCAATATGCTTTTCTCGCTCAAGGCATCTGCTACCACATTGGCTTTGCCCGAATGATAATGGATTCGAGATCGTAATCTTTTATCGCCCAACCATCTTCTTTGTCGGAGATTGAGCTCGGATCGCGTGAATATGTATTTCAGACTTTTATGGTCCGTGAAAATCTCACAAATTACCAATGAGATAATGCCGCGATTTTGTGAGCGTGCACAATTGCCGCTAACTCCAAATCATGAGTCGGTTAATTCCCTTCGTGTGGCCTCAAGCGCCGGGATGCATAAGCTACAACTTTGCCTTCTGCATCGATGCAGATCCGAGGCCTTGACGGGAGCGTCACAAAAGATCTCAAAATCTTTGCGGATGTCCTAAAATTAACACCGGTCTTGAGACTAGTCTCTTTTCGCTTCTTGGAAACTTTCTTCACAGCGCTGACCATTCAAACTTCTTTTTTTTCTTTAGAAGTTGAGTCATGGGTTTGGCAAGTTTAGAGAAACCCTCAATAAACCGACGATAATAGCCTGTCAGTCCCAGAAAACTTCTCACCTCGGTGACTGATTTGGGTTGTTTCCAGTCCATTACTGCTTCAACCTTGGCGGGGTCTACTGCAATTCCTCCTACGGATACAATATGTCCAAGGAATGCAACTTGACTTAGCCAGAATTCACTCTTACTGAATTTGGCATAAAGTTGGTGCTCCCTGAGCTTGTCTAGGATCATCCGGAGATGCTCTTCATGCTCTTCTTCGTCCTTCGAATAGATGAGAATATCGTTAATAAAGACGACCACGAATTTATCTAGGAATTCTATGAACACCTTGTTCATCATATTCATGAAATAGGCAGGGGTGTTGGTCAATCCAAAGGACATTATCGTGAACTCATATAGTCCATATCCGTGGTGAAGGCGGTTTTGAATATCTTCCTGTCGATCTTCAATTGGTGATAACCGATCTCGATCGATCTTTGAGAAAATACTTGCTCCTTTAACGATCAAACAAATCATCAATTCGGGCAACGGTATTTGTTCTTGATTGTTACTTCTTAAGTGATCTCGTGTCGACGCACATTCTCATGCTATTGTCTTTCTTCTTGACAAATATCTACCGCTCCCCATGGTGAGGAACTGGTCGAATGTACGCTTTGCTTCGCAGCTCTTCAATTTGCTTCTTTAATTCTGCTAACTCATTGGCTAGCATTCTGTAGGGTCGCTTCGAGATCGGAGCTGTCCCGGGGACTAGATCAATTAGGAACATGATATCCCTATCCGGTGGCATGCCGGGTAGATCATCTGGAAAAACGTCGGGATACTCACGTACCACGGGTATATCTTCAAGTTTCACTTCCTTAAATCTGGTGAGTATGGAACTTCCTCCGGTGCGGGTCTCAGGTTTGAATTCAACAGACACGCCTTGTTCATTAGTGAGGGTAATGGATCTATTAGCACGATCTATTTGACCGTGATTTTTGGCTAGCTTGATCCATTCCAAGTATTACATCCAAACCTTGGGAGTGTAAAACTATCGACCGCTAGAAAAGTTACTCCGGATATCTCGAGAGTGAGATTAGGGCATAGAGAACTGGTTCTCATTTCCGAGCCCGGGGAATGAATTATCATAGGAGTAGCTAAAGAAGATATAGGTAACCCATATTTTCCCACAAACTTATATGACACAAAAGAGTGTGAAGCTCCAGAATCAAATAGGACGAGATCTTTGATCTGAATTAACGAGGAACGTACCGAGAACAACATCTGGTGCTGCCTGAGCTTCCTCGGCGGTGACATGGTTCACCCGTCCCTTGGTGAACTGGCCTGCTGGTCTGGTGGTGCCGCCGGTAGCTTGAACTCCTGAGGTTGGCCTTGTTGGTGCCAAACCTTGCTGCTTCTTCGGGCATTTATTGGCATAATGCCTGTCTCGTTGCAATGGAAGCACGTGACTCGGCCGAGGAGGTAGAGTGCTTCTCACAAACCGCCTCCCGATGAAGTGCCACGGTTGGAGGGTTGGAGCGCCGTGGCGGTCTTTGAGTGCGAGGCGTGGAAAATTGGAACTTCCCACGTTCTTTGCGGGTGCGGTGTGGTGGTGCGAGGTTTGGGTAGACCTCCGCGTTAAACCTCTGGCGCCATCCTCCGCCAGGTTCTCCATTTCGCGTGTTTGGCCTCTGCTCGATTGCTTTATCCACCAACCGGAAGTCGGTGAAATTTTGAGAGATAAGCCGACAGAGATATCATCGTTTAAGCCTTCCAGGAACCTTTCCTGTCTGTCCTCATCTCTGGCTACGTCGGCTGGGGCGTAGCGGGCAAGTTGGTTAAAGCGGTGAAGGTACTCATTCACCGTACGGTTGCCTTGTCGGAGCGCGTGGAACTCCTTCTTCTTGAGCGTCATCATCCCTGCCGGGATATGTGCATGACGAAAAGCTCGCACGAAGTCGGCCCATGTGATGGACTGAGCATCATTGTGTGCGATGCAGTAGTTGTCCCACCATTCTGATGCGGGGCCATTCAGTTGGTGAGAGGCAAACAGGACCCTCTCACGGTCAGAACACTGACTAATGTCCAGTTTCTTTCCAATAGCGAAGCTTGATCGTCGGCGTCCATTGGTTCAGTACTATTTGAGAATGTCGGTGGACGCATCCTCATAAACTCAGACATAGTCAGCCTTTGGTTATGCGGAGGTGGAGCCGGAGCTGCTGCTGCTGTAGCGGCCTGAGTGTTCTGAACATTCTGCAGTGATTGGGCAAGAAGGTCAATCAAATGAGTCTGATTCGCCATCATCTGGCGCCAGTCGGGTCCTTCTGCCGGCGGTGGTGGCAGCTGCGAAACGTGGTTATCCTGGTGATCCGCCTGATCGTTTCCTTGTCCGTTGGCACTGCTGCTGGCATTGTCGTTTCTGCGGGTGGTCACTATCTGCGGAATCCTCCAATGATTTAGAAGAGATAGCAAGGAAATCTATGAGGGATAAATCTAAGATAGCCCAAGAACGAACAAGCACACAAACAAAGAATCAACTTTTCAAAATGGTTCCTTTATTCATTTATTTTATTAATATATTATGGCTATCACATGAGTAGTTGATAGCTCATAATGCGTAGCTAAAGTACGGATGTAAAAAAAACATCTATGGGGTGGATGGGGTGTATTCGGGGGAATTGCTGGTACTGCCTTGGCCTGATTTGTAAATAGCCAGCTCCTCTTCGACTGCCTTCAGTCTCGCCTCGGTATACTCTAGACTATCCTGAGTGGTACGCAAGTCGTCCAAGGCGTTCCCATAGGCGTAGTCCAGTGCCTTTGTCAGGTCCACCTGGTGCGTCAACTCGGGGGAATCTTCCTCTTCGGTGGTGCGGAAGACACTTTGTCAAATCAGTTGGAAGATGCATCGGAAATAGTGAAACCCGTGCCGTTGAGGTGGCGGTCGTAAGTATGGCTGAGTCGACGAACCGCTTCTCTGTTGCATCACGAATGCCATCGTGAAGGTGTCGCCGGATCGGGCGTGGAAGGTGTGGAAGGCGGTGTTTGGTGGCGGTCGGAGTAGATCAGTACTTCCACCCTCCAGAGACGTCGTTCTCCCACCTTGTACCGGTAGCCCTGAAACGTTGGCCTCTTCTTGTAGTCCAAGTGCTGCATCACTTCCCAGAGAAGTTCAGCCCAGTGTCCGGCAATGATTCCGTGAGAGATAGCGTTCGGTACTTCGGCCATCTACAATTTTGGGAAAGAGACGAGTCGGTAACCGTTTTAAAGAGAAGGGTTGAGAGATGACTCTGGATAAACTCAAAATAATTTTAATTTTTGAAAATAAGTCCTTAAGAACATTGTGGGGCCACGACCTACGATCGATATGGCTCGATACCACTTTTCTCGAACCCGAGCGAAGGATCCCAAATTCTCGTGTTCATACACTAGTCCGTGGTTTCTAGTGTACACAGTTAACAAAAAGTGATAGCACAATCATATCACGCATTTATTGATAAAACTTCAGAGTTTATTACAAAAGGGCCTGCGGCCAAAAGAAAAGAAATAACACATCGGAAGAGTAGTAGTAGTAGGCCACGAGCAATCGTCTGGGACGCACCTATTCGTCAAGATCCTCACCGTCGGAAAACGCGTCTTCTCCGAATAAGATTTATTCAACAAGAGTGAGCACAACTTCCGTGCTCGCAAGTCACACCCAATATAGAAAGTTTAATGCATGCATAAGGTAAACAAAGGTAATGGCAGGGTTGTTTTGCATAAATTGCATTTTCAGATTATATTGCTAATACTTTTGTAAGACCAATTTTAATAATTCAAATAAAGACAAAGTGACAAAGCCGACAACGAATATTGGATGACCTCCATTAGTTGAATATTGAAGGATATCCTCCTAACACTTGGCTAACCACCCAATTTTACGATAGGACTATCCATCCTAAAACATCTGTTGAACACATTTTATAAACCAAAAACAATTCTAACTTAGAGTGGCTTTGCTAGCATGTCCATGATCATGACGCGCTATTCGAATAGTTTTACACTCAGAGGTTGTGCAGCTTTACCCACACGAGATAAAATGCTTTTAATGTCGGCCAAAGCACGCTCCAAGGCGTGTGACTAAGCAATTATCATGAGGCCGTTACAAGCAAAGGTCCATCAGTATTCATGCTCGCTAAGGTTTCGCTACCTTTGGACTATCCATCCTCCTAAGCCCTCTTGCGCAGTGGGACTAATGTCCACCAACGCCCACACATACAACATAGCACAAATAACACTAAGGCACCACGCATTATTTAGCCAAATCCGCCCATACAGGACATGTGGTGGTACGGTAGGCGTAGCAAAATACGCCAAAGACCTGGTCCTTAATCGACTCGGGCGACTTCCAATTTAAAACCCTCGTCGTAATCCTAACTGATTAGACCTGCATGAACCTCGCACTCCACCATCCATCCATCTCGTCCAAGTCCAAACCCATTTCATTTTATTTAGAGTAAAAACCTCTTTATAAACCTTTCGTGATAAAACAATATCACAGAACACATTTTAAATTAAATTGTAAAGATTTGACTAAATTCTCCCAAATTTGTAAATGTTATCTAAGCAAAGCTAAGCATTTGACAAATTTTATCTAAGGTGTCAAGGTATTCAAGTTCGATAATCAAATTGACCATACCAAGGAGTTTGGAACAACTATATATGAGATCAAGTTATTCAGACATTTTTATAAACATATGCATGCAATAGTAAATTATAAATAGTAAATAAATACTTAAAACAATGGGAACAATATGATCAATAGTGTAACTTGCCTTCGTTGAAGTCTTGGAACTCAAATCGTCGGAAGGATCTAACTCTCCTGAGTCGCCAAGTCTATACGTGAAAATACGACAAATTCAACTCAAATTCAAATAAATTCAAAACTCAGATCAAACTAACTCCAAATTGAAATATTTTGCTTTAGTTAGCTAGATTATGAATTTAGACAAATTTTGCAATTTGAACCACCCAATTTGGAGTTCAAATGCAAAAGATATGAATTTTAGAAGTTTAATAGAAAATCGAATTTAATTGAATTCTCTGAATTATTTTTCTAAAGGAAATTTATTTATTGCGCAGTGATCGACGCCACGTGAAGAATTTTCGAAATTTAAAGAAATGAATCGATTTTTCGACATGTGGACCCCATCGGTAAGTGACTCGGCTCTCGGTGGATGATTTCACCGAGCCGAGGTGATCTCGCGGTGGACTCGCCACACGGCGCCGACCGGCGTGACACGCGGCGCCACGCGTGTTCTGCTGCCGAGGTGGCACCGAAGTGGCGACGACGTGGCCCGACCACGTGCCCGACGGAAGATGGCTCGGTGGCGAGCTTCGCGGCGCTCAGCGCCACGGCGAGGGAAATGAAAGTCGCAAATGAAGAGGGGTCCGTTCAACTCGTGGGTTACCAAAACGACGGCGGAGCGTGGCCGGAAGGTCGTCGGCGATGGCGTTTGGCGGCGGCGGCGTGCGGTCGTCGATGAAGTAGTGGTTCCGGTGATCCTCCGAAGAAGTGGATGGTAGCTCCGGCCGCGCACGGGTGCGGTGATGAAGATGGCGTCGACGGCGAGGACGGAGGAGGTCTGATGGCGCCGGAAACGGAGAAGAAGCTCCCGCGGTCGCCGGCGAAGAAGCTCAGAATCCGGTGCTACGGGCGAGGTGAAGGGTACCGGGTGGTGGCGGCGTGTTCAGTGGGCCGAGGGGCACCTCGTGCTCCCTTTTATAGGGGCGGAGGAGGCCGGATGGTGGAGATCGTGTGTGCGGTGCGCGGCGGTAGTGGCGAGGTTCCGCGATCGTGGGCACGAAAAGGGGAAAACGGAGGAGGTGGAGCGGTGTGATGAGGGGTCTTCAATGCGCATGATGGCGAGGGAGGGGAAGAGAAACGGCGAGACGGCTCACCAGGCGGCTTAATGGCGGCGCATCGGGCGCAAATTGTCGAAAACGAAGCGAGGAAGACGATGATTGGGCCGTCCGATTTTGATCGACGGTAGAGATAGAACATACGTGAACCGGTAAGTTGGGGTTGGTGTGGCGTTGGATTTTAATCTAACGGCCGCGATAGATTGAAGCGATGCGATGAAATAGGAAAGTCGCCGATGCACGCTAGCCGTTGGATTTAGATCGACGGTCACCGTGGTTGGGATGTTTGAGTCGTCCAATGTTTTATTGCGTTACGCCGTTGGATTTAGATCCAACGGTTGTGAGGGGTTCAAGTGGTGCGAGAGAGAGACCGACCAATGGGTCCCGGCGTCGGACGAGGGGAGGCGCGTAGCAGAGCTTTGAGGCTGGGCTGCGCACAGAAAAAGGATGGGCCGATTGGTTTCGCCCAAGGATGTTGGGTTTTATTTTGATTTTCTAATTGATTTAATTCTAGTAATTCAATTAGGCTTTAGAATATAGAAAATTAAATCCAAAAATTTTGAGAAAATTCACAGAAATTCTCTGGAGCATTTAGGATTTAATAAAAATATTTCCAACTATTATCTGGTAGTAGATTTTCCACATCATTTTGTTTTAGCTTTCATTTGGTTAAGGAAAAGCTTCAAAAAAATCCACAAAAATCCAATAAAATAATTAAACTTTATTTTCAACTGGAAATTGAAATTTGGGCTGTTACAGGCATCACATATTTCTATGAGTGAGCATTGTCACTGTGGTCTATAATCATTGGAGGAGGATGCAATGCTTGATAAAGATGCTACTGTTGCGCCTAGTGAGGCTGATGGCATCACCGTCAGAGACACTAGTGGTGACAACCCCGCGAGGGGTTCGAAACCTGGCATACTTGGTAATGGCTCTTGTTGGACACTAATGTCAAGTCCCACTGCTTCGCTTCATCGAACACGACGTCCCGTGTTACGTGCAGCTTCCTTCCGGCTGGTTCATACATCTTGTACGTCTTGGAGCTAGTTTTGTAGCCGATGAAGACCATAGGTGTGCTGCAATCATCTAGCTTCTTGGCATTCGGATTCATGTTCCTCACATACACGAGGCACCAGAACATGCGGAGATGATGCATGCTGGGCCGCTTACCATGTCATGCTTCGTAGGGTGTCTTGCCGTAAACACTCTGAGTTGGAGCCCAGTTTAGAAGATAGACAGCCATCGCTTTGTGAGTGAGTGTAGTCGGTGCTGGAACCTATATATGGTGATGAGGTTGCTTCCTAAGGCGGTGAATTCCACATATTCATCAATCGTTTGGTGCTCTATGCACAGTATCGGAGGCTCGGGAAGGCGTTGCAAGGTCCCTGATGTTGGTCCAAACCGAAGACGAACACACGTAAACACAAGAACACAAAAAAGATTTTTGTGCCGTCGGAACAACAACTATTTTTCTGATTTTCTCTCTATTGTTTTTGTTCTTACCGCTTACATTGCTTGCTCTCTTGGTTTGCTTGTTTACGTGGCACTAGGCCAAGCCTTTTATACTCCATGCACAATTCCGACTTGAAATACAACTAGGACTAGGCATGCAGACTCAGATACAGACAATCAACAAAAAAGGAAACTAAACAAAGATTACCTAACAATCACTCCCTAATCTTTGTGCACTTACTTATTGAGGCAGTCGGTCTCAACTACGACTTACCCAACTGTTACTCAATACAGGACAGCGAACGTATCACCTCAATGTCCCAAACTCGACTCAGGACAGCAACCACATCTCCTCAATGTCCCGGACTCAACTCGACGGACTCGACTTTAGGACGGCGAACACATCTCCTCAACACCCCGAACTGAAAACTCAGCTGCGCTCGACTTTCAACTTGGCTCACACACACTTGGCCAGAGACAGTGGCACAACTCGAACATGTCTTGGACTCTTACTCATCATCAGAGAAGCACCGCCTCAATTAAATGTGCCTCCGCTTTCTCCTTCCTCGGCTTACGGCATTCAGAAGCGAAGTGCTCGTAGTCCTGACAATTGTAGCATCGCAACTTTGTCTTTTTGAATTTTCGATTCTTGCGGCCTCGCAAACTTGACTCAGGAAAGCAACCACATCTTCTCAATTTTCCGGACTCAACTCCACGGAATTGACTTTAGGACGGCGAACACATCTCCTCAACAGCCCGGACTGAAAACTCAGCTACCGGTTGGACTCGACTTTCAACTTGGCTCACACACACTTGGCCAGAGATAGTGGCACAACTCGAACATGTCTTGGACTCTTACTCATCATCAGAGAAGCACCGCCTCAATTAAATGTGCCTCCGCTTTCTCCTTCCTGGGCTTACGGCATTCAGAAGCGAAGTGCTCGTAGTCCTGACAATTGTAGCATCGCAACTTTGTCTTTTCGAATTTCCAATTCTTGCGGCCTTGGCCACCACCACCGTTAGAGCCACCGAAGGAGCCCTCGCCTTTGCCTTTCAACGATCGGGCCTCCCAATCGGCGTGGGTTAACAGCATGTGTTCATCTTCGCTACCGCTAGATCCTCGGATCCATTCCTCGTGCACCTTCAAGCGGCCGATCATCTCCTCAACCGTCATCACCTTGAGGTCGCCGAACTGCTCAATGGTGGAGACGATTTGCAAAAACATTCCGGGGACTGCCCGAAGGAACTTTCTCACAACATAGCTCTCTTCCATCTTGTCCCCCAAGATTTAGATTTGGTTGACAATTGTCGTCAACCGCATGGCAAAGTCGTCGATCGACCTCGTCTCTTTCATGCACATCCCCTCGAACTCGCTCTTGAGGGTCTGCACTCGTGCTTGCTTGGCACGATCGGTGCCAAGATGCATCGTCTTCAACGCCTCCCACGCAACTTTGGTCGTCTCTTTTTCGGCCAGTAGGAAGAGCGCTTCCTCCGAGATGCCTCTATAGATGGCCGCCAAGGTCATCAGATCCTTGCGTATATCGACGTTGTCGTCCTCGACCGCGTCCCACACTTCTTGAGCGCGCATATACACCTTCATTTTGATTGCCCATACTGCATAATTTCTCTTCGTGAGCATTAGATAATGCAGCGAGACGACGGAACTCTACTTCGCCATCACACCTGACATCATTTCGTCGCAGTAACACCACTTCCGGGAGAGCGCGGCATGATCTTGGGCATACACGGATCAAGAACTTAGGCTCTAATACCAATTGTTAGCACAAACCGAAGACGAACACACGCGAACACAAGAATGCAAAAAAGATTTTTGTGCCGCCGGAACAACAATATTTTTTTTTCTAATTTTCTCCTCTTTATTGATCTTGTTCTTACTTCTTACATTTATTACTCTCTTGGTTCGCTTGCTTACATGGCGCTAGGCCCAGCCTTCTATACCCCATGCACAACTCCGACTCGAAATACAACTAGGACTAGGCATGCAGACTCAGATACAACAGTCAACGAAAAAGGAAACTAAACAAAGATTACCTAACACCTGAGCCAAAGTTGCCGTTGACAATGGCGTCGGAGTTGCCATCCAGCTCGTCGTGAACATCTAGCTTGTGGATACCGAACCCATTCTCCCGGTCATCTAGCACAAAGTACAGATGCCGCCTCGTCGTCGGCGACCGGTTGGCTGTGCGACCCATGTGTCACTACTACAGAAGACATCATCATAGACGGTTCGGAACCGTCATCACAGACGGTTTTTGAACCATTTGAATTTTTACGTCTGTAATAACAGACATTATCACAGACGGTTTTTGAGCAATCTGTGATATACGTATATCACAAACGGTTCTATTTATGAACCATCTGTGATATGCGTATATCACAGACGGTTCTATTTACCAACCGTCTGTGATGTACGCAAATCACAGACGGTTCGAACTGTCTATGATATACGCATATCACGCGCGTTGGTAAATAGAACCGTCTGTGATAGTATCCCTTCACAGATGGTTTGATCGTTAAACCATCTGTGATTAGTATCCCTTCACAGATGGTTTAACAATCAAGCTGTCTGTGGTAGTTGTTTAAACCTAACTAATTTTTTTGATTTTCGACTAGCCTCAGGAATTGCTAGCCATGTCCTCTGAAAACAACAAGCAGGCAAAAAATAGATACATCATAGATGAATCAATCGTTGACAACTCAAAGTGATCATTTAGAACTCAAAATCAATTACACAAGAATATGTATCAAGTATTGTCGCTAGAGTTATAATTGAATTACAACTACTCAAAGTGAATTATAATTGAATCAATTGTTCGAAGGTAGTTCAGCATTGTCGACGGAGTGAAACTCTCCATCAGCGTTAATGATCTGTGTCTTGATGAAGCCGCAGAGCCTCCCTCGAACCTCTGAGATTTCACTCATAATGAGTGCATCTAAATCTATGTTCAAGCCCTATCGCTAGTCAGTATAAAGTAGTAAGCATATATATTTAAATTTATAATTAGGAAATAATTATTGCGAGATTGACAAACATTGGGATCCTTCAACTTAGCACTCATGATTTGCTGCATATGATGGCAAACGTAGAATGCACATCTTCTTGTTTTTGCTGACGGCACTGCAAAAATAGAATTACATATATAGGTATAGTCAGTTCAAAATGCATTATTACGAAGTATGATATAGGATTATTATGTTGTAGCGAGTACCAGAAATCGCGTCCTGTGTTGCAGTGCGACGCTCGATCCCTTATATGACCCTCCCTCGGAAACATAGGCGATGAACGACCTATATGTTTCCAAAAAGTTATCCTCGGCCATTTCAAACGAAGGAAGACTACAATAGAGTTATGTATAGAGGAAATGAGCATACCTGTCGAGTATTCCTTGCACAATGGTGAAGTCGTGGGTTTTGTTGAGTAGGGAATCAAGGTATAGTACATTGTTTCTCTTTGGTATAATGACTAAAAGGATCCAGTGGTACCTACTCATGTATGTCGTATAATCATTAAACCTAAGTTCGTGCTGCGTATAAAGTACAAATGAAATTTGTATAGCAAATAGTGAAGCACTTCTGGTTGTAGGGCACTATTATGTAGTCCTTGTTGTCCTGAGCAAGCAATCCTGTTGTTATGTATTTCACGACGTAGGATACGTATGCCATGATGGTTTGCTCAGAGACCACGTGTGGGTCGAGGAAACCCACCGGTTCTTTCAATTGCTGGGTATTTTTCATCATGTATCTATACATAAGCAATGAGTTGTTATATTAATCGGTATTACGTGAATGTACAACTTGATTGTACACACTTACAGTGTCCAGCATCGTAGAAGTGAGGCATCAAGGGCTTTGAGGTTGAATCGGTTGAATAAGTCGTCGAAGCCCACGACAAAGGGGTGACTCATGGAAGAAATGCTCCTTCGTGTATCTGACGGTGATTCCAGTGTAGGGGATACGGGTAGGCTACGCTAGCAACAATTCAAAATTTTTACCACGTAAACTAGGATGCCAAGCAAGATAGATGATCACAGATCATTACCACGCCGCAGCGGTCACGTGAAGTAGAGTCGGAGCGACCTAGTCCGACGATGAACGCGCCGATGTAGTGGTCGTAGATGATCGTCCAACGTCCTCGTAGTCGATCGTCTCCTCCAGCATGTAACAGCCCTAACTTAGGGTTTGTATTTCCAATGTAAATTTTGAGGAGAAATAAAAACTTTTGTTGCCTCATGAAATCATTTGAAAGTTTCTACAATTTTCCCTAGCAATTTCCAATCTTTAGAATTTGATTCTTGTGATTGGAAATTGTTGTCAGCCAATTCTTAGCTTTCAAACTTGTGATCATCCTCTGAAATTATTTTTCCTATCATCTTGATCATCCTATCTACCTCCCTGAATTATTTCATAATTTTTAGATTTTGTTTGCTATTTCAAATGGCCAAGTCAAACCAGTTTTGAAATCTGGTCAAACCTCTGGACAGCAGCTTGTGAATTTTATTGGGAGAAGTCTAGTGCATGAAAACTCCTGGAAAAATTACACAAGGTTGTCCTCTGTTCAATAAGCTTCCATAAAAATTTCAGAATTTTTGGAGCTCTGGAACTACCTCTAAAAATTCCTCAAACATTCTCTGTCTTTTTAATTCAGAGCTGGAATCACTGTTCCTCGGGCTCGAACCCGAGCCCGACTTGAGTCCGACCGCGCCGCTCGGCTCGATCGCGTCAACTAGCTGCACCGCCCAATCCTGACCGTCCGATGCAAATCGAACGATCCACGTCGCGTATGCATTCGACCGGTCCGAATGCATACAGAGATCTCGACCGTCCATCTCAGATCCAACGGTCGGCATCTTCTTGATCAAGCCAGACCATCTCGTCGCGCCGCTTTGCTTCTTTCGCTGACGGGTGGACCCCACCTGTCAGCATCGCCCTCGTCTTCTCCGCGTCTCACCGGAGCTCACGGCCGCGCGCGCATGCTCGCCACGTACCTCGTCGCTGCCACCCATTTGCCCGCGTGTCCGTCTCCGAAGCATCGCCGGGGTCTCATCTACCCACCGAGCTCATTCATTTCTTCTCTACCACATTCTCGTACCTTCTCCGCCCATTTCTTGGTTTCGGCCGGTGAGGAACCCGAGGGTAGCGCCGCCGTGTTAGCGCCGCCCTTGAGCCCGCGACCGCACCACCGTGATCCACGCTCGGCGCCGCCTCCATTTTGCCCATCCCGGGTCCTTGGCGTCCAGTGAATTGTCAGGAGCGACTTCGTCGTCTTCGACTCCGATGCTCTCGGCTCCGCAAGCTCAATTGCGTTCCGGTGAGTTTCTAGCTTCGTCACCTGGTCCCTTAGGATCGCATCACTGCGCTAAGTCTAACCGTGACCTTGTTTCGTTCTTTGATGCATCACCGAGGCGGTGCGACCCCTTCTTCTCCGAGCACGGTATTTCACCGCCGCGGCGTTTCCGGCCACCTCGGAACTCCATCGTCGGCGTTATCGTGGGCGTATCGTTCCTGAGATCAAGGCGAAGCTTAAGAGCACGTTCCGGAGCCTTCTCGTCGCTCGTAGCGCCTCCACCTCGGGAGCCCCTTCTTCGTCTCCGTCTCCGGCCGTCGCGAGCTCACCTCCGACGACCATCCGACTCGGCATCATCACCATTGTGTTCGTGGGCTTTCTGCGAACCTGGTGGCACCGCTTCGGGCCGGGAACCACTCGGCTCGAGATCCTCCACCTCGCCGTCGCGGCGCGCGCGGAACTCCGTCGAGCGTGGTGTTTAAGGTCTAACCTCTTTAGCGCTAATCAACTTTTAGTTTGTATCAGCGACATGTGGTCCCTCTGCAGTTGTCGCGTTTAGAGATCTTTTAATCCAACCGTTATGTTACTCGATTATAAGCTATCATGTGGGACCTTGTTGTCAGTTAATGATTGTGTGAACTTGGTTAATACGTGTTCTCTTTGGAGAAACGTATTTCTCTGTACTTGTAAGTTAGGAGTACGTCTGTTTAAGCCGAAGACGTATTCTCTGAATACGCCTTCGACGTCACATCCGGCGGGCGGGCTGTCCTGGTCAGCACTCTCGCTGGTCCCGCCTGTCAGTGGCTAGGGCTAGCTGGCAGTCGGTAGGAAAAGGGGTTTAATGCTTTAGAATTTCTGAAATGCTTTTCTGGTTTACTGTTAATTCATCTAAACTTAGAAAATGCATAACTAATTCAATTTATCTCCAAATCGCATGAAACCAGTGCTGATAATTTTCATTTTAAATGTAGTATTTACTAAAATTAGTTTCAATCTTGTCTCTGTTAGCAAAAATCTGTTAAATGATTAAATGATGTATTATGCATTTTCCAAAATTAGAAAACTCATATCTTTTTCAATAATTGTCCAAATCCAGTGAATCCAATTCTGTAAATTTTCATTTTTAGTTTGCTAATTATCAGAATAGATTTTAGATACTGTTTCTGTTCATGAAAATTTGTTAAGTAATTAACAAGTGCTTTGGTGTGTATTTAGCTTAGAAAATTCATGAAAAATTCATAATAACTTCAAATAAATTATTCTCTGTTTCTAAAAATATGTTAGATCATGCTTAGGCTGCTGTGTGAATTTTGGTATGTTTTGTTGTTGTTGTATGTTTGAGCTTTGTCGATGTTATTCGTTCTTATTTGCTGTTATTTGTTCAATCGTTAGGCTTCGACATTTGCGGTAACCACGAAGCGATCCTCGCAACGAGTTGAGCATTCGAGCAACGGCGACGAAAGCAGGTTTGATCATGATAATCCCGATATTTTAAAGTCTAATATTTTGTTTCATTTGTATGTATGCATTGCTTAATTTGTGTTAAATTGATTAGTTAAATCCGTATATGCATATCCTGTAGGCAAAATATTGATCTCTACTACACGAGCCTAGGTTATTTGTCGTGATTAGAGATCATTGGATGATCTCTTGTCACTTAGTAGATCCGGTCAATTTGCTTAGACATGCTTAGCTATCGGTAGAAGCTGGCGGTTATCGACCTTAGTCGGTAACCTTGATCACCTAAAATTTACTATAACTTTATGTTCGATTTTTTTTTAGGTTTAATTGCAAAACTAAAACGAAAACAAAAATGATTTAGACTTGAGCACAGTGAGTATGATTGGTGTGATACATTTGGTGTGGCTGGAATGGTGCAGTCGCTTAAGGGCCGAGTTACTTGCGCCACCGTCTTCGAGCATTTTGCGTGCTAACCACACTAGAGTATATGGGACCTCTCTTGACCTAGTACTTTGGCGTGTATTGGCTCCGGTCGCGGGAGGTCGCGGGAGGATGGTGTTGGGAGCATGGTAGTTGTCCAAAGCTTTACCCATAAAGGTAGTTGTCTTTCGGCTTTACCATGTAAGTGTATGGATTTCTATCCATACGAGCGGCTCGTAGTTAATACACAATATTGGAAAAAGTCTCGTAGGACTTAGCCGTACCGACATACCTTGGAAGTGTGTTTTGGCTTAAAGGCGGTGCAGAAGTGTGGTACATTGGTACACCTGGGGTTGAAACTATTCGAATAGCCTCGTCCTAGGTTATGGACACGCTCGGATACGCCCGTAAGAACTAGACTACAACATTTTAAATTAAAACTTCTTGGGTGAGTGCGAATCTAGGATTAGTGCTATTGTTAATGGTGACTATTGGGATAGTCACTTCTAGGTTGTTTTTCTTTACTCTTTTGTTATTATTACCTTTACCGTTATTTCAACATTAAAAATGAATTGCAAACTTGCTTTCAAAACTGTATTACATTATTGCAAATAAAATTGGCTTTGTGCAAATGAAACTTATGGCCTCCACCAAATAAGCCTGCATGTAGCCTATGAACAAGTCTGCTAGTTCACACGTCAGTCTTGCGGGTACAAAGACAATCTTTGTACTCAGATGCTTGGCTTAATGTTTTTGTTGCAGAGGAAGAAGGTGAGCCCCAAGGGCCTCACTTTTGTGAGTTGTGCTGCCGCTTCGTGTTGGACGACTAGACTTGGCGGTCCGGTCAGATGCCTTGTGGGTTGGAGGCACACTGATTGGCTTTGTTTATAGCCATCTTATGGCACTTTTGCTTCCGCTGTCTTCTTTGTGTTATTTGTGTATCTTGTGGCCAGTCGGCCATTGTCTGTAATATTTTTTTCTGTTGTTACCTTCTGTTTAGTAGTGTATTGTTTGGACTCCATGTTTGGAATGGAGTTGATGCATAATTTTGTTGTGAGGTGTGTATACTGCTTTCTGGGAAGTATACATATCTCGAGACTCGATTTATTTGATTTGTGATGCTAGGACCGGGTGGTTGGTTAAGCATTACAAGCCAAATAAATGGGGGTCCTCACACAAAGACCTCATGAGCCTTGTGAAGATCGCGGATCGTCCTCGCCGCATGGCGACGCGATGGCGCCTCTCACGGTATCCACACGTCCGAGAAGGAACAACCGTACGTTGGTGTGCTAGCACCAAGTCGCACGAGAAGGCTCTCTCAAGAAGATGGCGGCTAGGGTTTCGGTGGAAACAACTCACGTCCTCGTTTCCCTTAGCCTCAAGCATCTCCTTATATAGTGCCCCGTGTCGGATTCTATCCGAACATGTTTTACGGATCGTATTTGTACTGGTTTGTTCCATCCCATTAAGTGTGTGGCCCGTTAGGTTTATGTGTAATCAGTTGTGACTCGGAAACCCTTTCCGACCACGAGTCGTAGCGGTCCCTAGCAGGACATAACGATTCCTGAATACACACAAATTATATCGGACGAACCTTAATGCAATATGATCTACGACTAGGTCCTCATCACTTACAACCATGTCCTATCTATATACGACCAGTTCGCACTCGGTCACGACCAGTTTGTAACTCCTTACGACCAGGTTTTGACCACTCTGTGATTTCGTTCGATCAGTCTACGACTTGCTCGTGTCACCATACGACTTGTCTGGATCTGATTGAACTAAGCGACTTACTCTAGTATTTTCCCTTTGCCTCACGATATCTGGTTGGAACTCCAGGTGAGATAATGTGTCATCCATGGACTGTTCAATATTTTCTCGATCGAGTTGGCGGATAACCTTACGTGGTCGAACACCTCGACCACTAGTGGCACGGCCATGCACTTTCTTTATCTGACTACTTCTAGGGGCCCAGAGACATCTCTCCCGTTATGCTAGGAGGGGCAAATCCCATATCCGACCAGTCACATCCCTCCGCATATTTCATAGCATGCCCGAAAGCTACCTTTATAACTACCCAGTTACGAGCAGCGTTTGGCAACCCCTAAGAGTGCTATTGTGAGGACCCGGAATATTTAACTAGTAACACTTAACCTCCAATTGGTTCTAGCATTACTAATTAAACATTCTAAGCCTCGATGGGCATATGTTTCCCAGAATTGCAACATATGCACATCATCACAAAATTACACATCATTTCCATACAACATACATTACTAAGTCCAACAACGACATACATAAAGTAAAGTTATTACAAAAGAGAGCCGACTGCCAAATAGAACAATATACAAGAATGACAATGAAGCAAAAGTGCCATAAGATGGTTGGAACAAAAGTCGACCGGTTAGCCATACACACCACAAGGCAACCGGCCAGGCCGCCAAGCTAGTCGCCCATAAGCTACCACAACACGACTCACAAAAGTGAGGCCTCGAGCTCACCTTCTTCCTCTGCAACAAAACAATTAAGCATAGCAACCGAGTACAAAGATTGTCTTTGTACCGCAAGACGACGTGTGGCATAGCGCACCTATTCATAAACTACATGCAAGCTTATTTAGGTGGAGGTTGCATGTCTCATTTGCATGAAGCCAACTTTATTTGCAATAATGTAATACATTTTAAAAGCAAGTTTGCAAATCTGTTTTTAATGTTGAAATAACGATAATAAAGATACATACAAGTAACCACACAGAAGTGACTACCCCAATAGCCACCACAACATAGCACGAATCCCGATTCGTACCACCCATCAAGTTTTAATTTAAAAGGTTGTAGTCTAACTCTTGAAAGACCTTGCCAGCGTGTCCATAACCTAGGGCGAGGCTATTCGAATAGTTTTAACCTGCGCAGGTGTACCAATGTACCCACACTTGAGGCCGCCTTTAAGCCACAAAGCACACTTCCGAAGGTATCTTTGCACCGCTAAGTCCTACGAGACTTTTTCCAATATTGTGTATCAACCACGAGCAGCTCGTATGGGTAGAAACACCATACGCTTACATTGCAAGCCGAAAGACAACAAATCCCATCACGGGTGAAGTCTTTGGACACTACAATCTCCCAACACCATCCCTCCTGCGACCTCCTGCGACCCGAGGGCAATACACGCCAAAGTACTAAGTCAAGAGAGGTCCCATACCCTCTAATGTGGTTAGCACGCTAAAATGCTTGGTTTAGTGTAACAAGATGTTCGGTCCTTGTTGACCAGGCACCATTCGGTCACACCGAAAATCACACCATCTTACCATTGTGCCCAAGTCTAAATCATTTTGTTTTCAGTTTTAGTTTTCATAAATAGACATGGCACAAGGTGGAAATCATAAATCATAATAAGTTTTGTGTGATCAAGGTTATCGACAAGTCGATAACCGCCCATTTCTACCGCTAAGCATGGCTAAGCAATTAATTCGCAACTACTAAGTGACAAGAGCCCATCCACGAACTCTAAATCACAGCAAGTAACCTAGGCTCATGGTAGTAGAGGATAATCATTTGTTAAGGAAATGCATCTACTAGGCCAACTATTAAAACAAAGTAGCAATGCATACATAGAATTTGTAATCAACATAAATACTTAAAATACTGGGATTAACATGATCAAATCGCTTGCCTTCTTCTTTGTTGCTCAATTTGTTGCGGAGGATCGTTCTCGGGGTTACCGCAAATGTCGAATCCTAAGCGAAAGGCAAAAAGAACCAAGAACAACCAATAAGACGAGCCACAACTAAACAAACGAGCAAGCAAAAATTATCCAAATGCGACGAAATTTACACACAAGGTGAAATACGAATATATCAAGACATAGAAACTGGAAAAACCTAATTTGGATTTGTGGTGCAAAAGATATTACCTAAAAACACATTTTCGGCCATAATTAGCACTGTAGCAAAAACATTTTCTAGAAAGATTTTGAAGCTGAAATTTTTATGGCAGCTACTTATTGGTATAGAGGTAACCCATATAAAATTTCAGGTCATTTGGAGTTAAAATGATTTAGTTATGATTTTTCTAAGATGCAAAATTAGCATAATGCACTTTCCAGGAGCATAAATATGTTCAAAACTAATTTTACAGTGAAGTATACCAACAGAGGGGTTCTCTAGAATTTATCATATATATTTTGCATTTACAGAGAATTACTTGTGCATTTTATAAGTCTTCCAGAATTTTCTAAATGCTGAAAATAGGTACTAAATCATTAATCAAGGTTTCTGCTACAATCTTGGACCTACCATCATTTTTAGATTAACATTGGGTTAATAACAAATTTATCAAAGTTGGAATCATTCATTTTGGACATACACAGAGCAAGATATGCATTTTCTAAAGTTTTATTCATTTTCTGGAATATTCAAAATGACGAAACCAAGTTATTCCTAGTTATACAATTTTACATTCTTGGGCGTGCTTAAATCCATTTTTATAATAAGCTAAAGTGATAACATGATTTATTACAGTTGGAATTAACCAAAAAGCAGTTAAAATGAATTAGTTGTGAGTTTCTAAAGTTTTTATATCATTTTCAGTTGATAAACAAATGCTTACCGAAATACAGAACAACCCAATAAAAAGAAAATGACGTGGACAACCCTCAACCCTCGATCTAACATCCTACGGCTCACGCGCGCCGAAAACAGCGCACGCGCGCGAAAGCCACTAGAAACCCACCGTTGGATCAAGATCCAACGGCTCACACGAGTGTTTGCAACCGGACGGTGCGGTTGCTTGGGCCAATCCCACCGCGGTCGCGGATGGGCGGTCGAGCGCACCAACAACCGGATTGTCCGATTGCACACGATCTCGACCATTGATCGCAAGATCGGCGGCCAAGAATGATCAAGGCATCCGGAGGGTCCGAATGCCCTCACGATCCGGGCCGTTGATCAAGGGATCGACGGTGGCTAAAGATCGATTCAAAAGATGGACCGGCACGTGGGGACCAGCGTCGGCGATCTTGAGGCACACATGCGCTGGTTTAACCCACGCCGCAGTGCTGCACCGCCCACGTGACGATCGAGAGGGACGGCTAAGGACGAATTAATGCCACTAATGATGATCATTAACTAGACACTAAAGACTCACTGGAATTTGATTTTAATCCCTCGGGCCACAATGACCGCAGGTTAATTAAACGACGATTAAATGCCGACTCATTTAATTAAGCAATGATTAGACATTAATGGATGTCGGAACAGTGCGGAGTGAACCAGAGATTGATTTAAGGATATTGGGCCCACTGGTCAGTGGCTCAATAATAATGATTAAGACACAATTAATAACTAATGATTGGTAATTAATGTGTCCTAATGAGCCGACAGCGGAGCTACGTGCGTAAAGTCCCGATCGTCTTTGGCGGCTAATCGCCGGCGACAGCGCCGTGGCGCGCGGTGAACAAGACCCAAAATGGATTCGCAATAGCAGCACGAACCTAATGGTAGCATTCTCGCCGGCGGCGAGGGACTGGAACGCCGGCTAGCCGGAAAATGAAAACGGGAGCTTTACGGCTAAACACGAAAATAGCGAAAAGCTCAGCTGCAGACCTAGGATGCGGGTGCCAAAGCTTCTAAGGACTAATAAGAAGCTACCTTAAGGACGAGAAGCTTCAAAGATGGCCGGAGAAGTTTGACCACGGTGGAAGCTCGCCGGACTCGGAGAAGAAAACCGAAAATGACACCGAGCCACATGAGTGATACCAAGTCATCGAATAGCTTCATAATGATTCACGGAAGCTATAAGAGCAAGAGATGAGGAAGTGGTGCACTCACCGAGTGAGGAAGACGATACTCACTTTTCGGCGAATTTGAACAAACCCCAAATTGGACAATTCCGAGAATCAAATCCAAGATTAAGTGAGGAAATGTTCAAGATAATAAAGGGATAAAGTTAGGGCAAAGAAACACGAAGGAGGACCACTGGAACACCAAGAACACCGATGGAGCTCACGGGTCAACAATGGCGATTTGCCATTTTGAGGTATTAAGCTCCAATGTTGGGAATGAAGCTTGATGGTGGTCTAAAGAAACTCCAGGAAGGGATTTGGGTGCTTATAAGGCCATGAAAGTGTTAGGTTTGCACCACACTTCTTTCAGGCGGCAAAACACAAAGCACCACGCATCACGACAAGGGAAAAGATGATAGTTGGTGAAATAGGGCATGGCATGGCCGATCATGTCTCCCACGACCTCCACCGTTGACTAGGGCGCTGTAGGAAGCATGAAGCGACACCCCATGCCTTGCAATGTTTTTCGCCGGCGGGAGGTTGAAGATGACCAGCGCAAAAAGCTCTGGCGATTCACGGCCGTTGGATGAGACACGAGCAGTGAGATAGTGCCACGCCTACGGGCTTTAAAACACAGCGGGGAGGTTGCGAGCCCTACGATTAGAAACGAGCGGCTCGATTGCTCCACGTCGCAAACTCTTATTTACAACGAAGAGTGTGCGGCGTTGGATCTTAATCCAACGGCTCAGATTCAAAATGCAACGGAGGTCCGAAAGTCTCGGCGCATCTCGGCGGTTGGATGGAGATCTAACGGTTGACAATCAATCTTGCAACGGAAGGTCCGGTCTTACACGCGCGCGGCCGTGCGATTTCGATCCAACGGTCGAGATCGATTGCGCGTTTTAAAGAGTGGCTCGGTGCGTTTAGTTGGCTGGACCGAATCAAATGGCTCGAGCCCGAGTCTGACTCGAACCCAAGCAACAGTAAAACCACGTTTGACTTTAAAATTAGAACAGAGACCTTGAAGGATTTATTTGAGGTAGCAAATTAACTCCAAAAATTATGAAATTTTTACAGGAGCTTGCTAACTCAAATATTTACCTCGAGTAAAATTTTCAGAGGTTTTTATACTGTGAATAAATCTCCAAAAATTCTGCAAGGCTCTGTTTTAATGTTTGACTAAGAGTCAAACAGTTTGACTGCCTCTAAAAATATTCAAACCATTTCTAAAAATTGTGAAATTTTTCAGAGGGTCACATACCATCACGAGACTTAGGAAAAATATTTCCGGGGATGGTCATAAGATTTGACAAGATTGTTTTTGGAATGCCAAGATTTGGATCAACTAGACTTGTGATATTGTATTTCCATAATTCCTTGTACAAGAATTGATTGGCCCAAAAGGAAATACATGCTGTAAGAAAAAGTTTTAATTTCTACTGATTTTCTTACATTTGAAACACAAGCCCAAAATTGGGATGTTACAGCTATTATACATGTAGGGAACCATGCTGATCTTAGGTCTAAGGATTATACATCATCATTGCTTGAGACCAACTAGTGACACACAGGATCATAACAATCTCAATAGTGTCTCAAGGTGGGTCAATCCAACCCCATATTCTCTAACATGTGTTCACATTATTGATTCGATATCCCTATATCCATGGCCGGTGAAACATGATCATCAATCAATATATGCGCTGGTCGTAGAGTCACTGGTGTTCCGATCAGTGACATTCGACCAGGGATACTTTTAGAACGACATCATATAAGTCAAAGAGTTTCACCAACAAGTCACATACTCGTTGATCTTCAGAACTATGATTCATTCAATGAACAGAATAATATTTATTCAAGAACTCATAAACATAGACGTGATACAATCATCTCCATGATTGCCTCTAGGGCATATCACCAACATCCAGTATCACACCCCTTCTCTTTGGTCTTTCGCATGTACCAGGCATGCAAAGACTGTCAACTTATTCCAGTGCGAGCTAATACTGTGTCGGTGGCCAACGGACTTTCGAGGGAGTATTTCCCGGGCATGGGAGGCACCTTAACATTCTGCGATTTCAGTTTGGCATGAACGACTTGGCCGCTATGCGTCTTCCTGTGAGACGACTCGGGAACCGATACGATGACACGCTTTTCTTGTTCCTTCGGCGTCTTCTCCGCAGGAACCGATGAGGCGGGCTTTTGAAGCGAAGGTTGAGGTAGAGTCATTAAGTGTCCTGTTGGAGAGGCATGGTCATGTCAAGATGGTTGAGGTGGAGTCATCAAGAGTCCTGTTGGAAAGGCCTTCTGAATCGAAGATTGTGGCGGCACTACATGGTCCAGGGCGATGTCCTTCTTGGGCAATTGGATAAAAGAGTACACGGCATCCCCTAGTGTTCTGATGTCTTCGTTTGGGTGAATCTCCATCGGGACAGCCCTGAAATTGTCATGTGCCATGTCCACCTAGACCCTAGCGTAACCCTGCGCCACCTAGGCACCGTGCTGCACTGTCCCTTCCTCACATGGATATGCCATGCCCCGCCCAGCCTCAATAGACATGGACCCAACCATCCTCACTTGGAGCGTGCTCGGTGTCGCCTCCTACAAAACGATACGCAATTAGCTAAGGTGTCCTATAGGTCTATCTTTGGAACATTCTAGAGATGTACATTACCATGATGTCGTCGATAGGTAATTGGACGTCGTCATGTTCAGAATTTTGCATGGACGCGACACTACTCCGATGTTGAGGAGGACTGGATCCCAAAATAGCGGGGGCAGCTTGCGATTGGTTGAGGAGTTGATTAACTTGATCCTGCAATCTTGTTAGCTGACCTTGAAATCTTGCAGTAAGCACATGTTCCAACCAATCGTCATGGTCGGCCTTGGATCTCTTCCTACTCCTATACGTGCAGTAGTCGTCTACGAATCCATCCCTCTAAGGTACGTAAACCCTAATGCCTCGCGTGCGACCCGGGTGCTCCGTGTTTCCTAGGGCCGTAGATAGTATATCCTTCTCCCTATCTGTTTCGACAGAGCCTTCGGAACATACGGAAGTCAATGCTTCCTACAAGAGGTCATCATAGATATTATGAAGTTATGAACTTATTAACAGCTAGGTAGTTTGACATATCTTGCCAGACGTTGGGACACTTCCTGATCTGCCGGGTTTGTGAAAGAGATGTTGCCCGAAGACATGGCTGATACCCTCCCTCTTAACTAGGTTCGAGCATGCTCGTTTGTGATCTCAGCAAATGGCCCTGTTGCGTTCTCGTCCTCCGCCACCCATTGCTCCTTTTTACCCGCGTACCCAACGATTGTCGAGTTTGTGGGGTGATTGTTTTGTGCCTGGAGAGCCTTGTGCGCCGCACTTTGCTCCTGAAATTCGGGCATCGTCTTCATTGCACAAAAGCGTCACATATATCCCGCGATAAGAATTTATACTTCGTGAAGGGCGTCCGACCCGTGTTCACATACTTCGTGACAAGCGTGCTCTTGAAGGTCCTCCACACGTGTCCCATCGCAAGCAACGCCTGTCGTTGAACGCGTGCCTGGTCTGCTTCTGGGATAGTGAACAATTGTGAAATTTCTGTCCACAGCTTGCCTCTCCAATCTTTCGACAGAGTGTCCTAGCTTACTGCGGTGATGGGGACCCATTCCCTTCCAAGTATCCCACAGATGGTCTGGAATCTCGCCGTTGCTTTCTTGGGACCCGTAGGGACCCCACCGTTACTGACCTCCGTGATGGTCATTCGGCCCGTAGGCATTTTCGATGCTCCTCTGCCATCTCGTGTACGTACCACTTTGCTCTGAGATCCAAACGCATTCGGTGACGTCGATGAAGGCGGCGAAGACAGTGCGGACGTCATCTCGCTTACTTGTTATCTATATAAGTTACATACACAATGAACTAAAATTTTAGAATTCAAAACGTTGAGAGTTTAAATAATATGGATTGCAAGTTTATATCCACTAGGTATCCAATATATCCAACACAAATGAACAAAGGAGATCGTATTAAAGCTCAGAAGCCACCAGTACATGCAATGGATGAGAAATATGTAAAACTTCATAAGGACACCATATATAGATAAGGAATACAAATGTAAATCCTCCACGGCATTTAAGCTGAATGAAAAGCAAAACATATACCACATGTATATGTAGGAAATTAGCATAAAGCTCAGATAATTGATGATATTGAGTGCTCTCAGAAGGCGAGATACAAACGAATTAAACTTTGCTATCTCAACCCTTTAGTCTATACTCTTCATAAATTAGATAAGAACACTAAAATTCAGATTTTGAGCTCTATCCAATGCTTAACTAGGTGACGAACAATCACATGTATAAGAAGTTCAAACTGATACTTTCTATCAACCATAGATCACCAAGAACCATCAATATCCACTACTGCAATCCACATAAGACTATAACAAGACTCACTGATTTATTACTTCAAACCACTACAAAAGTACTGGAAGTTCTAAATACAATTTGACAATAGCAAGCAAACTGGTGATTACTTTGACAGCAGCAAGCAATCTTGTAGAGCTCAAAATTGAACTAGTAATTCTACCAATTTCAGAATTAGACCATTTCAATCACAGAACAAAATCCCATCTTCAAGGCATCCACCATCTCTAGTTCCCATTACACTAGATCTAAGAGAACTGAGAAAAGAAGGGAAATGCACCATCGGCCACTAGAGAGGAGGGAAGCTGGAGGACCAGAGGAGGCGCTGGCGGTGCGAGGGAGGATCGGAGGAGACGTACCTTGGGTGGGGGCGGGGACGGGCGAACGAGCAAGAGCAAGGGGCTAAGGGCGTAGGGTGATGAGGACATCACTTCTTCGGATACACACAACAATCCTCCACTTGACATTCAAGGACCAATCACTAGAGCTCGCGCCTGACAATTGAATTTACAAGTGAGCTCGTTCCTAAGTACTTCTTTTTGTTCATTTGAGAATCGATTGCTACCTAATGATTTAATTATGATTAGGAACCATGGAGAGGACCTGGAAGTACTTGGAGAAGGGCTACGAAGCGCACAAGTTCAGCAAGGGCGGTCGAATCATGTTGGAGGCCCAACTCAAGCCGACTTCGAATCCAATTCGGAGTCCAGGACCAGGCCACACTAAAACGGACGCCCAGATCGCATCCGGGCTCCGTTTTGGATGTTCCACATATGTATCGAAATCTGAGAAGACGACCTTTCCAATGGCTCGGTCCCATGTCAAAATTCCTTCGAGTCAGCGGAATCGTCGAAACAAGTGGGCATTCAGAATCTGTCGGTGTCTTTGCGTCACCGTCTTTTGGGCCGTTCGGCTTTGTATCGTGTTGGAGCCCATTAGGGCGCGTCGAGGGTTTTGCACGCCCCTCGGTCCTCTATATACAGCCGCCACCCCACCATTAGGGTGGGGTTTTGCTTAGATTAATTCTGTCTTGAACAGTTTAACTGTTCATCGGTTTGTGAGACCCCAACTTTGAGTGCTAAAACAATACATCCGCAATTCCGTTGTGTTCTTCCTTGTTCTTGCTTGTCTTCTTGATTCGCGGCGAGGATTAGCCTTCTTGGCGAGGTCAACCAAAGTTGCGCCACGGTTGATAACTGAGAGAGCGTGGTGCTGCGATTGCGGGGTTGAACGTGTTGTTCGGGCCGAGTCGATTTGTGTCGCGCCTCCACCGTCGAACTTATCGAGAACTGTTGGAAGATCGGGACCCGTTCCCATCAAGTGGTAATCGAGCTTGGTGTTCCTTGAGTTCGAGTTTACCCTACCCTTGTTGTTTTGGTTTCATCCTAGAGTCCAAGAAAAAGCCCTACAAAAATTGTAGTCATAGGTTGTTCCTGTCCCGGATCTCGTTTAGCCTTTTGCACAATTTGATTTGAGTCCGTAGTGTTGAGTTTGTGTCCTTAGTCGAGTTGTGTTCTTGGTTTAGATCGTGTTTTATTTCGGGTTGTCTTGCTTCCGCTACCTCTCATACAAACCCTAGCCGTCAACGTTTGTTTCTCCCACCCTCTGTTTTTGAGTCATACATCGCGTCTTGTGATCACCCAACTAATTCCCCCTTGAGACTCGTGATCACCCAAAGACCATCCCCACCTCTTCCGAGCTTCGCCCCATTTTCCACCAATTTCCTCCACCCAATTTCGTTTGGCCTCCACGACAACCATAACTCGGAGGCCCTCCTTCAAACATCGTAACTTTCGCATCTGAACTCGAAATCAACGATTTTTTTGAAATTGGGTGAATTTAAATTTTGCATCCGAAACCTCCCAAGCTTGTTGGGTTCGGCGAATTTATTTTGCCCAAATTCGGCCTGGAAAGTGTAGTACTCGAGCTCTGAACTTTTATCACCGAATTTACAGCACATTCATCATTTTCTGTAGGCCATACCTTACATCATTGAGGTGAAACTTTGTGTGATTCCTATTTACGTGCTCAAGCGTGAAAAAATAACAGAAAAAAGAAAAAAAAATTCGGCACCTGGTTTTGCCTGAGAAAAAAAAGGCACCTGAGAGTCCTCCGTGCCTAAAAAAAGAGAGAGAGCACAGTTTTAGGTGACAGATATTGATTTGTCTTTGTTCTTACAGCCATCCTTGTCTTTGTCTTTACAGCCATCCTTGTCTTTGTCTTTACACAGCCATCCTTGTTCTTTGTCTTTGCTTTACTATTCGGTCTTGACTCCTTATTCATCATATCATACATTATAGGACACATTTAGACCAGTAACTAGGACCCGTGTTTTGGACATTTACTCAGCATTACTATCTGTTATTGATTTGTGTTTCACTAACATATTTGGCCTTCCAAGCTCCATATACCTACTTCCGGATAGCACAGCTTTTGACCCTTGCAATCGCCGGGTCACACTCTCCAGGTATCACGAACCAGCCACCGGTTGTACCACCTACGGTTTGCGTTGGTAAGAACACTTGTAAGAGCTTGGTAAGCCACTTCCTTTGCGGGTTCCCACTGTCCTCCTTTCTAGTTGATAGGGATAATCATTTTGTTTTCCCTTTGTTTTCCCTGTGTTTCCACTAACCATGGCGGGGACCAGAAGGGGCGACGACGATCGACTTCAACGAGTGTGTTAGTCGCGGCGGCTAAAGCTGCGCTCGACAAACAAAATGCTTCATTCACTGCTCTCGGCACACGAATGGACACCATCGTCGCCGCCATTGCCTAATTGAACACCACAGAAGGCATTGAGCGGGTGGAGCGGTGGATGGCTGACCTCACTAGTCAGATGGACACATTGGAGGCACGCCTGCCACCTGTCAATGACGGCCATCATCATGATGATGACACAGTGCATGATGCGGTTGGCAACATTGATCAGCGGGAGACACAAAATGCGCGACTACGTCGGCGTCTTCAGCAAAACAGACATTGTATGGGAGGTAATAACCAAAACCGTCATGGTAACGATGACCCTTTTGCTAAAGTCAAGTTTACCATCCCATCTTTTCCTGGCCTTTATGATGCTGCAATATATCTTGATTGGGAGATGACGGTAGAAGCGAAGTTTAATTCTCACTTGGTTCTGAACAACATAGAGTTAGACAAGCTACTAGTGAGTTTAAGGACTTTGCTATTATCCGGTGGAATGAATCGGGTACCATGCGCTTACAACTGACACATGGGAGTGGTTAAAAGAAGCTATGCGTGTCGTTTTGTTCCTCCCTCATATAAGCGTGATTTGAGAAAAAATTACAGCGCTTAGAACAAGGTGATAGTTCTATTGGGACTATTATCTTTGAGCTTCAAAAGGGTATGGTGCGTTGTGGGGTTGTTGAGAAGCAGAGGATAAGATTTGTCGTTTCTATGGGGGTTCTGGCGTGAAATTCGGACATTGTTGATTATAAAGAATTTACTCATGTCAACCGGTTGTTCCGACTTGCTATGCTTGCGAAAAAGAAGTGCGGGGGCGCAAGGAATCGGACGGCAAGCAGGACGCCCCTCCTACGCGCGCGACGACTACATCGGCGGGGCGCCCAAGTCTTCTTGAGTTTCGTTCTCCTCCACCACTAGTGAACAAGATTGCTGCGGCGCCACCAAAGCCACCTTTCACGACACGACTGCGAGATTCTACAAAAAATTCTTTGCGAGCTCCGGCCAAGAGTTCTTCTTCCGTGCCTTCCACGGGCGCTCCTCAGACATTCGATTGCCACGCGCCATGGACTTGGTCGTATGCGGAGAATTGCCCTAATAGCGGGCATACATCGCCACGGAAGATGGAGGCTACATCGACGCCGGATGTCGAGGAGGATGATGACATTCTTCTTTGCCTCGGGCGACAATGGCGGTGGTCATGATGACTGTTCCTTGGTGGGCGTCCACGGCGGCGCTACGGAGCATCATTGTGCAACGAGTCCTCGGCACGGGTACAACAACCCGATAAGCTTCAACGCCATAATTTGTTTCGGACTTTCTTTGCAATCAAGAACCGTAGCGCGTGTCATCATTGATGGAGGAAGCAACAACTTGGTGAGTTCGATTTGGTCAAGAAGCTTGGCTTGACCACGCGACGCATCCACATCCATACCATATTCGGTGGTTAAATGACTGGAAAAGCTAAGGTAACACAAACATGCCAAGTCCATTTTCCATTGGTGGTTATCTTGATCATGTTGATTGTGATGTGGTTCCCATGCAAGCATGCTCTCTTTTATTGGGTCAACCTTGGGAATTTGATAATGATGCTTTGCACCATGGTAGTAGTAACAAATACACTTTTATGCATAAGGAAAGAAAGTTACTTTCTTGCCTTTGACCCGGTGAGATTATAGAGGCCGATAGGGAGCGGCTGCTGCGCTAATGATCCAAAGGAACATGATAAATCTGAAAAACATTACATTATGCTTGCCACAAAATCAGACCTTGCTGAAATTGATGATATTAATGATACATGCTATGCTTTTGTGTGCAAAGATGCTTTATTTTCTCTTGATAATATGCCTTGCACTTTGCCTACTCCTCGTCACTAACCTTTTGCGGATTTTAGAGATGTTTTCCCGATGAGATACCTCCGGGACTTCCACCCATTCGAGGATTGAGCACCAGATTGACTTGATCCTAGGCGAGTTTGCCAAACCGTCGGCGTCTGGGACCAATCCCGACAAGACTAAGGAGATTCAGCGACAAGTCCAAGACCTTTTGGACCGTGGGTATGTGCGTGAGAGCCTTAGTCCTTGTGTTGTTCTGTTCTTTTGGTACCCAAAAAGATGGTTCTTGGCGTATGTGTGTAGATTGTAGAGCCATTAACAACATTACTATAAGGTATCGTCATCCTATTCCCAGGCTAGACGACATGCTTGATGAGTTGTGTGGTGCTATAATTTTCACAAAGATTGACTTGCGTAGTGGATACCACCAAATAAGAATGAAACTTGGCGATGAATGGAAAACTGCTTTTAAAACTAAGTTCGGCTTGTATGAGTGGTTAGTCATGCCTTTTGGTTTAACTAATGCACCTAGCACTTTCATGCGATTAATGAGCGAGGTTTCACGTCCTTTCATTGGCAAATTTGTGGTCGTTTACTTTGATGATATCTTGATTTATAGCAAGTCCATGGATGAACATTTGAATCACTTACGTGCTGTTTTTAATGCTTTGAGAGATGCACGTTTGTTTGGTAACCTTGAGAAGTGCACCTTTTGCACGGATCGAGTCTCTTTCTTGGCTATGTTGTGACTCCACGAGGGTGAGGTTGATAGAGCCAAGGTGGAGGCGATATGGAGTTGGCCCACGCCCACGCGGTCTCCCAAGTGCGGAGTTTTCTTGGCCTTGCGGGTTTTATCGCCGCTTTGTCAAGGAATTCAGCACCATTGCACACCGTTGATTGAGTTGACAAAGAAGAGTCGTGTTTCATTGGGGCCATCACAAGAGGAGTCCTTTAATCTTTTGAAGGACAAGCTTACACACTCACCATTGCTCCAACTTCGGATTTTGGTAAGACTTTTGAGTGGAATGTGATGCTAGCGGAATTGGTATTGGTGGTGTTTTGATGCAAGAAGGCAAACACATTGCCTACTTTAGTGAAAAATTGAATGGTCTGCTCTTAATTATTCCACGTATGATAAAGAATTGTATGCTCTTGTTAGTTCTTTAGAGGCGTGGTAACACTATTTATGGCCTAAAGAATTTGTCATTCATTACGATCATGAATCACTTAAGCATATTCGCAGTCAAACCAATTTGAATCGTAGACATGCTAAGTGGGTTGAATTTATTGAATCTTTTCCTTATGTCATTAAACACAAGAAAGGGAAGGATAATGTGATTCTTGATGCTTTGTCTCGGCGCTATACCATGTTGTCTCAACTTGATTGTCACATTTTTGGTCTTCAAACCATTAAAGGACAATATGCTTTAGATGCTGATTTTAAGGACATGTTGTTGCATTGTAAAGAGGACAAGCATGGAATAAATTCGTGATCAATGATGGGTTCTTGTTTAGAGCTAACCGCCTATGCATTCGATTGGATCCGTTCGTCTTTTGTTGTTGCGGGAGCGCATGGCGGCGGTTTGATGGGACATTTTGGTGCTAAGAAGACGGAGGGCGTTACGGCCACACACTTCTTTTGGCCAAAAATGAGCGAGATGTTGAGCGGTTTGTGGCTCGCTGCACTACATGTCAAAAGCTAAGTCTCGCTTGAATCCACATGGTTTGTATATGCCTCTTCTGTTCCTTCTATTCCGTAGGCGATATTTCTATGGACTTTGTTTTAGGATTGCCCGGGACTAAGAGGGGAGGATAGCATTTTGTTGTTGTGGATCGTTTTTCTAAGATGGCTCATTTTATACCATGTCATAAAACCGATGATGCCATTCATATTCTTGACCTCTTTTTCAAAGAGATAGTTCGTTTGCATGGTATGCCTTCTACTATTGTTTGAGATCGTGATGCCAAGTTTTGAGTCACTTTTGGCGTACTCTATGGAACAAGTTGGGTACAAAGTTGTTGTTCTCTACAACATGTCACCCACAAACCGATGGCCAAACCGAGGTGGTGAACCGCACATTGTCTACCATCTTGAGAGTTGTTTTGTGAATAATTTGAAGTGTGGGAAGAGTGTTTGCCACATGTTGAGTTCGCATATAATCGAGCGGAACACTCCACCACCAAGGTAAGTCCTTTTCGGGTAGTATATGGATTCAATCCACGTGCCCCTCTTGATATTTTACCTTTGCCTACTAGTGAGAGAGTTCATAATGATGCTAAGGAGCGTGCTGATTTTATTGTCAAAATGCATGAGACTACTAAGGCAAACATTGAAAAGATGAATGAAAAATATAGGATTATTGGTAGTAAAGGTAGAAAGGAAATTAAACTTGAACCGGGTGATTTTGTTTGGTTGCACTTGAGAAAGGATAGATTTCTGAGTTCTGAAAGTCAAAATCGATGCCTAGAGCTTTGGTCCTTTTAAAATAGTTGAGAAGATAAATGATAATGCATATAAACTTGAGTTGCCTTAGAGTTTGGGGTTAGTCCACCTTTAACATTTCAGATTTGAAGCCATACTTGGGAGAAGAAGATGAGGTGAGTTGAGGACAACTCCGCTTCAAGAGGGAGGATGATGAGGACATCACTTCTTGGATACACACAACAATCCTCCACTTGACATTCAAGGACCAATCACTAGAGCTCGTGCTCCGACAATTGAATTTACAGGTGAGCTCGTTCCTAAGTACTTCTTTTGTTCATTTGAGAATCGATTACTACATAATGATTTAATTATGATTAGGAACCATAGAGAGGACTTGTAAGTACTTGGAGAAGGGCTACGAAGCGCACAAGTCCAGCAAGGGCGGTCGAATCATGTTGGAGGCCCAACTCAAGCCGACTTCGAATCAATTCGAGTCGAGGACCAGGCCGCACTAAAATGGGCGCCCGAGATCGCATCGGGCTCCGTTTTGGATGTTCCACATATGTATCGAAATCTGAGAAGACGACCTTTCCAATGGCTCTGGTCCCATGTCAAAATTCCTTCGAGTCAGCGGGAATCGTCGAAACAAGTGGGCATTCAGAATCTGTCGGGTTTTGCGTCACCGTCTTTTGGGCCGTTCGGCTTTGTATCGTGTTGGAGCCCATTAGGGCGCGTCGAGGTTTTACACGCCCCTCGGTCCTCTATATACAGCCGCCACCCCACCATTAGGGTGGGGTTTTGCTAGATTAATTCTGTCTTGAACAGTTTCGCGTTCATCGGTTTGTGAGACCCCAACTTTGAGTGCTAAAACAATACATCCGCAATTCCGTTGTGTTCTTGCTTGTGTTCTTGATTCGCGGCGAGGATTAGCCTTCTTGGCGAGTCAGCGGGTTGCGCGCGGTTGATAACACGAGGAGGCGTGGTGCTGCGATTGCGGGGTTCGGGCGTGTTGTTGGCCGAGTCGATTTGTGTCGCGCCTCCACCGTCGAACTTATCCAAACTTTGTTGGAAGATCGGGACCCGTTCCCATCATAGGGAGGTGAGCGGACGAGTAAGGGTGAGTGACCGAGTAAGGGCGCAAATCCTAGGTGCCAAGAAGCGCGAGGGAGGTGAGCAGGCGAGTAAGGGCGAGTGATCAGTAAGGGCGCAAACCCTAGCGGTTCCCGCTTAATAAAGTGATATTACAGACGGTTCTATTATCGAACCGTCTGTGATATGGTCTCAAGTTTTATGTATTAAACATTTATATGACATATTTTCACATATTAGTAATATATATTTTCTAAAATCGCTAATTTTATGGCAAGTAGTTCAACACCTCTGCAAAAAAAATTAGCATACTCATGCCTAATCCTTCAGTCATCGCTGCAGAAGACGGCGTAGTCGTCCCACCCTTCCACACCGCAGCCGGTGCTCGTGCATCGGTGGCTATCCTCCGACAACGCCCACACCTGACCCAGTGGCTCGGCGGCATTCCATGCCACCGCCTGGACCATTTTCCTGGTGAGCCTCTGGCACCGCCTACACTCCCGGTTGGTTCTCTTGGTCGTCTCGCACTCGCCGTCGGCTGACTCGTCCTCAACCTGCCTGATGTAGTGCTTCCCAACGTCACGCGTCTCGTCGGCCGTGTAGAGGAGGAGGCCGAGCACGTAAGGCGCGGCCTTGTGGCCGGCGACGCCGCTCGTTCAAGGAACACGAGGCGCTGCATGTCTTGGGGCGCGAAGATAAGCGCGAGGCCGACGATAAAGCAGGCCACCGGGTTGCCGGCGCCGGCCAGGTGGTTGATGACAGTGTGGTAGTGCTCGTTGTCCCACCACTTCGTCACCTCCTCCCGCTCAAGCGCCACGCGCCTCCCCATGGCGCGCTTCTTGGATACCTTGTACATGGCCTTGCAACTAATTAAAATTCAAGACGTGCGACAGAATCTTAATAAAAGAATTAATCACTCTATAAGAGAAAATTAAAAGTCAAAATAAGATACGTGGCTCGTGGTGTGAGAGTCGGTGATGAGGACATCAACCCTAAAGATGCAACCAATGCTTCGACCCACTGCACTGCATCCTCTACTTCAACCACATCTCCTCCGATCGGACATTCGGTGACTGCATTGCCATATTTTCCAGTTGGACCGTCGAGCTTCGTCTACATGCCATGGTGCTACGTCTACATGCCATGATGCTACGTTTACATGCCTTAGTGCTGCATCACCAATTGTTGGCCCACGGGCTTTGTAATGAATGGGCTGATTTGGCCGATATGGCCTATGTGGGCGGCCACCTAGGGTTTGTGGTACTGTTTATGTAGCACTATTCATGTGTGAACAGTACCTGCAGCCCCCTTTTCCTTCTCCTATACATAGTGGTCGTCACCCCTTTTAGTTCCTAGGGTTTTATTGATTGAAGTTTAGCTTTGCTACTTTATTCTTTGTCCTCTTGGTCGGCGAGATCAACAACGATATTGTTCTTCGGAACCCCACTTATTAATACATTCAATTCATATTCGCAATTTTAGATTGCTTATTTATCTTGTTCTTGCGTGCTTCTTCGGTGTATGTAGGAATCGATCTTCGTGATCAGGTCAACTGGGTATTCATGCACGGTTGATAACGACTTATCGAGCAGTTCAGCGATTGCGTGGTTTTAAGCCTTGCGAGTTTGTAGCCAGGATCGTGAGAGTTGAGAGACTACTACCGAACTTACCTTCTCATCGAAAGATTAGGCCAAAACAGGACCTTCGTGGTTCATCAAATGGTATCAGAGCTACAGTTCTTCAGTGAGATTTTTTCTTTCCTATAGTCCACAAAGCCACGAAAATCACAAAAAATAGGTTTAGTTCATTGTCCAAACCAATATGTGCCTTTGAAATTTTCTTTTCAGTAATTTGCTTGTTGAATTTTTTATTGCATCGTCGTGTCAGTTGATGGTCTCTAGTTTAGTTAGAGTCTAGTTCATCATTGTCTAGTTTGCATCATGTTTTCTTTGCGTAGCTTCATCTTTGTGTCAAATTTCTGCTGTGCCTACCCCATCCGCTACCGCTGCCTCCACGGATTACTACCACGACAACCCCATCCACCACCAATCCCCCTGCCGCACCACCAATCCCTGCTACACCACCAATCCCTGCCGCACAACCATCAAAGGCCCCTACCGCAACAGCCCAAGTTCCCCTGCCGCCACTCCTTGGTGCTTCCACGGCAACCATCCTCGCTGCCGCGGCAACCGCCAATAGAGCCTTCTGCCGCCGTTTCATCACACTGCCGTGGCAAGCCGCCACTGTCTCTTTCCCTGCCGCACCCAATAACCTCCCTACCACGGCCACTAGAACCACCGCGGCAACAAATCCTTTGCGTGCTACCACTGCTGATTGCTGCTGCCACGACAACCAAACCACCAAGCAGATTGGGTTCCACAGTCGGCTTCAATCTCCAACCAATTCGATTTGGCCAAACCATTTGTTCGGTGTGCAATAAAGATTGGGACAAGCCCTAGTTGGTTTCGGGAAGGAAAGTTTGTTTTCGGGATTTTGATAGAGAAAAAAGAGAAGAAAAAGAGAAAAAGAGAGAAGAAAAATATCAAAGAGTGTCCCTCTATCCAAAATTTGAAAAGCCCATCAAACCTTCACCAAATCTAGTGAAAAATGGTGGAACCCTTGCTGATACATCCACAAGATTCCACAAAAAAATTGAGTAAATTTGGCCCATGGGATCCAAAGTTATAGCAGATTCAATTTGAGGCCAAAACGAATTCGAGTCTGTTTCCGACACACCTTTAGTAAAATGGGCATAACTTTTGCATACGAAGTCGGAATTCAACGATTTTTGACTTTTCTGAAAGCTAACGATGACGCGCATCCAAAAGAAATGACAAGATTGTGCTAATCGCCCTCCAAGACCCCAAAATCGGCCATCTTCGGCCCCGAATTCGCATTGCAAGTTTTCGGTTTTTTGTTTTTGTTGTTTCTTTCGGCCTTCCCTTCGGAATTTGGGGTTCGTCCAGTTGAGAAAGTTGTAAATCTCATTCAAACCTTTTAAATGAGCATATATAAGCTATATAAAACGTTGTTTTTTTATCATTTGAGACTAGCTATTGTTTCTACTCAATCTAGAGGGTTGTTCGTATTGCACCGATATACCGATATTGTTGTCTTTTGTGCTTTACGTCGTGCGAACAATCTTGTGACCTTCACAGTAGTTTGAGTAGGTGGCTAGCGTCTCTCCTAGCACTTGTTGTGAGATTTTCTATTGCTTACATCAAGTCACATTAATCTTTGCGTGTGTGTTTCTACATTTTGCTTCATAGGACTTTGATTCGCTAGTTATGATTAAGCTAGGATCAGCAACTTGTGACTAGTACTTTGAATAATCTTTCAAATTGTATTAACTAATTTGATTATTGCTGATCCTTGCTACCATATTGAAGCCCTCCGAGCTCCACTTCCTACTAACTTAGCAGGTACCGTTCCTCGCAATCGTTGGGCTAATCGCAAGTGAGAGTATCACGAACCAGCCATCGGTTGTACCACTTCCTTGCTGCATTGGTAAGTGCTTGTAAGAACTTGGTATAAGCTTGAGTGTGAGCGACTGTTGAAAACTCCAGCACCTAGTAGTTGATAGGAACATATACATTGTATTTTGTTCTTTATTTTCTACTAACAATGGCAAGTTCACACGGATCTACACATGGTGAAAACAACAACGGCCCCTCTTTTGAGCATGCTGGTGAGGGATCTTTCACACCTCGCACGAGAGAGCTCGTGCGGCACATGGAGCACTCGCTCGGAGAAAGCGTTCGCAATGCCTTGGATAAAATCAATGACATCATCGCGTCACTCCACACACGCGTTGCGCTCCTCAAACGTCAGCCACTTGCTGAAAACACGGCCGTGGATGAGCCAAGGGTGCACGACCCTCCTGCTCGCCGTGCACCACCTCCTACTCGCCGCACCCCACCTGCTGCTTGCTCTTGGGCAGATGAGTTGGAAGAAGAAGAAATGAACAACTACACTACTGATACCAAAACCGATGGATTCAATGTTCACAATGATCGCAACCATCATCGGCTTCGTCACAATCATCAAGGTATGTAAAGAAATCAACGTGAGGTACGCGACCATAATGATGCAGTTGGTAAAATTAAATTCACTATGCCATCTTTTGCTGGAAAATATGATTCTGATGCATATCTCACATGGGAGTTAACTGTAGAACAAAAATTTGCTTGTCATGAATTCCCTGAAGATAAGAAAGTTAGGACTACTACTAGTGAGTTTTCTGATTTTGCATCTATTTGGTGGAGTGAATATAGTCGTACTCATCAGGACATACCTAGAACATGGAATGCTTTGAAGAGAGCAATGAGATATAGATTTGTACCTTCATATTATTCTCGTGATTTGCTAAATAAATTGCAACGCTTAAGATAAGGTAGTAATTCTATAGAGGATTATTATCAAGAATTGCAAACTGGTTTATTGCGTTGTGGTTTAGATGAAACTGAAGATGCTAAGATGGCTAGATTTTTAGGTGGTTTAAACCGAGAAATTCAGGACATACTTGATTATAAAGAATACAATTATATCACTCATTTGTGCCATCTTGCTTGCAAAGCTGAAAGAAAAGTGCAAGGTCGACAATCTCGCTCTAGGGGCAATTTTGGAGGATCTTTTGCAAGTCGTCCAAGTCAGCAACAACACGTGGCACCCTCCTCAAGCCGTGCATCCCCTGCTGCTCCTACCACTCTTGCGCATGTCCCTGATGCAAGCAAATCGATAAGGTACATGTCCCTACAAAAGTGCTTCTTAGATTACTTCTACAGGCGGTCTAGAGATGTACAATGTCACCGTTGCAAAGGATTTAGGCACTTGATGCGCGATTGTCCAAGTCAGCGGACTTTACTTATCAAGGACAATGGTGAGTACACTTCAGCTAGCGATATTGAGGAAGAACATGTTTTGGTTGCAACTAACAATGCAGGTGATGAAACTGAGGAAGAACATATAAGCCATGAGGCATCTGACATGTACCAAAGCCTAGTTGTCCAGCGTGTGCTAAGTGCTCAAATGGAGCTTGCTGAACAAAATCAACGTCACACCTTGTTCCAATCGAAGTTCGTCGTCAAGGAATGTTCCTGTAAAGTCATCATCGATGGCGGAAGTTGCAACAATCTTGCTAGCACAGATATGGTTGAGAAGCTTGACTTGACCACAACTCAACACCCTCATCCTTACTACTTTCAATGGCTAAATTCTTGTGGTAAGTTGAAGGTAACTAAACTTGTGCGCGTACATTTTTCTATTGAATCATACCATGATTATGTTGATTGTGATGTTGTACCTATGCAAGCATGCTCGTTATTATTAGGTAGACCTTGGCAATATGATAGATATACTAAACATCATGGTAGATCTAATCATTATACTTTCACATATAAAGAAAAGAAAATCACTTTGCTTCTAATGTCTCCTGCTACCATATTAAAGGATGAATTAGAAAGAACTGAGAGAACAAGTCAGGAGAAGACAAAAGTTGATCATGAGATTATAGCTCCAAGTGAACCCAAATTTAAAGCTCCTGTTATGTTAGCTACAAAATCTGATTGTATTGACATAGAAAAACATGAATCTGAATGCTATACTATGATTTGCAAAGAATCTTTATATCCATTAGAAGAATTGCGTGTTTCTTTGCATATGTTGCTACTAACCTCTTGCAGGAAACTAATGGCTTGGAGCATACGATTGAGTCGAGGATGACTCAAATTCAAGAAAGGGAGGATGATGAGGACATCAACCCTAAGGATGCAACCAATGCTTCGAGTCACTGCACTGCATCCTCTACTTCAACCACATCTCCTCCGATCGGACTTTCGGCGACTGCATTGCCATATTTTCTAGTTGGACCATCGAGATTCGTCTACATGTCATGGTACTACGTCTACATGCTATGGTGCTACGTTTACATGCCTTGGTGCTGTATCACCAATTGTTGACCCACGGGCTTTGTAATGAATGGGCTGATTTGGCCGATATGGCCCATGTGGGCGGCCACCTAGGGTTTGTGGTACTATTCACATGGCACTATTCATGCATAAACAGTACCCGCAGCCCCCTTTTCCTTCTCCTATACATAGTGGCCGCCACCCCCTTTAATTCCTAGGGTTTTGTTGATTGAAGTTTAGCTTTGCTACTTTATTCTTTGTCCTCTTGGTCGGCGAGATCAACAGCGATATTGTTCTTTGAAACCCCACTTATCAATACATTCAATTCATATTCGCAATTTCAGATTGCTTATTTATCTTGTTCTTGCGTGCTTCTTCGGTGTATGTAGGAATCGATCTTCGTGATCAGGTCAACCGGGTATTCGTGCACGGTTGATAATGACTTGTCGAGCAGTTCAGCGATTGCGTGGTTTCGAGCCTTGCGAGTTCGTAGCCAAGATTATGAGAGTTGAGCGACTACTACCGAACTTACCTTCTCATCGAAAGATCGGGCCAAAATAGAACTTTCGTGGTTCATCATCGACCATGGTGAGAGAGCTCACTGCCATGAGGCTGACGATGTGGATGACAACATCGTCAGGAAGAGCTAGGACGACGATCGCCGACCTCGTCGCCAGCTTGGTCCTAGCAGTCATGCTTTGCGTGCTCACCATGGCGCACGATGATCATTCTTATAAAACGTTGAAGAGACGCATCGTACGTAACCTCGGCGCGCCAGACGAAGAGACGCATCATGTCGCCCGTCGGCGCAAGAGATGAAGAGATGCATCATACTTCACAAACGGTTTTCATCATGAACCGTCTGTGATATTACCTCTTCACAGACGGTTTCATAAGGGTGCGTTTGGTTAGTGGGATGAGATTGAATGGGATGGGATGGTACGGGTAGGATGGGATCGTCCTGTATAGGATAGTACAGTTAGTCTGTTTGGTTGGTTGTATGGGATGATACAGGGTTTTGTTTGGTTGGTTGTATGGGATGATTCTGGATGGTTCAAGATGTTGTTTGGTTTGGTGGATGAAGCGGGGATTACTGGCGGTCTCGAGCGTGAGGGCTCGCTGGGTGAGTGCGCACCAAAGGAAGGGGAGGTGATACCGGTCTTGGTGCGCAAGGTTTTGATGATGCGGTGGCACAGGAAGGCCGGCGACGAGGAAGAAAAGCAGCGACGGCGGCGGTTGAAGGCGGCGGTGGTGCTCCGAAGGGCTCCAGAGGGCGAGGAGGTGAGCACAAGGTGGCTCGTGCTCTTGCGATGCTGGAGGTGGCGACAGAGACGGCGGAGCAAGGTAGTTAGAATCGCGATCCTACTCTTAGAATCTTACGATTCTACGAACCCACGACAGCTTGTCGATCCAAATCGCACCGTGAATCGGAATCAGGTAGAATCGTGGTAGAGTCGCGATCCAAATCGTAGAATCGTGTAGAATCGTGTAGAATCGCAGAGTAGAGTCGTGGTAGAGTCGTTTGGACAAAAAAATGTATTTTTTGCAATTTTTTGATTTTTAGAATTCGGGGTTTGCTGATATTTTGTTTTAGAGCAAAATTTATTGATATTAATTTCTGAGAATGAAACTATAAATATCAGTATGGTAATGCTAGTACAAATATCTATATTATGACATGAGCAATGTTGAGCTTGATAATGATAAGCTATTTTTATTCTTGTATGTCTAGCTGCTTTTAAGGAACATGCAAGTGTTGCAATTAGATATTGATTTACAAAAGTTGTGAACATTTCTCATGTAATTGTAGTAAACTAGTCATGGTTATTGGTTGTTCTCATGTAGTTCAGAACTATATCACCTATCATGTCAGTACCATTATGTTTTTCTGTTGTGCGATAAAAAGTGCTTTGTCCCTTTTTGGATTATAAGTAAGTGGTAAACCATATAAGAATCATACAAACTTATAGTATAAGTATTAAATATGTGTATTTTTACAATTCTGTAGAATCGCCGATTCTACGATTCGATACTACGATTCGATCCTACCGGAGGCAAATCGATCCAACTTAGGATCTCGACTCTGACTACCTTGCGGCAGAGGAGGCTCGGTGGCGGCGTCCTTCGGTGGCTGGCGATGAGAAGCTCTACTCGTGGCCGGAGGAGAGCGGGAGAGCGAGGGGGATGAGAGGGGAAAGTGAGAGGAGGCTGCGGCGATGCTGGTGCATGCTTTAAATAGGTGCGGGGATGGCTAGAGGACGAGATGGGCTGTGGTGCTCTTCACGCGTACTCATCATGAGCGAGCAACGGTCGCGAGGAGGACGAAGACCAGCGGCGGCGGTCGCTAATGGGTGGGGCCCGCATGGCAGCGAGAATGAGCGAAGGTGGAGGTTGGATTTCAATCGGACGACTCACAACGATTTGGACGTTCGGACCGTCGAACGTGAAAACGCAATCGAGCCATCCAAATGCGATCGGACGGTCCACAACGATCAAACGTTCGAACCGGCCAAATGTTGAAACGCGATCGAGCCGTTCGTTTTGATCGGACGGCTCACAACAGAGGGGGCGTTCGGACGCGCGGGAGTGGGCTACGGTGAATGGGAGAGTGGGCCGAGGCGTCGGCGGTCTCGGGTGTCAGGGCTCGCCGGCGTTCTACGCCACGACGAGCTGGGTGAGTGTGCACCAAAGGAACGGGAGGCGATACCAGTCCTGGTGCGCGAGGTTTTGATGACGTGGCTGCACGGGAAGGCCGGCGATGAAGAAGAAAAGTGGCGGCAGTGGCGGTTGAAGGCGGTGGTGGCGCTCCGGAGGGCTCTAGAGGGCGGGGAGGTGAGCACAAGGTGGCTCATGCTCTTGCGATGCCGGAGGTGGTGACGGAGACGGCGGAGGAGGCTTGGTGGGGGTGGTGAACGAGGCGCGGGAGGCGGCGTGGCGTCGGCGCGGCGTCGCGTGGGAGGGCCAAGCTGGGAGAGAGCGGGACCGGGTGCGAGCACAGCGTGCTAGTGGGAGGAGGCGACACCATGGGAGGAAAACTAGGAGAGGGAGGGAGCCTCAAGAGCTTCGGTCGGCCATGGGAGCGGCAGCGCACGGGAGAGCGGCAGCGCACGGAAGTGAATGGCATGGTTCGGCCAATTTTTTGGAATGGGTTGATACAGCATCTTTAAGGAATATTCTATAAAGTGAAACTATCTCATCCCGGATGCACAGGTACCATCCTACCAACCAAACGCGTGAACAAGCTCATTTCTCGTACCGGATGGTTCAGGACCATATGATTCAACGAACCAAACTCACCCTAATAGAACCGTCTGTGATATGCGGTTCCTAGCTTAAGTTGTTTGAATTTAGCTTATACTAATAACACTTCAACAATGAGATTTTAAATTTTATTTGAGTATTAGCACATCGTAGGAACCTCCATGAATTATTTCAGGATTTCAGGATTTTTTTTTTTTGCAATTTTATAGAGCCCGGGTCTGTACGGACCGTTCGATCGGAATCGGACGGTCTAGATTGGAGGAGATGTTCGGACCGTCTGAACAGCTCGGTCTGTTTGGACCATCTGATCTGAATCGGAAAGTCCCGATCAGAGGAGACGTTCGGACGGTCCGAACATCACCTCCGATCGGGACCGTCCGATTCTGATCGGACGGTCCGACAGACCCGGTCTCTATAAAATAGCAAAAAATTCCTAAAATCATGAAATAATTCAAGGAGGTTCCTGGGAGGTGCAAATACTCAAATAAATTCAAACCTAGCTTAGGCTGTTTGAATTTAGTTTATGCTAATAACACTTGAACAGCGAGATTTCAAATTTTATTTGAGTATTAGCACATCACATAAACCTCCATGAATTATTTCAGGATTTTACAATTTTTTTTGCAATTTTATTGACCCCGGGTCAGTTCGGACCGTCCGATCGGAATCGGACGGTCTAGATCGGACGAGATGTTCGGACCGTCTGAACACCTCAGTCTGTTTGGACCGCCCGATCAGAATCGGACGGTCCCGATCGGAGGAGACGCTCGGACGGTCAGAACATCTCCTCCGTCCGGGACCGTCCGATCCGTCGACCGTCGGCTGAACCGGTCTCTATAAAATAGCAAAAAATTCTAAAATCTAAAATAATTCAAGGAGGTTCTGGAAGTGCTAATACTCAAATAAATTCAAACCTATCTTAGGTACTCTATTCAACAAAATTGCTAGAATCCCATATCACAAACGGTCCTTTTGTTGAACCGTCTGTCATTATGACTATATCACGGACGATTCTATTATGGAACCGTCTGTAATGATATATATACACAGGACCTGGGACTTTAAGTCATACAAGAGTACATTCAAAGAAATCCATAATTTGGCATATTAGGACATCAAGTCCACATTGATAGCAAAATCAGAGATGAGAAGTCCATATATAACACATTAACATAAATTTATCCACTAAAAAATCATTTAACTTCAAAAAATCATATCTAATTCAACTCAACTCAAATCAAGTGAAACTAATTTTGATATTCCACGTTACATCAAAATAAGAGATTAAAACTCCATAACACATGACAATTCCACATTGACATCAAAATAAGAGATTACAAGTCCATAACACATAGCAAGTCCACATTGACATGTCTCATGTTATGGAATAAATTCTTATTTAAAATATAGCCCTTCATGATGATCGATGCGCATATAGCTAGCTTCCTCACTGGGTTCTTCCTCGAGCCTGATGCCGTCTCCGAAAGGAGGCAACTCGTCAAATTGATTGTACTCTTCCTCATCCACGACATTCTCAACTCCAACAATCCTTCTTTTTCCATGAAGAACTACGTGGCGGTTCTTATTTGCTGGGTCTGTTACATAAAAAACATAAACAACTTGCTTAGCGAGTACGAATAGTTCGTCCTTATATCCAACACGTTTGAGATCCACAGTAGTGGCGTCGTACTTGTCAACCTTCACGCCCTGCGGAAGTTTAACCCAATGGCATTGAAACAAGGGGATCTTGAGAAGTACGTAGTCGAGCTCCCAAATCTCCTCTACGAGCCCATAATAGGAGTTCAACCCACGTGGCCCGGCGGTATTGAACTGCTCATGAAACGCATCTATGCGGACACCGCTGTTCTGGATTGTGCTCTTCCTATCCTGAGCTATCGTATAAAATGTGTACCCATTTATGTCGTATCCTTGCCATGTCACAATTGTAAATTGTGTCCCTTTTGCCAACCATAGAGCGTATCATCACCTGATGACCTCCCAGTAAATGGCACCTTTAACCATTCGTTGAACCGACGATTGTGCTTTCTCATGATCCAAACCTCCGACCGGTCTGGATTCTGTTGGCGTACCATGTCTTTGTGCTCGTCGATGCACGGGGACACTTAGGTCATGTGTTGTAAGATCGTGAAATGGGCTTGAGCGTACGTATCCAGATCGGGAGTGACTGCTTTCCTTCCGATGGTCTCGATACCCTCCAGTCTCCTCTCATGATGAGATAGAGGACACCTATCGGTTTCACCTGAGCCATGTAGTCGACGCAGAACTCAATGACCTCTTCGGTTGCATAACCTTCGATGATGCTTCCCTTCGGTCGAGATCGCTTCCGTACGTAGGACTTGGGAATTCCCATCTACCTCTCGAACGGGTACATATGACGTAGGAACACAGGGCCGCATATCCTTATCTCTTTCACAAGGTGAACAATGAGATGGACCATGATATTGAAAAATGACGGAGGAAAATATATCTCAAGATGATATAGAGTCGTCACCACCTCGGTCTACAGAGCATCTAGTCCTTCGGGATCGACGACCTTTTGAGCAATTGAGTTAAAGAAATAACACAACCTTAAGATTGCCACTCGGACCTTATCCGGCAAGATATTCCTAATTGCAATAGGAAGCATTTGTGTCATCAGCACATTACAATCATGAGACATCATACCAATTAATTTCAAATCTTGTATAGAAACAAGTTTCTTAATGCTGGTGGAGTAACCGGACGGAACTTTCACATCATACAAGCTCGACCTGATTCATTTCTCTCGACCTTGAATGATGTAACAAGATAGGGAAGGTAATGCGTTCATCCTTTATCAGTTTCTTTCGCTGCTAACTCGGTCCTTATGTTCATATCAACCAAGTCACGTCTTGCGTTAACACCATCCTTTGTTTTGCCACTAATGTTCAGTAAGAGACCAATCAAGCTATCACATACATTCTTCTCCACGTGCATGACGTCGATGCAGTGGTGAACTTCTAAGTGCTCCCAATAAGGCAAGTCCCAAAAAATTGATCGCTTCTTTCAGATCATGTTCTTCTGACGGGTCCTTAATTTACGTCCCTTCCCAAGCACAACATAGATATCTTTAACCATATCATAGACCTCTTTCCCTCTAAAAGCCCTTGGAGCTGAACCATCCTCCTTATTTCTGTCGAATTGTTTCTTCATCTTGCGGTATGGGTGAATCCTGGGAAGGAACCTACGGTGACGCATATACACAGTTTTATGCGAGTTGTTCAGCCATACACTCTCGGTACCATCTAAGCAGTGCGGACAAGATTTGGCTCCTTTTGTACTGAACCCTAACAGGTTACCAAGGGCAGGAAAATCATTGATGGTGCAGAACAACATGGCACGTAAAGTGAAGTTCTCTCGTTTGTACGCATCTCAAACTTGTACCCCTTCGTTCCATAGTGTTACAAGATCTTCCAGCAATGGTGCTAGGTACACGTCTATATTGTTCCCAGGTTGCTTCAGCCCTGGGATAAGTAGTGACATCAAAATGTACTTTCGCTTCATACACAGCCAAGGGGGAAGGTTGTACATACATAGATTCATGGGCTAGGAGCTATATCGGCTGCACATGTTACTAAAAGGATTCATTCCATCTGTACTCAACCCTAACCTTATGTTCCTCGGTTCCGCACCGAACTCTTCAAAGCTTCGATCGAAGTTTTTCTACTAGGTAGAATTAGCAAGGTGTCTTAGCTTTACATCTTTCTACGCTCCTCCGAGTGCCAACGAAGCAATCTTACATCCTTTCGGTTCGTAAATAAACGCTTCAAGCGTGGGATCACGAGGAGATACAACATCTTAGCGGGAGGTCCTTGCTTCACCTTAGCGATATTCTTACGCTTGTATCGAGATGCTTTGCTACAGGACATACATGCATGTCATACTCTTTACTGATGCACGAGATACAATCGTTCGGACATTCAT